>CM040129.1:10845195-11445195 GCA_022559845.1 Amorphophallus konjac | reverse complement strand
GGCTGTGTCGGAGTTCCCGACTCTTCTTCGATTCAGCTCTCGGCACGGCCGACTGTAGAGTTATGGTCGTATCTTCCGCCCGGGGGGCTCCCTCATCGGCTAGCGGACCACCAAGCGAGTCCTCATCCTGATCGGGAAAGGCATGAGGTTTATTTGGCATTTCTATCTTCGGCTTGCTCTCGAGTGTCTAGACGTGCATGCCGTATGACCATCATCGACATTTTTTGACGTCCACACCATTCTGGATACAACCAAATCCATCTTGCTCCCGAGGATCAAGAGAAAATCTCGTTCACCACACCCTGGGGCACATACTACTATGTTGTCATGCCATTTGGATTGAAGAATGCAGGTGCCACGTATCAACGGATAATGATGGCTATCTTCTACGACATGATGCATGTGTATTTGGAAGCCTATGTGGATGATATTCTGGTGAAATCAAGGTCCAAGGAAGAACACCCCGTCATTTTAGCCAAGGTGTTGCAAAGGGCTAGGGAGTATAAGCTTAAGATGAATCCGAAGAAATGTGTGTTTGGAGTTACGTCAGGGAAATTGCTAGGATTCATAGTTAGTAAGCGGGGGATTCAGATTGATCCGAACAAAGCAAAGGCCGTTATGGAAATGCCACCGCCTAAGAACATCACTGAACTTAGAGGATTGATTGGGCGTTTGCAGTTCATTTGGAGGTTCATATCTCAACATTCGCAAAGATGCCGCCCATTTTATGAATTGTTGAAAGCGAGGGCCAAATTTGAATGGAACGAACAATGTCCGAAGGCCTATGAGGATCTTAAGGTTTATTTATCCAATCCCCCAATTTTACAACCACCTGTCCCTGGGAAACCCCTGATATTATACATTTCTGTTATCAAGGACTCCCTAGGAGCTGTCCTGGCTCAAATGGATGACGAAGGAAAGGAAAGGGCAGCATACTATCTCTCTAGATTGTTTAATTCTGCTGAAGCAAAGTATACTGCCATGGAGAAAACCTGCGCAACGTTAGTATGGGTAGCTCAGAAACTCAAACATTATTTCTTTTCTCATGAAGTTATGTTGATCTCTAGAATGGACCCAAGTCGCTATCTTTTAGAGAAACCCGTCCTTTCTAGTAGGTTGGCTCGCTGGCAGAGCTTTCTCTCCCAATTCGATATCACCTTCATCGTTCAGAAAGCTATCAAGGGATATGCTATTGCTGAACATCTTTCTCATTCACCTATCCCTTGTACATATTCTATCCAGGATGAGTTCGTTGATGAACACTTGGTTGTACTCAATCATCAACCCTTTTGGTCTCTTCATTTCGATGGCGCACTCAATTCTCAGGGCCGAGGGATCGACGTTTTTCTTCTCACTCCAGAGGGAGTGACCATTCCTATTGCATATCAAGTCTCCTTTCCTGCTACCAACAACATAGCTGAGTATGAGGCTCTCCTTGCCAGATTGAAACATGCCTACATCCTAGGCACGCGATACCTTAACATAATAGGAGAGTCTCAGTTGGTGCTACGCCAAGTTCTTTCAACTTACCACACCCGTGACCTTAAACTCAAGTCCTATCAAGATTTGGTCATGCTCTTGGCTAGGCAGTTCCGTAAGCTCATCTACATTCATACCCCTCGTTCTCAGAACATTCTTGCTGATGCGCTAGCATCTCTTGCTTCCTCCCTTGCCTTCCCTCTCAGTCGTTCCACTGAGACCATCGTGGTCCAGCGGTTAGACGCTCCTTCCCCCCAGGATCCGTGGTTCGAGAACCTTAGAAAATCTATAGAGAAGAAGGCTAAGTTGGAAAATTTGAAGGAAGTGTCCTTAACTGAGCTTGAGGAGATTATAGAGGAAGAGGAATTGCCGTGGTACCATGAATTAGAGCAGTACTGTAGGGATGGTTCATTCTTAGAAGCGGCAAATGCCGAGCAACGCAAGGCTATCAGAAGAGTCGCCTCCAGATACACGATTATCACCGGAGAATTGTATAGGCGGGCTCTCAATGGAGTTCTCATGAGGTGTTTAGATGACGACGAGGCTTGGAAGGTTGTTGAGGCAGCTCACTCGAGTGAGTGTGGAGGGCACGTTAATGGTCAGGCTTTGGCAAAGAAAATTCTTAGGCAATGCTATTACTGGCCAACCCTAGAAGAAGACAGCTCCACCTATGTCCGTAAGTGTCTTCAATGCCAACTTCATGCCCACAAAATCCATGCTCCTGCTTCCTCTCTCCATCCTCTCTCTGCTCCTTGGCCATTGTCCATGTAGGCTTTTGATATTGTAGGCCCACTAGGTGATCCGAACTCCCTGGTTAAACAAAAATCATTCATCCTCACCGTAACTGAGTATTTCACCAAGTGGGCGGAAGCTGAAGCCTATGCAGAAATCAAAGCTACCACAGTGTGCCGCTTCATCATGAAAAATATCATTTCACGGTTTGGAGTGCCGAGCGACATCGTCACCGACAACGGACCTCAGTTCGTGTCACAAGAACTCCAGGACCTCTGTAAGAAATTCAATATTTCATTACATCATTCATCACCATACTACCCTCAAGGCAACGGCCAAGCCGAAGCCACGAACAAAACCCATCTTAAAATCATTAAGAAAACATTCGAGTCACACAAATTTGCTGATTGGTCCGACAAATTGATAGAAGCTCTATGGGCTTATCGTACCTCCGTCCATACTCCTACAGGGCAAACTTCTTTTGCTCTCACCTATGGGATGGAGCGGTACTCCCATACGAGATCTTGATCCCTTCCCTGAGAGTGCAGCTAGACAAAGAACTTAATCTCGACGAGCGTCGGGACGCGCTGTTAGTCCAGCTGGAACTCTTAGATAAGAAGAGGCTTAACGCGGCCAATCACGTCTCTGTTTATCAAAAACGTGTCTCGCGGCATTTTCAAAAGAAGGTTATCGAAAGAAAATTTCAGGTAGATAACATGGTTTTGAAGCGCAAATTTGTTCGAGCAGGAGATCCTAGGTCCAAGCTGTAACCCAATTGGGAAGGGCCGTTTGTAGTTAAAGAGGTGTATCCTAGGAATGCGTACCACCTTATCAATGCAGAGGGCGAGGAATTGCCTAATCCGTGGAACGGGTTGTATCTTAAATGCTTTTATCCATAGAGTCGAGCTAACAATGGCCCAGTGGCGGGGTATTCCTCTACTTGATCATGAAGGGAGGTCCCCCGTTCAACACTCACACACTACACGACCTCCGTGGTTGGGTTTTCCTTTTTTACGCAACACCGTTTCTCCTCTGGCCATGCTTGAGGGAAAGTTAAAGTCCTGGTTTTTCTCCTCTTCGGTCGAATGTAGGGGCAAGTGGTGAATAAGGGGGCGAGAACTGATCTAGACACCCCGATAAAAGAGAGTTCTCAAATAGGGGCAGTCTGTTATGACCTAGTTCTGCATTCACACAAGCAAAAGAAAGAAAAGAAATAAAAGAAAAGGGGCAAAATCAAGGCAAAAGCTAAAAGTCCATCCAAAAGCTCAAAGCTCAAAAGTCTAATGCTCCAAAGAATGAAACTAGACATGGCAAGAGTGGCAGTACAATTTCCCCGCGGGACGTCATGAGCCCGGTCGTATGCGTGCCTAGAACGGATGAAGGTTCGATGACGGACACAAAGCCCCGGCGTAACAGATCAAATTCCTTGCAAAGGGGCTATCGTGAGAAGAACTCAAGCCCTAAAAGCCTCCATACCTATTTTTCGGCTTTCTTATCTAGTTCTCTTTTATTTTCCAAGGACTAGATCGCATCTCGGGTATGGCCTCGGTAGAGGCACCGTTAAGTAGAAATCGGACCCTGGCCATGGGCGGTCACCCATAACGCACGTTGTACTTGGAAAACCCCTAATGAGATATGAAGGTATCCCGTCGCCGAGTTTGAGCTGGCTCCAAAATCCAAAAAAAATCAAATATTTTAAAATCCAAAAAAATCAAATATCTCAAAATCAAAAAAATCAAATATTTCAAAATCCAAAAAAATTAAATATTTCAAAATCCAAAAAATCAAATATCTCAAAACCCCCAAAAAATTAAATATTTCAAAACCCCCAAAAAACTAAATATTTCAAAAATACAAAAAATCAAATATTTCAAAATCTAAAAAATCAAATATCTCAAAACCCAAAAAAACCAAATATTTCAAAATCTAAAAAAAATCAAATATTTCAAAAAAAATCCAAAAAAATCAAATATCTTCAAAACCACAAAATAGTTTCATCATCATGATTTGCATTCATGGCATGCATTGCATCTATTTTTCCTTTGTGTTATTTACCTATTTAATAAGGCTTATCCCCCCTTGACCAAAAATCAAGGATTGGTTATTCCCTAACTTGCTACAGACAAGGGGTTACGCCTAAAATAGATTTAACCTATTTTTATTTAAGTGTGTGTGCAGGGGCAGGTTCTATAAATGATGCTGGCAGTTACAGGTACACGGTCCTAATACGACCGTTCTATTCCTCTAAATGGCCTCTAAAAGGCCGCTTTCATTCTGTCTCATGAGCCCACCGGCTCTTCTGTACGTCCAACGGTTAGTGGTCTTACATGGGCCGTTTATTCCTCACACGGTCTCTCACCAACTGCTCCAGTATCCCAGACGGTCCTTCGATGAACCATTTGGCCTTCTGTTCTAAACCACTCACATCCGTCAAAAGAGCGGTCTACCTAAGGCCGTTAGTCTTTGGTCCACGGTCACTTGGTGGCCGTTCAACAGTGTTAGCGGCCCTCTACCGACTATTTAATTTTTAGAAAGCTACCTCAATCCACAAAATGCACAAGAAATAAAGGCCAATCTCATTTATCAAGCATCCAATTCTTTTATTTCAAAATCAAATATCACAATCAAATCTATAGTCTCCATACATCATAAAAGCTCAAAATCACTCAATCCTCAGCCAGACATCCCCGCGAGGCCTAATCTCTCTGATCTCTCTCACATATGCCTGGTACGCCTCCTGGAGCTCTGCCACCTCCGCCGGTAGGGTAAGCACCCTACTAATCTCCCACATGATCATGACGCTCCTAATCGCCTGCTCATCCACCTCTGACTCGAACCTCCTCACCTGTAGTGCGGGAAGATGGGGTAGCGCTGGAAGTGTAGTATGGGGTAGTCCAATCTGTAGGAAGCACCGGTGCGTGCTGTGCATCGCCAAAGCGGTGTCACCCACGAGCCTCAAGTCCAAACCAGACCTCCTAAGAAGCCCGAGGGTAGTGCCGTGGAGAAAAGGAGGGCGCATCACGAACCAAGCCAGGGGCAAGGTGTTGATGTAGAGGTGCCACTCGTCCCTAGTCTTCTTGTCTGCTGTCCTACACTCTACCTGCTGGGAGAACCTGAAAGGACCACCAATAAAGAACAATGGGTGGCTCCCAAAGATCTGGCTGACCGAGGTGACGTCCTCCCTGGGCATGAACTTTAGCCTAACTCCCATCCAATACTCTAGGATAAGCACAGAGCCAAAGAGTGGACCCCCTAGAGCAGTCGAGCTAAGACCCTCATATAGGTAAGCAAGGACGACCTTGGAGATGGAAAGACCCTGCCACAGACCACTGATGGTGCTGAGAATGGGGACATCTAAGACATGGTCGGCAGAGGGGAGAGTATGGCCCCGCACAAGAAAATATAGCAGGCCTTAGCTATGGCCTCGTCCCACCCACACCTATTTTTACAATGTGCTATCACCCACTGACTGACAGGTAGTAAATGGATCTGGTGTGGGCCCACTATGGTGCGAATGTCCTTGGTGCTAGGTATAAACTCTCCTAAAATAACGGCAGGATCCACAGGGGCAACGGTATGACAGACTAAATCCTCCTCACCCACCTTGGACCTAGGAAAAGACAAGTAGGTCTCTACCTCCTCTAGAAGGATGGTGGCCTCAAAAGATGGGAAGATGAAAGTATGGGTCTGAGGGTGCCATATCTCTACCAAGGCTGAAATGCTATGCCAATCCAAAGAAAGCTTGGGGTTGTTCTTGGCTAGCACTAGAAGAGAGTGAAGGTGCCATGACCTAAGGATGGATGTCATGGATATGGGTAGTTCGCGGATCATAGGAGCCATCCACTTCAAGGTGGAGCATCGTCTCGGGCCGGGGAGGAGCTGAAGAAAAGAAAAGAAGAGAAGAGAAGAGAGGAAGAACATATAAGCTTTTTGAATGAAATAATATGAAATTGAATGAAATAGCATTAACTTACCTCTCTCATGGGGCTGGAGCTCAAATGCCCCGGGATGGTGGTCAGCCTTTGTAACACACCATGCTCCTTTCTAGCCGGCTTTGGACCTTGGTAAGCCACCTCACCCATAGAGCTTCCTTCTAGGGCCCTCTTCATGGTGTTTTGGGAGATTTTGGCAAAGTTTTCAAGGACTAAAGAAGAGGGTTTGTGTGAAAAATGAGATTGGAGTGCCCTTCTACTTATGGGACCTAATGTGTGGCCTAATCCCACTAAGATTGAGGTAGGATAACTCTAGAATGAGTTAAGATAAGTTTGGGCCCCAATTGGGACTCTCTATCCTCTGGTTGGGACTCTCCAAGAGAGTCCCGTTCGAAGCCATCAGAGTTTCTAATTAAGCGGTCTATCGAGCGACCGCGGATTCTTTTAAGCGGTCTACCAAGGACCATTTTTTGGCCTTCTACACACTTCACCTCCGGGCACACCAGACAGTCCGTATAAGGTCGTCTGCCAGTTCAAACGGTTAAGAGCAGACCCTCTTACATAATCCATGGTCCAACGGAGACCGTTTATTGCCTTCTTTGGAGCTTTCGCAGAACAAGCATCCGCGGTCCACCATGGGGCCGTCTGAACGCTGGAGCGGTCATTTGGATGACCGTTTATCAACCTGAAGCCTCAATTTTTATCCTCCTTGCACCAATTCCACTCAAACTATTTTCGTCTCTCTCTCTCTCACTCACTCGTGTCGGGTTAGGAGTCGTTGTTAGTTAGTTGGTGTCAAGCCTTTGCATTCATTCACACATTCATTCACAAAATCAAATTAAAACATATCATATCACTATCATATCTGCATGTACACAAGTCGCAAGTACATCAGACCGCTCCCTCTCCTGGGCCTCCGCTCTCACCCTAGCCCTCATGCTTCTTCGACGGTGGGGGCATCGCTGAGCTCGCCTCCTCCCGGGGCCGTCGGCGTCGCTCCCCCTCCTCGTTCCTCCGGCGATCGGAGGAACTCGTAAAGTAACTCCTATAGGAGCCGTGAGTGCCGCTTGGAACCGAACGCCAGCTCATCTCCTTGTATGCCCGCAGCTCCCCTCTTAGCTCTGACACCTTTGTGCAAGCGCGGTCCCGCTCCGCTCGGTGGCGCTCCACCTCTGCAGCTCCATCCTGAAGTCGCTCGAGCTCTGCACGAACGAGCGCCATCTCGACTGCGTCGGCTGGGTGACTCCGCTCCATCTCCTATCGGAGGTGGGTGACCTCATCCCACACTGTGGCACGGCTCCTCTCGGCCTCCTCCCTCAGCCGAGTACTCTCGCCCAAGGCTGCTGTCAGCTCGGTCATCTGCATGCACGCATCATGGTTAGCTAATTGCATTTCATAAGCATAATCAACTGGGAAAGCATAGTGATCACTTACCTTCTCGGAGAGCATTGCCTCGGCCGCCTCGGCCCGTGCGACCATCCTCGCAAACTCTGCCTCCCGCTCGGCACGGTCTGCAGAAGTCTAGGAGGAGGAAGGTGCGTCAGCCCCCTGACGCTGGGCCCCCTCGGCTCGCTGCATTTTAAAACTCCAGGTTAGTCATAAGCATTTGCATAATTAAGTTTAGGGATCAGTGAAACTCACCAGGAGGGCCACTACCTGTCGGAGCTCGTCTCTCTCCTGGATGGTGGAGTGGAGGAGACCCTGCAACTCCGCGATCCGACCCTGGGGGTCAAGCTGCATGTAGAAAGTCCAACTGTCAGTGCATAATCATATAGAAAGCATAATAATAAAGCATTAGAGTTAGAAGTCGTACTGGTCGGCGGGTGCCACAGAACACCTGGTCCCTATAGTGCCAGGCGTAGGCTATGTAGTAGGCCTTCTCACTCTCCGCCTGGGCGGACACCACCGGACCGAGCGATATCCAGTCGACGATCTGCTCTGCCGCCCCCACTGTCCAGTCCATCACCATGGCCAGTCCTCGGGGGTGTCTCCCGACTCGCTCCTCCAGCTTTTCTGGTACCGAAAACTCTACCACTAGCTGATGGACGCCGATCATCCTCATCACCAAGCGGAAGTGGAGCGGATCCACCACGTTCATGTAGTGGAGCCAAACGTCTCGGCCAGAGTAGGCGAGGGCCGCCACCACCCAGGGCTGACCCTCGTGCCCCTCACTCTTGTACGGTGTCCACCAGACTTGTCAAATAGGACAATTGCATTAGCATCATAAGCAAATAAGTTGCATTTAATGTAAAGTTTGAGTTTAGATTCTTACCGAGGCGAAGGGCAGTGTGTCCAAATCATCCTGGATCCCCCAAACCTGTCTCCACAGGGACCCAGTCTCCCGTGGAGCCGTCCATCGCCTGGCGATGGGCAGCCGGTCCGGGTGCGTCTCCTCCCCTCTCCCTAGCCCACTTAGGTGTACGTAGGCCCACACCTGCATTGCATTTCATTAAATGTCATCATATAGCATATAGAATTCATATAGCAAATTCCATAATAATTCTAGGAGTTGAATCATACCTGGAGTAGGGGTGAGAATCCACCAAGCATCGTCTGCCGGCTGGTCGAGCTGAGGGTGTCGAACAGAAACGCTAGGACCGCCGCTCCCTAAGCGTAGTCACCGACGTGCTCCAGGTCCTCGAGCAGTGGAAGGAACTGACAGTTGATGACGTCGGCCCTCATCGCGAATAGCAGGCGCCCGAAGAATAGCATCAGGAACTGTCGCAGCACTATGTCCGCCTCAGGCCCTACTGCAGCTGCCACTCTAAGTCGAGCTCTGTCCACCAACCTCTGCAGGTGCTGCTCTGGCAGCTCCCCAGTCGCGATCCCTGCTCCCCTCAGTCTGAGGCTCTCCTGCAGCCTCGCTATAGTCAAGGTCGTCGACTGCCGCTCTAGGTGCAGCAGCTCCAGCCCCAGCAGACTCTGGGCCAGCACCCGGTAGTCGGGGTAGGTCCTCCCGCTGACCGGTGTCCCATGCACGCGCAATCCGGTGATGCGCGCGACGTCCTCTAACGTGGGGACCATGTGGCCCCATGGAAAAAGGAATGTCCGGCTCACAGGATCCCAGCGGTCGTGCAGAGCGTAGAGGAGCGGCGTGTCCAGCCTAGTCACCTCTACACTCAGGAACTCGGCTAAGCCCATCGCCGCGAGCCTCTCCCGCTGAAAGTGCGGCAGTGCAAGGTACACTGCTCTGACCTACAGCCAGGAGATCCGAGTCCTACACTTTCCCTGCATACATTTAGGACAATTGCATTAGTCATACATTTCACAATAAAATCATGCATTTCATTAAACAAATAAATGAAGAAAAAAAGAAAGGAAAATGCAGTTCAATAAAATGAACGGTCTAATATGGGCCGTTTCCCCCTTCAACGGTTGGATTCCAACCGTTCCAAAAATCCCTCTCAGAGGTCCATGGCCACCCATGGACCGCTCTGATTAATGGACGGCCCTGTGAGGACCGTGCTACTGTCTTGTGTCCACCCTGGTAATGATATACTCTTGGCCGTTCAATAATCCCATGGTCCCTACTTGACCGTGTCATTCCCCTCTCTCAAGCCCCTCATCGTTAAACTTACACGGTCCTTCCCTAAACCGTGCGCCAATGAAAGGTCTATTGAAGACCGTTCCGATCTAAACGCTTAAAATTGTGAACGGACCAATGTGGGCCGTCCTAGATGTCCACGGTCTTCCTCAGACCGTGTTACCCTGTCGATTCAGTTCCCTTGGAACGGCCACCCATGGGACATGCTGTCATTGTACGGTTCTATGAGAACCGTGTGGTTTATGAGCGGTCACTGTTGAACCGCGTTATGACCTCCATGCCCGACGGCATGTCATCTCCTTCCCCACCTCCGTTGATGGCCTAAATGGCCTTACATGTGATCCTAAGGGGTCGTATGCCCCTCTCCTACCCTCTAGACCCATATGCATGGATTAAAGCAGTCAAATGGGGGGGGGGGTTTAGGGTTTTTTGGCCTACCTTGGAGGTGCGCGGTGGCTTCTCCACCGCCTCCGGCGCCGCTCCTGTGCCTTCCGCCTCTCCGGCAACGATCGCTAGGACTCCTTCCGCCTCGATCGTGGGTGGTGGTGGGGGTCCTTCCACGGCCGCTCCGGCGGTGGCGCCACCTCCTCCGTGGGGTTCGTCGCCGACGGCGGTACTACGGCATCTTCCCGGGCCATCTGGCGAAGAAGGCGCTTCGATGATTGCTTCTTGAAGCGCCTGAGCAGAGAAAGAGTGGGGGAGAGTGTGGGAGTATGAGGGAACGAAGGGGGGGCTTGGGAGTGGCTTCTGTCGGTTACGGGAGGTGAGTAAGGAGGAAGAAGATGAAAGGCGTCGATTTATTTTTTTTGAAACCGATGGTTGGTACGTGGTCTATCGTTAGACCGTTTTCCTTATAGACGGTCTCCTACGTAACCATTTAAGTAATAATGTTTCAGTTTCCATTCAAATGGTCATCCTTTGACCGTTCAGTTTATTGAGCGGTCCTTCACTAGGCCGTGTTAGGACCATGACCAGATTCACTCTTTCATTGCCCTTACGGCCCTATCTGGACCGTTTATGTTTATGGGTGGTCTAGGGTAGACCGTGTATGTGCTGAAATGATGCTTTTGATGCTATGTTGCTGAATTATGTGATTAAGTGGCTGATCTTTTGCCTTGAATTATTATTTCATGATAGAATATTGCAAAACCTTGTCCATGATTCCTTTGCAGCATCACTCCAACTTGCCTTTCGCTGCCGTCAGGTAAGTCAAGTAAGTATCTCGATCCCTATATCCCTTATTGCATTACTATATGGTACCTATGTTATATTATCGCGAGAACCAATTGGTTATCTGCGTGTTCCAGGATCTGATGTTCCCCTATAACAAAAATGATGATGATCTAGGTGCACGCGTTTAATCATCGGATGGGCCGTTAGGTTGGGAAAATTAGCGGACGATGGTTCTATCTTGCACGCCGTGGTTGCGGATAGTGTCCTGACCCTAATGGTCCCGGTATAGCAATACTATTCTCGAGTATTTTATATTTTGTGGCTTTCTTTGCATTTGATTTAATGGTTTCTTTTATTTTAGCCCAGCATGCATCATACGCATCCTTTGAGCATTCATGACCCATGGTCTGTCTGAAAGTATCTCATTTGTGATGGGTGATTGTGCGTTCATGGTTTTGATTAAGGGGAGCTATTCCACTCAGGGTTGGAAAGTTTTCTTTGGTCTTTTCACCTGATTTGATTGACTGAAAGTCCCCGTCTTGAGTTTTTAGTCCGTTTCTTTACTTTTTGTTGCTTGCTCCGGTCCCCTCATTGGTCCGAGGGATTGTGTCCCCCATGAGGTTGATCGTGTGTTTTTCTTTTCGTTTAGTTAGTTTCTCCAGACTGGTGTCATTTTGGTCCGATCATTCTGTGTGTTTGGTTCGGAGTTTTTCGGAAGATTCCTGTCGCTCATTGGCAATGAAAACGGGTGTCTTTTTACCTTAACGCCCGCTTTTCAGTCCGCTCTGCTTCATTTCCACTTCATCTCCATGTTCCATTTCACTTTCGCTTCACCTCCGCTCGCTCCCCTGCAAAGAGGACGTTAAGGAGGGGCATCTGTTGACACATATTTCTTGCCTATGAGTTGAGTCATTCCTCTTATCACCATTTGTTGATGTCTCGAGTTGTCCATTACTCATTGGGCCCTTTTCAGGCTCATCTTTTGGCTTATTCTATGGGTATCCCCCTCCCTGGCTAGGTCTGCTCTCGGATTCGGGCCTAATGGGCCTTGATTTCGCTTGGTTTTGGGGTAAATGGGCTCGTTTATCCCATTTTATTAATATCAAATGTCCAGGCTATATGCGGTCTATTGATGGGCTGTTCAGTGATTGGGCGATCTGTTTGGAACCGTTTACAAGCCCAGAGCGATTTATTGGATATTTATTTGATCTTCTGAATTTCCACCAACAAGCCATTGCACAGTCTAAGTTCAGCTGTTTACTTCCATTGAATGGCCTGTCTTTAGACCGTTCAGCTCATAGAGTCCTAAGCCGGTGGAGTTTTCAGATAATTATCTATTTATCCTATTTTATTGGATTAATTATCGACACGTTTTACACGGCCTAGCATTAGACCGTGTCACCATTGAGTGGTCTATCAGTAGACCGTTTTATCCTAAAGAGTCCAGCGCGGTGATAGCCGGTCAGTTCGGTGGATAATTGGATAATTTGTTATTTTATTTATTTATCACCGACAGAGGTAAGCGGTCTAGCGATGGACCGCGTATTAGTCTGGGCGGCCTATCGAACGACCGCGTACAGGCCCGAGATCTGTGGAGTATTTAGTTTTTCTCTCTCCATCCGTAGTTAAACCTCCACCTTCCTTCGCCATTTTCTCCACGGTTTCACCACCAAATCGGGTGCCATTTGATCCTAGTGGGAGATAAAAGTATTATCTATAGATTTTGTTTTATTATCACGCCCTAATTTCCACTGGAAAACCCTATTTCAGGGCTGGGCTTTTGGGGCTCTATAAATAGCACCCTTAGTCCAAGCTTGAATGGGGGGAGATCCAACGTCGACGTCAAAGCTCTGCCGAATTCTTGAGCGAGCTGTAGCCAGGGAGGGAGGCTTTCTACATCCTTTTAAGCCTCCGGTTCAGGGAGTAGTCTTTCGTTTTATGTTCTAGTCTAGGTGTTTAGTTACTAGTTCATCCATTGCTTGATCATCTTCTCCATCTTCTTCCCACGTTTTTGCACTTATCAACATCATTTCTACACCCTTCCCATTCATTTTCACGCCCTATAGGGGTTTAAAAACTACCCCAAGTATCCCCCATTCCGTGTTATTATGTTAATTTTGAATTCTTTTCTATAGCTACTACACCTTCCAGGTCTAATTTGGGTTGCATTTTCCTGTTGTCTACGTTGTTTTGCAGGTCAGCATCAGCACAACACGAGGCCCATCCCCTCTGGCCGACTGGAAGGGGTGGAGGATCAAGTCCTACAACTTGGAGTCTGATAGCTTTGAACGGTCTTCTTTCGTCCTTCTACAGATAAGAGCGGTTCTCCACAAACCGTTCAGATCCTGTGCGCGGCCTTCTGCGTACTGTTTTGGAGCCATACCAGTCTTCGTCCCGTTTCTCTTTCCAGCGCTGTGAGTGGCCTATCGAGCGACCGTGCCATCCACTGAGCAGTTCTTCCTGGACCGTGTATAATTGCCAGCGTTGCACTTTGGGCGAGTGTCTTCTCCCTTTCCAAGGTACGAGTGCATTTCCTTTGCATTCTGCATCTTGGTGGCGATCACGATCACACACACACCTCTCCACCCTTCGAGCCTCATTTTTGCTTGTCTTTATATCCTGATATAGAAAGGTAAGGGAAGAGAAGGGGGGAAAAACATGTCAACACAGAGGGCTCAAATTAAGGCCAATTACAAACTCAAAATTATGAGCATATGGGGTTGCATGAGATGATTAAAGGCTTAAATGCCAAGCACAAGCAGGCGAGCAGTTGGGTCCCATTCATGGCAAAAATAGATTACAGCATTCAGCAACGAGCTTGTTGGGTCCCCCTGTTTGTTGGGTCCCCCAAGCAGGGTTATATGCCCTAAATTCTGGAGCAGCAGTAATTATGGACAATTTTTTGAGTTTTCTAGTTTTCAAAATTTTGTGTTTTCTATGCAATGTATGGACTCAAGAATTGCAGTTTAACTACATGCAAGAAGATACCAATTGCAAAAGGAAATTGATGAAACCAACTTCTTTACAAGATAATGACTTCAGATTATCTCCTCATATGAGACCATCAAGGATTTGAATAGATATGCAAGAAGGAGATATAGAAGACGTGGAACTCATGCATGTTGAAAACAAGAGCTGAAGTAAAGGATTGTAGTGGAAGGGGATTGAACAGCTCACAAAGAAAGAGGCATCAAACTATGCTCACACATCAGGGTTTTTCATTTGAAGAATCAATATTCTCCTTTTTAGAGTAGCAAAATTCAAGACCATCAAATGTAATAATGGTTCAAAGTGTATAAGCCCGAAATCTAAGTGTAAGAGCCCAGAAAATATGTTCTAGCATATTTAATAGAACTAAAACAAGCCTTTTAAGATCAAAGGCCTCGCCCCTCATTCCTTTTTAGTTTTCTTGAAGATTTCATGAGATACCCCTAAAAAGAATCTTAACTAGTATTGAATATAAACATCTTAAGGTGCAGAATTCTCTTTAAGGTTAGCCTAATGAAATTCATTTTCTTTCACATAAAATAGATTTTTCATTTGAAACTAATTTCTTTCTCATTTTGCCTATTTTACAAGTACAGTCAGATGGAGTTTGCTCCTTTGGCATGAGGAGACACATTGATTAGATGTTAGACTCCCCAGTTAATCAGAGTTTTACTCATCATCCTGTCTCATTCATGAATAGAGGTGGCTTGTCATATCATGACACAGTCCACATCACTTCTTGGGTGAAGGGACATGATTTCTCGATGAACTTTAGCCATTGCTCTGCCTTTAGTTTTGATTTTTCATAGAAATTTTTAAATAAAGGTAACAAGACCTTTACCTCATGACTTGGTTCCCATCACTTCTTTGGTGAAGGGTCCATAGTTTCTCAGTTGGTCGAAGTCATTGCTCTGCATATGTGTGTTTTCAATTCATAGACATGTTCCCTTTAAAAACAACATACCAATTTCAATGTTTAAAAATAATACTCAGTGCAAAGTTCTTTAACTAGGGTAACCTCAAAGACTTTCAAATTTTAGATTTCAGGAGGAGGTGAGATCGCATTTCATTATAACTGTTTTAAGTCTATTCCATACACTGAGATGGTCATTTTCAAGACCCTTAAACCCAAATTTAAGGTTTATAAACTCTAAACCATCAATTGAGTTGGGGTTGGTCTGAAATGTCAACAAGAAGCTCTTAAGAGGGGAACATTAAATTTAAGCTCCCCTGAGTGTCTGAACTCAGTCAGATTGCACAAAAGAATTTCCCCCTCAAGATATGATAAACAATAGATGAAGTATGAACATGGGGAATGAATGATCATAGATCAGTTTAAACAAGAAAGAACTGAAGACATGAACTGGATCAAAAAAAGGAACTATTGCGTCGACGCAGGAAGTCCAATGCGTTGACGTACAACACTCTCACAGAAAAGACATCAGTTGGACAACTTATATGCATTCTGAAAAACATAGTGTAGAAATTCCAACATGCTCACTTGCCCTACATGTATGCATCAAGTTCAGATGATCTTTATCGGATTTTCAGGAAAAATGGCATGCATGGAATTCAGACATGGCACATGCAGATCAGTACTGTACTGACTCCCCCTCAATCTAGCCATTCATTCTAACAGTCTAAAGTCCTTTGACTCTAGCTGGCATACTTATGTCTAACTGCACAGAAAATGCATTTCACAATGTAGAGTAAAGCATATGAATGCATTAAATTCTAAATGATGTGGCCTGGGATGAATGAACAGTTAACCATGGTACCTGGTGGAGGATTTTCCTCACACATGGTGATGGCTTTCTGACAGAGCTAGTCTTGTCCTTCCACACATGACCATTTTATATACCCGAAGGTCATGACATGATGATGCTCTGAAGGGGTAAGAGATGACCATAAAGGAGACTCCCCCTCACTTTGATTCCACATGCAATGTGACATATAAAATGCACTACAAATTTATTTACATGCATGCAGACCCCAGACACATTCATTCAAATACCAATGTTCAACCATCTGAATCATTTTTGCAGAGGGAAGTTTCAGATGCTATCATCATTAAAACAGAATTTGTTTAATCAGGAAGTAAGAAGGATAGCACCTGAGTTCTTTCCATGAAAGTTTTTAAATATATTCTTGAAGGAATCCATGACTTCCACCATGACCCATGTACCTTGACTTCTTGATTGAGGAGTAGTTTCATGCTTCTTATCTTCAAGGCACACCTGCAAGGTTCTCATCTCTCTTGCATTGTACTCTATAAATTTTCACAAGATCAATCAAATCAGATTCTCCCAGCCATGGAATGAAAGTGAAGAGCACAAAATCAGGCATTCCAAATTGGGTTTGAGTCATACAAGCACGAATGGCCATTGAAAAATTGCAGACCAGCTTAGAACAGATTAAAATGTTGATGTTCAAACAGGTGAGTCGACCTAGGAGGTTCCGCCAGAACCCAAGATTTGACCAAAATGAACTGCTGGGTCGACGCAGTTCCAGGCACAGGTAGCAGATAAAACATTATTTCAAAACAAGCTTTCTCTTTGAACGAAATCTCATGTATTGCTGTTTAGGATCAACACAAATGCAATCTAACAACAACATCATGACATGTAACTTAAATGTAGAAATTTAAGCATTTTAACTTCCCCTAAATGTATGCATGAATTTCAAATGTTCTTTTTGGGTTTTTACATGCTGATATTATGCAGTTAATTCTAAAAGGAAAGATGCATATGATCAAACCTATCTATGTCCATGAGCCTTTAAATAGTCAATGAAGTTTTGACAAAATATGGACTGTGACTCATGGTACTAGGCGGAGGCACAATCTCTCGCATGGTGATAGTTCTTAGATAAGCTTAGCCTGCCCTCCTTCAAGTCACCATTTGATATACCATGAAATCATGACATGCAAGCACACAAGGGAGGATGGATCATGCAGAACATACCACAAAACATGTACACACAAAGTCTTACATCCTTCGCAGTCATGTGTGCCATATGCAGGTTTCATTCTATGCTTTGTCATGCATTATGTGGACATGCCCTTGTTAGAATGCAAATAGCAATCTGTACCTGAAATGCAGTATGGATGAATGTTGTTTCACAAGAACAAGGTACATGCATTTTATTGCTATCTCCCCCAATGAATGAATATGCAGTATTTCAACTTGAATGGGACATGAAGCACAGGCATGAATCATGCTTAACCACATTTTACAAAACACTTTTTAACTGGGCTGTGTTGGATTAGGTGGAAGGTCAAACTAGAGGGGAGGGGTGAATAGGTTGACCCTTTAAAAATTAAATCAAGATCACACTTGCTTTAGAAAGCAGAATGCTAATTAGAAGTTCAATAAACAGACAATATGAAGATCGAGCCTAATCAAACATCTAATGATATGTGGATAAAATGAGAAAGCAAACCACAAGAGGAACACATATTTTTATGGTGATTCGGTCTCCCTGTGGAGACCTACGTCCACCCCTCACTAAACCAGTGAGGATCCATGCTGAGCTTTACAGCTTAGCTACACCGAGGAACTCCCTCCTCAAACAACGCTGAGCAGTACATCTTGGCTTAACCAGAGGAACAGATCCTCTAAACCGCTGACGAACAGCTTGCAGGCAACACGACCAATCGCCCTTGATCCAAGCATAATCTGCTGGATCAAGCCCCTCCCTCTAGTCAAACCAGTACGAGGGAGACACAATGTAACAGTGTTATAATTGAAAAATAGAAGCAATAAACGAAATCACTCAAAGATGGAGGGACATCTCCAGATCTGTGATGCTACTGGATCTCAAGCTCGAACTCAGATGCTGGAGGAAGATGTTTCAACGATCAGCTGGCCTTCTCGTTTTGAAGGGTAGATGGACTCGCACTGATCCACTGCCACTGGATCTCTTCTAATCATCAGTGTATACAGCAAGGTACCAACAGGAAGACGATGAACTCCACGATTCTCCTCAAGGGCTTCACTCTCTCTCTGGTTCGACTACACTCTCTAAAAACCTTCTTTAATGTTTTTTTGTTCACCGCGCTCACTTCCAGATCCATGTAATTTATACGTCTAGTGGGCACCAACCAGATTTTCTAGTTAGCCCAATGATTGCTCTGCATAGAGCCTTCTGGAATCGCGAGGGAAAACCAAAGCGCAAGTGCTTTTGGCTGATGTGGCCTTTGACGTCACTTACGATTGGGGTCCACCCAACTAATCTCGTAAGTAGTTCAGATGGCGTCAACCCATTGAGTTCACGAGGTTGACGCAGCCTTGAAATCCCTCACGTGGCTTTGAATGTAATGCTAGAAGCGTTGACGTATGGGGGCACTGCGTCAACCCACTGAACTGTCCCAGAGCCAATTTCATATTCAGAGTGAACTGCTGCGTCGATGCTATCATGCTGTAGCGTTGATGCACTGGGTTATTCCAATGAACCATAACTCTGCTTTTTAACTGCTGTGTCGACGCTGCTCTACTGTGGCGTTGACACAGTGAAGTAGATCTATGAGTGCCTCTGCTTCTTAAGCTGATGCATCGACGCTGCAATAGTATGGCATCGACGCACTGAGATTATATCAGTGACTTATGATTTTGCCTCTTCAACTGATGCGTGGACGCCTTGAACTCCCAGCGTCGACCCTATTCCTTTCTTGCATCAAAGATGAACCAAATGGAAGCGTTACTGAATCAAACACAATAATCTCCCCCTTTTTGATGATGGCAACTATGAGGTGAATGCCATTGCATCTAAATAAGAATGTATCATTCAGATCAAACAAGAAAGTTCAGATCAAACAAAGAGTTCGCTTTAGAGGCTAAAACACCATTTTTTGTTATTCAGTTAAGCTCAAGGTTTTACATCAAACAAAAAGACGGAAAAGGGAAACTTCAGTCAGTCAACACATTTGATGCAGATGCAATGCAGTTCTAGACTAGACTCCAACTTGAGTTCATTTCTCTCCCCCTTTGACATCATCAGGAAGGGGAGTAGATGAGGAAGACTGAAGTACAGTTGCAGACACAATATCCAACTATTGCTGAAGTTGAGCCATGGATGCTGCCATAGTGTCCATCCATTCAGAAAGCAGCTGATCTCTGTGCACCACAAACTTGTGGTATGCTTTGACCTTGGTAGAAATACCATCAAACCAGTTGTGTAATATATCAAACAGATAGTCCACCTGAGCTTTCTGCTGAGATCCCCATTCAGGTGCAGAGGAGGATGCTTCTGTTGGTGGAGGGCAGTACACATCACGCTGATCTTCAATTATGGGTGGGAAGTTTTCTTTTAGAATATGCAACACATCCACAACCTCATCACCGACTAGAGTGGTTCGTTCAAACAATTTAGCAATGTCCTGACCAAAAGATGTAATCTTTTCAAACAAGGTTTGAACCTTTTCACTGAACTCATTGTTCTTGTCAATCAGGGTGGAATATTTCAAGTTCAACTTGGATTGATTTTCCCTGACATCATAGTTGTATGTCTGTACACTCTGTATCATGTTCAAACATTGGTGATGCAAGCTTTGTAAGTTACGCATGACTGAACCAGCTTTCTGACAAGCTTGAAGAAGAGATTCCATAAATTCATGAAGCTTCTTGTCTGACTTGAATTTATCACGTGTAAACTTTTCCCATCTGCTGTCTAATTTCTGTTCAAGGTGTGACAGCCTCATATCCGTTGTTGAACTTAGGTGCATTATGGAAGAGTCAATGCTCTTGAATTTCATTTCCAAAAATTGAATGAGTGTAGGATTGATGCTAGAAAAATCATTCTGAGAGTTAGTTGGAATCTCCTCAGAAGTAGATGCAGGTCCCCTTGGTGACCTTGTACCATGACAAGCTCTCTGGAAGCAACAGGAAACACAGGAGTATCATCTTATACATTGTAATCATCCTGGATATTGTTGAAGTCTTGGTAGTCCATTCTGGCTGAACTAGCTTCAGGTCTATCTTCCCTAGCCTATGGTCTTTCCATTCTGTGTAGACTGGTCTCTTGCTGATTTTGTGTGTCAGTTCTTACTTCTTGACCAGTTTCCACTGAGGTAGATACAGGTTTCTGACTTGGTAGAACCCTGACTGGCTGTCCATTTATGACTTTAAATCCCATGAATTTCTGAATGTAGGAAAGGGGGTATATGTTCCCTTTAGGAATATTCAATTTCTTCTCATCTCCAAAATCTACTCCAACTTTTCGAAATATGGCAGTCAATGGAGCAGCATATGGGAGTGTCCTAGATTGTGTTTAGCAAGATCCCATAGTCTGAATGATTACATCTGACAATGAAATGTTTATTATTTTTAGCATGCAATACAGTAAAAATCTCTACATCTCAGTGACCCGTTCCCTACCACTGCTCTGAGGTGTTATCATCGATGTGCAAATATGGTGGAGCAGTCTATTGAATGGAGGGAACCTATTTGCTTTAAGACTAGATAAAAAAGTCTCCTGGACGTCTGTAGGATCACCGGGTTTGTCAGTCAGAAGAGCATAAGCTGCATGTTCATCAAACTGAAAATTGTGTAGCTGAACCCCATTCATTGGTATTTTCCAAGCTCTGGCAAACAGTTTGTTTGTCAATTCGAAACTAACATTCCTGACAGTTGAAGAAATTTTGGGGATCTGAGGTTCATACTTCAAATTGTTGTAAAATTTCCGAACTAGGGTGGGGTAATAAATCTTATGATTTGTAACGAAAGACCACCAACCCTGATAATCCAAAGTAGGGAATAGTTGCGGAAAAACTTCAAGCATCTCAACGTCGGTAGCAACAATATACCGTGGAATAAGGAATTTTAGAGGTTCTTCCACATTGATGGTGAGAGAGGGATCAGAAGACCTTGCATGTGAACTGGCGACACCTTTCTTCCCCTTCACAGCACCTGAAGATGTAACCTGCTCCTCTGCCCTTACGGTAGAGAGCTTTCTCTTTTTGGTTGGCAGGCTAGGATGAAGACGGCGTTTTCGAAGAGATAACTCAATCTCTTTGCCTTTCCGTTTCCTTGGAGCTAAAGGAGACGATATCTCCTCTGAAGGATCTGCCACGCCCTTGTCTTTGGCCTTCTGCGTTGCTGCCCTTGTCTTTGCCGGCGAGCTTTTCTCTTTTCCTTTGCGTTGTGGTGGAGCTGACTGAGACGGCATCTTCTCTTGAAATTTGGTTCGAGGCTCAATCCTGCCCGTAGCAAGGATGGGATCTCTTCTCTTTAGACCCTTCACTTGTTCCGGAGGTGCCATGGTAGCGAGAATCAAACGGGAACAGGAGAAAAAATTGAGAGAAGGAGCTAAGGAAGAAAGACTGAGAGATGCGGAGAGGTATAGACCCACTAGGTTTTGGAAGGAGCTGAGTAGATGGCAGCGTTTACGCTGCGGGGTTTTAAAGAAGGTGACGACTCAATTTCAATTCAAAAGGGTGAATCGGTTCACTGTGCTGAACCGGACTGGGATGAAATTGGAGTTATTGAATGACTGCGTTTACGTAGTGAGGCACTGCGTCGACGCCACCAAAGCGAGTCATGAATGTAGTTTGAAGTAGACAGGAAATAGTCATGACCCATTGTATTTAGGCATTCTAAAGACGTTGAAATTGTGAAAAGATGAAATTACATTTAGGGATTTTTAATCGATAAAATTCAAGTTCCCTTATGAGAGATATGATGAGAAATGATGAGAGCCCCTAATTCATTTAATGATGTGGAGTAAAACAATCTTAAGAATTTGAGATAAATCCTTGAACAAGAAGAGCATGGTTATGGAATAAGGGTTGAACAATTTTCACACTTGGAACTTTCTCAAATCTTTTCCCTAGAATGTTCAATTTCAAGAGACCATTATAGTAGTGAATTTAACTCGAATTGAGGATAAACTCTAAACGATTTTATTTTTGAGCTTCAGGTCAACCCCATATGAACATTGTCATTATTCATTTTTCATCATTTGCAGTCAAGTGTAGCTAGCCTTTTGACACGGGTGCACATGTTTATCAAACACCAGAGTCCCCGGTTACTCAGCATAGCTAACTATTCTGCACCACTGAAACAGAGTTGGCAACTCACATCATGACATGCCTTTTAGCACTTCATTGGTGCATGAAGGTAGTTTCTCAGTGGAAAGTTACCATTGCTCTGCAATGAATTATTTTTCTTTTAAAATAGAGGTAACAGCCCACATCATGACATGCTCATTAGCACTTCTTTGGTGCATGGAGACAGTTTCTCAGTGAAAGCTTGCCATTGCTCTACAATGTATTATATGCAATTTATTACATGTGTATTTATATATAGGGTCTATTTTTTCAGCTCTTATTAACCCTATGCTAAGTTTAAAGTCAATACAGATATTAAATTCATTTGCACAAAGGTCTCTTTACTTTTGATCATCATAGTTCAAGAAAGGATGAGTTCTCAGTTTTATTAAATAGTTCAAAAACTATTCCATATGCACAGCACTTTGGTGTTCATGAATTTTATCATTCAAGGATCAAAAGATTTAGAGAACTCCAACCATTAATACTGCATAGAGCCAGTCAATGAAAATCACCAACTCTTATAAAGGAATTATCACTTTAGCTCCCCCTGAATCTATGACATCAATTCACATTTCGGAGCTCAAGAAATTTCCCTCATACTGAAGATTGAGAGGTACATCACTACAAACTGAAGAACTGAGTATGGAAGAAACATGATTGATGAGAGGTTTTGAGAAGACTCCAAGAGTCTGACAAGCTGAGGTACAAGAAGATTTCAAGATTATGAGATATGAAAGAACCCAACTCCAGTGCTGCGTTAACCCGTCTGAAGTAATCCAGTTGATTCCAGAACTGATTTGCACTTGGTTTCTGACAGTGCGTCAACTCAACCAGGTGACAGCGTTAACTCACTCAACTAGTCAGATCAATTTTTAGCCTGTTTCCAGAATGTTTCTTTCAGTGCGTTGACTCAGTCTTGAAACATCGTTAACTCAGCCTTATAAACCATTCTTCAGATACCCAGATAACTGAATCTAAAGGGACAGAATTGCACTCCTTAGCAAGTAAAATCTGATGCAAACTCTCCCTCCATTTATGCATGACTGAAAATATGAATGAATATGCAATTGTTGACATGATGGCTTTTTATTTGTAATGTGTTATTAAACAAATATGCTCAAAACTAAACTCCCCCTAAATCTGTGACTTATTTAGAAATCAGGCATTTTCAACTCAAGCAAGACATGTAATCAATTTATTCCTAGGCAAAGTTAATCAGACAAATTTTAAAGAAGAAATCAAGCAATCAATTTAGGCATCAAGATGAGGGTTGCACAATCCAACTCTCTCCTAAGACAAGAAAATCTTTCATTATTCAGAGGCTTGGTGAAAATATCAGAAATTTGATGTTCTGAGTCTACAAAAATCAATTAAAAGCTTCCTTTATTAACTTCATCTCGCAAGAAGTGATGCCTCATTTCTATATGTTTGGTCCTAGAGTGCTGGATTGGGTTCTTTGCCAGGTTAATGGCACTTGTGTTATCACACAATATTGGGACACATCCAAGATCAGTTTGATAATCTTGGAGTTGGTGTTTGATCCACAACACTTGAGTGCCACAACTCCCTGCAGTGACATATTCTGCCTCTACAGTGGATAGTGCCACTGAGTGTTGTTTCTTGGATGCCCAAGAAACCAAACACCCTCCCAAAAATTGGCAATAGCCACTTGTGCTTTTCCTATCAAGTTTGCATCCAGCATAGTCTGCATCTGAGTATGATACTAGATCAAAAGTGCAAGATGTAGGATACCAAATCCCAAAGTCTTGAGTTCCAGCAAGGTATCGAAAGATACGCTTGACAGAAATTAAGTGGGATTCTTTAGGATCATACTGAAAACGAGCACACATACATACAAAAAATTGGATGTCTGGCCTAGATGCAGTAAGATAGAGGAGTGATCCGATCATACCTCGATAGGTCTTTGCATCTACTGATTTACCTCTCAGATCTGCATCCAAACTTGTATTGGTGCTCATGGGAGTGTTGATTGCCTTAAGATTCTCCATTTGATATTTCTTCAATAGTTCAAAGACGTACTTTGCCTGGTTGATGAAGTATCCATCCTTGCTTTGGGTGATTTGTAGACCTAGAAAAAATTGAAGCTCACCCATCAGACTCATCTCAAATTATGTGGTCATCAAATTTGCAAATTCCTCACACATGCTTGGTTTAGTGGATCTAAAGACTATATCATCAACGTAGATTTGAACCAAAATAATGTCATTATTTCTCACCTTGGTGAATAAGGTTTGGTCCACTTTACCTCTTGAATATCCTTTCTCAGTGAGGTATGAGCTGAGTCTATCATACCATGCTCGAGGTGCCTGTTTGAGCCCATAGAGAGCTTTGTCTAATCTGTAAACATGGTCAGGGCAGTCTATAGATTCAAAACCAGGGGGTTGTTCAACATACACCTCTTCTTTTATCAAACCATTAAGAAATGCACTTTTTATATCCATTTGATGGAGTTTTATTCCATGACAACATGCATATGCAAGTAATAATCTAATAGCTTCTAATCTAGCTACTTGTGCAAAGGATTCTTCAAAATCAATGCCAAATTCTTGGTTATATCCTTGTGCTACCAGTCTTGCTTTATTTCTTATCATAATTCCATTTTCATTTTGTTTATTTCTAAAGACCCACTTAGTTCCAATTACTGAAAGTTCATTGGGTCTTGACACAAGGTGCCACACTTTATTTCTTTTGAATTGATTTAATTCCTCATGTATTGCATTTATCTAGCAATCATCTTTCAGGGCTTCAGTTACATTTTTAGGTTCAATTGAGATATAAGAGCTAAATTGTCCATTTCTTCAATAGCTCTAAAATGAGATCTAGTTCTGGTAGGGTCATGCAGATTACCAATAATGCTTGATAGAGGGTGGTCTTTTAGCAGTCTAACATTGGTCAAGGAGTTACCTTCATTAGCATCTGCATTACCTCTAGTACTTGATTCTGCTAGATTCTCATTTGACCTTGGCTCTTCCTCTTGAGTGTATTGTTCTTCCTTTTCTTCAAGAAACTCTCCATCATCTTTGTCCCTGCAAGATTGTTCATTTTCAGACCTGATATTCATTTCATCGAAGATAATATGTGGAGATTCTTCAACAGATTGAGTTTTGACATTTAGGACTCTATAGGCCCTAGAGTGATTTGAATATCCTAGAAATATGGCTGGTTCACTTTTAGGTTCAAATTTATCTAAGTCCCGTTTGTGATTATTTTGAACAAAACATTTAGATCCAAAAACTCTGAAATGTATAACAGAAGGCTTCTTACCTTTCAACAATTCATATGGAGTCTTTTTGGACAAAGGTCTTACCATTGCCCGGTTTATAATGTAGCAAGCTGTATTTACCACCTCTGCCCAGAACTTCCTTGGGAGTTGTCCTTCGATCAACATTATTCTAGCCATCTCGACAAGGGTTCTGTTTCTTCTTTCCACCACTCCATTCTGTTCATGAGTTCTTGGAGATGAGAACTTATGAGATATTCCCATTGCCCTACAAAAACCATCGAATTCTGAATTTTCAAATTCTCCTCCATGATCTAACATGATAGATGAAATAGCATACTTACCATCCTGCTGAACTTTCCTGAAGAATGCCTGAAATTCTTCAAATGCATCATTCTTATGAGTTAAAAAGAACACCCAAGTAAACCTAGAAAAGTCATCTACCAAAACAAATCCATATTTATTGCCACTTAAACTTGCTGTTCTAGTGGGTCCAAACAGATCCATGTAAACAAGTTCAAGAGGTCTAGAAGATTGATTTTCAATTCTGGATTTAAATGACTTCCTAGTATGCTTGCCTTGAGTGCACGCATTACAAATTTTGTCATTTTGCTTAAATGATACATCAGGCAAACCATTCACCATGCTGAATTTGGCTAACTTATGCATGACACTGTAGCTAGCATGTCCTAGTCTACGATGCCATAACCAAGCCAGTTAACTTTTATTCACAGCTAGACAAAGATTGTTATGAGCAGGATCATCTAAATCTACCATGTACATGTTATTTATTCTTTTTCCAGAGAATTTAACACTTTCAGACTGCTTTTCAATAATAGTGCATGCATGGGAATCAAACACAACTTTGTGCCCCCTATCACATAGTTGGCTTATACTAAGAAGATCGTATTGTAATCCTTCAACAAGTAACACATCATCAATAGAGTTCAGGGGAGTTTTGCCAACTTTACCTTTTTCAATTATTTTACCTTTATTGTTCTCCCCAAACGTGACATGTCCTCCTTCTTTCTCAACTAGGAGACATAATTTTGCCTTATCGCCCGTCATGTGCCTTGAGCAGCCGCTGTCAAGGTACCACATATTGTGTACAGCTGCAAGGCACTCCTGCAATTCACATAAAACAAGAGATTTTGGAACCCAAATACACTTGGGTCCCATCAGACCATATGATTGTGTCAAGTAAGACAACATACTTTTTGGAATCCAAATCTGTTGTTTTGAGGGTTTTTGAGATGTGGGGGTCATAGATTTGAAAATTTTCTGATTGGGTTGAGGTACCCATCGGAATTCCCTTTTTGAACCATTTCTGTTGTTAGAGAAGTATGAAGTTTTATTCTTGTTCTCATTCCAATAGTTATTGTGACTCCAAGAAGCATTGGGGAACCTAGGATGAGAA
This sequence comes from Amorphophallus konjac, assembly GCA_022559845.1. NCBI lineage: Eukaryota > Viridiplantae > Streptophyta > Magnoliopsida > Alismatales > Araceae > Amorphophallus > Amorphophallus konjac. Next base: position 11,418,642 of record CM040129.1, on the reverse strand, counting down.
ATTCTAGAAGAATGTTGAGTTCTTGAAGGGATGAAGGTTCGCTGCGTAGACCCTATCACATGATTGCGTTGACTCATCCACTTAACCTTTCGGTCATATGGGTTCTGGTACATAGGGTGCGTCAATGCACTGTAGTGGCTGCGTCGACTCATTCTCATGTTTCTGAAGAAATATCCATCCGGAAAGGGTGTATGCGTTGACGCAGTGTGGACACTGCGTTGACGCGCCCAATGGTTTGTTCTAGCATTATTTCTGTAGAACCCCTGGGACATGGGTTGAGTGGACGCAGGATGCCCAGTGCGTTGACGCGACTGTCGTGTACCAGTCCTATGACTCCCTGAATTTCTATATCCTTGATGCTGGGTTGATGAACTAGGGTCTATAGGCTGACCTGAGGGTTTACTTCTGAACTTAGGCACATTCTTATGGTGATTGGCATTTAAGGTAGCATACATTTTCTCTTTGCCCTTTTCTTTTCTGATTTCATCTGTCTATTTTACTTCTTCTTGATGTTTCTCATAAAACTTCTTTTCAGCCATTTGACTATGATCAGATGTACCTTGTTCAGAAACAAAGGTTATAAATCTAGATCCTAGATCCTTCTTCTTGGTTGGATTATAACCAAGTCCTTCTTTTCCAAAATTGCTTCTTATTTCCATGACATAAGTTGACGTAGTGAAGTAGATCTATGAGTGCCTCTGCTGCTTAAGCTGATGCGTCGACGCTGCAATAGTGTGGCATTGACGCACTGAGATTATATCAGTGACTTATGATTTTGCCTCTTCAACTGATGTGTGGACGCCTTGAACTCCCAGCGTCGACCCTGTTCCTTTCTTGCATCAAAGATGAACCAAATGGAAGCATTACTGAATCAAGATTTAATTCAACATTTTGAGTTGAATTCAACATTCACATCTCATGGTTGTCATCATCAAAACCAGGGGCACAACAGGCTGAAATATATACACAGTTTTACACACTTCACTTCAACTTCCTTTTTCAAGAAGATGAATCATCAACTTAAGAACCAAGCAGGAAGTGATTAAAGAATAAGAACCAGCCCTCAAGAGTTTTCAACTCACTGCTCATCTTGGAGCATGAGCTTCAATCAAGATCAGAAAATTCACAAATTCAGATTCAAGCAAAATTTGTCATGCATTCACTCAACAAATCAACTTAACAAGAAACTATAGTCTCTCCCATATAAGAGGCAGGGAGGACAATGCATGATGATTGATTTAAACAAATATGACATGAAAAATATCGTGAAGAATGAAGAAGTTCAAACATGGAAGAAGTTAATACAAGTTTTGGCTGCATCCTATCAACAGATTAATCAAAGATCACTGAGGGCTAACAATATCTAAATCAATATTGATGCATTTCAGATTGATAGGCAATAAGCACATTTTCAAATTTCCAGATGCAATGATTATTTCCCTCATGAGCCAGACATTTTAAACTTGCTCAGATCCTTTTTAAGTTGTAGTCCATCAAATGAATTTTCAATTAGAACATGAACTGGAGAAAAGAATTTTCAGATGTAAACATAACTGAAGAGTAGCTGAAGGATCAACCAATGTGAGAGGCACATATCACAATTCAAAAATAGTTTCATTAACATACAATGCCTTGAGCAGCTCAAAGAATAAACAACTTTGCACAGAATGTCAAACTAGATGGCATACTTAAAATGGATAAACAAATTCATTGAAAGCGGTTCAGCAATAAGAACCAAAACTTGTTGCACTAGGATCACCTCTCAAGATCGTTGGATCTTAGGTATACAGAGCTTTGCTCTGATACCAATTGTTGGGTCCCATGGGGTGCAACCGGATCTAGAAGGGGGGGGTTGAATAGATCCCCTTTTAATATATGCCCTCCTAAAAAATCATTTCACCCGACAAACTTCTGGCTTGAGCACACAGCAAAATGTTGTTAAATAGCTGAAATCTACTTATGAAGATTCAGATTACATGAGCACCTACTTGAGTGTGTGCGTGTGAGCCTTTGTTCAAACAGCAAGAGTGCTTCCAAACGGTGAATGGCTCACAGTGTGTAGTGGATGCTCTATGCAAAAATGCACAGCAGTTTTGACAATGATTCTACAAGGCAATAGAGCAAAACACCCCACACTGAGAGACAGAGGGTTGCTATTAAGGAAGAGGCTGAGGTCGACGTAGCCTTACCGCAGTTATATCAGCTTGCAAGATCTGCTGCAATACAAGGCAGAGATCTCATCAACCCATTGGTGTGTGTGTAAGCAATGTTAAGATGAATAAAATAAACACACCAGAGACCCTGTGATTGGAGCCTATGTTCATTCAGCAAGAATGCTTGTAAACGGCGGAGGTTCACAATATGTGTAGTGTTCGGCCAACAGAAATGCAGAAATAAAAGCATAGAACCTTGTGAAGTGGAGATATAAGAAATGGAGGCAATCACACAAGGACACACCACTGCATAATAGATTATTAAGGTGGTTTAGTCTGTAAACCTGCAGACCTACATCCACCCCTCACCAAACCCGATGAGGCTTCACTATACGCTACAAACGTAGCAACGGGGACAAGCCCTACGGGGACGAACCCCAACCATATGAGGAGCAAGCTCCTCACGAGGATGAGGTCCTCACAAGGACAGAGTCCTCATGGTGCTTCACAGCACCACACGGGGATGACGCCCCATGCACACGAGGAGCAAGCTCCTCACGAGGACAGAGTCCTCACGCTGCAAACACAGCACAAGGGGACAAGCCCCACCCACACACGCACACAAAGGAAAAGGAAGAAACACGTTGTAAGTGCAGCAAGAAGACACGGGGACACAGCCCCAAGCATACACACAGATATGGAGTTTAAAGCAGGATATGAAAACATCAATCGGAGCTGAAAAGCCAACTGTAGCTTTTGACTGAGTCATGAAGCATTCTCTTCAAGGTTAGAATTTTGCTTCCTCAGCTCACTTCTCTTTTCACCACTTGACTGGGTCGAACCAGGGTGGAGGGGCCTTCTCACTCTTCTTCCTTTCTTCTTCTTGGGCACGAGCTAAAGAATACTTCCTTTGATGCAATGCTCGGCCAACTCCTTCAAGGTGGCCATTGCTTCATATATATAGAGGAAGGTCTGGAGCTGCCCCTTTGAATATGGAGAAATCAATCTGAGCCATTCAGATCCTTGGAGCAAATTCTGGATTGGTGGATCATGGGTCTTCAGCTTGGAATAAGTCTGCAGAATAGTAGCAGTTTTTCCCTCCAAGAAATTTGCATTTCAATGGTTAGAATAAACAAGAGAGCTTTGACCCAAGGAGCCTGCAGTATCTTTAATGTCTATGGACTGGCTTGCAGGGAAGGATGTCCTTTTGACTAGGGATATTTTCTCTTCAGACACAAGCTTTGCTGGCAGGCTGTAGGGGACTGGACTGGCAGAGAGGGAGACATTTCCAAGGTGTTTGTACTAACATATATGTTGAGTAAGAGTTTGCCATGGAAACTTTGTTGAGTTATGATTTTGATGATTGTTGGCGTTATGGTTTTGATGATAACTAAACTTAATGTGTGATTGAGTGATGATAACTAAACTTATGGTTGATTGCACATTCATGTTTAAATATGTTTGAGATGGCAAATGGCAATAGTACATGGTCTTGATTCATTAAATTTTATTCCGTCGAAAAATATTACTCTTAATCAAAAAATATTTCAAAAGTTTTGGATGAAAAATTATTTGTCGAAAATACGTCAAAAATTTTCAACGGAATAAGTTTTGGTCAGAAATACGTTGAAACTTTAAGACGTATTTCCGACGATATTCGATTCCGTCAGAAACTGTTGATAAATTTCCACCTTTCCGATGAAATTTACTTCGGTCGGAAATACGTCAGAATTTTTTGACGTATTTTTGACTAAATCTTATTTCATCGAAAAATATTATTATTAATCAAAAATTATTTCAGAAGTTTTCGATGAAAAATTATTTGTCAAAAATACGTCAAATTTTGTTAACGAAATAAGTTTTTGTCAGAAATACGTCGAAACTTTTCGACGTATTTCCGACGATATTCGATTCCGTCGGAAACTGTTGATAAATTTTCACCTGCCCTTCTCCTACTTTGGGGCTTTCCGATGAAATTTAATTCGGTCGGAATTCTGTCGGATGTTTTCGACGTATTTCAGACCAAAGTTTATTCCTTCAGAAAATACTGCTATTAATCGAAAAAAAATTCAAGAGTTTTCGACGGATAAATGAGTTGTCGGAAATACGTCGAAAATTTTCGACGAAATAGGATTTTGTCGGAAATACGTCGAAACTTTCTGACTAATTTTCTACCATATTCTATTTCGTCGAAAACTATTGATAAATTTCTACCTCCACTTTAGGGATTCCCGACGAAATTTATTTCGGTCAGAAATACGTCAAACTTTTCTGACGTATTTGCGATGAAATTTTTTTCCTTCGGAAAATACTGCTATTAAACAAAAATTATTTCAGATGTTATCGACAGAAAAATTATTTGTCAGAAATACGTCAAAAAATTTTGACGGAATAAATTTTGGTCGGAAATCCATCGAAAATGTCCGACGTATTTCCGACCAAAATAAAATGTCAGAAATAGGTAGGTAATTTTCGACTGATTTTCGATAAAATTTTATTCATCAGAAAGGAAAGTATTTCCGACGAAAGTTTTTCCGTCAGAAAATTCCGTCGGTATTTCCGATTTTTGTTGTAGTGATATACACTTGCCATATGGCTGGAGTGGCTAGTCGATATGGAGCCTTGCCTACCAAACATGAAGAACTATCCAAGTTGACTGAGAAGCTGGGCCCTCGCACTAGAAGAAGAAGAAGGGCTGCTAATGAGGCTCTGAAGACTCCTATGGAGGAAACGGCCCCTGAGCCAGCCGTAGTAGCCGTAACTGCCAATGTGGTGAAGTCCGAAAGTGACAGTGGGATGCCACCTATCCTACCAAAAGAAGCCTCAAGTGAAGTGGGAGACAACATCTCTGGCCCCTCCATGCATGATCCTACTTTACTGGCGTTGCTACAAAAATACCAGCAAGAAATTGAAATGCCTAAGAGATCGCTGAACAAAAGAAATGTTCATCCATCCACATCCAAGTAGGCAAGAGCCCCACCTAAAAAATCACAAGGTAGTGTTGATTCACTCGAAGCCCCGCCATAGTCAGCCATGTCTCAACTAACACCTAGCTATGTTGGGGGCATTTTTCACCAAAAAAAAAACAACTACAACCTACAGCTTCAGCACGGCCTTCAATCCCTCAGGCATATCAGCTGTTTGAAGATGTGTTAGAAGCCAGCACTAAGCGAACTTATGAGGACCATATTCTAACGCCTACAAAAGAACAAGAGGGTAGGCGGTCAATGCCTAGAAAATTCTGATGAAACCCAGCACCCGACTCCACCTTGGGAGTACATATTCATGGCGTGACGCCTAGGCTACCGCTACCGACTGTAACTTCTATCTGCAACGAAACAAGCCCCCAGGTGATCTTGAGAAGACCCAATATAGAAGAAAAAAAAAGAAACAAAACAAAATGAGACAGACTTCACTGCCGGTGCCTAAGGAGGCAAACCCAGCAGTAGTCAGAACCTCAAATTCCAACTATGTAACAAGATCTGGAAGGAAATGCACCCCCCCCCGCCGCCGCCGCCGCCGCCGCCAACAGTAACATAATATTTAGGGGTGAAAGTTATACCACACCCTTGAGCCTAAAGTTAGGGGTGTTCATATCCCACCTCTACCCAATCTCCGCATAGAAAATGAGAGCAACAAGAGCATCCTCACATTCACTGAATTTCTGCATGCAAAGAGCCTGCCGAGCAGACATAACAAGCCCAAACAACACAAGAGAAGGAAGATGAGTCACCTTGCGAATCAGCTCCACTGGTACATAATGATGTCAAGTAGGTTAAGGCCGAAAAAATGAAATTGGCCAATGTTAGAGCCGGTAACAGATTAATGAAGTCATTGAAGAAAATACCCGAGAGATACTTTATCTGAATAAAAATACCTGATAGGCTATAATTGCAGCTGCAAACCCTAGCACATTATGGAAGCTGCTTTACATAAATGTAGTCAAGGACAACAATATTTTTCTCTGAAGAAGATATGCCCCACCCTCTGCCACCTATAACAGGTCACTCTATATGAGGGGGGCCACCCATAACAGGTCACTCTATATGAGGGGGGCAGCTAAATGATTGAATGTTGAGCAGAATTCTAATTGATCTGGGGGCAACAGTCAATATACTCCCATATCAGATTTATCAGAAACATTGTTTTGATGTACATAGCTCAAAGATGTGAGAATAACTAGTTCAACTAGAAATTTTAAGTCCCACTGGACATGGCAAAATTTAATCTCTTGCTAGGAGATCTCGTCACTAGGTTTCACTTTCATATAGTCAATCCTGACACCTCAAACAAGGCACTGCTAGGCCATCCATGGTTGCATTAAAATCTAGTGGGGCTCTCAACTCACCACCATGGTATCAAATACTCCCATAAGTAGAGAAGAGAAAGGAATATGCACTGATTTACATGCACTCGAGGTTTTTGAATCCTATTTCCTTGAAGCCTGCCTATATCTGGAGAAGGCAAAAGATGGCTTCGCCAATAAGACCGAAGAAAAAGGAAAGAGGGAGGTGGAATCTGATGACTGGTTTCCTATGCCGCCACCTAACTACTTAACCTCACATAAGGAAACAATAATATCTGAAGTAGAATATGTGCCCCGAACTACTTCTCCAGCCATCCACCCTAACTTGGGGGCACACAGAGCCCAAAACCTTCTCGGGCACATTAAGGTCCCACCGAGGATCACAGTGCCCGTCATGAGTATTGACTGCTAGAGGCGAAGTTCTAAAAATTCTGGAGATACCTCGCCCAAAGGGCCTGCCCACTATATTCTATGCAGCTGAAGAGCAGCTGATAAATAGGGACGACGACTGTCATCTCCGTGAAGAAATATATGATCCGGTCATCCTGATCATGAGGCTTCCCAATATAACCAGCAAGATGGTCAAACAGGCAAGAAAGCAGTAGATTCTTTACGTCCAGCCAGAAAGTAAGAGAGAGAGAGAGAGAGAGAGCAAAAAAATGGAAGAATGAAATGTTCAGAAAGTCGTGGTATTCACCAAATATGGATAGGGGGTTACTACAGATTATTCAATGCCCAAGCTTTGGTTTCCCTCTAGAATAATTTCACGAGATAGATATGGTCTCCGTACCTGCCTCTACAGGTGAAGACTCCCTAGAAGCAATGTATGACAAATATCTAGTGAAATATGAAGCAATTGGGTTGTCTATGGGACTAGAGAGGACCATGCACCTCCAATTGCAAGTACATGAATGCCAAAAAGTTGACACTTCATACAGATTGCCAATAAGCCCTTGTCCGGCTCAAAGAATACCTGAAGACGCCACCAGTGTTGGGGGCACCAATGAAGGGCAATCATTGATTATGTACATAGCTGCTACTGAATATTCTATGGGGCAATGTTGTCCTAGAATAATGGCACAAAAAAAGTATAGGCTTTCTACCACCTCAGTAGAAGATTGGTGGGAATAGAAGAGAAATACATGCCAATTGAAAAGGCCTGCTAAGCCCTGGTCTTTGCAACGAAGAGAATGTGGCATCATGCACTACCCCATGAAGCCAATTTGATATCCAGAATAGACCCTTTCCAATACATGCCCCCTCAGCCAGCACTCAAGGGGCGACTAGATGAATGGGCTGTCATATTGGCAGAATAGGCCTGGCGATTACAGATTTCATTGTACTGCACTCGATGCCTGAAGATTCACCTCTGATCACTGAGCTGCCTAATGATGAACCTGTAGAAATGGACCGAGTCCAAAATGGCGTAAGGCAGATACACTTTGATGGGGCCTCAAGAATAGAAGCATCTCTGTCAGAATAAACAAAAGTTCGAGCCGAGGTGGGCAGGTGTCATTTAACCCCCAAATGGTGAGGCTTTGCACACTTCATGCTTGATCAATAAGGCTTGCATGAATAATGAAGTAGATGGCCCTCAGTATGGAGAGTCGGATGCCCCGGTTATGTAGCTCATGGAGTGATTCTATTTTAACAAAATGAGCCACATCTATCAAGATTAGAGTGCCTGAGCCGACTCACTAACAAAGTTGTCAAACTTGTTAGTAGTCCCACCAAGCGACACACCCACCATTGTCATGATGAATCGGCGCCAAGGGCCCAGCGTGCTGGAAGAAGAACCTGGCAAAGAAGGAAGCGAAGCTATGACAGCCAAAAAGGCTCAAAAGTCCGATCGGAGAGAACCTCCAATGCAGTGATTCAAATACCAACGATTGCCCAAAGAAGGGGAAGAAAAGTGAAAGAAAGAATAAAAAATGAAATAATATAAAAAAAGAAGAAAGAAGAAAGAAAGAAGAAGAAAAAAGAAAAGAAGGAAGAGAAAAGAGAAAAAAAAGGGGTAGACTACACTGGCAACTCCAAAAGTTATCTCGTGAAATGCAGGAACTCCTTTCATTGGAAGTCTTCTACTTTGAATGAACAGATCGCCACCCCGGTATTTGATGCTCCGTCTATGCCGATGTAGCCCCTTCGGCGCAAAATTTTCACCTGAATTAATGAAACTCTCCTTTGGTTTACACCACTGAGGAATCACTTTGGTACTTGACCCTCTATTTGTGCCAATGAAATTCTCTTCGGTGCCAACCTCCCAATTTCGTCCAATGAATCCTCTTTGACGCAGACCTTCCATCTGAAGCCAATAAAATCTTCCTTCAGTTCATATCAATAGAAACTCATTGTGGCATCGATCCCTAGTGGGTGCCGATATCTATATGCACATACATATGCACATGTATCTTGCGTTGGGCCTTTTGGCCACGCCAACGAACAACCCCCTTTTGGTCTATACCAATGCATAAACCCACTTTGCTACGGGCCTTCCGCCCGAGCCACTGAATAAAGCCCTCTTTTGGCACCAACTTCCCATTATGCCAATAAAAAATCTCGGGCATTGGGCCCTTCATCCATGCCAATGGGCACGCATTCCTTTGGTCTATACCAATACATAAACCTACTTTGACCTTGGCCTTTCATCTGGACCAATGAACAAACCCATTTTTGGTAGCAACCCCCAGATGTGCCAATAAACCAACCTCTATTGACAGTTAACATCTTGCCTAAATTGACACATAAACCCACTTTGGCACTAGCTTCCCGCCTTAGTCAATGCATACATCTTTCTTTTTGGCATCTACTTCTAGTTATGTCAATGAATGAACCTCTCTTGCCAAACTATACGACGAATTTCTCTCTCCATCACGGGCCTCTTTCAGCCCTATTTTCAAAAAAAAGAAAAAAAAGAATAAAATAAAATAAAAGAGAGGGGGAAAACGAAAAAAGAAAAAAGATATAAGGAAGGATAAGAAGAAGAAGAGAAAAAAAGAAGAAAAGAAAAGAAAAGGAAAGAGAAGAAAATCACAAAAGAAGAAACAGAAAAGAAAAGGGGGGAAGAAACTTCCTTCTCCAAGCCCCAGTGGAAACTCCGCTATGTGGGTGAACAAACCCCTCTGACGTTGGAGCACCCGCCCCTACCAACGAAAATTTCCCATGCACTGATAGCAATCCCCAGTCCCATCAGGATGCATAAACCCTTGTTAGCGCTCGACCTTCTGCCTCAGCCAATGCATAAACTTCATTGGAGAACATTAACCCCAGTCCCACCAGGGCTTGTCACACCACCCTTGGCCTGGACCTTCCATCCAAGTCAATGCATAACCCATATTCCTTTGCTTTGGCATTAAGCCCAATGCCAATGATCAAACCATTTTGGCATCAGATATCTCGTCCCAGCCCATGAACACACTACGTTTGGCCTAGATCTTCCGTCTAAGCCAATGAATAGACTTTCCTTACTTTGACATTAAACCCAATGCCAATGATCAAACTATTTCGGCATCGGGCATCTCATCCTAGCAGATGAATACACTACCTTTGGCCTAGACCTTCCACTGGGTCAATGCATGAGCCATGTTTCTTTGCTTTGGGGTTAGTGTCACGCCAATGAGCAAGTTCTATCAGGGCCATGCATCTTGTTAGGGCCGATGAAGATTACCTGTAGCATGGACATTTTGTCCATGACAATGAGCAACCTCCTTTGGTATGCGCCAATGAACAAATCCCTCAGGCATTGGGATTTTCATCCATGCCGATGAGCAAACACTTCTTTGGTCCATACCAATGTACAAACCCATGTTGATACTAGACTTCCGCCTAAGCCAATGAACGAGCCCTCTTTTGGCACCAACTTCCAGTCATGTCAATAAATAAATCTCTATTGGCGTTTGACGTCCTATCTGAGCCAACGCATGAACCCACTTTGGCACCGGCCTTTTGCCTTAACCAATGCAAAAACCGTTCGCTGGCATCAACTCCCCATCATGCCAATGAGCAAACCTCTCTCTCCAAGTCATACGATGAATCTCTCTCTCCATTACGGGCCTCTTTCAGCCCTATTGGCTTAAAAATGAGGTACCCCGTCGGACATGCTCAACTGTCCACCGAGCAAGAGCAATAAGGGCTTAAAATATGGTTGTGATGAAAACCTGAAAGGGCACTACGAGCAAAATTGGGTACCCTATCACGTGAAAACCTAAAAAGGCACGTGGGCAAAAGTAAGAAGGGGTTGGCTCAGGCGAAAACCCGAAAAGACGCTTGAGTTAGTAACGTGCAGAAAAAAAGAGAAAAGAAGAAAATGTTGGAGGATACCCACAATTTTAAAGTTCCCTCGTGGATCACAAAAAAAATCCATACCCTTTGATAAACAAACTCCTTCTAGCATCCAACATTCTGTCTGAGCCAGTGTATAAACCCCTCTGGCATTGGACCTTCCATCCTTGTCAATGAAAACCCCCCGGTTGACACTATCCTTCAGTCCCACCGCGATCGCTATAAAACCTTTGGCCTAGACCTTCCGTGTAGGTCAATGAACAAAAAACTTTCCTTTCCTTGACACGTATTTCTGGGTTATGCCAATGAAAAACTGCTTCGACGCTTGACATCCTGTCTGAGCTGATGAATAGAAACCCTTTCGCATAGACCTTCTATCTAAGCCAACGAATAAACTATTTCCTTTACTTTTGCATCAATCTCTAATTGTGCGAACAAACAAACCGCTTCGGCATTAGAGGCCTCATCTAAGCCAATGAACACACCACCTTTGGCCTAGACTTTCCGTCTGCGCCAATCAACCATTGCTTCCCCATTTCAGTGATCAGTTGGAGCCTTCATGCCACAACAAATGATGTAGAACCTCAGAACCCTTGTGAGGCCCATCTTCGTTTCATAAAAAAACAAGATGAGAAGGAAAAAAAAGGAAGGAAAGAATAAAAATAGAAGGAAAAAAGGAAGAAGAAAAAAAGAGAAAAAAGACAGAAAAAAGGGAAAAGAAAGAAAGCAAAGAGAGAAAGAAAAAGTGTGAAGGAGAAAATTTTGGTCAACACCAGTAGTTTTGAAACCGCTTCGTTGGCTGTAAAAAACCCTTTCATTGGAAAGTCCTTTCTTCCAATGAACAAACACCCTTTGGCATTGGACCTTCCGTCCTTGCCAATGAAAACTCCCCAGTGTTTAACACCAACACCCAGTCCCATCGGGATCACCACAACCCTTTTTGGCATCTGACATTCTATCTCAGCCAATGCATAAACCCCTTTTAGCATCCGACATTCTGTCTAAGCAAATGCATAAACCCTCTCGCATTGGACCTTTTATCCATGCCAATGAAAATCCCGTCGGAGAGGATGCCAACCCCAGTCCCACCGGGATTACCCCACTCCTTTGTTGGCATTAGACCTTCCGTCCAAGCCAATGAACAAACCATTTTCCTTACTTTGGCATTAACCCTGTGCCAATGATCAAACCATCTCGGCGTCAGACAACTCATCCCAGCCGATGAATACACTACCTTTGACCTAGATCTTCCGTCTAGGCTAATGCATATACCACTTTCATTGCTTTGGCATTAAACCCAATGCTAATGATCAAACTATTTTGGTATCGGACATCTCATCCCAGCCGACGAACACACTACCTTTGGCCTAGACCTTTCGTCTAAGTCAATGCATAAACCACCTTCCTTGCTTTGACATTAAACCCAATACCAACGATTGAACTATTTCGGCATCGGACACTTCGTCTAAAGCCAATGAATACATTACCCTTGGCCAAGACCTTACATCTGTGCCAATGAATAAACCATCCCCTTTGCTTTGGCGTGCGATCCCACGTCGATGATTGAACTATTTTGGCATCGAAAACTTCGTCTAAAGCCAATGAATACACTACCTCTGGCCCATACCTTCTGTCTAAGCCACTAAACAAACCATATTTCTTTGTGTTGGGATTGACTCAATACCAATGAACCAGGCACTTCGGCATCAGGCATCTCGTCTAGGCCGATGAACATACTACCTCTACCCCAGATCTTCTATCTAAGCCAGTGAATGAATCATATCCTTGTGCTTTGGCATTGACACAATGCCAATGAACCAGTCACTTCGGCATCAGACATCTCATCTAGGCTAATGAACACACTACCTGTGGCCTAGACCTTCCGTCTAAGGTAATGCATAAACCATTTTTCTTGCTTTGGCATTAACCTCATACCAATGAATAAACTACTTCGACATCAGACATCTTGTCTAAGTCGACGAATACATAATCCCTTTGGCCTAGACTTTTTGTCTATGCCAATGAATAAACCATTTCTTTGCTTTGGCGTTAACCCCACGCCAATGAACAAACTACATCGGCACTGAACATCTCGTCTGAGCCGATGAATATTACTTGTAACACTGACCTTCTGTCAATGCCAATAAACAAAGATCATTCTCCTTCGACGAGCCGAGAAATGAACAAGAAAGCTTTCTTTTCATTATGGGTCTTTCTCGACCATGTTTTTGCATGTATGAGTAAAAAAAAGAATAGAAATGGACTTAAAATTGAGGTTCCCCACCAGACTTGTTCGGATTCTCTACCGAGCAAGGGCAACAAGGGCCAAAACTCAATCATGGTGAAAACGCAAGGGCACCATGGGCAAAATTAGGTACCCTGCTACATGAAAACCCAAAAGGGCGTGCAGGCAAAAGCAAGAGGGGGTCGGATCGGGTGAAAACCTGAAAGGGCGCTTGATCTGATAAGGTGAATAAAAAAAATAATAACAATGAGGTGATTCTCACACTACCTTTGGCCTAGACCTTCCATTTAAGTCAATGGATAAACCATGTTCCTTACTTTGGCATTAAACTCAATGCCAATGATCAAACTATTTCGGCATCAAAAATCTCATCCTCACTGATGAACATACTACCATTGGCCTAGATCTTCCATCTAAGTCAATGCATAAATCACTTTCCTTGCTTTGGCATTAAACTCAATGCCAATGATTAAACTATTTCGGTATCGGACATCTTGTCCTAGCCAATGAACACACTACCTTTGGCCTAGACCTTCCGCCTAAGTCAATGTATAAACCACTTTCTTTGCTTTGGCATTAACCCCATGCCAATGATCAAATCATTTCGGCATCAGACACCTCATCTAAAGCCAATGATTATACTAACTTTGGGTTAGACCTTCCGTCTAAGTCAATGCATAAACCACTTTCTTTACTTTGGCATTAACCCAATGCCAATGATCAAACCATTTCGGCATTAGAAACCTCATCTAAAACTGATGAATACACTATCTTTGGTTTAGACCTTCTGTCTTTACCAATGAATAAATCACTCTCCTTGCTTTGGCATTAACTCCACGCCAATGAACAAATTACTTTGGCGTACGACTTTGTGTTCGAGCCGATGAATATACTATCTTTGGTTTAGACCTCCCATCTTTACCAATGAATAAACCACTCTCCTTGCTTTGGCGTTAACCTCACGCCAATGAATAAATTACTTCAGCGTACGACTTTGTGTTTGAGCTGATGAATACACTACCTTTGATTTAGACCTTTTGTCTTTACCAATGAATAAACCATTCTCCTTTGCTTTGGCGTTAACCCCACGTCAATGAACGAACTATTTCGACAACTTTATGTTTGAGCCGATGAATACACTATCTTTGGTTTAGACCTTCTGTCTTTACCAATGAACAAATCACTCTCTTTGCTTTGGCATTAACCCCACGCCAATGAAAAAACTACTTCGGCATACGACTTCATGTCCGAGCTGATGAATACACTATCTTTGGTTTAGACCGTCTGTCTATGCCAATGAATAAACCATTCTCCTTGCTTTGGCATTAACCCCACGCTAATGAACAAACTACTTCGACGTACGACTTCATGTCCGAGCCAATGAATATACTATCTTTGCTTTAGATCTTTCGTCTATGCCAATGAATAAACCATTCTCCTAGCTTTGGCGTTAACCTCATGCCAATGAACAAACAACTTCAGCATACGACTTTATGTTCGAGCCGATGAATACACTATCTTTGAATTCCACTCTCCTTACTTTGGCATTAACCCAATGCTGATGAATAAACTACTTTGACTTCTGACATCTCGCCAGAGCTGATGATGAGACCCCTTGGCCTAGACCTTCCATCTATGCCAATGAATGAACCTCTTTCTTACTTTGGCATTAACATAATGCTGATAAACAAACTACTTGGGCTTTTGACACCTCGCCAGAGCCGATAATGAAACTGTTTGGCCTAAACCTTCCATCTAAGCCAATGAATAGACATTTTTCTTGCTCCAGCATTAACCCATTACCGATGAATAAACTACTTTGACTTTTGACACCTTGCCAGTGCTGATGATGAGACCCTTTGGCCTAGACCTTCCGTCTAAGACAATGAATGAATATTTTTCTTGCTTCGGCATTAACCCAATGTCGATGAACAAACTACTTCGACTTCTGACACCTCACCAAAACCAATGATGAGAACCATGTTGGCCTAGACCTTCCGTCTAAGCCAATGAACGAATCATTCTCCCTTTCCCCATGCCAATGAATAAACTACTTCGGTGTATGACTTCGTGTCCTAGCCAACAAATATACACTGCCCTTTGCCTAGACCTTCCGTCTAAGCCAATAAATAAGTTCTTGACATATCCCTGCCATGCATCAGTTGCAGAAGAGAAGAAAAAGAAGAGAGAGAGAAAAGAAAGAAAAAGAGAACGATAAAAAAGAGAAAAAAAGAAGAAGAAAGGAAAAAGAAGAAAGAAGAAAAGAGAAAGAAAAGGCACATAGCCTGGGACATCAGGGGCCTGAAAAAGTTCATCATCTCAACTACCTACTCCTCTTGTGCTTAAAGGCTAGCTAGCTCAAATTTTAGCAAGTCTACCTTCCCCTCAACCGTGGCAATTGTGTCTACTTCTTCGGCCTAGGTCGTCGCAAGCTCCTGAACTTCTTCTGGACAAAAAATAATGATAGAAGGAAGCAAATGCAGTAAGGGAAAAGGGATGCTACAACTGTAGGCCCCGCTCATTCGTCTCTCATTTGTGCCAACTGTAGGTGGGGGCATTTGTTGACGCCTAAAATTTGACATCGAGAGCAATGAACCTTGCCAACCCGAACGAGGGCAGAATTAAAAGAAAATATCCCAAAATAGAGACAGAAATATTTTTCAAGACACCTGATGATGCGCCTGAGGGAAGGAGTCGGCATGCTTCTGCCCAGTAGTGAAAGACAAGGTTTCGAGAAAATCAGAAATCAACTTGAACCGACATCGGGCGAGTCACATCGGATCAGCTTAAAACCGCATCCAGGAGGGATGAAGAAACCCCAAATTGTAGGCATGTGTAGCATACCTGATGATGCACCTGAGGGAAGGAGTCGGCATGCTTCTGCCCAACAGTGAAAGTCAAAATATCAAAAAAAGTATAAATCAACTTGAATCGGCGTCAGATCAACAACACCGGATCATCTCAAAATTGCATCCCAGAAGGGACGAAAAGGTCACAAATTGTAGCAGGTCCCAATGCACCTGATAAGGTGCCCGAGAAAAGGGACTGCTATGCTTTGGACCCCACGGTGGAGAGTTTGGACATGCAAAGAGCAATTACCTTCCTGAACTGGCAGACTCCTACAAGCCCCCATGATCCAGCAAAGCCCCTTCGTGGCCTTTGAACTGACTGGCCTCAAAGTCCCGAAACACCAGCCCCTGCGGAGCTCGCCCAGTAGCACTGCATGGACTGTGAACCGACAGCTCCCTCGAGCCCCTCATCCGGTAGGGACAAACACTTTCCCCCTGAACCGTCAGGTCGAGCTCCCTTATCTGGCAGCCTTGTGCAATGTTGCATCTGGCAGCCCTTTGAGCACTTCATCTGGTAGGCCTCCTCTAGTGCCCCTGAACCGGGTGGGCCACTTAGAGCCACTCATCCGACAGGTCCTCATAAAGCCTTCATCTGGCAGCACTTCAAGTCCTCAACCGGCAGACCCCCAAAGCTCTTGAAACGGTGGCTCTTGCACAAGCTTCTTTGGACATCCTGAAACGGCAGGCCCCTGCGTGGGCCCTGAACCGATAGCAGGCCCTTGAAGCCTCTCAAGTGCCCACCTGCACCCCTATATAAGGGGGTGCACTATGAAGAAAAAGGGGGACCCTGGACCTTAAAAAAAAGAAGAGAAGCAGCAGCCCAGAAAATCCCCCCGTAGCAGGCCAGTAGAGAAAACAGAAGAGGCGAGCACAAAAAGAGATCCCCAGAGGAGATTTGCTCGGGCGATTCCCTATAGGTGGGTCTTAATCGTGATTCATGCCCGACAAGGGCTATGTATATTCTGTATTTTTCCATCTTTGCTATGAAAGTTTTTGTGCAATCCTACATTCTTTCATGTATTGATGTAGCCATTGGCATGTAGTCCCTTGGGTTGTAATATATGTTTCCCTCTCCCTTTCCTACTATGTATGTTGAGCACTCTCGTTATGAGGCTCCCAGCGTTTGTGTTCGATCGATCATGGGATCTCTCTGTGGATGTCTGCACTTACAGTTTGCTCTGGATGGTGAGCATGACCTTAAGTTGTAGAATGTCTGAATCTCCTTTTCTCATCATCTATCACAATTTTTGGAACCGCGTGTGTCGTTCTCCACTTTCTCTGGGTTCATTCCAAGGGCCACCTACAGAGGGGCCATAGGTCCCTCAGTTCCCCACTCCATGATCCATCAGTGAGAAGAGAAAATCGCCAGGAATCTGGGCCTTGCAACCCATACGGTTACCTTCCTTCTGGGATTCTCATCATGCAATTTATAAAGAGTATTCCGATACTCTGCTTGCTACCGCAACGATCCGGCATGCATTTCAGAAGTGAACCCGCAACCCCCCTTCCCTCTCATTTCTTATTCTACAAGTGATCTGGCAGCTTCTTAAAAATACTTTTTTATTGCTTCCGCTACTATCTCTCTGGTCCAGCCTATCCAGAAGCTCAAGCCAGTGACCCCCTTCGTCTTGTCACGAGGAGAGGTCTCCCCACTATCAGATAACTGGTTATCCATGAATAGCGTGAGCGCCGTTGGATAGTGTTGTTTAACTATTCATTTTTGGCCCATTAAGGTTAAAATTCTATTTTCTTTGATTTAATCGCAACCCCATGCTTCTTAGCTCCCTTGAGAGCATCTAGGCAATTTGATCCCTTAGTAGGCTGGCCCTCGGGGATACGATGCCGCGGATGAGTGCGGATGTTGCCACTTTATGCACATCCGGTTAATTAAGGGATCATCTTGGACTCTCCGTAGATGAGCACCCAAGTTTTTAATCCCAAAATGCCCCGAGTCGAGGGGAGGTGCTGTCAGAATCTCACCAAAATTTATAAATAAAAGAAATTAATAATAATAGTAATAGTAATAGTAAATTAAAGAAAAGAAGAAGAAGAAATAAAAAAGCGTCATAAAAAAGGAAATGCACAACAAAAGAAATATAAAAATAATAATATGATAAAATCAAAACGATAAGAAAGAAATATACAAATAAAAAATAAAAAAATAATAAAAAATATGATAAGTCAAAATAACAACAAAATAATAATAAATCAAAATAAAAAATGGACACATGCCTTTTCCATAAAAAGGAGGAGAGAGAAAAGAAATGAGGAATGAATAAAAGAAAAAAGAAATGACAAAATAATAATAATAACAAAAAGGGAGAGAGAGAGAGAGAGAGATATGTACCAATTTTAGAATCAAAACAACAACAAAATATGATAAAATAAAAACAACAAAAAATCATAATCAAATCAAAACACCCAAAACAAATGTATTAGAATCAAAATAATAATATATAATAATATAATAATATAATAATATTAATATTAATATAACTAAATAAAAATAAAAAAGAAGGGAAAAAAGAGAGAGAGACAAGGAGGAAACAAATGCATTAAAAAAAAGATATGATCCAGCACCCTTGGGTGCTGTATATCGGTAGCCCCTCCCTTTCTTTTTCTCTCCCCCTGATGAGTGATACGGCAAGACAACTATAATTTTCACTTTACTATTCACCTAAATGCACTAATCGCTTCACCGGGTGTCTGTTTGACCCCGCACTGCCGTCCCGCTCATCCCAACGGTAGAGCTAATGACCGCCGACATCCTATCCTGAGAGGAGATTCTCCGAGCTACAAGATAGCCAAATATTAGCAAAAAAGTGAGTGTTAATGAATAATCACTTTTAACTATTCATTTTGGGTCCATTAAGGGCTAAATTCTATTAATTTCATTTCAGGCATGATACTACGGCCCGAAATGGGTTCTTTCTGCCGTTCATGTTATTGTCAATCATTGAGCCGCTCTGTGCTGTACTACCCCGACTGGAACCCCGGGATTGTCCCATAGCAGCTGTTTAGTCCGATCTAGTGCCCTTGAATCATGAATAAAGGGAACATAATAACAAGGCCTATTGCGAGCATGGTTTGGGCCTGCGGGTTTGCCCCACCATGGCCATGACCTTACCTCGCTTCGGGGCCGATAACCTTTTGGGTCGGACTTACTATTACTGGGTTTCGTCTCCTTTCTTAATATTAAATCACGTTGGATCATGGGCGAACATGCACGTAAGGGATTACCCATGGCGTTGCTGTATTTTTAGCATAAATTAGTCCTGAATCGATGTCCGAATGAACTTTCTTTGATGTTCCTTAACCCTAGACTCGATAGCCCGAGGGCTACGCCGATTCACCTTTGAACCTACATGTGTATGTAACGGTGTCAACAGTGGGTCAAAATATTTACACAAACATGATTGAGAAGCCCCGTGGATGATCTGAACCTCCTGGTGGGCTAGCCCTCAGGGGTACTACATTTGATATGGGCTCAGGTGCTGCCACTTCATCCACACCTAGACGATTAAGTGTCACGCCCCGAGATTTTCAGCAGAAACAATCGGGAATGTGAACAGTCGGCTAGTACGCCTCAAGCGAGCAATATAATCAGAGCGTTAAGACATTCACACATAAGAAATGAATGCACAATATTTGGACAAAATCTTTGTTTTATTTAGATAATACTCAAAAGTACATAAGGTTGACTCTTGACTCTTGGACTAACTAGACTTAATAAAATAGAAAATTACATAATTGACTCCTGACTAATGACTAATGACAAACTAAGGCTTCGCACTTTCTTTAGTCGCTCTCGGATCCATCACTTGAGAAGTCTGAATCCGACTCGCTAGAATTTCCTAAAAAAGATTGGAAAAGTAGGGAATGAGCGCACATACCCAGTAAGTATCTCCGTATCAACATGAAGGCAATGTTTAAGTAATTAACATTTTAGCTCTAGAGTGTAAGATAAGTAAATAAAATTACGATGAAACACGCGAATAGAACCAAAGTAACAAGATATGATCAAGGTGAGTGTAGATAGATTAATCTACCCCACCCCCAAACTATGAACGTGTAAACAAGCATATAATCATAAAAGCATGAATAAGGGAAAGGGGCGATGAAAAATCTGAGTGAACCGTGATCGCCACCCAAGGATTAGCAATAGGAAAAGATGCTATAACGAATGAAAACCTACTGCATACCTTGGGAAAATAAGGAAGAAGACGCGGCTCGAAGACAAACCACTGCAACGTGATCGCGCTTTGAAAGGAATGCGGGGATCCGATCGTGGGTGCACCTCCTTGCCTTCAAGCCGACTAGAAAGTAAGGACCTCACGTCCAAATGTACTCTCCTGCAAAACAAAGTCAGAAAAAAATAAAACCCATTAGAAATGTGAAAGTGTAGCATATGTTCCTAAGTGATAAAATAGCATGAAAGAAAGGGGAGAATGCACCAGGGGAGGGTTTTTAACCCCTATAAACGGGTGTAAATAGTAGGTGGGTGTGTTGTGCATGCATGGAATTTGAAATCACGCAAAATGATGGAGAGAATGAAGAGAAAAGTGTTGTGCAAAAAGGAGAAAAATGCAGACGTGCAGCAGAAAAGTGCGACTTGTGACGAAAGTGAGAAATGGAGGACGGAGAACTAAGGGTAAGAGCGATGAAATTGAGCCCAAAGAGATGGAAACGAAAGCTTGTACTTCCCTCTTCAAGGTGGGGTTGAAGTTGAGAGACGACAATCCGACATGGCTTTGCTCCGATTCGAGAAAGAGCCCCCCCTGTGTAGGTCGCGCAGGGTCCTTTATATAGAAGATGCAAAAATCCAGAACTTCTCCCACGATTTCAAAGGATAGAGATCACAAAATCTCAAGATCTATGGATCAATCTCGAGATAATAATTAGGATAAGAGCTAGGAATAAATATGACTCTATTTGGTGGAAGGATCTGGAAGATATTCGTGCTGGAAGGGAGCACCGAAGCCTAATTTGGAAGAATTTGTGTTACACAAAAACGCATAAAACCAAAAATTTCGATCACGATTCCCGCGAATATACTCTATTAAAATTTGAGTTCTATGGCTTAAACTCGAGATAATAGTGAGGAGAAGAGATAGAAACAAACGGAAAATGATTTGGTGGAATATTCGAGAAGATAGAGCCCTGAGAAAGTGACCCCGACAAGCAGAAATCGACCAGAGAGTCCTGCGGTGAAGAAATAGGAGTTCAAGATCATCTGGACTCTCTGTAGTAGAGACGATCTATCGCAAGGCCGCTTCATGAAGAAAATGGTCATGGCTAGACCGCAACTAACCTTATGGTAACATTAAGAACAGAGCCGTTGGCGAACACGGCACTTCGGGCAAGGCAGGATAGTGGCGGTCTAGCACTGGGCGCCACTGAGCTTGGCGGCCCTGCAGATGGCCGCAAGCGAGGGAGAGGCGGCCAATCACTGGGCCACTAGCAAGGTAGAGGCGGCCCTCCTCTGGCCGCTAGCTCCAAGCAGTTTGAGTTTCGGTCGACCATTTGAGCTCCGAATTGATCCGAAATGTACCCGAAAGTTAGGGGACCGAAGAAAAAAGCTTTCAAGGCTCAATGGGCTTGAAAAATGGTCAAAAAATGGGCTCGAGATAGATTCAAAGAAGGCCCCAAAATAATGGTTAATTCAGGGCATCATGGAGGTGAATAAGAGAAATAACTCGACTTGTAGGCTGAAAATGAGTGTCAACAGTGAGATATAAGAGTTCACATAGACTGAAAATATGATTAAGCAAGAATATAATATGAATGTAATTTGGCCTTTCACGAACAAGAATGTACTTTTCATAACCATAAAGGTTATGCACTAGAAAGTCGGGTAACGAGAATGTACTATCAAGAATATACTCCCGACGCAATGTGACGTCAGTGTTCATCATACCCCATGGTTTATAGTATGTTTCCGGATATCTGCTGAGAGGACTAGAGCTGAGCCCTTGGACACTGTCTGTGCTCGCTCTTGCATCTTCAAGTTATAAATTATGCTACTTCCACGAGAAATATCAATAATGTAGGCCAATAATGAACAAGTTCAAACTATAGTTTCATGATAACAAATTATCAAGGTAAGAATGCATCAATTAAGAACATGAGAGTTCAAAGATGATTTAAAACAAGGTCATGCCACGGAAAGAATTCGGCAGCATAAGGGTATATTCCTTAACTTCTATAATTCATTAGTAGCTTATTGAGTAAGACGTTAGGTTCTAGATAATCAATAGACCATTTAGGATTATAGGAAAATCAACCCTTAGGTTAAACCTTGGGTTAAGAACACTGAGGGCACTTACGGTCAAGACTGGACCGTTTAGTGACAGAGTCGGCGCATGAAGAAAGAAAGTGTCGATGCAGTAAAATCTTTGGAACCTTGCGGTCAAGGCAGGGCCACGAGGCATCTTTGGCGGTCAAGGAAATGGCCCCTATTAGACTCTGGCGATCTCCATAGGGCCGCTAAGGTCCGAAATGTAAAAAACCTCGGTAAAGTGCTTTCTAGATAATTGGGCTTTGAGGGTATGGTGGGAATCAACACCGGGCACTAACTTTTTAGTTTGCATTTGTGTCCTTTTATTTATATTTATATCTATGAGAAAACATGTTTACAATTGTAAGGCTTTATAAGCCAAAATGTGAGTCTTTAAGTTTTAGTGGGTTTATGTGCAAAAGTCCAGTAGGTCCAGCTGGACCCCCCCCTCTTCCCATTGGTCCACCTAAGCCTTAGGGCCCATGTGGGACTGGTCAAATGTCTAAGGTGGGCTTCTAGATGGCTTGACCATTCAAGGGGACAAATGGTATGAAATTTTCAATATTCCCTCCCCTTAAGTCAAGGGGGCGCCCCCTTAAGATAATATTTTTTTATTTTGGTAGAACACACATGGGAGAAATAATTATTCTATCCCTTGTATACCTCTCCCCTAACCTAGATCTGAGGGTAGTTTAGGTCATTTTCATATTTCATATAAATACCTTGTATTTCCCATTTTGATAGAATTAATGAAGAAAATTAAGTGAATTTGCTTGAAGCCAGAAGGGTGCGTCCCTTGTCTCTCTCCTCTCTCCCCCTTGCAGAGGTTGAAGCCTCCTTCTTCTGATGTGTGACGCAAATCTTCTACCTCCTTCCTGAGTGAGAAGCTCAGCACCGCCGCCGCCGCCGCCGCCATCGAGCCGCCATCGCACCGCCACCGCTGCTTCTTCAGTATTCTATCC
This sequence comes from Amorphophallus konjac, assembly GCA_022559845.1. Classification (NCBI taxonomy): domain Eukaryota; kingdom Viridiplantae; phylum Streptophyta; class Magnoliopsida; order Alismatales; family Araceae; genus Amorphophallus; species Amorphophallus konjac. The sequence goes on along the minus strand of CM040129.1, from coordinate 11,395,569 downwards.
ACCCTAGATAGAACCATATTGTGTGATTTTTAGCTCTCCATCAAGAGCTCAGGTCGTGCCCAAAATTGGATGGTGAGTCTCCTACGTCCCCCCCATCCTCCATAAAAAATTACCGGTCATTTATCCCACTTTAGCTATTTTTCCCAATTCCATCTTTCCACCCCTAGCAATCTGTGTTCTGTGCAGATCCTGTTACAGCAGCCTTGTTCTTTCTTTGTTCGACCCCCTTCCCCATTTTTGATTGATTCCAAATTTGGACTAGATGCTCTACCCACCAAAACCCACCTCCACAAATTTTCCCTCGATTTTAGGAGTTCTTTTTCCCCTCTGAAAAATTAAAACTCTGGCCAAAATCTGTTCTGTCCTGCGCAGTCCAGATCCGACCCCTGTTCAGTCAAAAATCCATTTTCCATGTTAAACCACCTCTAGAAAATCCATAACAAATATTGGCGTCTTCCTTACTTCCCTCTCTCGAACTTTCATCAAGGGCCCAACTTCCAGATCCGAAGTGTTCCCTTCGGTCAACCCTTGTTCTCAAGAAAATTCAAATCTGTCCTGCCAGATCTAGTTCTGTGAACCAGCAGGTTGTAAATTCGACCAAGGCCATTACAGAGAGAGACAAAATTTCTTCTCTGGCCATAGGTCGTAGCTCTCTAAAAGAGCTTTCCAACGGCGCCAGTCTCACGTCAATCAGAGGTCGGGGCTGTTCGCAGCAGCCGTTCTCGTCGGGTCGCGCAGTGCAGAACAGAAGTACCAACCCGTGGACAGCAAGCCGCATCAACCGCCCGGCCGGCCGACTCGCCTTCCACAAGGCGAACCAGCACATCACCTTCCCAGGGAATGTCCCTCTAGAAGCCACCATCGTAGCAGTCCCAGTCCAGGCCCACTCGGCCCACCAGCCAGCACGTGGGCCCCACAAACAGCAGCACGCGTCATCCGGACGGCACCGACGGAGCTGTCCAAGTTGCTGCCCGTCAACCCAAGATCGGTCCTCCCGGGCCCACATTATAGCCCTTTACCTCCCTGCGTGGAGTGGGCAGCAAATTAACTTCTGTAATTATTGTAATATTTTACCGGGAGTTACTGTACTTGGCCGGGGTCGTCTTCCCCACGCCCGGAGCGTGGAGGTACACTCGCCACCCTCCTCATAGGCATTTGCTTTACTCGTATATTTTTGAATGCCGCTTCTAGGGTGATAGGTTACTTAGCTCGATATATATTTTTATTACCGCTGCGAGAGTGAGTGAGTGAACCCGTCCCGTGACTAAATCCGAGTACACGCGGAAGAGCCGAGTATCCTTGACTCATTGCCGGTTTCTCAATCGTGTACAGTCCCACGTTTCCCTCGCTAGGGACGAGTTGCGAGCTAGAGTCTCAGGTCGCGTGTCTGTCCCGCATCAAATTGGTATCAGAGCGGAGGGTTGAGTCTAGAGGAATTTCGGTTAAAAAAATAAAAAAAAGTGTCTAAGTCTACGTGTCACATTTGCATTCCTTTATTCGGTATATCAAAAGGTGTTGCCCGAACGTTAGGTTACGCCTATCGGGAAGGTCGCACATTTGCGAGAGAGGATCTTCGGATCCCGTAACTCCGTCAAGTACCGTCTATTGGTTGAGTCTAGGTGTGTAGTAGAGTCGGTATTCCAACTTGCATTGTCATTTAGAGTCGTGTATAGTGTCTTGTCCAACTGTCGGCATGGCCATCATATAGCTCCCCGTGTCCCATGGATTACCAAACACCCGCATCTTATGCATGGTGGCGATACGCCCAAAGATGGGAAAACCAACCCCACCACTCCCGTAGGCCCGCAACCCGGGTCTTCTATGGCTCCAAGGTCCCGAGCGACTACCTAGCGTGGGAAGCCGCTATGGACACATATTTTGAGTATTACATTATGTCTGATGCCATGCAGGTCGACCTTACCTCAAGGCGACTTTTCTACGAAGCCGCCGAAACATGGAGGGACATAGAATATTTGAGGGAACTTTGGAGGCAAAGGCCTATAGAGTCGTGGCAAGAGATGAAGGGCGAACTTAGGAAGGTCTACCTACCCAGCCCAATCACCTCCAACCGACCCCCCCAATCTCTTCCAACCAAGTGGGTCATAGTCGGAGGCAAAGAGCCCCACATGTAGACGAGCCTAAGTCCAATCCTAGGCCAAGTGATTATGGGCGAGTCCATCCCGATACCCCTACTCCAAACCCGACCATTGCCAAACTTTTCAAAACTATTTCGGATCGGTTGGATAGGATGTGTACTCAAATTGATAGATTCCTGCCCGAGTCCCTCAACCCGATGCCACCCCAAGGACCTCTTCCCCTAGAGGAGGACATGCCTTCCCCACCCATGAGTGCTCCTTTGCCACCCATTTCCGATCCTCATCCGACGCCAATTCATTTGGAGTCACCTCAGCCGGAGCCACCCGTGTTTCTAATGGGAACGCTTTTCATCGCCGAGCCACTACTTAGTTGGCTCAAGATAGGCTTGGTCCATAGAGCATCATGCTATCCATCCATGGACCCTACACTACCTTTAGTGCCAATCAACTCATTTCACACAACGTTTCGGTCTAGTCACTATGTGGATACATTGGATGACCTTCTTAAAGGATTAGACCGACAGTTAACGTTGACGCACTTGTTGGCCCCAGGCTTCGACCGACCCACAAGTCGTAGCTTCACCCATCCTGCTTTGGGGTCCATTACCTCCGTGTACACCGTGGGTCATGTCACCACGGAGGCTCTTCTACTCCTCCCCTTGCCGGTCGAGCCTGATTTCATTCCTTTTATCCCGAGGGAGGAACCATATTTTTATGAGACCACCATCCCACCTACCACAATGCATGAGGGTGATCGTTTACACCTTCCAGAATTTCACACTTGGGACTGTCTCAGGTGGGAACCTGTCTCAAGGGGTCGTAGTTTCTTTGATCCCTTCGATCCCTTCCCTAGGGAACCATATGACCCACCATATCAACTCCCCTTCTTCAAGGGAGTCCACCATCACACCCTTTCCCCACGGGCCGATCCATATACACCCATCAAGCCCGTTCATTGACAAGGTGATGATTTTGGTTCTCCTAGCCCTCCCGCATCCAAAACCAATGTGCATGACTGGTGCATCGTCGGATGTCTAGGAGTCCCCCATTCCGCCAACCATCGATTGCATCTAGTGTATGCATGGCACACATTCGGATGTCCTAGTCCACCATTGCATGTGTATAGGTCGGACTAACAATAGGTATGTCTAGGGTCTTATGTGTCTGTCCATGCATGTGTCCAGCATATTAGGAGTCGCATAGTCGATCTTTGTACGCTCGCGATGTTAGTCCCTTTCGAGTGCGAGGCAAGTCGGATCTATTGCGTATGTTGTAGACTTGTCGGAATTTGGGATCGGCTCTACCTCAACATATCGGATCTAGTCACATAAAGGGACCCAGCGGTGATTCCTAGTGAGTCTTCGAGCCGCCTTCTCCCCTTTGAGAGTAACCCCACCCCGGAGTGTCCACCTCTAGCCTCATTCCCACAGCAGCGTAAGCATATCAAATCTATACGAGATGAGCATGTGACGATTACTTGGAGTGGGGCATACTCCGCGCTTCTAGGTTCGGTGATGGATCCATCGGAGCTACTTGAGCAGCCGCACCCCTTACTCGACGGGGTCGAGTTCTTCCCACCTGGGAAAGAATTGATGGGAATCAACACCAGGCACTAACTTTTTAGTTTGTATTTGTATCCTTTTATTTGCATGTATATCCTTGGGAAAACATGTTTGCAATTGTAAGGCTTTATAAGCCAAAATGTGAGTCTTTAGGTTTTAGTGAGTTTATGTGTAAAAGTCCAGTAGGTCCAGCTGGGCCCCCCCTTCTTCCCATTGGTCCACCTAAATCTTAGGGCCCATGTGGGGCTGGTCAAATCTCCAAGGTGGGCTTCTGGATGGCTTGACCATTCAAGGGGACAAATGGTATGAAATTTCCAATATTCCTTCCCCTTAAGTCAAGGGGGCGCCCCCTTAAGAAAATATTTTTTTATTTTGGTAGAACACACATGGGAGAAAATAATTATTATATCCCTTGTATACCCCTCCCCTAACCTAGATCTGAGGGTAGTTTAGGTCATTTACATTTTCATATAAATACTTTGTATTTCCCATTTTGATAGAATTAATGAAGAAAATTAAGTGAATTTACTTGAAGCAAGAAGGTTGCGCCCCTTGTCTCTCTCCTCTCTCCCCCTTGCAGAGGTTGTAGCCTTCTTCTGATGTGTGACGTGTCTCTTCTACCTCCTTCCTGAGTGAGAAGCTCAGCACCGCCGCCGCCGCCGCCATCGAGCTGCCATCGCACCGTCACCGCCGCTTCTTCGGTATTCTGTCCACCCTGGACAGAACCATATTGTGTGATTGATTTTTAGCTCTCCATCAGGAGCTCAGGTCGTGCCAAAAATTGGAAGGTGAGTCTCACACGTCCCCCCCATCCTTCATAAAAAAATACCAGTCATTTATCCCACTTTAGCTATTTTTCCCAATTCCATCTTTCCACCCCTAGCAATCTGCCTTCTGTGCAGATCCTATTACAATAGCCTTGTTCTTCCTTTGTTCGACCCCCTTCCCCATTTCTGATTGAGTCTAAATTTGGACTGGATGTTCTACCCACCAAAACCCACCTCCACAAATTTTCACTCGATTTTAAGAGTTCTTTTTCCCCTCTGAAAAATTAAAACTCAAGCCAAAATCGGTTATGTCCTGTGCAGTCTAGATCCGACCCATGTCTAGTCAAAAATCTATTTTCCCTATCAAACCACCTCTATAAAATCCATAACAAATATTGGTGTCTTCCTTACTTCCCCCTCTCAAACTTTCATCAAGGGCCCAACTTCCAAATCCGAAGTTTTCCCTTCGGTCAACCCTTGTTCTCAGGAAAATTCAAATCTGTCATGCCAGATCTGGTTCTGTGAACCAGCAGGTTGTAAATTCGACCAAGGCCATTACAGAGATAGACACAATTCCTTCTCTGGCCATAGGTCGCCGCTCTCTGAAAGAGCTTTCTAACGGCATAAATTTCGCGTCGATCCGAAGTTGGGATTGATCGCAGCAGCCGATCTCGTCGAGTCGTGCAACCCTAAAACAGAAGTACCAACCCGTGGACAGCAAGCCCCACCGACCGCCCGGCCGGCCGACTCGCCTTCCACAAGGTTAACCAGCACGTCATCTTCCCAGGGAACGTCCTCTCGGATCCACCATCGTAGCAGTACCAGTCCCGGCCCACTCGACCCACCAGCCAGCACGTGGGCCCCACAAACCGCAGCACGCGTCATCCGGACGGCACCGACAGAGTTGTCCAAGTTGCTGCCCATCAACCCAAGATCGGTCCTCCCGGGCCCACATTGTAGCCCTTTACCTCCCTGCGTGAGTGGGCAGCAAATTAACTTCTGTAATTATTATAATATTTTTACCGGGAGTTACTGTACTTGGCCGGGGTCATCTTCCCCACGCCTGGCGCGTGGAGGTATCGTGTCCACTCCCCATCTCGGCATTTACTTTACACGTATTTATTTGTATATGCCGCTGCGAGTGATAGGATTATTAGCCCGATATATTTTTATCACCGCTGCGAGAGAGTGAGTGAGACTCGTCCCGTGACTCAATCCGAGTACACGCGGAAGAGCCGAGTACCCTTGACTCATTGCCGATTTCTCAACTGTGTACGGTCCCACTTTCCCTCGCTAGGGACGAGTTGCGAGATAGAGTCTCAGGTCGCGTGTCCGTCCCGCATCAGGGTACAACCAGCTCGGCGTCCTAGTGGGAATCTCAGACTCACGGAGACATATGGAGGCCTTGAAAAAAGATCACCTAGTCCGGTGGAAGGGATATCCAACGGAGAGGATCACAAGTCCAAGATTGTGTGCTTATAAGTGCAAAGTGTATCTAACGACATCATACCAGAATATGTGCCATATACTGAAGAAATAACTCTAGATGAAAAATGATCGTGATAAAACAACGATCAAATCAAAACTAGACAAGTCCATGAACCATATGAACTTTAAGATAAATATAAGAGTATATGATTTTGGCATGAAATTAACATAAGTTTAAATAAGCATTTACAACATGCAAGGCATGCAATCTATCAAGGGTAATGCACAATATACCCAATATTGCGAGTATGAAGTCAAAACTAGGAATAAAACCCATTTACCTAGGCTTACCATATACATAATAGGGTCAATCTACAATCTGTTTAGAGTTAACAAGTTGCAAAGTATAACGGTCAGGGGTGAACCGCATGAAGGCACTTAGCGGTCTATCGCATGGCCTCTAAAGACACCTGGCGGTCGAGTAGAGACCGTATATTCCCTGTAACCAACAGAAGTAAAACCGAGATACAAGGGTAATTTCTAGGAAAATTTATGCATGAAACTTATGAGGACTAGAAGGTTAAAGCATGCTAACATATTTTTATGGACTAGGATGCATGATTGGACATAAATTTAAACAAGAATTATCATCTTTGGTTAAGGGGTATAAGGATAACATGCTATAAGGACTATGCATGCGCAGTCATAGAAAAATATGAAATACTACCAGTAGAAAGTATGAAACGGAATGAAACCATAGGGTTTTTATTCCTAACATGTAGATTTAGTCTTTTCATGAGATAACCTACCTTTGATTCGATCTCTAGACTTCAAATTTATGACTGGAAGTCGACCCTAGTTTCTGCACGTCCTATGTCAAACCAGCAACTTCCCATCCCTCTATCTCCCGATCCTCTTGACCTAAATCTATGAAAATTGGAGGATAGGTAGAAGATACAAAGGGTAACAAAAAGTTCTAAAGGACCAACTTGAACTAGTCTCATTTAGGGCTTTTAATCTCCTGATCTTTGTTGGAACGGCGCACTATTTCCTGTGCAGCCTGTAGTGAACCAGTGACTTGCAGACGCCCTAACTCTCCAACGGCTTGGTCTTCTAGCACGAAAATTGGAGGTGAGTTAGATAAAACTAATGAGAACATAAAGTTCTAAAGAACTAACATGAGAAGATGTCTCCTTACCTTCAACATAAGTGATCCTACATTAGGGTTCGCAAGGGTCGAAGTTAGGATCTATTTATATGGTTTTGCTTTAAGGTTGAGCGATTGATCGAATTGAGATTCCTACTTAGGGGTAGGATCGATCCCTAAGAGTCCTGGACAAGCTTACATGTTCACATACTTCGATCCATGGAGATTTGGATGCCAAAGATCTAACCTTTTCACGTTTTCTCCCATTCATGGAATCAGTAGGGCTTAGCGGTCATGGAGAGACCGCTAGGGTGGATCTGGCGGTCGCGCGATAGACCGCCAATCGCCATTAAATCCAAAAAAATTGGATTTTCCTATTATCTCATCATTTGGTGTATATATCCGTAAATTACCCAATTTTATGTTTTTGTTAATGGGCTTGGGTCTAAAGATCTTGGAATTGGGTCTTTGGGCCCATTTAAGTTGGGCTTAGCCCTTTGGTTGATATAAGACTTTTCAATTGTTTAATAAATCCTTAATTCTCTTTAATAGCCCGTTAAGCCTTTTAAAAATACTTAATAATTATATTTAAATCTAGAAAATTCATAAAAAATTCTTAGGTGTTACATTAAGAGATCGTCTCAGACTTCTATAGACGAGCACCCCGCTACATCTACCCGACATACTCCAGGATAGGGAGGGATGCTGTCAAAATTTTGATTCTTCATCGCTCGAGTCACAATAAACAAACAAGAAGAACATAATCACATTAAAATAAAAAATATAAAAAAATCAAAACAACAAAAAAGATAATACAGCAGAACCAAAGCAAAAAATAATAATAACATCATATCAAAATAAAAATGTAATAAAATCAAAACAAAAAATAATGATGTAATAAAATCAGAATAATGAAAAATATAATAATAATAAAGACATTAAAATAAAAAAATCATGATAAAATCTAAACTACAAAACATAAGAAGATCAAAACAATCAAGAATAAATAATAATAATAATTGATAATAAAATAATAATGATAATGATCAATATGAAATAGTTATGAGCAGCGCAAGGTTTCTTTCTCGTTGAATCAATGAGGTCACATTATGGACAATTTTCATTCCTTGTCACAAATAATAAAAAGTATCTTATATTTCCATGCATGTATTAATACAAATTTCAGGCCATCGGGCCCTTTCTCTTGGCGATTAATCAAGAGTTTTCTGTCTCTAGGGAGATGTAATTAACACCGCATCCTTTACGGTGCGGCGGCTCTCGGGTCCCGACTTGATATCCACTATCGTCTGATCAGTCAGGCGACGTGCACACATCATCAACTCCAAGCCTTTTAGTGTTTGGAGTCCGAATAAACTCTTACCTCGTCACTGGCACGTCTACGCATAAAATAAATAAATAAATATCCCATTGTGCTCCAGCACTGAGGTTGATTACAAGGCCATCAGCAATGCCACTATCGAGCTTGTCCGGCTATGTTCGCTCCTCACCGAATTGGGTCTACACCAACAGTCTCCTCCAGTCTTGTGGTGTGATAACATTGGTGCAACGTATCTTGAGGCGAATCCAATTTCTCATTCACGAATAAAACATATTGAGATTGATTTTCACTTTATTCCTGAACAAGTAGCTTTGAAGCAGTTGATGGTCTCCTTCGTCTCCACAAAGGACCAGCTTGCCGATATTTTCACTAAAGCGTTGTCCAAGACTCGGTTTGGCTGTCTTCATGCCAAGCTTAATGTTGTTCACAACATAAGCTTGAGGGGGCGTGTTAGTGAATCTCCGTGCACGTAAACAACTGTGTACATGCTTATCACTTCTTTCCCTCGTCACCTCGGCGATACCTCGAGAGTTTGTTGCTTTCCCTAACAAGATATGTCTCGCACTCTAATGTTATTATTACCCAGGAGTTATTAACAGCGGAGATAGTTCTCTGATGTTATTATTACTCGGGGGTTATCACCGGCGGAGATAGTTCTTTGGTGGGATCTGGGGAAGGAAATGTTGACGGAACCGTTGTATATTTGCCCAATCTAACTCCATTCTCAATCATGTTATCTGGGGGAATTGTAATGATCAGTTCCATGCAACAAGCTGGCTTTGAAATGGTTTCAGCTGGGGATAGATTCTGGACACAATTCCCTCCTACAATCGCGTTGCCTGAGAGAGTTTTCCTTCACTTTGCTACAGCCGCATATGGAAATGCGGTTTCCGTAGTACTTTTCTTGGAAGTCAAATTGGAAATCGAATGGGTGTGCTGCACAAACTGGAATCTTCTCCACCTGATCATGCCTTTTTGGTGAACTCTTGCTACAGAAAGACCAGCTAAATCAGGTTGAAAATAGCTTCCCACGTCGTAATCACCTTTTATCTTTTGTCATCAACGCGCCACCCACATTGTATTGTGGATACAGCTTTTGTCAGGTGGTTGAAGGAACTGATTTGTTAGGCAAATTATGGAGGAGATGGAACCAGCCAGTGATGATTAGTAGACAGATGAAAGTAACCAGCCAGTGCAAGACATATGTTCACAACTTAATGTGTTAGGGAAAGTCCCCCCCCCCTCCCAACCACTGGTAGGATTAATTAATATGACTGTACATGACAATAGTTTGAGATTTACAGCGTGTATGGGAGTATTTTTTTTCTTAAAGACTATTTCTCTTTTGAAAAATATTTCACCGTGATTTTTTCATAATTTTTAAGTTTATAAATGTTAACTTTTGACATGTTCGATAAAATCTAAATAATATTTAAGAGAGGAAGAAGTTTTCTTGTTAAGGAGGTGGTTGAAAAGAGAGAAAGGTTATAATGCGTGTGTGAGAGAGAGAGAGAGAGGTGCCAATGGGAGGGAGAGAAAGAGGGGTGGTGAGATATGTGTGAGAGAGAGAAAGAGGTGGTTATGGGAGAGAGAGAGAGAGGTGGTTAAGGAGTTATTTTTTTATTTAAAAAAATTAATAAAGGGTTAATTATCTCCCTAAAAATTAGTGTTGAACCCCCTTGAGTGAAAGCTCTTATTTGTTAGATTTTGACGATGACCAAACACTAAATGAGTCTAGAATAATTGTCGGGTGAATAAATTTGAACAAACTTATTTTGGACTGCTCTAGTATAAAAAACTTATATTTGATTCCTATTTCTCCTTAGATCATGATCTTCTAGTGCAGTCAAACGATGAAATTCGCAGGATCAAGAAAATCCCCTTTGAGTAAGTTTTTTGAGTTGAAACTGTCAAGATTAAATCTAACTCTGATTTTGGTGTTTTTGCGTAACTTAGGAGTGAGGCTCACTTCCTAAAAAATTCGACGACGCATGGTGAGATCTAGACAAAACTCATTTCCCTTGTTAAGTTGACTTTCCATGATAGATATCATTGCGTCGACCCCAAGGGTCGACTCGATATGATTTTAATCTTCAAATTCACTCATACTTGTCTTCGAATTAAACCCTGTGGATGCGTTGACCCCAAGGGTCGATCCCTTGGATGTATCTAGCACTTAGTTTATTTTTTGTTGAGTCTGTGAAGAAGGGTCGACCCCATGGGTCGACCCCTTGGTCCTTCCGAGCCATCGGGTTTTCTATTTTACAGATGTTGGGTTCAAGGGTCGACCCCATGGGTCAACCCCTGAGTGTTTTCATTTTTCGGCCTTTCTGCTTTCTGCTTGGGTGTCACGAGGGTCGACCCATTGTAAGCCATTGCTTCGCAGCGCGTTTGGGCGAACTTCGTAAGTCCTCGAGGGTCAACCAATGGGGTCGACCCTTTCTGTTATCCGCCACCGAACCCGTTTCGAATCCGTATCAGTGTTACTTTTTCTCCCATCTTTTGCCCTAAAAGTGTTGGATCCGAGGTTCCCATCATCTCACACGTGTCCCCCCGCCTTGGGGGTATAAAACCCATCATTAGGGCGACCCAAAATTGAATCGAAGGGAATATTTTTCACTCTTTCATCTTTCTATGCTTGCAGGAGAAGAAACACGGGAGAGGTGCCTCAAGCGTGAAAACCATCTGAGTTCCTTGAATATTTGATGCTATTCCTACAGGATTCAAAGCTCCCCCTCCTGGTTTGAAGCTGAGCCAAGCACATCTCGAGCTAAGCATCATCCTCCGGCCTTCTTCTTGTGGAATCTGTTCTCATCCTGCATCGTCATCCAAGAGAAGAAGATCTGTCAAGTGCTCATCGTCCCAAGGGGGATTTATAGCATCCTTAGAGTTGATATTGTCAATATCTTGATCATAGTCTTCCAGTTCAAAGAGCATCTTGTATATCCGAATATTTTCTCTCATCATATACTGTGTGTGTGTGCATTTGCTGGCCGCAGTGCGTGTGTGTGTGTGGGTGAGAACATCAGAGCGTGTGTGTGTGTGGTTTTTCACTATATAGTGGAAGGAATCCTCACTTTGTGAGGGGTGGACGTAGGGGGCACTGTTGTGAACCCGAACCACCTAAAATCTCTGTGTTCATCGTGGTTTGCTGTTAGCGTATTACTCGTGTGGGCTTCTTGTCGAGAGTGCAAATTGCTTCACTGTTATTCTAGCAACAATCTTCTACGAACTTTTCATACTTCGTGTGGTACATCCTCGGGTGAGAAGAGTGTGGTCTCATCTTCTAATATTTTCAGTATCTGCATTTTTTGTCGAATCGTCTATATTTTTTTTTTAAAGGTCAATCAATTCACCCCTCCCCTCTTGCTTGCCATCTACCGGGGACAATAATTGGTATCAGAACTCGGTCTCTAATTTTTACTGATCTCACGATCTAAGAATAAGATCCAATATATGGCGAACAAGGGGATGTTGCCCGAAGGGCACTCAATTCACAGGCCTCCATTCTTCGATGGGTCGAATTACCCATATTAGAAGAATCGGATGTATGTACTTCTGAGGGCCCAGGAATTCGATGTTTGGCGTGTTATTAGTAGAGGTCCTTACCAATTGCCTAAAGATGAGGATGAATGGGAAGAAGGACATATCAAGAAGTGTGCAGCTAATTTCAAAGCAAAGAATATAATTCAATGTGCAATTCACCCCAATGAGTACTCACGAATTTCCACGTGTGCTTCCGTGCAGGAAATGTGAAACAAACTCTGGTTGATGTATGAAGGAACATCAGAAGTGAAAGAGACTAAAGCAAATTTGCTCGTCCGGGACTATGAATTATTCATGATGAAGCCAGATGAAACCATTTCAGAGATGTTTGATAGAATGTTGGAGATAACCAACGGGTTGAAAGCACTCGGGAAGGAATACTCCAACCAAGATCTTGTAAGGAAGGTATTAAGGTCCCTCTCACCACAGTGGCACACTAAAGCCATGGTCATTGAAGATTCAAAGGACCTTAGTACACTGACGCTTGATGAGCTCATAGGGTCATTGATGACCTACGAGATGAATAAAAATAGGAATGAGGAAGACGTCAAGAAAAAGAAGCCGATCACAAGCATGGCCTTAAAGACCAACCTCCAAGGTTCAGATGACAGTGAAGGTGGATTTGCTTCAAATAGTGAGGATGAAGAGCCGGTGGCCATGATAACACGAAGGGCCAGAAAATTCATTAAGAAATCCAGAAGTGAAGGAGCTCCATTTAGAAGAGCACCAAGGAAGATGATAGCTAAGAATGGAGAAAACATCAAAAAGGAAGAAGTCATCTGTTATGAATGTAAAAAACCAAGGCACATGGGTGGAGAGTGCCCCGAACTTCAGAAAAAATTCAAAAAAGGGAAGTTCAAGAAAACCAAGGCAATGGTGGCAACCAGGAGTGATGAAGACGACGCCGATGATCAATCGGAAGATGAACTGGACGAGCTTGTCCAAACCTTGTCTCTAATGGCTAATGATGAAGACTCCATTGAGGTACATTCTGAAATTGAGGCTCTCTCATGTGAACAATGGGAAATAGCCTATGAAGCTTTGTATGAAAAATGTAAAAAGTTAAAGTCTGAAAATAGAATGTCAAAGAAAAAAATTGACCAAACCATGCTCAATGAATCTTCATGTGTGAAGTGTGTTGAATTAACCTCCAAGCTTGAAACATTGTCTTATGAGAATGAATTGCTTAATTCTAAAGTCATCTTGTTTGAAGAAGAGCTAGCATGTTTAAAAGATGAACAACAAAATGATGAAAAGTCTATGAAAGAAATTGAAGAAAATGGGAAGCTAAAGAAAGCCATCGAGGAAGTGAATGCTAGAGTACAAGGCTTGGAAAAGGATAAAATGGAACTTGAAAATGCTAATGAGCTTCTAAGAGGTGAAGTGCAAGATCTAAAAGAAACATTAGCAAAATTTGTCAAAGGGAAGCAAACTTTAGACACCATGCTAGGAATGAAAGTGAATTTCAGAAAGGAAAGATTAGGATATGAGCCATGCAAGAAGAAAGCATTTGAAAATAAGATTCGTACTTCCTATGTGGATGTGAATGCTTCATCTTCATCATGTTCTTCACACAAAAGGAATGAAAAATGCACTCCTATTCACAAACCCTTCATGAATGAAAATAAGAAAAGGAATCCTAACAAGAAAGTTGTTTCATGCTTCTATTGTGGAATGTATGACCACACCATGTATACGTGCAGATTAATGTTGGCCGATGATGAAAAATTTGCGAGAAAATCAAAGTGGTTGAATAGATCAAGAACCTTTAACCATTATGGACCCAAGCAAGCTTGGGTACCAAAGTCATAGAAGTTTTCTTGTCTTGATGGTTTCGTAGGTCTGCATGAAGGCTCAAAGAAATGAATGGTACCTCGATAGTGGATGCTGGCGACACATGTCAGGGAATAGAGAAATATTTGCAGACTTCAAAGAAAAGGATGGTGGATTTGTTGCTTTTGGGGGCAAGGACAAAGGAAAAATCATCGGCGAAGGTATGATTGGTAAGGGATCTACTCATTCTGTGGAAAATATTTTGTTGGTCAAAGGTCTAAATCACAACTTACTAAGTATTAGTCAATTATGTGATAAAGGGTGCAATGTGATTTTTTACTCCACACACTGCACTATTGTAAATAAAGATACACATGAAATAATGTTCATAGGGATTAGACAAAACAATGTATATATGATAGACCTAGATGATGCATCACACAATAATCTTTGCCTAGTTGCTAATAATTCAAATACTATTTGGTTGTGGCATCGCCATCTTGGGCATGCCAGTTTTAATGTTCTAACAAAGCTCTCGAGAAATGATTTAGCCATTGGAATGCCAAGGCTGAAGTTTGAAACGGACAAGGTGTGTGAGGCGTGCAGCAAAGGTAAACAAACAAGAACCTCATTTAAAAGCAAGAATGATGTGACAACTTCTAGGCCCCTTGAACTTCTTCATATTGATCTATTTGGACCTAGTAGAATTCACAGTCTAGGTGCAAAGTTATATGGGCTTGACATTGTAGATGATTTCTCACGATTTTGATGGGTATATTTTTTGTCACATAAAAATGATGCTTCGACGCAATTTGAAGGTTTTTGTAGGAAAGTGCAGAATGAGAAAGGATATTTCATCAAGAGAATACAAAATGATCATGGTAAGGAGTTCGAGAATAATGACTTTGATGGATTTTGCAGGAGAAACGGATACTCGCATACATTTTCAGCACCAAGAACTCCAGAACAAAACGACATTGTAGAAGAAAGAACAGAACCCTCATTGAGATGGCTCGGACGATGCTAAGCAAGAACAACCTACCTAGATACTTTTGGGCGGAAGCTGTTAACACAGCATGCTACATTATAAACCGAGCCATGGTAAGACCAATCTTGAGAAAAACACCATATGAACTTTTCAAAGGTAAGAAGCCCAACATCTCTTATTTGAAACCATTTGGATCTATTTGCTATATTCTTAATAATGGAAAATCTGATTTCGGCTAATTCGATGCAAAAAGTGATCGTGGAATTTTTATTGGGTACTCTCTTATCTCTAGAGCTTATCGGGTTTATAACCTGAGAACTCTTGTAGTAGAGGAGAGCCCACATGTCATAGTAGATGAGTCATGCAACATAAATGTTAACATAAACTCAAATTCGCAGGATGAAGAAGAAGAAACTGGTGAAGAAAATGCGCCAAAAGTAGCACAAGAACAAGTAACTCAAGGAGAAGGATTAGAAGTTGAGGATCAAGAAAATCAACAAGAACAGCAGCTTCCAAGGCAGTGGACATTCCACAAAAGCCATCCAACAGAAAATGTGACTGGAAATGTAGAAGATGAAGTGACAACTCGATCTTCATATAGGGAAGTAGACAATTTGGACTATCTTGCACTCTTTTCTCAGTTTGAACCACATTCTGTTGATGATGCTTTAAAGGACAATTCCTGGATCTTAGCTATGCAAGAAGAACTACACCAGTTCCAAAGGAACATAGTGTGGCTCCTTATGTCTCGTCCTAAAAATCACTCTATGATCGGAACCAAGTGGATTTTTCGAAACAAATTAAACGATCAAGGAGTGGTAATTAGGAACAAGGCCAGGCTAGTAGCCAAGAACTATAGCCGAGAAATAGGAATTGATTTTGACGAGTCCTTTGCCCCTATGGCAAGACTTGAGGCCGTGAGAATTCTATTAGCCTTTGCATGCCACAATGATATTAAACTTTTTCAAATGGATGTGAAAAGTGTATTTTTGAATGGTTTCATATAGGAGGACGTGTATGTGGAGCAGCCTCTAGGATTTGAAGATCACGCATATCCAGATCATGTTTACAAATTGGACAAGGCGCTTTATGGTTTGAAACAAGCTCCCCGCGCCTGGTATGAGAGGCTAAGTTCCTTCTTTGTTGACAATGGGTTCAAATGTGGTAACATTGATCAAACTTTGTTTACCAAAGTAAATGGTAAGAAAATTCTAATTGTTCAAGTGTATGTGGATGACATCATATTTTGTAATACCCCGATTTTTCAAGAAATTAATTAGAAATTCCTTAATAAATAGAATAAGCTAAATTTTGACCATTTTATAAAAATCCAGAACAATTATATTCTTGTAGAGGACAACATGTTTAACAAACTTATCTTATGTGACCAACCCAAATAAAATCTGTAAATAGGTCGAATTAGTGGTTTAAGCCCAAAATAAACACTCAGTTAACCATACCTTGTAACGCCAAATTCGAGCCCAATACTCCATCAAATGAGCCCAAACCAGTGGCAAATGAAAGGCCAGGATAGAGGATCATTTTCCTTCTCTTAATCTCCCGAAACCCTAACCCTAGGAGATGCAATCGGTGGAGTTTGGATCGCGTCAACAATTGCGGCCACGTTCACATTAACCCAACTTGCGTGAATGAATACTCCACGCATAGAAACCTCTAGAAGGCGTGTGACCTATAAAAATGAAGCTCTCTAACCCTAGAATCGTTTAGAACCAGTGGCGGCTGCAGAGGAGTTGGATCGAGGGAGATCTCTAGCGATTAGGGGATGCGTGTACAAGCACCTCGGGTTTTCTTTCTCCTTCTTTCTCCATCCGATTCAGGTAGGTGATAGCAAGTCAAACCCTACAAATAATATATAGTTGGAAGCATCATCGTGTCAGCTTTTCATTGATGTAGAAAGCCCTAAATTCTATCTAGTGTGCTGCGAGAATTTTTTGTTTTAGTAGAAGCATGTCAGAACTAGGGTTATAATTGTTCCCTTTCGATTAAGTAGTAATTTCAGGCTGTAAACATAAAATTGATTCATGTATCTTGTAGCGTTTTTCGTGCTCTTTCTATTGATAGTAAAAGAACCAAATTTAATGCTTTATATCATGCGAATTCCATGTTTTAGTCTAACCCTAGAAACATCGCCGGAGTCGGGCAAGGCGAAAGGGGCAGCGATCTGTCTGGACTTGTGCGGCCACACGATAGACCGCACAACCAAGACAGGCGGCCTGTTGTTGACCATTTATATGTTTCTATCTCTGATCGTTTCCCTGGAACGTGCGACCGAATCCTAACCGCATGCCTGTTTTACGGCCAGTTCCAGACCGCACATCCTTCCCAGCGGCACTCCACCGACCGTCCATCTCCTGCAGGCCTTCGGACCTGAGGGGGCATGCGCGGCCTATCTGTGACCGTATATGGAGATGTAAGGTCCAAAACCGACCGCACATCTATAACAGAACAGATTAAATTATCATTTCAGCATGTTATGTTAGTAGATTAGTGGTTAATGGCATGTTAGCAACACACCTGATAAACTGTAATTCATGACAGTAAATAATTCTTGCTGATTTATTTAATTAGAGCTTGATCTTGATTCATCTTTCCAATAAATGTCAATCTACATTATGAATCATTTATAATTGAAATGGCTATTAGGTTTACACTTGTTTTTAACCTTAGACCTGAACCGTTAATCATGAACCATTATTATCCCCTAGATTTTAAACTTGGACTCAATCGAATTGCTGTGATCTGAGTTAGTCCGAATTGGACTAACAGAGACATGCGCGGCCATTAGTGGACCGCATATCTCCTTGAACGGCCCTGTGGCGACCGTCCATCCCTGGCTAATGCCAATTAGTTTTGCCTGATTATCCTTGATCCATCTTCGGCCAAATCCTGATTTGATCAGCCCAGTAGACCCTAGGCCAACCAGCAGACAGTGGGCTGGACTCTGGTTCAGGTCCACCCTGCCTATGGCAGCCCGGGAGCCCACTTGGGGAAATTTCTAGATTATTGTTAGGCCCTGTGTTGTGCGGACAGTAATGGACCGTACATATTATCAGGCGGCCCTTAATGGACCGTTCAATTAATGAGCGACTCTGTCAGGACCGTATATCATGTCTTTGATTTTGAAAACTTCTGGCTTTGTGCGGCCCAATACTTACCGTTCATGTTGAAGAGCGGCCCTTAATCATCCGTTCAACCTTGACCTCGCGAAGGCTGAACCCAGCCCAGTTCCTGTTAGTGCGGCCCTGAGTCGACCGCACAAGTACTTGATCGGCCCAGTAGTGACCGCATATCATCCAGAGATGAGTTTTCTCTGTGTTTTATGGTTTTGAATCCAAGAACATGATGGTTCATGATAACTTGAACTCCTGGACAGAAATTCTGGACAGTATCTCTTCAACTTAGCCTTGGGATATTCCGAGGTAAGTTTGTACTTGATTGTAATTGGCCATTTTAACTTGATTAAAGTCTAGACGGAACTTGGGATCTTGGATCTAATAAATCAATGCCAACGCATCATAGGGGCCCGGTCTGGTCCTGGGGAGAGCGCCCGAAAAGTACTTGTGCCCATGGGAGTTTGTAATGACATGGTGAGGCATTGCACCGAGTGCATGACTAGCGTGATGTCTATGACAACGATCTCTTAATCTCTTACTTGAATCGTGTTCGACTTGGTTATATTCTTGCTTGTTGGCCAATTTCCTACAATTTCTTGTTATTTATATTGTTCACAAACTTGTAATTCTTGTAGTTATATCATCCTGCCATATTGTTATTCCATTTCATTCTTTAGCACTTTCTTTATGTCGTTTCATCCGATCATCTTTTCTTTTCCTTTCGTTTCATATAAACATGTAATTAATTGGTTAATTACTTACACTTGCCTATTGTTACCTACTGAGCGTTCGCTCATATAGTTGTTTCCCCCTTTCCATGCAGCTCTGGTGAAGATTCACAGATGGATGGGAATGAGCCAGAGTGATGACTTGGAGTGTATCAGTTGATAGATGTTGAGATTGTTATAGTTGTTTTACATCTAGTTATGCCTTAGAGCTTGTGTTAGTTTTGTAACAGAGTCAAGTTGAGGTTATGCTTGATTATGTTTAAGTTGATTTGATGGTTATTGTAATAGATTTGGAGTTATTTCTGTTCATGACGTTATGTTAATTCTTAGCTTAGCATGTTATCTTTACTAGCGTTTTCTACTGCCAGTCCCGATATTCCGTGTCGGGGCGTGACAGTTTGGTGGTATCAGAGCCTAGGTTTTCTAATATTCTTAGGTTCTCTAAGTTCTAGGATCCTAAGTGATATCATAGGACCTATAACCTTGTTATAAGTCTAAGGACCCAACCTGGTGAGATTTGGGTAGAAGACTGGGGTTGAGTTAATAATCTAATTGCACGATTATCCATTCTTAATTGAACCTAACATAACCTATTCCACGTGTAGGCTTTTGCAATGGTAGGAGAACGCGCGGAATTGAGGAACTTGCAGTGTACGGTTCAAGGACTTACTCAGGCTTTGCAACAAGTGGCCCAAGGAGGAGCTGCAAACCATGGCACTAGCGACCTCTATCGAAACTTTCGTGGGATGAATCCCCCACAATTTTGTGACTCGATTGACCCTGATGAAGTCGAGCACTGGCTTGAAGAGATAGGGAGAATTTTTGAAGTGATGCAAAGCAGCAATCAAGAACGTGTCCTCTTGTCGACCTTTCAACTTGAACGTGATGCGAGGACATGGTGGGACGTAGTGAAGGCTACCCTTGGTGATATACAAGTCACATGGGAAGAGTTAGAGGAATTCTTCAATGGTAAATATTTTTCTGATAGAGTGCAAGAGAAGAAGGCGACTGAGTTTGTTGCTTTGAAGCAATGAAATCTATCCGTAGCTGAATATGAAGCTCAGTTCTCTCGGTTATCTCGTTATGCTACTCACTTGATATCTACCGAGAAGATGAAGGCTAAGCGCTTTCCTAATGGACTGAAGCTGCAGTTTATCAACCAGTTGGCACCGACGGAAATTCAAACTTATTCCGAGATGGTGAGAAAGGCTCAAGTATTGGAAGATACTTTAGAAATGACGGAGAGAATCCATGGAAAGAATGTTAAGAAAGAACAACACCATACTGGTTCTGGGAGTATCAAGCCCGGTCATGGCGGGAAGAGGCCCATTAGCGGGTCTGGTTCATGGAAGGGCAAGATGCCGAAGATTGAAGACAAGAAGCCTGGCCTTATTGTTCCATTCAAGGGCGTATGCAAGTATTGTGACCGTCCAGGTCACAAGATGGAGGAGTGCTAGCGCAAGTTGTGCGCCTGTTTACGTTGTGGCAGTAGGGACCACCGTATTCCCGAGTGTCCTCTTTTATCTGAGCAAGCTACCCCGGTGAAACCGAAAGGAATCAAGAGGCATCAAGGCAAGCTCCAGGCTCTACAAGAAGACGAGGCAGGATCCGCCGAGGAGGGTGGACTCGTCGAAGGTACTCTTATTATACATGATAAATCAGCTTTTGTTCTTTTTTATACTGGTGCCACTCATTCTTTTATTTCTCGGAGATTTACGAAGTCTTTAGCTGTGAAGCCAGTTTTGATGAATTCTCCGTTGGAGATTTCGACCCCTATTGGTTTCGGATCAGCAATTAAGTATTTCTATCCTTCCAGTAAGGTCATGATCAATGAACAAAACCTGCCAGCTGATTTAGTTTGTATGGATATGAAGGATTACGATGTAATCCTAGGAGCAGATTGGTTGGCTAAGTATGAGGCCAATGTTCAATGCAGATCTAGTTCTGTGTCTTTCACTGGACACCCTGGACTTTCTTTTATAGGAATTAGACACCATAAGTCTGTTCCACTTATTTCGGCTCTTCGAGCTAATAAGCTGATGAGGAGAGGATGTAAGGCTTTTCTATCCTTTGTTTTTTTGACCCCTGAGCAGAAGATTGAGATTGAGGACTTTTCTATCGTCCGAGATTTTCTAGATATCTTTCCTGAGGAACTGCCAGGACTTCCTCCTGAAAGGGAAGTTATCTTTTCTGTTGATCTAATTCCTGGTGCGACTCTTATTTCCAAAGCTCATTATCGTATGTCTCCTGCGGAGCTAAGGGAACAAAAGCAGTAGTTGATGGAATTGCTTGAGAAAGGGTTCATTCGCCCAAGTACTTCCCCATGGGGAGCCCCTATATTATTCGTCCGGAAGAAGGATGGTTCGATGAGGTTGTGCATCGATTATCGGCAATTGAACCAATTGACTATCAAGAACAAATATCCATTGCTAAGGATTGATGAGTTATTTGATCAGATAGCAGGAGTTCAATATTTTTCTAAGATCGACCTTCGATCTGGATATCATCAGTTACGAATTAAGGATAAGGATATCTATAAAACAGCCTTCTGCAGTAGGCATGGGCATTTCGAATTTGTAGTAATGCCTTTTGGGCTAACGAATGCACCTGCAGCTTTCATGCAGTTGATGAACGATGTGTTTCGGCCCTATCTTGATCAATGGGTCGTGGTGTTCATTGATGACATCTTGATTTATTCTAAGAGTGAGGAGGAGCATGCTGAACATTTGAGGATGGCATTGCAACTATTGAGAGATCATCAGTTATATGCCAAGTTTAGTAAGTGTGATTTCTGACTGCAAGAGGTGTCCTTTCTAGGGCATATCATCACAAAAGAAGGTGTTTCTGTTGATCCTTCGAAGGTAGAGGCAGTAAAGAATTGGGATAAGCCTACTAATGTGACTGAAGTGAGGAGTTTCCTAGGCTTAGCAGGTTACTACCGTAGGTTTATTCAAGATTTCTCTAAAATTGCAGTACCTCAGACAAGATTAACCCGCAAGGAGATCAAATTTGATTGGTCAGAAGATTACGAGCGAAGCTTTCAGATCTTGAAGGAATGTTTGACCACTGCACCTGTTTTGACTTTACCTTCTGGATAAGGAGGTTTTGTTGTATACACTGATGCTTCAGGTATTGGTTTAGGGTGTGTACTCATGCAGCACGGGAAAGTGATAGCCTATTCTTCTAGGCAGTTGAGGAAGCATGAAGAGAATTATCATGTTCATGATTTGGAGCTAGCAACAGTGGTGTTCGCCTTGAAGATATGGAGGCACTACTTGTATGGAGAGGTATTTATGGTGTTTTCAGATCATAAGAGTTTGAAATACTTATTTTCTCAGAAGGAACTCAATATGAGGTAGCGAAGATGGCTGGAGTATTTGAAGGATTTTGATTTCTCCATTGAGTATCATCCTGGAAAAGGTAATGTTGTGGCAGATGCCTTAAGCCGCAAGCCTATAGCTAAGTTGTCAAGCCTCATGTTACAAGAATGAAAATTGTTGGAGCAGTTAGCTAGTTTAGATCTTAATGTTGACAAGGATCGGGTTATAATTGCTCAGATTCAACTTAAGCCCAAATTATTGATGGAAATCAAGTCTCTGTAAGATGATGACCCAGAGTTGGTAGAGATCAAGGGAAGCTTGAGTAACAGACTTGACTTCATGATGGCTGATGATGGAAGATTATTATTTCAGGGAAGAACTTGTGTACCTGATGTAGCTGAGATAAAGACTAAGATCCTCGAGGAAGCTCATAGATCCAGATACACCATTCATCTTGGAGGTACTAAAATGTTTAAGGATTTGAAAAGATCTTTTTGGTGGCCGAATATGAAAAGGGAAGTTGCGGACTTCGTAAGTAGATGTTTGGTTTGTCAGCAAGTCAAGGCCGAGCATTTCAGACCAGCAGGGAAATTGAAACCCCTTGATATATCCCAATGGAAGTGGGAGAGCATTGACATGGATTTCATTATGAGTCTACCTAGGACTCGTAGTGGATTTGATGCAATATGGGTGATTGTCGACAGATTGACGAAATCTGCTCATTTCTTATCTATTAAGTCTAAATGGACAGTTGATGTCTTGGCAGCTTTGTATATGAAGGAAGTGGTAAGACTACATGGTAGACCATGTTGTGTTCGGTGCAAGTATTCAGAGGGGGGGTGAATGAATATGGCCCTTTGAAAATCTTTCGCCCAGTTAAAATATGATGCTCACTAAGGTTACTAGTTCGCAAACTAGACAAACTTAAAAGCTAATAATCAGTTGCAGAACAAAACAAGCACACAGTGAGATCACTAGAATGCTAACTAGGCTGGTTTAGACAAACAAATGCTCAACTAGAATTTCGCTCACTAACCGATTAAACACTCAAAACAAGGTCTGATTAATTCATCTAATGGACTTGTAATCAAACACCTGGAGCGCCCCTATGCATTCATCTAGCGGAAGCACAAATAGACAAACCAAACCACAGTGCACAAGGGATTTTTAGGTGGTTCGGTCCAGCAGACCTACATCCACCCCACACTCAACCCGAGTGTGGCTTCCTGCTGACTCATAGCTTAAACAGCTGGGCATCACAGCTTGCCAACAACCGCTGGGCAACACAGCTTGCCGTCCGAGGAATCCTCCTCGCCCCGCTGAGCAACACAGTTTGCTGTCCAGTGGAATCCTCCACTGCAAACCGCTGGGCAATACAGCTTAGCCGTCCAGTGGAACCTCCACTGCCTGCTGAGCAACACAGCTTGCTGTCCAGAGGAGTCCTCCTCTGCAAACCGCTGACTAACAGCTTGAACGAAAATGTAAAATAGAAAATAAAATCAAGATAACAACAGTGACTGAAAGCTGTAAAAGATGAAGCACAATGTGGCTCTTAAAGAGCTGGATGGCCTGGATTTGATCCACGGTCCATCAAGAACAGATCTCCCTCGATCTCACTCTCTTTCTTCACTCTCTCTCTTCCTCTTTCTTCTCTGATGCACTTCTCTTCTTCTCTCGATCTCTGCTCTCCTTTTCTCTCTTTCTCTTTTCCTTTTCTTCTGCTGCTGCTCTCACTCTCTTTCCTTCCCTTTCTCTTTTCTTCTTCTCTTCTTAGCTCTGCTGCTTCTCTTCTCTTCTTTTGCTCACACTCTCAGATTTCTTCGCTGGAGAGCTTCCTCTTCTTCTATGGAGAGTTAACCCTTTTCGAAAGGATGATGGGGAGCTTTTATATCAGAAACAGAGCCTCCGAAGGTTGAGTAGAAAATGCCCTAGTGACCACTGATTGGTCCACTTGGCAGGGTAGCACCCCTTATCTAACATGTGTCAGCATCCTGCCCCTTTTTCCCATCGGATCACGTGCCCCCTCATTAGTACGCTCAGCAACTGGAGTCAGGTGGCGTCAACCCACTTGCTCCACAGAGTTGACGCAGCCTTCAAAGATATTCTATCAGTAGAACTCAAGTCTGCTGCGTTGACGCTTCCAACCCATGGCGTTGACGCATTTGATGCATTCCAGCGAGCAATCAGCCTAGCCCTATTGACGGTTGCGTCGACGCTGCTCCACTGCTGCGTTGACGCATTGAAGATAGCCAGAGATAAGTCGCCCCTTTCTTGAACTGCTGCGTCGACGCTGCTAGCCCAATGCGTTGACGCAGTGGTGTTCCAGCAGCTAATACTTTAGCTTGTTTGCTTGCTGCGTGGACGCTACCAGGCCGTGGCGTTGACGCAGTGATGTGTTCCAACAGCTAATACTTCTACTAGTATACTTGCTACGTGGATGCTGTGGTCATTCTGCGTTAACCCTGCACACACAAAAATCTTATAATCATATCATAGAGCAAGTGGTTATTTAAATCTTATAACACTGAGTGTATATACTCTGAAACATCAAATGGGCAAGTATGTACACTGAGAGAATGTATAGACTTGGAAGTCTTCTTGTGAGCTCAGTGTATATACTTTCCAATGTCTAGACTACAGGAGATGAAGACCAATGTGCCGACATCACGCTTGTACAGACTTGATCAAGAAACTGGCTGTACAGACTTCAACATAGCTGCGATGTACAGAGTTTCAATGAGGAAGCATTGTGTAGACTTGGGAAGTCTAAGCCAGTGTACAGACTTCTAAATGCTGATGCGTTGTATAGACGTTCATGAGACGCTAAAGTCTATAGACGCTAACAGAGATTCGGACGGATGCATATACTTGAACTTGAATGCATGAACAGTCTGTATAGACTTCACCCAGACACTGCATAACACTATGATGCAATGTACAGACTTTGCTCAATTGCCTGAGACGCTAATTAAGACGCTGGACTCTGTACAGACTTAGAACATTAAGCCTGATGTACAGACTTCATGCGTTGATGCTGTACACACTTGAGAATGCTCACAGCGTTGACGCTGCATGAGACGTAGGCTGTACAGACTTAGCCTAAGACAATGCATGAACTGACGTTGTATATACTTAGCCAATGCAATGCACTATGCATGTGTGGACTTACATGAGATGCTCATTGAGACGCTCAATGTATACACTTCAACCCTAGTGTATAGACTCTGCTACCCAGACAATCAATGTTCTGATGGGTAGACGCATCAGCAAGGGTGGGTCGACCCACTACTGTTCAGACAATGGATATAAGCAGAGACATGATATCTGACAGAATGCAATGCATATATTTAAAGAGCAAATGCCATCATCAAAACACAATAACATTGCAATCATCAAAATACAATATCAAATCCATTCAAATGCACTCACTGTCTTGCTATCATCAAAACCAATTAGCATTGCTATCATCAATGCAACATAGCACATGCTTGTGCCTAAGGGGCACAACATACCAGTTAGCATTGTGTCTGATAGAGACCCCATGTTCACTTCTCATTTTTGGAAAGGATTGCAAGAGTCCTTGGGAACTCGTCTTAATTTCAGTACTGCTTTCCATCCATAAACAGACGGACAGACTGAAAGGACCAACCAGATAGTGGAAGATATGCTTAGAGCCTGCATGATTGACTTTGGAGGTAGTTGGAGTGATCTCTTGGTATTGGTTGAATTCGCCTACAACAACAGTTACCAGGCCAGCATTCAGATGGCTCCATTTGAAGCTTTGTATGGTAGAAACTGTCGATCCCCGTTATGTTGGGACGAGGTAGGTGAGAAGCAATGGCTTGGACCAGATCACATTTCCGAATCGTCTAAGAACATCCGTATTATCAGAGATCGGTTGCAAGTGGCACAATCAAGACAGAAGAGTTATGCCGACACCAGAAGGAGAGCTTTAGAATTTCAGGTTGGTGAGCATGTGTTTTTAAAGGTTTCTCCTATGAGAGGAATTCGAAGGTTTGGTATTCAGGGCAAACTGAGTCCAAGATACATTAGTCCATTCGAGATTCTGGAAAGAGTGGGGGAGGTTGCTTACCGTTTGGCACTACCACCTCAGTTATCTAGAGTACATAATGTTTTTCATGTTTCTATGTTACGGAAATATGTGTATGATTCCACTCACATTATTCAGCATATGGACTTCGAATTGAAGGAAGATCTGACTTATGAAGAAAGACCGATCAAGATTTTGGATCGGAAGCAACAACAACTCAGGAATCGTTCCATACCGATGGTTAAAGTGCAGTGGAGTCGGCGTGAAACTGAAGAAGCTACTTGGGAGTCAGAAGATACTATGCGGAGGCAGTACCCTGACTTATTCTAGGTGAGCTGTCTCACTCCCTCTTTTTATTATTAAGTGCATTGAATTTGGAGGACCAAATTCCTTAAGTGGGGGAAGGTGTAATACCTCGATTTTTCAAGAAATTAATTATAAATGCCTTAATAAATAGAATAAGCTAAATTTTGACCATTATATAAAAATCCAAAAAATTATATTCTTGTAGAGGATAACATGTTTAACAAACCTATCTTCTGTGACCAACCCAAATAAAATCTGTAAATAGGTCGAATTAGTGGTTTAAGCCCAAAATAAACACTTAGTTAACCATACCTTGTAACGTCAAATTCGAGCCCAATACTCCATCAAATGAGCCCAAACCAGTGGCAAATGAAATGCCAGGATGAGAGGATCATTTCCCCTCTCTTAATCTCCCGAAACCCTAACCCTAGGAGATGCAATCGGTGGAGTTTGGATCGCGTCAATAATTACGACGACGTTCACATTAACCCAACTTGCGTGGACGAATACTCCGCGCATAGAAACCTCTAGAAGGCGTGTGACCTATAAAAATGAAGCTCTCTAACCCTAGAATCGTTTAGAACTAGTGGCGGCTGTAGAGGAGTTGGATCGAGGGAGATCTCTGGCGATTAGGGGCTGCGTGTACAAGCGCCTCAGGTTTTCTTTCTCCTTCTTTCTTCATCCGATTCAGGTAGGTGATAGCAAGCCAAACCCTACAAATAATATATGGTTGAAAGCATCATCGTGTCCACTTTTCATTGATGTAGAAAGCCCTAAATTTTATCTAGTGTGCTGCGAGAATTTTTGGTTTTAGTAGAAGCATGTCAGAACTAGGGTTATAATTGTTCCCCTTCGATTAAGTAGTAATTTCAGGCTGTAAATATAAAATTGATTCATGCATCTTGTAGCATTTTTTGTGCTCTTTCTGTTGGTAGTAAAAGCCCCAAATTTAATACTTTATATCATGCGAATTCCATGTTTTAGTCTAACCCTAGAAACCTCGCCGGAGTCGGGCAAGGCGAAAGGGGCAGCGATCTGTCTGGACTTGTGCGGCCACACGATAGACCGCACAACCAAGATAGGCGGCCTATTGTTGACCGTTTATATGTTTCTATCTCTGATCGTTTCCCTGGAATGTGCAGCCGAATCCTAACCGCATGCCTGTCCTGCGGCCAGTTCCAGACCGCACATCCTTCCCAGCGGCACTCCACCGACCGTCCATCTCCTGCAGGCCTTCGGACCTGAGGGGGCATGCGCGTCCTGTCTGTGACCATATATGGAGATGTAAGGTCCAAAACCGACCGCACATCTATAACAGAACAGATTAAATTGTCATTTCAGCATGTTATGTTAGTAGATTAGTGGTTAATAACATGTTAACAACACAACTGATAAACTGTAATTCATGACAGTAAATAATTCTTGCTGATTTATTTAATTAGAGCTTGATCTTGATTCATCTTTCCAATAAATGTCAATCTAAATTGTGAATCATTTATAATTAAAATGGCTATTAGGTTTACACTTGTTTTTAACCTTAGACCTGAACCGTTAATCATGAACCATTATTATCCCCTAGATTTTGAACTTGGACTCAATCGAATTTCTATGATCTGAGTTAGTCCGAATTGGACTAACAGAGACATGCGCGACTGTTAGTGGACCGCATATCTCCTTGAACGGCCCTATGGCGACCGTCCATCCCTGGCTAATGCCAATTAGTTTAGGCCGATTATCCTTGATCCATCTTCGGCCAAATCCTGATTTGATCAGCCCAGTAGACCCTATGCCGACCAGCAGACAGTGGGCTGGACTGTGGTTCAGTTCCACCCTGCCTATGGCAGCTCGGGAGCCCACTTGGGAGAATTTCTAGATTATTGTTAGGCCATGTGTTGTGCGGATAGTAATGGACCGTACATATTATCAGGCGGCCCTTAATGGACCGTTCAATTAATGAGCAGCTCTGTCAGGACCGTATATCCTGTATTCGATTTTGAAAACTTCTGGCCTTGTGCGACCCAATACTTACCGTTCATGTTGAAGAGCGACCCTTAATCAGCCGTTCAACCTTGGCCTCGCGAAGGCTGAACCCAGCCCAGTTCCTGTTAGTGCAGCCCTGAGTCGACCGCACAAGTACTTGAGCGGCCAAGTAGTGACCCCATATCATCCAGAGACGAGTTTTCTCCGTGTTTTATGGTTTTAAATCCAAGAACACGATGGTTCTTGATAACTTGAACTCCTGGACAGAAATTCTGGACAGTATCTCTTCAACTTAGCCTTGGGATATTCCGAGGTAAGTTTGTACTTGATTGTAATTGGCCATTTTAACTTGATTAAAGTCTAGACGGAACTTGGGATCTTGGATCTAATAAATCAATGCCAACGCATCATAGGGGCCCAGTCTGGTCCTGGGGAGAGCGCCCGAAAAGTACTTGTGCCCATGGGAGTTTGTAATGACATGGTGAGGCATTGCACCGAGTGCATGACTAGCGTGATGTCTATGACAATGATCTCTTAATCTCTTACTTGAATCGTGTTTGAGTTGGTTATATTCTTGCTTGTTGGCCAATTTCCTACAATTTCCTGTTATTTATATTGTTCACAAACTTACAATTCTTGTAGTTATATCATCCTACCATATTGTTATTCTATTTCATTCTTTAGCACTTTCTTTATGTCGTTTCATCCGATCGTCTTTTCTTTTCCTTCCGTTTCATAAAACATGTAATTAATTGGTTAATTACTTACACTTGCATGTTGTTACCTACTGAGTGTTCGCTCATATAGTTGTTTCCCCCTTTCCAGGCAGCTCAGGTGAAGATTCACATATGGATGGGAATGAGCCACAGTGATGACTTGGAGTGTATCAGTTGATAGATGTTGAGATTGTTATAGTTGTTTTACATCTAGTTATGCCTTAGAGCTTGTGTTAGTTTTGTAACGGAGTCAAGTTGAGGTTATGCTTGATTATGTTTAAGTCGGTTTGATGGTTATTGTTATAGATTTGGAGTTATTTCTGTTCATGACGTTATGTTAATTTTTATCTTAGCATGTTATCTTTACTAGCGTTTTCTACTGTCGGTCCCGATGTTCCGCGTCGGGACGTGACATATTTGGTTCTACTGATAACACCTTGAGTGAGAACTTTGCCAAACTAATGCAAGGTGAATTTGAGATAAGCATGATGGGAGAATTGACTTTCTTCCTGGGTTTGCAGGTCAAGCAAATGGCAGATGGAATATTCATATGTCAAAGGAAGTATGCTCGAGATCTACTTACAAACTATAACTTCAGCAAGGTGAAGCCTCAACCAACACCCATGTCTACCTCAATTAAGCAAGATCAAGTTGTTAAAGATAAAACCGTGGACCAAAAACTTTTTAGAAGCATGATAGGATCTTTATTGTGTTTGACTGCCAGCCGGCCCGACCTTCAATTTGCTGTTTGTTTATGTGCGAGATTTCAGTCCAATCCGAAAGAATCACACATGTCGGCCATGAAACGGATTTTTAGATACATTGCTGGTTCAGTTAGTTTGGGTATGTGGTTTTTGCGTAATTCGAGCTTTGAATTAGTTGCTTATTCTGACGCCGATTATGCGGGTTGTAAAGTGGACCGGAAAAGCACCAGCGGGTACTGTTAATTTCTTGGGGGATGCATGGTCACATGGGCCTCCAAGAAATAAAATTCAGTGACATTATCAATAGCCGAAGTCGAGTATGAGGCTGTAGGCAGTTGTGTTACCCAGATGCTATGGATCCAACAACAAATGATTGACTGTGGCATCTCCTTTAAAAACACCTCAATCTTGTGTGATAACACCTCAGTCATAAATTTATCAAGAAATCTTGTTCATCACTCTCGCACGAAGTATGTTGAAATTAGACATCATTTTATTCGAGATCATGTTAGTCAGGGTGATGTTGAAATTAACTTTATTGAAACCAACCATCAAATTTTTGACATTTTTAGCAAACCTCTACATGAAGAAAAATTCACATCATTTAGGAGAGAATTAAGGGTTTGTAGGATAGAGGAGTCTGACTCATGAACTTCTGCATCATGCATTACATTCTATGAATAAGTTGCTTACTTGTATATTATGCATCAGTGTTTATAAGATTACTTGGTATATAAAATGGTGAATTGTGGAAAGGTGGATTAAGTCCATCTGAAAGCATTCATTATGCGTGAGACCATACTCCGCCATCGTATCAAGAATCAATGTGTCTTGCACACATTTGCATTAATAAGTCTCTCTCTTTATGCATATGCATCATATCGCTTGAACTACATAAAATCAATCTGTGTAAAAAATCATCATGTGCGTGAATTGCATTTCTTCTATTTATTTAGTATGAACTCCTTCATTGCTTTCTTCTATGGCCGACGTCACCTTGAATACATTCAAGTGCCTACCAATGGAGTAAAAACATTCAAAATCTGCATTTTGAAGAGTTGGAACATCAGCATTTTGTTGTGTTGGGTTCGTTGTGCTCCCTCTATGTTTTAGTTTTGATGATAACAAAATATTGTGTGTCTATGTGGAAGAACTTCATACATGCTTGCATAAGTTTTTGTGTTTGCATTTGTTTGAAGCTTGGTAGAAGATGGCCTATTGGAATACACACCTTGTTTTTATTCATTGCTAAAGTTCTTGATGTGAGGTGTGTTACTCATCCTTTAATAAGGTTTTCATGCTTACTCATGAGGGGCTTTATATGATTGAGATTGATTTGTGGTTTCAATACAAACCTTGATTATACTTGGCCTCATGTGTGTTTGGTCTTTCAAGGTTCATACTTGTTTAAGCTTTTGTATACCACTCAATGTTAGGTTTATCATGTTCATTCAAAGTGCAAAAATGTCATGGCTATATGATCTTCATATTAGGTTGTGGTTGCCATGTTGATGGGGGCATCCCTTGCCCCACCACTTTTTTCGAAGCTCAGTTGGATCGTCGGCATGCGTCATTATGTTCCCCACATATTTTTGAGTCTAGTCATGTAATTTTCATACTTTCTTTGAGTCATAAACTATGTAATTTTTCTTTTATTTGAGTCTAGTACCTAGGTATAAGGGTCATTTACCTAAGTCTTGAGTCATGTAGTTAATTAAGCAGTCTAATGGGCCCAACTAATGGGCTAGGCCCAAGGGCGTCTAATAAGTGTGTATTTTTACATCTGAATTCATGATTCTACACACTTTTATGAGCTTAAATTATGATCAATATACATTTCTCACACTTACTGTTGATTTTGAATCAAATATTTAATTTTCTGAAATTAAATAAATTTTAATCATAATTTTTATGTATTTATGCAGGCACGTAATACGAGGAAAACTCCAAGAAAAAGAAAATAAAAGAAAATAAAAGTTATATGTTAAACTGAGCCAAAAGCTCAGGGAGTTGTTCAAAAAGAAAAGAAAAAAATTAGAAAATAAAATAAAATTTATTTGATGTTTTCTATAATTTTCTAACGATATATACTAGATATATATATATATATATAATTATATA
The DNA here is from genome assembly GCA_022559845.1 of Amorphophallus konjac. NCBI lineage: Eukaryota > Viridiplantae > Streptophyta > Magnoliopsida > Alismatales > Araceae > Amorphophallus > Amorphophallus konjac. The sequence continues at coordinate 11,363,863 of CM040129.1, read as the reverse complement.
TAATAAATAAAAAAATAATAAAAAAAGTTTAAAAACAACCGCCCCCCGCCCCCTTCCCGCCTTCGCCGCCCGCGCACGGGCGACGAGGTCGGCGAAGGCGAAGGCGGGGGGGTCGTGGCTTCGGGCGGAGCGGGGGTCGTGGCAGGCGGGCGACGCACAGGCGGGCGAAGGGCGGGCTTCGGCGGGCTTCGGCCGGGCGACGCGTGGCGGCTCGTGACAGGCGGGGAGGCGTGCGACGCGCGGGCGCACGCGCCCGCGTGCGACACGCGGCAATGACGGGCCGGTTCGGCGCACGGCGGGCCCACGGCAGGCGGCCTAACCCGTTCGGCGCCGGTCGGCGCAACGTGCCGGCAGAGAGAGAAAGTGAGAGAAATAGAGAAAGAGAAGGAAAAGAAGGCCAAAAAAATGCCAGAAAAATCCGAAAAAATCAGAAAAAAATGACAAAAGGTGCAGCACATTCCAGCCTACCAAGTTGGGTCAAAATTAGGTGCACTTGATTGTTTCACATGGGCAAGAAGAGTTTGTAACCCTATATAAGGGCTTCATTTGTAATGGAACAAGGAGTTAGTTGGGAGGTTGAGTTAGAAGGAGAGATAGCAAAGAGATTGTGAAGGTTTTCCATTGTATTCTTAAAGTTCTTCATTGTAAGTTTTAGTAGAGCTCCATAGGAGGGTTGGATCTTGATGTTTTACAAGCTTTTGGTGTCACCTTTGCGGAGCAATCTTCATCAAAGGCTCGGCGTGGAAACGACGGCATTCTTCACTCAATTGGCTAAATTTCCTTTACTTATCTCTTGTCATTTAAAGTTGCAATTTCAATTCCACTTAGTGATAATCGCACTCCATGAACAAAATTTATTTTTTCAAGCATAAGGGTATTTCCAACTTGAACTAAAATCAAATATTCTCTCCCCGTGGGATCGACCCGTATTCAACACTGTACTCATATTTTCAAAAATCATTCGAGTGAGTGAGTGCGGTTATAATTTTGAAATTTGTGTGGCACGGCATTTTTAAACGACGACTGTCGAGCAGCATCAAATTTTTGGCGCCGTTGCCGGGGAGTGAATTATGTTAATAGTTGGATATTCTTGTGTTTGGTGTATATATGTGAATATTAATTTTGCTCTTTTTACTTGTGCAGGAAAACGAAAAAAAAATTCGAAAATCAAAGAAAGAGGGAAAGCAACCTGAAATTCCAAGGATATGAAACGTTGTTGAAAGCCTGGAAGCATCCCTAAAGGGTTGAAACCAAGAAACAGGTTCTACTTTTCCAATTTCTAAAAAAGTTTTACAAAAATTTAAAAAATTCTTCAAAACTCAATAAAAATCATAAAACATCAAAACAAAAAAAATTGTTGTGCTGGTTAGTTAGGTTCATTAATTAAAAATGAAAAAAAATACTTGCACCAAAATCTAAAAAAAATTCATTTCAAGATTAGAAACCACACATCATGTTTGAGGACATGCATCATTTAGCATAGAACTTTTCTTTATTTAATTCCTGTCAATTACATATTGAAGATTGCGAGGGGCAAGGTACGTTCTACTCACCATATTCTGGCATTCATTTTGCATAAAGAACCCCTTGTTTGACCTGTGGTGTGCATTTTCATTTCAAAATATTTGAAGGGCAACACCCCTAACAACATAAGGTGGGGATTTCATCACCCTTCCTTAGCCCGCAAACCACAGTTCCCTTGCATCTCTGCATTACCTAGGCCTTAATAAAAGTCAGTAAACGTTGGCCCTAGGATCACACTGTGGTTCTTGTGTTATTTGGGTTTATCCTCATATGAAAATCGGTGTCTAAGGCAAGACGGTCGGACGGCAAACGCCTTAAGCGGGCTAGTGGTTTGGCATAATAAGGTCCCTACGCAAGTAGGGGGAACCTCCCACTTCCCCACCCCTTACCTGGCTGGTGGTCATATTGAGGGTAAACTTAAGTTTCATTTTAATCACTTTGTGAAACCCTATTCGTAGGTCTAAGTCACATCTAGATCATTAGATAATTTGTGTTAACTTGTTTGTGATTGCATAAAAATAAAAAATAAAAATAAAAAAATCACAAATCCACGCCTATGCAGGCGCACTTTTATCCTTCTACCTACAAACCCTCAACCTGTATTCAACTCCCTGACATTCTTGTTGATCAATATGAGATTCACCCTAGTCTCATCCAGATGCTCCCATCTTTTTATGAGAATCTCAATGAAAATCCTTATAGGCATCTAGATGATTTTCTAGAAGTTTGCTCCCTGATCAAAATTCAGAATTTTAATGATGATGCCCTTAAGTTGATCTTATTTCCATTCTCATTGAAAGATAAAGCAAAATGTTGGTTAAGGAGTTTTGGAAAGATTATCAGGACTTGGGAAGCTATGCAGTTAGAATTTTTAAAAAAAATTTACCCCATAGGCCAAACCAACATGATGAGAAGGGCGATTACAGGATTTACTCAACGTCCGGGAGAGCAAATTCATGAATCTTGGGAGAGACTGAAGGATCTAATCAGTCAATGTCCACACCACGGATTGCCTAAATGGCAAATTATATTTGCATTTTATGAGGGGTTATCCGATTATGATAGGCAAATGGTGGATATATATTGTGGAGGGGCATTTTTGAGCAAAAGTGAAGATGAGGCATATAATCTGTTTGAAATTTTAAGTGAAAATTCGATAAATCGTGCCTCTATCTTATCTCATCAACAATCTGTAGGACCTGTCAAACAGGCTGAAAACTCAATCCACACTGGCATGGAAGTCTGTGAATTCTGTGCTAGTCTAACTCACCATGTGAGTCAGTGTCCTAATATCGCCCAACTCCCATTGGTGATCCAAGCTCAAGTTCAACATGCCCTAGGATTCTCTCAGCTCAAGCCTATTACATTTTCAGATGATCATAATCTTGGCTGGAGTAATCACACAAATTTACCTTGGACGGATCCATCATTTCAAGCCCATCTGTCTGAATTTTCACCCCCAGCAGCCCACGAGCAGCCCATGTGTACTCAACCTCCACTCAACTCATCTCACCCAGATTTCGGACTCAACATTGATACTAAGGGTGATTCACCGGGCCACTACGTTGAACCTCAAATCATGTACTCTCAGTCTACCTATCAACCCTCTCCTTCAACCTTACACCAACCCCCTCAATATGTGAATGATGATGACGATGACAGTCTTCTGCCTATCATTTTGGCTCAAGATATCACTATTGAGAGTGAGGGGGTGTGTGCACGTAATACCATGGTAAAGGAAGGAAAGGAAGTAGGGGGTGAATTGACGGATAATGATGCTCATAATGATGATCATATCACCCCATTCTCTAAATGTTTTGAGATTGAGAATACTACGGTAAAGGATAATGGCCCCTACAACTCAATTGAGGAAATGAATCAAGAGGAGGATTACGTTGTAAGTAATAAAATTGTTGATTTAATGGAACAAAATTCTGAATATCCTCCTTCTCTGGAAGAACATGATGATGGGGCCTTATTAGAAAAGTTTACGTTTCATCTACCGACCCCATTTCTGAAAAATTTGAGTGATAATTCTCAGTTGAGTATGGAGTGTGATGAGTGGCCCGTCTTAGAGAACTTCACATTTGATATGACCTCTGATGAAAGGGTCGAGCTAGAATCATTTACATTTCCTCCATCCACCCCATTGTTGGACAATTTGGTTAACAATCCTCACATGAGTGAGGAGTATGATGACGGGGTTTCATTAGAAAATTTTAAATTTGATATAACCCATGAGGCCTATCCAATGACATCTGAATCTGTGGATGAGTTAGTGCTTCCTTCTACTTTTCCCCTTTCAGTTGAGCCTCTCCAATTTGAGATTCTCGGACCTGAGGAGGATGTGCCAACCACATTCATCTTCAATTTACCTTCCTCTCAGGAAGATAAATTGATCAATGCTCTTAAAGTTCATGAGGATGTTACTGAAAGAAACGTGGCTAAGGATGACAATCCTATTCCTAAGCTACCAGGCCCTAAACAAGTATCCATGGAGGAAGTCATTCCTAAAGGGTTAGTCAAGAAGGACGATACAGGCGAAGGGGATCAAGGGATTGATATGGTGCAAGGGTTCCACTTTGATATTGACAAATTGTTGGCCATCGATCAATTCTTGATACCTAAAACTGAAAACTGGCTCACACACAGGGTTAATGTTACAAACAATCACGTGCGAGTCCTGCCTCTTTCTAGCCCCAGTCCATACATGATTACTCTTGTCTCTCAATGGATTAAGGGTTGGAATTTGAAGGAAGACAAGATCACGTGGTGGCTCATTCTGAATGCCACGCGTTGGTTAATGAGCTACATTGCGTCTGGCTGAAGACGTTAAATTTAGCGCTTTTTGGGAGGCAGCCCAACGTTTTCATAGTTTGGTGTGCAAATAAATGGCTTCTTAGGAGACAACCTAAGTGAATTCTGTGTGGTAATCAATTGTTTTAGGAAGCTAGATGTGTTTAGGGATTCGAGAGACCAGGACAACAGAGAACCAAGCAAAAAGCATTTCATTCAAACTCTCAACAACAGGAACAAACAAACAAAGAAAGAGATTACATCAGGTTCTAGAGGGTGTTCCTCAACGCCGATCAGTGGGGGCAGCAAAGAAGCTACTGACACGAAAGTCACGCTCTCGTGCTCTTCGATAGCGCTCCTCGCCATCCTTCAGCCATTGATCGGCAAGGCCGAGACTGGTCCTCAATTCAAAAACTTGGGCCTCCAGGGCCCTCTTCTCTTCTTTCTCGGCCACTCTCTTAGCTTTCTCTCTGTCTCTATCCCTTTCTCTTTCAATCCGTTCTCTCTCTCTGTCTTCTCTTTCCAGCTGAAGGGTAATCCTCAGCTCCACAGCGTCCCTAGAAGAGTCCTCATCAGGACGACGCTGCAATTCCTAATCCGGATCCGTGACCCACGATGAAATCAATAGTCGATTCCCTTTGCAACTCATGGCTACGGTAAGTTCCACTCCTTGTGTGCCACGCAATAGCTTCTGGGAGAGAATCCAAGGTTTTATGATTTGATGTTTTACTTGAGTGTGTGTTTCAGTTGATCGGCCATGCGGAGAAGGAGCCTTCATCACTTCACCCGACCCATCAGGTTGTATCCTTCCATCCCAACTATATTATCTCTTTACTTGTTCTCTAAGCTTTCTACTGCATCTGCCATTGAGGACAATGTCATTTAAGTTGGGGGGGGAGATAAAAAAAAAAAATTTTGCTCTCTTGTCTTGTCCCGCTAAATAACAATTTTCCCCATTTGGAGTCTTCTGATTCATGTCTCATGAAAAGTGATTCTGGAATGGCAACGATTAGGGAAAAGGATGATGGATAATTTCTTTACTCTAGCCGTGAAAAATTGATTTAAGAATCTCTTTAAAGTTCAGATGCACTTTCAAAAAATAAAATCACGTTGCACGCTAATGAAACAAGAAGGACAAGCCTTCTGTTATTTTAGACAGACTGTCTGATATTCTGCATTTTCTGAAGAAGAGATCTGTTAGAAGCTTTCTGCCATACAAAAGTATGAGAACAAAAAACATACAACATGAAAAATGTTCCGATTCTGAGTAACCGGGCCTACTTCACTTAAGACGTGTTGAGGTTCGCGTCAAAAGGAAAAGGGAACTTTGATCTGTGGCACCGGGCCTACTTCACCTAAGACGTGTTGAGGTTCGCGTAAAACAGTGACGGGTAGTGCAGCATCATGTGTGTATAGAAAAAAAAAAGAAAAAAAGAAAAAAAAAGGAAAAGAGATCCCAAAAGGGACAAATGAAATAAGGCAGATAAAAAGCTATTATGTTTAAAGCTCTGATTAAGAAGTGCAGAATTGAAAGGTATTTGTTCAGAATAGCAACTGGAGGATGCAATTGTCTCTACTGTGGACTTAGCATTACACATGCACAAGTGCTACTGAATTTTGATTAGAATTCTTGATCATGTACCTGAATTTCCGACATAAGGCTAGTCGGTGGTAATTATTCCAGAGTCCTTATCTTTAGTTAACTCTATGAAAGATGATCTAGCAATGAGACATGGATAATATTAACTCTTGTTGGTCCTAAATTTTTCATTAATTACATTGCTAAGGGACTAGCAATGAGTAAGTTGGGGGGTGTGATAAGTGTGTATTTTTACATCTGAATTCATGATTCTACACACTTTTATGAGCTTAAATTATGATCAATATACATTTCTCACACTTACTGTTGATTTTGAATCAAATATTTAATTTTCTAAAATTAAATAAATTTTAATCATATTTTTTATGTATTTATGTAGGCACGTAATACGAGAAAAACTCCAAGAAAAAGAAAAAAAATAAAATAAAAGTTATATGTTAAACTGAGCCAAAAGCTCAGGGAGTTGTTCAAAAAGAAAAGAAAAAAATTAGAAAAAAAAATAAAATTTATTTGATATTTTCTATAATTTTCTAACGATATATACTAGATATATATATATATATATATATATATATAATTATATATAATAAATAAAAAATAATAAAAAAGTTTAAAAACAACCGCCCCCCGCCCCCTTCCCGCCTTCGCCGCCCGCACACGGGCGACGAGGTCGGCGAAGGCGAAGGCGGGGGGGGTCGTGGCTTCGGGCGGAGCGGCGCGAAGCGGGGGTCGTGGCAGGCGGGCGATGCACAGGCGGGCGAAGGGCGGGCTTGGGCGGGCTTCGGCCGGGCGACGCGTGGCGGCTCGTGATAGGCGGGGAGGCGGGCGACGCGCGGGCGCACGCGCCCGCGTGCGACACGCGGCAACGGCGGGCCGGTTCGGCGCACGGCGGGCCCACGGCAGGCGGCCTAACCCGTTCGGCGCCGGTCGGCGCAACGTGCCGGCAGAGAGAGAAAGTGAGAGAAATAGAGAAAGAGAAGGAAAAGAAGGCCAAAAAAATGCCAGAAAAATCCGAAAAAATCAGAAAAAAATGACAAAAGGTTCAGCACATTCCAGCCTACCAAGTTGGGTCAAAATTAGGTGCACTTGATTGTTTCACATGGGCAAGAAGAGTTTGTAACCCTATATAAGGGCTTCATTTGTAATGGAACAAGGAGTTAGTTGGGAGGTTGAGTTAGAAGGAGAGATAGCAAAGAGATTGTGAAGGTTTTCCATTGTATTCTTAAAGTTCTTCATTGTAAGTTTTAGTAGAGCTCCATAGGAGGGTTGGATCTTGATGTTTTACAAGCTTTTGGTGTCACCTTTGCGGAGCAATCTTCATCAAAGGCTCGGCGTGAAAACGACGGCATTCTTCACTCAATTGGCTAAATTTCCTTTACTTATCTCTTGTCATTTAAAGTTGCAATTTCAATTCCACTTAGTGATAATCGCACTCCATGAACAAAATTTACTTTTTCAAGCATAAGGATATTTCCAACTTGAACTAAAATCAAATATTCTCTCCCCGTGGGATCGACCCGTATTCACCACTGTACTCGTATTTTCAAAAATCATTCGAGTGAGTGAGTGCGGTTATAAATTTTGAAATTTGTGTGGCACGGCATTTTTAAACGACGACTGTCGAGCAGCATCAGCGCCCCTCCCTTGGACTGCTTTGGTCATTAGTTAGTTTGTCAGGGTCACTATGGTCATATGAAAGTATGGAGCCTATAAATAGGCCTCCCCTCCCTCTCATTGGAATAACTTTTATGATCAATTCAAAAAAAATCAAGTGTGCCTTAGTGTTATTAGAGAGGATTCTCCACTTCTCTCTCTCTCTCTCTCTCTCTCTCTCTATTGGGGTGGATTCCCCTCTTTCCTCTCTCTTCTCTCTCTCTTCTCTCTCTCCCTAAGGAGGAGGTCGCCCCCCTCTCTCTCTCCTCCCCTACCAACCACCTCCACTCTCCCACCTACCCCAATTAAGGCTTCTCATATTCCCCACACCCCCCTATTACTCCACCCTTGTTCCAAGAGAGCCCCACCCAATCCACATACCACCCTCCAACCCCCAATCACCTAATACCCATTCCCAAAGCAACCTTCCCACTACCCCAATCACCCTTCCACCTCCCTAGGCCATTTGAAGTTCAAACTCACCTTCCCTCCACCCACTTGTGCCCCCCTCACCTTCCCCTCTCCCTCTAACCCCAAAATTCGCAGCTCCTCTCTCACCCATTGCAAACACCCCCTTCCAGCCCCCATTCTCCCCCTCCCAGACCCCCTCACAGCTGGGGGTTGCCCCTATACACAACCACCTCATTTCCCCTCCCATCTACCCCATTCCCTATTACCTATCACCACACTCTCAAGTTCTGGTTGCAGGCAGTAGATTGGCCTCAGGTTACAGAGGCCACCCCGTCGTCCCCTGGGAGCTTTAGGTGCAATACCATATATCGAAGAAAGAGTCTGCAAGTCAGCTTTCCAACGGTGGTGGTGCCGCATCCATCCGAGCTCGGAGCTGACTGGAGGAGCCATTCTCGCCCGACTGCGCAAAGTGTCTCCGACAGGAAACCAGAACCTGAGTGGAGGATCTACTGCGACAATCCTACTAGGAATCTGAGCAAGACTTCTTCATCAAACATATTCAACTCCAAGTCTTCTTTCATCCCCAAAAAGTAGAGCTCCGTTTGGAGTCCGGATCCAGAAGTTATCAATTTTCTCCCCCGGGTGCGCGGTTCTGCTTCTACTCAGTCTGCACCGACCCTTCCTCAGTGTTCAGCGTCTATCGGCCGACCCCGACGACATCTGGGATCCCCGTCGGTCTTGCTTCGAAGAGAACTTGTCAACGGTTCCAACGACTCCAGTGGCACCTGATTTGGAGCTCTGGAGTGATCGTGGCAGTCTCTTCTTCCTGCTATTGTGATCCTGAAGTAGTCAGAACTGATAACCTGTTCCCCTATTCAAGCTCCTACTCCGACCAGCAGCGGTGCCCGCAGAAATTGGAAAAATTCTGAAGTCATACTGATCCAGTTACGAAGATTTCCCCACTATCCCCGCCATCAGAAAAAATCAGGAGAGGTCGTAGAGGTGCCATCTTCGACTGCTGGTCCCTGATTCCAGAATGTGGACAGAATCGACATCGGCGGCCTTTCATCACTTCTAGCTCGAATTCCCCTCCCCGCTTGGCCGGCTGAAGGCCCCTCCCTGCGTGGAGGTAGTATTGAGTGTAACCTCATAATCCCCACCCCGAGATCCCCCCCCCCTTGCAAGGGGTGTAGTTCATGTAATAATTCAAGTCGTAGGTTTGAAGCTTCATCGAAGCGGCGTGCGGGTGCATACCCTCGCCTCCCCGCTCGCCCTCGTCTCCGACCGGGGTCGGCATCTTCATGCCGACTAGGTGAGCCTCGGTTCCCCCTCTTGGCTGGTTTAAATTCCTTGCTTAGCATAGTATTATCGCTATTGCTTCGTCGGATGGAGAGTGAGAGTTTGGCCCATAATTGCCATTAATGTGAGTGATCACCGCGGGCGAGTTGTGAGTGAACCATTACATCCCACACCTTTGGTGTGCTGGCCGCCCATGATTTGGGTATCCCAGGCCCATTTGGGGTTCTCCCCAAGCTAGCCAACCTTTGGAGCCTCAAGGACCCACTTCGGACCCTCTCCATCATCGCCAAGTTGCCTTTGGGCACTAATGTGCGCCAAGCGAGTGAGCTCGCTAGTGTGAGTCCGCTGCCCAACTTAAATGCTTGCAAAATAGGTCCAAGGGTGGTTTCACATCAAGTGGTATCAGAGCAAGTTCACAACTTGTCTCTATCAAGTTGGTCCTATGGCATGTTTATGCATTTAGAGTCCTTGGTTGCATCTCTTGTCCACTAGTATGGCCACCTCATACCGACCTTACCAATCGGCCCTCTCCATAAGTCCAAACCACCAAGGGATGCCTACCACTAACACACATAACCTCCCTGGCCATGTCAACTACCTCATGAAGGCCTTGACCTATGCCAATGAGTGGCTTGATAACATATCGGGTCGACTCAACCAACTTGGAGAAAATGGGCCCACCCCAAGGACGGACGATAGAATGGTCCCTCTCCCACTTCCCACCTTTGATGGAACCTTTCCTAGAGAATATTTAGATTGGGAAGCTATAATGGACCATTACTTTGAAAGGAATCCCCTGTTCGAGGATAGGAAGGTTCAATGTGCCAAAATGCAACTAAGCTCAAACTCATTGGGTTAAAATTGAAGGCTTAAGGATAATTAGAAGGGAAGCTCCCCTCACCACATGGGAGGATATGAAGGAACAACTTAGGGCAAGATATGGTTTCCCCTCCTACCCGGATCACCAAAGCCCAAGGAGCACTTCAACTCCACCATTTCCATCCGGCCAACCCAAGACTCCAATTCCCCAATTCCCCACAATGCAACCAAAACCCCGTTCCACAACCCACATTACCCAAGCCCCTTTGACCACCCCTCACCTCACCCCTTCTCAAAAGGGAAAGAGCCCAATGGAGATAGAAGTGAGTGAAATAACCCCCGGTAAGTGCGAGCCAGAATGTTATAGGTGCCACCAATTGGGGCACATCGCCGGACAATGCCCCACTAGGAAGCATCTTCCTATGTCCCTAGTGGTTGAAAGATCTCCCACCCCAACCACCATTACCCCACCATCGTTCCCCAACAAGGACACTCCTCCCAAGGACAATCTCCCCAAAACCCCTCAACCCACCCATCTTCCTCTTCCTACCCCAACCCAACCCCAACCTAGACCTCCACTACTTCCCTTACCAATCCCAACCCAAGCCCATACTTGTTCACCACCTCGGGTGCACCATGCACCGACTATCACCAATTCCCCCGCATTAGATCTACCCAACACATTATCATTAGAAGTTGAAACCCATACACCCACCCACATGGAAAGGGATGCTAGTCTGGATCCACAACCAACCATAAAGGAAATCCAAGCACCTCTACTTCCACCCACCTCTCCTAGTCCGGATCCTCAAGAGCCACACCCCCTCACCGTGAATGAGTCCATACTCCAATGGCTCAAGCAAGGCCCCCGCGTCCCTAGTTCACCCCCACACCTCTCACCCATGGGACATCAATCCCAAATTGTGGTCCTCTCCTCCTTTCACACCACGATCCAATCCTATTATGAGATAGAGGGTTGGGATGATCTCCTCAAGGGTCTAGAGTGGCAATTAGACTTGACTTGTTTGTTGACTCTAGGGACGGACCGACCCAAGAGCCTTGACCTCATCCATCCATGCATTGGGTCTATCACCTCGGTTTGCACTGTTGGTTGCTACACTAGTGACCTCCTTTTTCTTCTCCCCATAGTGGAAGAGCTCATCCCAGTCCACTCCCCTACCATTGTGATTCCTAGAACCTTGACCAACCAACCCACCCCATACACCGGCCCAACCATTTCACTAGAAGAGGGCGACTCACCACCATATGAGGATCTTGAGGACATGGAGTACCCCTATCTAGGTGACCCTTACCATGATCCCTTTGACCCTTTCCTATGGGAGTCTAGTTCCCCATGTGACCCACTCACCTTATTCACCACCCGCCTTACCCTACCCTTACCACCCATGTTGAACCAAACCCCTCCCTTCCTAGACTCGGGTTACACCATGGGAGCCTTGACCATAGGTAACATACACCTTGGGATTGATGAATTGCCCCACTCCATGATGACCCCCTTCTTAGATCCCTTTGATCCATACGAGTGGAAGCTCGAGGGCCATCCCACACCCATGCACATGGAAGTCCTCTCTAGGATAGAAATACATAAGTCTTGGCATAACAAACCACTTGGCATGATTAGAAAGTCGGGTCCATTCATTCACATCATCCACATGTCAAGTAGGAAGCATGAGTGGTCCCTATTTGGGTGTAACGGTCCTCCCCAATTCACCATTGGTCTTATGTATGCTAGGAGCCTACATGGGTGTCCGGGTCCTCCAACTTTCACTCATAAGAGGGACACCTATGGATGCCCCGGTCCTCCCAAATCATTCAAAGTCTTCATAACATTAATGCACGATAGGTCTATATGTAGTTACCCTGGACCACCTTTGCATACCACACCTTGTCCACTCACACCGCATCATAGTGCATGGCATATAAGCAAGTATCAAGCAACAAGCAGTGAGATTCACAATAAGCGAGCACAAACTCGTAAGCGCCACTTGGAATTCCAAGTTGGCAACGTGGCGATGATGGTTTTGGGATGGCTCTACCTTAGGGTCACATCCAATTTAAGGGCACGAGGACTTAGACCTTGCCAAGTTCCGAGTGACTTTGGCAACCCAGCTTGCGGGTTGAACTTACCTATGAGTTTTGGGATTCACCCCACTTCCCACGTGGCGGATCTGGCACCCTCTAAGGGCACCGCGGTGGATCATAGTGAGTGTCTTGAGCTTACACCTCTCCTTGCGAGAGACACCCTCGGAGTGCCATCACAAATCAGCCTGAGAGCCCGACGTGAGCACACGGCGGCAATACTAGGCAAGCAAGACCTCATAGCCAGCATGAGAGTGTGTCCGAGCCACTTTGAAAAGCTGAAGCGCCATTCCCCGGCTATGGACGCGGGTTGATTTTGGAGTTCGTGGTTCACCCAGAGCTGCATTTTGCGTACTACTACCCCGGTGGATCCATACTCGACGGGGTCAAGTTCTCCCCACCCCGGGGATATGATGGGGGCATCCCTTTCCCCACCGCTTTTTTCGAAGCTCCGTTGGATCGTCGGCATGCGTCATTATGTTCCCCACATATTTTTGAGTCTAGTCATGTAATTTTCATACTTTCTTTGAGTCATAAACTATGTAATTTTTCTTTTATTTGAGTCTAGTACCTAGGTATAAGGGCCATTTACCTAAGTCTTGAGTCATGTAGTTAATTAAGCAGTCTAATGGGCCCAACTAATGGGCTAGGCCCAAGGGCGCCCCTCCCTTGGACAACTTTGGTCATTAGTTAGTTTGTCAGGGTCACTATGGTCATATGAAAGTATGGAGCCTATAAATAGGCCTCCCCTCCCTCTCATTGGAATAACTTTTATGATCAATTCAAAAAAAATCAAGTGTGCCTTAGTGTTATTAGAGAGGATTCTCCACTTCTCTCTCTCTCTCTCTCTATTGGGGTGGATTCCCCTCTTTCCTCTCTCTTCTCTCTCTCTTCTCTCTCTCCCCAAGGAGGAGGTCGCCCCCCTCTCTCTCTCCTCCCCTACCAACCACCTCCACTCTCCCACCTACCCCAATTAAGGCTTCTCATATTCCCCACACCCCCCTATTACTCCACCCTTGTTCCAAGAGAGCCCCACCCAATCCACATACCACCCTCCAACCCCCAAGCACCCAATACCCATTCCCAAAGCAACCTTCCCACTACCCCAAGCACCCTTCCACCTCCCTAGGCCATTTGAAGTTCAAACTCACCTTCCCTCCACCCACTTGTGCCCCCCTCACCTTCCCCTCTCCCTCTAAGCCCCAAATTCGCAGCTCCTCTCTCACCCATAGCAAACACCCCCTTCCAGCCCCCATTCTCCCCGTCCCACACTTTGAAACACCCCCTCCCAGACCCCCTCACAGCTGGGAGTTGCCCCTACACACAACGACCTCATTTCCCCTCCCATCTACCCCATTCCCCATTACCTATCACCACACTCTCAAGTTCTGGTTGCAGGCAGCAGATTGGCCTCAGGTTACAGAGGCCACCCCGTCGTCCCCTGGGAGCTTTAGGTGTCATACCATACATCGAAGGAAGCATCTGCAAGTCAGCTTTCCAACGGTGGTGGTGCCGCATCCATCCGAGCTTGGAGCTGACTGGAGGAGCCATTCTCGCCCGACTGCGCAAAGTGTCTCCGACAGGAAACCAGAACCTGAGTGGAGGATCTACTATGACAATCTTGCTGAGAATCTGAGCAAGAGTTCTTCATCAAAAGTATTCAAATCCAAGTCTTCTTTCATTCCCAAAAGGCAGAGCTCCTTTTGGCATCCGGATCCAGACGTTATCAATTTTCTCCCCCGGGTGCGCGGTTCTGCTTCTACTCAGTCTGCACCGACCCTTCCTCAGTGTTCAGCATCTACTGGCCGACCCCGACAACATCTGGCATCCCCGTCAGTCTTGCTTCGAAGATAACTTATCAACGGTTCCAACGACTCCAGCGGCACCTGATTTGTAGCTCTGTAGTGATCTTGGCAGTCTCTTCTTCCTACTGTTGTGATCCTGAAGTAGTCAGAACTGACAACCTGTTTCGCTGTTCAAGCTCCTACTCCGACCAGCAGCGGTGTCCGCAGAAATTGAAAAAATTCTGAAGTCATCCTGATCCAGTTACGAAGATTTCAACACTAGCCCTGCCATCAGAAAAAATCAGGAGAGGTCGTAGAGGTGCCATCTTCGACTGCTGGTCCCTGATTCCAGAACGTGGACAGAATCGGCATCGGCGGCCTTTCATCACTTCTAGCTCGAATTCCCCTCCCCGCTTGGCCGGCTGAAGGCCCTTCCCTGCGTGGAGGTAGTACTGAGTGTAACCTCATAATCCCCACCCCGAGATCCCCCCCCCCCTTGCAAGGGGTGTAGTTCATGTAATAATTCAAGTCGCAGGTTTGAAGCTTCATCGACACGGCGTGCGGGTGTATACCCTCGCCTCCCCGCTCGCCCTCGTCTCCGACCGGGGTCGGCGTCTTCATGCCGACTAGGTGATCCTCGGTTCCCCCTCTTGGCTGGTTTAAATTTCTTGCTTAGCACAGTATTATCGCTATTGCTTCGTCAGACGGAGAGTGAGAGTTTGGCCCATAATTGCCATTAATGTGAGTGACGGGTGAGTTGTGAGTGAACCATTACATCCCACATCCTTGGTATGCTGGCCGCCCATGATTTGGGCATCCCAGGCCCATTTGGGGTTCTCCCCAAGCTAGCCAACCTTTGGAGCCTCAAGGACCCGCCTCGGACCCTCTCCATCATTGCCAAGTTGCCTTCGGGCACTAATATGCACCAAGCGAGTGAGCTCGCTAGTGTGAGTCCGCTGCCCAACTTGAATGCTTGCAAAATAGGTCCAAGGGTGGTTTCACATCACATGTTTTCCAAAGTACTTTTGCGCTTATTGAATATGGACTTTTCATGAAGGGTCTCTAATTGATGAAAACATGTTTAACTGAAACAAACATTGTTTGTGTTTTGACATCATGTTGAGTATTCATGTGAGTTAAGAACTTGGACAATTGATCTTATTTCTGGTGAGCAAAATGTTGGTTTGAATGGCTCTCATATCACTCGAATGATCCTTGTCCAAATGGACCTTCACGTATACATCTCATGTTCTTCAACCTTGGCTAGAGTCGACCTCTTATGAAGCAAGAGTCGACTTCTACTGTGAATGGGCTTGTCATGTAATTTCTATGTGAGACTTTTGAGCTTGAATGTAATTAAGCCTATTAATAGGAATCTTGGCTTCAAAGTGATTGAACTTGCATTGTTCTAACTTCATTTATCTTCTTATGCAGGTTTAAAATGAAATGCCAATCTATATGCAAAGGTATCAAGATTCATGGTGAGAATTTGACACTTTGCATATGTATGTTTTTGGGAGAAAATAGTAAGTTTCCATTTAGAATTTTTGATCTTGATGGAAGTGGTAAGTATATGTTTTTACATTGGGGTATTATGTATATACATTCTTATTTTGAACTCATCTTTTCACTATTGAGATCATAGCACTTGAGATGATGGTGTTCCGGGTTGATTTGCTTGCCATATTGTTCATATTCATTCTAGAAATGATAGTTTCAAGAGAGAAGTTCATTTGATTTTTAAATCCATACTAATTTAGTTTTTGTATGGTTTTGCAGGTTCAAACCATCCAAATTAATCATCCAGAATCAAGGGATATTGGTTGCATTTACACTATTGGGTTTGCATAGGTTTTAGAGCCTAAAAAATTAAATCAACCAGTCGACCGCCCCCCTTTATCCGATCAACCGGCTAGAACCAAACAGAACTCAGTTCTGTCCGGTTGACCGGCCAAGTAACACCGGTCGACCAGTTTCTCACCGGTCGACCGAACCTGTGTAACCGGTCGACCGGTTTTTCTCTGCTACCCAAAACAAAATGGGTGATTGGCCCAGTCGGCCGTCCCAATGAATCTGGTCGACCGGAAATTATCTGCTACGAAATCAGACTTCACGAAATGCATCCGAAAACCCACTAAACCCAATCCATTTGTGCTCCAACCATACCCATTTGCCCCTAGGGTTAATATATATATGTTTAGGGGATTTTCTATGGGTTTGGTGAAGGGTTTATAGGTCTTTTCATGCTTCTATTGTTGGCCTATATAGGAGTTACGAATTTGGGAGATTGTAACCCTAAGTGAGCTAATGTTTTCTATCTTGTAGGTCAAGGAAGAAGGAAAGGGAAGAAAGGAGTGGAGCTGAAGAAATCTGAGGATATCATCTACATCCAGGAGGCTTTTGTGATCGTGATAGAAGAGAAAGTGGATAGGATCGAAGAGAGGATCACGGTGACGTTCATATCGGCAGCATCCGGCTTCCCTCCGACCCGAGCAGCAAAGAACATCGTCTTCCGGCCATTGAAGACAAAGGGGGATCATCTATATATCTTTTGTTTGTTCTTTGGGATCTGTTTCATGCTCCATATGTTGGGTTTAGCATGATTTGAACATTTGTGTTTATCTTCCGAACATTAGAAATATACGTGTGTGTGACTGTCTGTGTGTACGATCGTGTTTGATCACTTGCGGCGGTCGTGTGGTTATTATGTTGTGTTTGTTGCAGCGTGTGTGTGTGTGTGTGTTGTGATCTGGTCGTCGGATCGCGTTGGAGATCGAGTCTCCGTGTGTGTGTGTGTGTGTGTGTGTGTGTGTGTGTGTGTGTGTGTGTGTGTGTGTGTGTGTGTGTGTGTGTGTGTGTGTGTGTGTGTGTGTGTGTGTGTGTGTGTGTGTGTGTGTGTGTGTGTGTGTGTGTGTACGGGCGTCGTCCCGTGTGTGTTTGGAACGTCGTCTCCGTTTTGGGGATTTATCCCCGAGTGAAGCCTCACTGGGTTTGGTGAAGGGTTGACGTAGGGAGCCCATCGTGGTCCCGAACCACCTTACAAATCTTGTGTCTTGTGGTTTGCATCTGTGGATGTGTGCTTAATCATTCTATTTGCTTGTATGTTCGAGTGAGTGCTGTGAGATTGAGAGAACCAGTTTATCTTGTTTAGTTAATTTCTCAATCTAATTAAAAGTTGTTAGTTCCGCTGCGTAGTTGTTTTAATTTGCCATCTAGTGTCGGGGACAATTCAACCCCCCTTCTTGTCCGCTCGCCTACCCCGGGACCAACACATTTAATGTGATCTTAAACTTCCTTGAAATATTCTCCCCAATTGATGTTTAGCCTCAAAACTCTCATTTTCCTTGATTCTCACATGTTTTAATCATTGGGGAATAGGGCCTAACTTCCTTGGTGATGCAGGACGAACAGCGGACTCGACTCCAAGTTGGTATGCAATCCTTGGACTCTAGACAAGCTCACGATCGTCTCTTAACGAGGGAAGTGTCGAACGTGTGCGGTTGAGAAGCCAGCAGTGAGCTAGGGTGGTCGGCTCTCTCTCGTGCCCGGATCGGGTCACAGGACAGGTCTCGCTCTCTCGCTCGCAGCGGTGAATAATAATATACGAGCTAGGATCCTAACATGCTCTCTAGTAGCGGCATATAGAAGTAAATACGAGTAAAGCAAAATGCCGAGATGGGGAGTGGACACGATACCTCCACGCGCCGGGCGTGGGGAAGATGATCCCGGCCAAGTACGGTAACTCCCAGTACAAACAATTTCAATAATTACAGAAGTTAATTTGCTGCCCATTCCACCCAGGGAGGTAAAGGGCTACAATGTGGGCCCGGGAGGACTGATCTTGGGTTGACGGGCAGCACTGTGATCCGCTCCGTCGGTGCCATCCGGAAGACTCCTGCTGCTGGTTGTGGGGCCCATGTGCTGGTCGGTGGGGCCGAGTGGGCCCAGAGTGGCACCGCTGTGACGGGGACACCTGGAGGGACGATCCCTGGGAAGGAGTCGTACTGGTTCGCCTTGTGGAAGGCGAGTCGGCTCCGATCGTCAAGTGTTGAACTTGCTGTCCATGGATCTGAACTTCTGTTTTGTAGTGCGCGACCCGGAAAGAACAACTGCTGTGATCAATCCCGACGTCGGATCGACGTGAAATTGGTACCGTTGGAAAGCTGACTCAGAGAGATACGATCTATGGCCAGAGTAAGAATTTTGTCTCTCCTTTTGATGGCCTTGGTCGAATTTAAAAGCTGCTGGTTCACAGAACCAGATCTGGCAGGATAGAATTGAATCTGCCTGAGAATTAGCG
This sequence comes from Amorphophallus konjac, assembly GCA_022559845.1. Classification (NCBI taxonomy): domain Eukaryota; kingdom Viridiplantae; phylum Streptophyta; class Magnoliopsida; order Alismatales; family Araceae; genus Amorphophallus; species Amorphophallus konjac. Next base: position 11,345,577 of record CM040129.1, on the reverse strand, counting down.
TTGACTACGGCTAAGACTTCGGATCTGGGAGTTGGACTCTTGATGAAAGTTGGAGAGGGGGAAGTAAGGAAGACGCGAATATTTTTTGTGGATTTTCTAGAGGAGGTTTGGTTGGGGAAACGGATTTTCTAACACTGGAAGGTCGGATCTGGACTGCACAGGATGAAATAGATTTTTGACTGAGTTTTAATTTTTTGGTGGGAAAAAAGAACTTCTAAAATCGAGGGAAAATTTTTGGAGATGGGCTTTGGTGGGCAGAACACCCAGTCCAAATTTGGACTCAATCAAAAAAGGGGAAGGGGGTCGAACAGAGGAAGAACTAGGTTACTGTGACATAAAACAGAACACTGGCAGATCTGGGAGGTTGGGAAACACGAAATGGGAAAAATAGAAAACGATGGCTAGAAAATAGGAAAAACAATTTGGGAGAGGGTATTGATGTGGGGAACCTACTCTTAAAATTTGGGCTCCATAAGATCTGTGGATTGAGAGCTAAAATTCGGACAAGGGGGCTATGTTCTGATTTAGACAGAACTCCGGCGGCAAGACGGTGGCGGTGCGATGGCGGCTCGATGGCGGCGGCGGCGGTGGTGCTGAGTTTCACACTCAGGGAGGTGGTGGAGGAGAGGCTTCACACCTCTAAAAAGATAGCTCTCACAGCTCTAGAGGGGGAGAGAGGGGCGCCCTTTGGCCATTGAGCACAAATGAATTTTTTCTATCATTAATGCTAAGTAATTCATAAATTACAATGTATTTATAGAAAATGTAAAAAGACCTAAACTACCCTCAGATCTAAATTGGGGGAGGGGCAAATGGGGGAGATCATATTTAATTCTCCCATGTGTTTTGACTCAATTAAAATAAAAATACAAAACCTATTAAACAAATATAAATGGGGGGCGCCCCCTTGACTTCCATGGCCATCATTTTTGAAATTTTTTTCCCTTTGTCCCCTTGAATGGTCAAGCCATATAGAAGCTCACCTTGGACCTTTGACTGGCCCCACATGGGCCCTAAAGCTTAGGTGGACCAATGGGGAAGGAGGTGGGGGGCCCCAGCTGGACCTACTTGACTTTTACACAAAAACTCAAAGATCCTTAAGGAATAACAAATTGGCTTATAAAGTCTTACAATTGTAAACCTACTCCTCAAGGATATAAATGCAAACTAAAAGGACACAAATACAAAATGAAAAGTTAGTGCCCGGTGTTGATTTCCATCAATTCTCCCCGGGTGGGAAGAACTCGACCCCGTCGAGTAAGGGGTGTGGCTGCTCAAATAGCTCTGACGGATCCGTCACCGAACCTGAAAGCGCGGTGTACGCTCCACTCCAAGTAATCAACACATGCTCATCCCGTATAGATTCGATATGCTCACGCTGTTGGGGAATGAGGCTAGAGGTGGACACTCCAGGGTGGGGTCACTCTCAAAAGAGGGAGGTGACTCAAAAACTCACTAGGAATCACCGTTGGGTCCCTATATATGACTAGATCCGAGATAGAGAATGGTCGAGCCGATCCCAAATGTCAACAAGTCTACAACGTACGCAATAGATCCGACTTGCCTCGCACTCGAAAGGGACTGACAACGCGAGCGTACAAAGACCTGACTCGACTCGATGCATACAGACTCACTTATGCACTCAGCAAGAAAGAAAAAAATATTGACTCACACAAGACCCTAGACAAACCTACGGTTAGTCTGACCCATACATATGTAATGGCGGACTAGGACACCCGAATGTGTGCCATGCATGCATTTGACGTAACCGGAGGTTGACGTCATGGGGGACTCCTAGACACCCTAAAGTGATCCACTCATGCATGGACGGCCCTTTGGATTTGGGAGGGTTGGGTGGGCCAGGAGGGTTGGATGCATCTTCTACATCATCCCTATATGTGGGTATCTCGTGCCAATGAACAGGCTCCTGACTTAGTGTAGGTGGACCGACCCGTGGGGAAGGGGTGTGGTAGGGGACTTCCCTAAAGAGGTGGAATGGAGGTTGTGGGCCAAGAGGCCCACTAAGAAAGGGATCGAAGGGATCAAAGAATGTGTGACCCCTCGATATGGATTCCCTCATCTCAAGGTCCCATGTGTGGAATTCTAGAAGGTGTCGATGGTCACCTTCTTTTGTTGTGGCTAAGGGGACAACGGCCTCGTATAGTAGATAAGGGTCCTCCCTTGGGACAATTGGAATGAAGGTAGGCTCGGCCGGCATGGGGAGGAATAGAAGAACCTCCGTGGTGACATGACCCACAGTGCACACGGAGGTGATAGACCCTAAGGATGGATGTGTGGAGCTACGACCTGTAGGTCGGTCGAAGCCTGGGACCAACAAGTGCGTAAATATCAACTGCCGGTCTAATCCTTGAAGAAGGTCATCCAATGTATCCACATGGTGACTAGACCGGAGTGTGGTATAGAATGAGTTGACCGGCACTAATGGTAGGGTGGGGTCCATGGATGGGAAGGAAGGTGGGACCAAGCCATTCTTGAGCCAGCTAAGGAGTTGCTCGGCGATGAAAAGCGTTCTCGTTAGAAACACGGGTGGCTCGGGCCGAGGTGGCTCCAAATAAAGATGTGAGGGTGGTGGCAGAGGAGCTCTCATGGGTGAGGAAGGCATGTCCTCCCGGAGGGGAAGTGGTCCTTGGGACCCCATAGGTGGGGCCGGTTAGGGCTACGGGCTATGGCCTCCCTAGGCTCGAGTAGGGCTACCTCCTGTCTCGGAGGTGGGCAAGGGGAGACTAGCGACTCAAAATAAGCACACCTCCTATCCACCCGTTTCAAAATTATTTGCACAAGTTCGGCAACGGTGCGGGTTGGAGTAGGGTTATCGCGGTGGACTCGCCCGTAATCAACCGGCCTAGGCTTGGGTCGGGGCTCATCTAAGTACGGGGCTCCTTGCCTCCGACTATGACCCACTTGGTTGGAGGTGATTGGGTGGGGTCAGTTGGAGGTGATCGGGCCAGGTAGGTAGAACTTCCTAAGTTCGCCCTTCATCTTATGCCACGACTCGATGGGCCATTGTCTCCTAACCTCCCTCATGCGTTCTATACTCTCCCATTTCCAGATGGCCTCGTGGACGAGCCTCTTTTGGGCAAAGCTGACTTGCATGGCATTGGACATAGTGTAACACTCGAAATACTTGTCCATGGCGGCTTCCCATCTGAGGTAGTCGCTCGGGACCTGGGAGCCATGAAAGTCCGAGGCTTCGGACCGAATGAAGGAGATAGGATGGTTTCCAAGCCCATGGGTATGCCAACGGTTATATTGTCTGGATGACCAGGAGTCCATTGGAAACTGGGAAACTACAAGGGGGACATGCCGACACAAAGAGACAAGAGAAACCGACTAGACACGACCCTAAATGACAATGCAAGTTGGAATGCCGACTCGACTATGAACCTAGACACAACCAAGATTCGGTACCTAGCGAAGTTGCGGGATCCGAAGATCCTCTCGACGCGAGTGTGCGGCCTTCCCGATAGGCGTAACATACCGTTCAGACAACACCTTTTTATATATCGAATAATGGTATGCAAATGTGACACCTAGACTTAGACACTTTTTTTATTTTAAACACCCTAGACTCAACTCGCTCTGATACCAAACTGATGCGGGATGAATAGCGGACTCGACTCCAAGTTGGTATGCAATGCCTAAACTCTAGACAAGATCGCGATCGTCTCTTAACAAGGGAAGCGTCGGACATGCGCGGTTGAGAAACCGGCAGTGAGCTACGGTGGTCGGCTCTCTCTCGTGCCCGAATCAGGTCACGGGACGGGTCTCGCTCTCTCGCTCGCAGCGGTGAATAACAATATACGAGCTAGGATCCTAACATGCTCTCTAGCAGCGGCATATAGAAGTAAATACAAGTAAAGCAAAATGGCGAGATGGGGAGTGGATACGATACCTCCATGTGAACGCGTCACGTGGTGGACTGAGAGAGAGAGATGGGATTTCTCCCTCTCTGAGTGAAAGAGTAAAAAATGATGAAATGAGAACGCGTGCGTAAAAAGGATGATGTAGAAAAAAAACGGTAGAGAGTATAACCTGAAAGGTCACTCTGTACGGGGACGTGGAGCCTAGACTTACCGGACCTTCGGTACAGGGCGGAGAACGGGATCCGAAGACCCTCTCACGCAAACTGAACCCCTTCCCGGTAGGCGTGACCTACCATTCCGAGGACAGCTTTGTATATACCGAGTGCGAACCTGGGACTCTACGTAGTAGAAGTTGACGGACACAAAGACATACGTTGACTCGGAATTTAGAACGGCATATCACTCCTCACACAATAATAATAACATGAATATAAACAATAAGCAGACCGCCGCAGGATATTGATCCATGTGGGATTTAAATAACAATATAACAAAATGCAGAAAGGAAGTGCAGAAAGTAAATGACCACGGTGAAATGACTCACCGCGGCCGATTATAGTACAAACAGACCCCGGATTTAGCTATCCGCGGGTATTATAGACATAAAATAAAATTTACTACAAACACGCGTTTGATGGTGTGATTGCCAGGGACCGTGGGCCCCGAACTGGTTGATCGCTTTTGCCTTTGACGCGGGATTTGCGCGGGTTTCTTCTTCCTCTTCGTTCGACGGGTCGAAGAAGGGGGCTTTTGACTGGTTACCCTGCAAAATGAACAAACAGAAAATAAAATTAAGTTAGACAAGTGATATAATATGATAACAATTCATAAGATAAAACAGTGATAACACGTATGACAAACTAAAAACACAACAAAATAATAAGAGTAACAAAAGAGCCGCAGATGGCGACACAAGCGCGAAGCGGGCAAACGGTGGGACGAGACGACTTTCCCGTGTACGAAGACGTGCGGGAGCGTTGATTGGGTCAGAGGCTCGGCTTTTATTCCTGCACGAATTTAAGAAGGATTAAACACATGGGCATGTAAAAACATATATATATCTAATTACATATGTATAACTATATATACATATATAAATACATAAAAATATATACAATGCCTATCTATACATAGGAAAACAAAATAAAATAGTCAAACAGAATTTTTGAAAGAGAAAGGAGGGAAGAGAGAGAACTTTTGTATATTTTTTTTGAGATTTTTCTTTAATACTCAAAGTATGTATATATAATAAAAAAATATATAAAAGAAAACAGGAGGAAGATATATATTTAATATATATATACACGTACACACTATATATATATATATATAATACAAAATATTATACTGTATATTCAATATATACATATACTATATATAAATACCACATATATATACTATATATACATTACATATATATATATATATATATATATATATATATATATAATAGGGAAGGGGAGACAGAAATGAGAAAGGGAGAAAGAGAGGGAAATACGGGAGAGAGAAGAGAGAAAACCAAGAGGGGGGGAAGATGGACGAAGGGAGAGAGAGGGAGAGAGAGATGCTACGGCTGGGGGGAAAACAGAAGGAGAAAAAAATAAAAAAATAAAAAAAGGTGTGTGTGTGTGTGTGTGTGTGAGAGAGAGAGAGAGAGAGAGGACGAAATAGAGAGAGAGAGAGAGAGAGAGAAAGAACGAGAGGATGAGGGAGAGAGACAGAAAGAGGCGGATGGGGGAGAGAGAGGGAGAACGTGTAAGAGAGAGGGAGAAAGAGAGGCGGATGGGGGAGAGAGAGAGGGAGAGAAAATGAGAGAGAGAGATCGCGGGTGGGGAGGAGAAAGAGAGAACAAGAGAGAGAGGGGGAAAGAGAGAGAGAGAGAGAGAGAGAGAGAGAGAGAGAGAGAGGGAAAGACCGTGGGAGAGAGAGGGAGAAAAGAGAGAGAAACGGGTGGGGGAGAGAGAGAGAGACCGCGGGAGAGAGAGGGAGAAAGAGAGAGGCGGATGGGGAGAGAGAGAGGGGAGGCTCGCAGCGAGAGGGGGGAGAGTGAGAGAGAGAAAGAGGGAGAGAGCGAGGAGGAGAGAAAGAGGAGAGAGAACACGACTGCGGCGGTCGCGAGAGGAGAGAGCGAGGAGGAGAGCGGGAGCGGGTCGACGGCGAGAGGAAGAGAGAGGGAGAGGGAGATGCGGCAGGGAGGAGAGGAAAACGGAGGGAGAGGAAGAGAGAAGTGGGGACAGAAGGGAGGGGGAGCTCGCCGACGAAGGTGAAGGCGGCGTGTAGGTGCTCAAACGGCAGCTTGCGGCGGTCGGGGACGGCGACAGGGCGGCGCTGGCGGCGTGCGCATGTGCGGCAGCGTGGGGAAGGCAACGGCGATGGCGTCGGAGCTATGGAGGTGGCAGCAGCGTGGTGGCTATGGTGCACCGGTGGTGGGGTCGACAGTGACGGCGGCAACGATGGCTTGCGGTCGGACGTGAGAGTGGAGGCGGGCGTAACCTTCGTGATCTCGCGGCTGGAGGGCGAAGGTGACTGCCGTGGTGGTGAGGCGAAGCTGCTGCAGACGTGGCCGGCGGCTGGAGGTGGACTCGCGGGGGTCGTTGGCGTGGGAAGTGGAGCTCCGGCAAGGGGTGAAAGGTGGCCGACGGAGGTTAGAGACAAACGACCTTGCTGCGACGGTGTTAGCCGAGGATGGTGTCGTGGGAGATGAGTGTAGGTGATGAGAGAGGGAGGCCAAAGGGGGGCGTCCGTGAGGTCTAATGTGTGTCTCTTCAGAAGGGAGAGCCCGGGGAGTGTGATGAGGATGAAGAGTAGGTGAGGTGTCCATGGGGAATGAAAGTGATATGGCTAGAGGAGGGGTCCTCTCCATAAGGTGATTGGTTGAAGGAAAATAGAGAAACAATGGGATGACGAGAGGAATAATGCAATATGAGAGAGAAGTGCAATAAGAGAGAAGGATAGGCTCTCTCTCACGTGGATGAGAGAGATGGGTGGGTATGCATGTCGGATGGTGAGAGTGTGAGAGAGATAAGAAAGGAGGGAGCAAAGAGGGAGACGTGACGAAGATGTATGGATCAGAGGAGAGAGTGCGATATGAGGAAAGATTAGGGAGGTGAGATAATATGAACAGGTTTATAAAATTAAGAGATTAAGTTATAATGAGTTTATATAATAAGAACCATATATCTACAATTACACACACATATATATATTTACAATTCTATGTATACATGTTTATTATTATTTATTTATATATAACTTATAGCTCTTTCTGAAAAATTTTTAACCCTTTTTTAAACCTTTTCTCAATTTATTTTTTTTAACCTTTTCTGATTTTTTTGTATTTTTATAAGCTTTTTTTTATTTTTTATAACCTTTTTGTATTTTCTTTATATTTTCTTATAACTCTTTTTTTGATTTTTTAATGAAATTTTCTTGATTTTTTTGTATGTTCTTATAACCCATTTTTTACTTTTATTTATTATTATTTAATTTTTGAATTTTCGTATAAGCTCCTTTTTTCATAAGCTTTTCTCATTTTTTTATATTTTTCTAACCTTTTCTCGATTTTTTATCTTTTTTATGTAAAACCCTGAAAATGGCTAATCACCCACATAAAGTCAAATGTGTAAGCCACCTTGGGGCATCACGGTGTAATATGAGTTTTACCCGCGAAAAGTGTGAAAATAGCTTGTCTACAGCTGCCCCGCCTTGGCATCTGCTTTGTAGGGGCAAGACATGTAATAGAATGAAATGAAATAGATTGGAATGGAATGGAGTGATGTGAAAAGTAGATGCCAAGGTGTGATGAAACACGCCTTCATCATTTTCCTGATGGAAATCTTTCCTGAGTTTCACCGAAGTAACCTTGAAGAAGGTCCTCCGAAATTGACCATTGTTTGGATGATAAACAAACAGGGAATAACAAAATGTGCTCTGGGGCACTGACAACTAAAAGGACCAACTTCACGGTGCGGAAGTACCTGGGTCGTAAACCTCAGGTTTCACCATTGGAGAGCGGTTACTAGCCATTGTGAATGTACTACAGCCAAGGTGGGTCCAAGGGGAATAAAAGATTATTTGAAGACAAATCCAAACAATAGTTTCTTCCAGAGAAACATCCCAAGGCGACCTCAGGAAAACTCAGTACTCGACTAGAATGGAATATCTCACATTTCAGAGTGTTTAAACACAGTGGCTTACACAATCGACTTAAGTGAATGATTCTCACAATGAGATCAACTGGCCAAGGTTAAGCTGTGGAGACTGGGTCAAGATACCGATTCGATGAGCCGGTAATGAGCCGGAGCCCATTTATCGACAAACCGAACAGAACCGTCGTCCCCATACTAGCACGACTTAACGACATATCCATATGGCTTGGACTAAATGCAATGCAGGACATAATACGGAGATATACACATGGGAAGGGGATGATCCATTTTTCTTGTTTTCCTTTCATCTTTTTTTCTCTTTTCCTTTTTTCTTTAAAATTTACATAGAACAATTACACAACGATAACAAAATACAATCATGAAGACAGAGTTATTTAAGGCAATCATGATAGGACAGAATTATCAACACAATCATGACAAGACATAATCATAACATGACCAATCATACAGGATTAATAATCATAACACGATAAACTGTTGATGACGACCTTGATTCCTTTCTATTCTATAAGTAGCTCATATGCGAACCAGGAAGAAGTACAAGCACGAATTCCCTAAAGAGAAGCAAGGGAGAGAAAGAGTGATCTTAGCCCTTTGACTTGAGATGGAAGGCGAATCCTCGCGTCCCGTGAAGAGAAGCAGGGCTAACAATGAGATCCAACGGCTTAGAGACCTTGAAGGGCATCTGAGTGAAAGAATTTACTCAGGACTGGTGAGTTGACTCATTTTTAGTTTCTGTATGACTTCTCCTTCACCTTCTCGACATTTCCTTTCCTTTTCAGCCATATCCTCTCTTCCCGGGCCCAAGAAAATTCTCAAAGATGCCCTGGCTATCGAAGCTCACTTCGAATATAACCATTGGCATGAGAGCTGTGATATCAAACTGGCATCTCCAAGGACTGGTGATTCACGCCAAACACTATGACAAGATTTACATGGATTGGGCAGCCATGGGTGCACTGGTAGAAATTTGGCACCCACAAACTCACACCTTCATTTTCCCCACTTTTGAAGCAACAATTCTTCTTGAGGAGGTGGAGTTGCTGCTCGGTTTAAAGAGATTTAAGAAGGATGGCAAGATAAAGATCTCGCGCATGCTAAAAAATGTGACTTCTGAGGAAGTTCTCGAAAGTTTCATGCCATCGAAGGCTATCAAGGCGGTCCAAACTCGACAGGGAATTAACTTACAAAAGCTTACAGAATGGACCATGAGTGCCCTGGAAGAATCGACAAGTGATGATCAGCTGGAGAAACTGATGAAGGGGTTCACAATCTGCTTAGCGGGAGCTCTCCTATTTCCTTATACAGACAACATAGTGGAGGAGGACCAATTGAGCGCCATCTGTGGGATTTGGGATGGCAAGAGAGTGGGGCCCGCCATCCTTGCCTATCTCTACAATGATCTCACAGCTTCTAGCATGGGTAAGCCTCCTTTCGGTTGCATACTCCTTCTAAATTGCTGGATTGACTTGCATTTCAAATTTGACCACCATGAGGGGATGACGACTACCTCAAAAATCTTCCAACAAAGTCCACTTTACCACATAGCCGATGTGTTAGGCTTTAGTGGTAATGTGGTAAATCGTGCTCCTTGGTTGAAGAAACGCGAAGACTGGAGGAATCACTACAGCACTATGATGCAGAACATGTTCACTTATGCGCCAACATGTTTACTGTCATGTGAACTCCTCGCGAGGTCTTTCCCAGATGCGGAGGTGCAGCTGGTCGGCACGACTGAGTTTGCTTTGTACAATGCACATCGGTGTTATACTCAGATCGGCCTCCCTCGCCATTCATTCCCAATGTTATCTGAAATTCCTCCTCTGAGGAAGAGAGAGCTAGGTACGGAGGGAGATGCAAACAATGTGAAGGCAATTAAAGCATCATGGAAGGCAAGTGTTCCACTGAAGGTAATGGTGTCTGTAAATGAGGACATGGAACTGTGGAAAGCTTATGTAACCCAATTTGAGAATTTGAGGCCCGAAGTGCCTAAACCCCTGGTGTAGTCCTCGTTTTGAAATGAAATAAGGCCTTAATGCCCTTGCACATGCTTTGAATCTCCTCCATCCCTTTTTTGTAAGCGGCTAAGATGGCAGGCGCCAAGCGACAGCTGACCATCACAGAATAAGAGATGAAAGATCAGAGCAACTACAGCATGAGGGATTACCCCGAGATGCCTTGACGCTAAAGGTTTCTCTCCAAGTGGCGAGGAGAGAGGTAAAACGAGAGAAGATGAAGAGAAAGGCAAAGACAGAGTAGCACAGGAGGCCCAGGAGATGGAGCTCTGAGAGAAAGAGCGTCCAGACGTGGCTTGCTCTGCAGATTGGAGGGGAGTTGGAGCTCGCGGCAAGGGAGCTCCTGGAGCTGGTACAGTCTCTTTTGGCAGAGCAGAGGGGAGTTCAACCAGCATCCTCAGCTTCAAGAGCTTCACGGCCATCAGGGTCGCGAGAGAAACAGGAGGACGACAAAAAGCATCGCCAGAACAGATGGAAAGGCATGGCACAGCAAAGCGATTGCTAGATCACGAGACTATAGAAGGCGTCCGAGGGAATTCTTACCTTTGGAGAGAGAAGAGACGTAACCAGGAGGGTGACGAGGATTAGTGAATGGCTTGTACACCCACTTCTTCCTCATGACGGGCACAAACCCTTATATAGATATGTGAATGAAATGGCTTAGTTTGAATGCTGCTTGCTTGCCCGTTCGTTCCTTCTGCTCTACAGGTCTCTTCTACCACATGGGTTCCCGCGAGACATGCTCGACGAGATGTTGCCTTAAAACACGGAGTGGTGACTCACCATAGCCATGATTTTCAAAGGGAGTCTGCCAACGACTTCAACAATATCAACCCGTGGTGCTCTCTTTTCCCACGTGAATGTCCCGCATTTTCTGTTTGCGCTAAAAGTAGTCGCAATAGGACAAGGGACACGGGGAATCTTTGGACCGAATAGGGGTGGCGGGTCAACAATCATAGCTCTGCTCCATTCACTTCACATGGCAAAGTGACACGCGAGTGTACCGTGGCCATGATTTTTCAAAAGGATCTACCACCAATTTCAAAAACGTCGGCCTTTGGCCCTATTTTCCCGCATAAATGTCCCCGATTTGCTTGTTTGCTCTAAAAGTAGATGCAACAGGACCATAGACGCGGAGAATCTTTGGACCGAATAAGGACGACAAGTCAACAAATCACGCCCCCAAATCGATCACTCCCCATGGTAGAGTGGCCGCAACAGTAAGGGGGGGTGACTTGTCGCAAAGGCTATTGCTAGGGGTGATGGTGATAAATCTAGATCACCTTCCTTCCAATCCTATAAATACCTCCTCTTTCACTCGACTTGAGAGCACCAAAGCCGTGAAAGCTGATTGAAGAGTGAAAATTCATAAAGAGAGGAGGTAGTGAGTGTTGCTCAATTCTCAGGATGGAGGGCGAATCTACCTTCAGAGCAGAAGGTGAGTCTTCTCGCTCTTCAAAGAGGAGCAGATCTGGCAGCAGTTCCAGGAGACTTTCAGAAGTCGAGGGGCAGCTCGGTGAGAGGATGCAATCACAACTCGTAAGTTGGACCTTGTCATCCCTTCCTTCATTCTTTCTCCCTTTTTCTTCCTTGGAAAAGCTCCCCTTTGCTCAGTTCTTGTGTATGTGCAGAGCATGATGAAATCGCACATTTCCTGGGAGCTAGTGGTTGCCGCATATCGTGGTCTTCCAGACTTCCAGAAGGCCAGGCTAGACGTGATGGGATTTGGGGCCTTTCTGCAGATCGAGCCAATCAAGCTCGACCTCGTCCTCATCCAAGCATTGCGCGAAAGATGGGACCTAGTGAGTCGGGCATTCTTGATGCCCTGGGGGCACATGGTACCCAGTCTGGAAGATGTGGTCCGAATCACGAGCCTCAGAGTGGATGGGGAGGCAGTGACCGGAGTCACTTACGCGGACTACCGAGAAGGTGCCCAGAAGCTGTTAGGACTGGAACTTGACGGTCGGAAGAACTGATCAGTAGCCAAGGCATCTATCATGGAGGCATTGGGACTTGCTGATACTCGTCCCCGGGATGATGAGTCCTTGGAAGAATTCATGGAAAGGATAGAAAGAGGGTGCCGTGCTGTGTACTGCACAGATTTCGGCAATTGGGAAAGGTCCAACATGGATTTGAGGAGATTTCTCCTCTTCTTACTGGGAAGATTGCTACTGAGCTCGAAGGGATGCAGCATCGACTGTCGCTTCCTAGAGCTGCTAGTAGACCTGGAAAGAGTAGGACAGTATGCTTGGGGAGCTGCCGTACTGGCACATCTGTTTACAGGCCTATCCCAAGAGGCAGACCTTGAGGTGACTGTTAGTGGCTTTACACCATTTATCCAGGTAATTTTTGTTTCATTTTTTTGTGTGTTTTCCCAATAGTTCACTTAAGGCACTAATGGCACATGATGATGCAGATATGGAGCTACTATTACCTCCCGATGGGGAGAGCTCAGCATTGGCGACCAGTGACGGTGCCATTAGCCAGACGGTGGTAACCCATTATGAGTACAGCACCTCTATCCTACCAATTGATGGTGTTAAGACGTGAGCTGCAGGAGTTCCCTGCAGCGATGGTAGGATTCTTTTTTCCTCTTTTTATTTTTTTAAGTTCTTTTTTTACTTCTACATTTGACTAGCTAAAAGAATATGTACAATCTAATCTAGGTGAACTGGAGACCCTACTCAGGTATGGTCGATGCTGACCAACCGTGGGTTTTGATGAGCCGTGCCCGATTTGGACGAGAGCTTTGGATGCACTGCCTGAATGAAATCGAGCCGCTTCAGCTACGATTGGTTATGAGGACCCTGGGGCTAGCTCAGGAGTGGGTGGATACGACTGCGCCGCCTCGTGTCGGGAGAAAGACACGGGGGCCGGCAACCTGCATTGATTGGCGTGTGCGGTTCCCCGAACAATATGAAGACTGGCAACGGGGTGGCACAATTGTGGAATTGCAGGTACAAGATAGTGAAGACTATCTGCGTCTATATAGGGCAATGTATACAGAGCGACTCCAACCTGGGGGACTTGTGGAGGTAGGCCTCCCCTTTTTGGTCTTTTCTTCTTTTCCTTATTTTTTGTTGTTTTTTTTGTTTTTATCTATTTTTTTATGAAAATGCTGACTCCTATAACATGAGTACTGGATGTCCGTGATACCATGATAGCGAACTTGCGAGCTCGCTTGGCAGACACGGAGCGACAATTGGGTGACACGCGTGGTGCCTTAAATGCCTCGGTAATTGTATATGCAATGCATGCTCCTAATTATGACCCTAGATTCATGGTGCTTAGCCACTAATTATCACCTCATGTGGTTATAGCGTGTCCAGATCGACGCAGCCTCATCAGCGATGGGAGCAGATGGCGTCTCTTCCAGCTTATGGATCCCTACCTCAGAGCTGGATTTGCTTCACGAGCAATTGCTCGTGCCACGCAGCGTGCCGCAGAGGCAGAAGGCATGCTCTCTATACAGGTAAAAGTTTCATTGTTGAATCTTCCTCATTCATGCCTTGCCGCATATCTGAGACGGCATATCTGGCAGGAAAAAGAGACGCAAGAGGCACTTGCCCAAGCTGCGCAGAGGAAAGCTAGAATAGCAGAGTTGGAAGATGAACTGCGGCGTCGTCCAGATGATGACTCTTCTAGGGACGCCGTGGAGCTAAGGATCACCCTTCAACTGGAGAGGGAAGACCGAGAAAGAGAACGGGCAGAAAAAGAAAGGGACAGAGAAAGAGAAAGAGCCGATAGGTTGGCTGAGAGGGAGGAGCGAAGGGCCATGGAAGCCCAATTGTTTGAACTCCGAACCAGCCTTGGTCTTGCTGAACAATGGCTAAAAGATGGTGAGGAACGCTACCGAAGAGCACGAGAGCGTGGCTTTCGTGTTAGTAGCTTCTTTACTGCCCCTGCAGATCGACGCCGGGGTACAGAGATGGGAAGAGGAGTGCAGGGTGGTAGAAGTACCGCTTTTCGTAGTTGGGTTGCACCCTCGAGAGCGTCTTGCCTGGAGAGCGGAGGGACGAGTAATGTAGAGAGAGAAGGTGGGACTTAATGTACAATTTCTAGGAATGGAATGGAATAAAAGGTTTGATTTTTTTTTGTTTTTCATTTGTTTCTTGCTATCTCGAATCCCTGCACACATCACTGAAACAAACAAGTCAGAATTTCTGCTCTGACTTGGCCCCTTGCTCAATAAGCAGATGTTTATTTTGACTGTCCTTGATAATGGGTCAAGGGGCCAAGCCTTTATTAATAAAGGCAAGATAAAGATATGATGGTGAATGCTGCACACAAGCATACGGATGCAAGCGAAAATTAAAAGTGGAATGTTGCATACAAATGCAATCATAGGAAATACGATTTTTTTTTATTTTTTCTTGCATTTTTTTGTTGTTTTATTTTTCATCATTTTTTGTTTTGCATATGTCTACATTTTTCTCTTTTTCCCTTTTTTTTGTTGTTTTTATCATCATCATTTTTTTGTTGCTAATGCCTGGTAAGCACCCATATGACACCTAACCTGCATGAGAATATGGATTTCTTACTAACCTCCCAAGTATCCTAAGTGCACATCTAGGTTGATTTGGGCCTCTAGACTCCTCGAATGATAATCCCGCCGGCTAAGACTTATCCTGATGACAATACCGTCATGCCATGCTTAGGCTCCCAGTCGCTTCCGACCGCAGGGATTCACCCAAAAAGTGTTCGAGGTAAATGATTTGCCCGACCCGGGTCTATTTCCTTACAACTTTAAATGGTATATAATGGAACACCCTGGAACCCAAACGACCAACCGCGCGACGCTGACCCGGAATCAGACGCCGTCGCACCCGTAGGTGACGCACTTGCATTGGTCTAAGCCCGAGGTTAGATAAGAAGGCATTAAGGTGGTAGACAAGGGTCTTGACCGGCCAGAAACACGGAGACTCCTTCACGACAATGGCTTCTGCTTTTCAAAATGGACAACCATATGTTTGTGTTAAAAGGATATTGCAGGCTTTGGCGAGTTTCACCCTTCGAGAACTCCATTGAGCTTTGATCTTCAGGGGAAGAAGGAAGAATATAGGGGGTAAACCTCCTGAGAGGACCAGCAAAGTTGTTAACCCGACGAGCAAGTAGGGGTACACTTAACTTCCCCTTTCGGGTAACTTCAGACCAAATCTCGAGCATTTACATCTCATGGCCCCTTTCGTGAGATTTGACTTTTACTCGAAGGGGTTTCATTTAGTGGAATCAGGCACGGTCACGGCCAGGCCTTTCTTTTGACTTTGATTTCCTACTTTTCTTTTCCTGATTCTTTTGATGGATTTTTTTGCGAGGGACATAGTATTTTGACATTATGGAATCCCTCTTGGATGCCTGCGGGGACACTGCCCTCTTCTCGTGCTCTGATCCATGCTCGAGGAATTGGATCCTACTCTTACCCTGAGAGGTTGTGTTCGTGTTTCCCATGCTCAACGTTTTAAGGGCGCTGACTGTCTGATTCGGTCGAGAAGAAGAGAATAAAGATTTGAGCTTTCTTGGAGACCTTCGGGGTGAGGCCTCACCATAAGCGATGCTATCAATTTTTTTATAACACAGATATGTATACATGTTGTCTTCTTTTGAGGGGGCATAGGCCGAACTGGCCGGACTGGGGTCTCCACGGTTCTGGCAAACCAAGAACTGAGACCTACCAAGCCTTAATGGGCCCTATCTTGGCATGGAGGTAAGATACAATGACTTGATTCCATGGTGGTCTCCAAACATTAACATTTTAAATTTTCTTTTTTTTTTGTTTTTCCTTTTTTGTTTTATATACAAATTTTTGTGGTTTTCATTATTTTTTTATTTTTTTGTTGTTTTTGTTTTCAATTTTTTTTTGTCTTTGACAATATGTACACCTATCTAAGGGTAATACTTCTTAAGGTAGAGCCCATTCCAAGGGTGGGATAACTCAACTTTTTCAGCATTGACTAGCCTGTAGGCGTTGCCAGGATGCACAGCCTGAACCACGTATGGTCCTTCCCAATTGGGTTGGAGCTTAAAACGCGGCCCGCCATATTTTACAAAAATTCTTTTCACTACCATTTCACCAACTTTGAACTTTCTCTCAATAACCTTCTTCTGGTAAAAACGTGCGAGTCTATTTTGGTAGACGCGAGCATGCTCGGTAGCAACCAGACATTTTTCGTCTAAGAGTTCCAACTGGGCAAGGAGAGAATCACGGCGTTCGTCGAGGGGAAGGTCCTTGTCCAATTGTACTCTCAGAGAGGGAATCAGAATCTCATATGGAACTATCGCCTCCATCCCGTAAGTGAGGGCGAACGGAGTTTGCCCAGTAGGAGTTCGGATTGAAGTGCGATAGGCGCATAGAGCTTCGATAAGCTTCTCTGGCCAATCCGAGAATCTGCTAGACTCACAAGTTTTCTTTATGATTTTGATCAGTATTTTATTCGTAGCCTTTGCTTGGCCATTGCCTTGTGGATAATATGGTGATGAATGATGCAATGCAATCTTATACCTTTTGCAGAGGTCCTGAAGGTCCTGAGAAATGAATTGTGGCCCATTGTCGGTGATGATAGTTCTTGGAATGCCGAATCTGGCAATGATATTCTTCATAATGAACTTACAAACTATTGATGCCTTGATTTCTTCATAGGCTTCAGCTTCGGCCCATTTGGTGAAGTACTCCGTTGCAGTAAGGATGAATGATTTTTGTTTAATAAGGGAGTTAGGATCACCGAGAGGACCAATGATGTCGAATGCCCACATGGAGAAAGGCCATGGGGAGGACACTGGATGGAGAGAGGAAGATGGGGAATGAATCTTATCGGCGTGAAGTTGACACTTGACACACCTACGGACATAGACAGCACAGCCTTCCTCCATGGTGGGCCAGTAAAAGCCTTGCCGAAGGATCTTCTTGGCAAGCATCTGGCTATTCACATGGCCACCAAACACACCTGAGTGTGCTTCCTCTACACACTTCTAGGACTCATTATCATCAAGACGCCTCAGGAGAACACCAGTGAGGCTTTTCTTGTATAGCAATCCTCCAACAAGTGTGTACCTCTGGGCTACTCTTCTTATGGCCCTCTTATCTTCTGTTGTTGCCTCTTCAGGGTAAGACTGGTCTTTGCAATATTTAACAATCTCATAGAACCATGGCTTCTCCTCATCAGCCAATTCTTCTTCCAATTCGACCAACATAATTTCCCTCTTTTCAACAACTTCTCTATCTTGAGCCATCTTTGACATTTCCTCCTGAACCCTTAAATAGGAAGGGTTGTGAATAGCAGGGAAGAGAAGCTTGTGGATAGAAACGGACAGAGCCCTTCTGCCCAGAGGAAACCTTAATGATGATGCCAACGAAGCAAGGGCGTCGGCCAAAATATTCTGATTGCGAGGAACATGGACAAAGACCAACTTAGTGAACAGTTTAGCAAATGCAACAGTAAGCTCTTGATATGGCTTGAGCTTGGGATCGCGAGTGCGATATTTGGTGAGCACTTGACGAAGGATAAGTTGACTATCACCTATGACTCGTAATTCAGTGACCCAGAAGGAATAGGCAAGGTTCAGATCTGCCAGAAGAGCCTCGTATTCAGCCACGTTGTTGGTGACTGGAAATGAGAGCTGGAATGCCTCTGGGATAGCGACACCTTCAGGTGACAAAAGGATAATGCCAATACCTCTCCCCTGGGAATTCAAAGCTCCATCAAAATATAATGTCCACATCGGAGCATCAGACTGGGTAATGGACATTAATTCCTCATCTGGAAACTCTGATTGAGCAGGGTCAAACTTGGGGAGAGGGTGATGAGCGAGAAGCTCGGCTATATCATAGCCTTTGATTGCCTTTTGTTGAATATAGGTGATGTCAAACTGAGATAGAAAACTTTGCCAACGTGTTAGCCTATCAGTAAGGACAAACTTTTCCAAGAAAAATTTGATAGGATTCATCCGAGCAATCAAGTGGACTTCGTGAGCCAGAAAGTAATGTTTCAATTTCTGTACCACCCACACAAGGGCGGCACAGGTCCTTTCCATGGCAGTATACTTTCGCTCACAGGGGTTGAGGAGTTTGGACAAGTAATAGGTTGCCCGTTCCTTGCCTTCCTCATTGATTTGTGCCAGGACGGCTCCCACAGACTCGTCTAGGACCGAGATATATAGGATCAAAGGCTTATCTGGAATAGGTGGAGTGAGAACAGGCGGGTTGGCCAGATATTCTTTTAATCCGTCAAAAGTATTCTGGCACTTAGAATCCCAACAGAATTTGGTCCCTGCTTTGGTCAACTCGTAGAAGGGCCGACACCTTTGCGAGTGTTGCGACACAAAGCGACGGATAAATTGCAATCTCCCGATTAATCCTCGAACTTCTCTCAAATTCTTCAGGGGTGGCATATCCCTAATTGCCTTAGCCTTGTTGGGGTCTATCTCAATACCCCTTTTGCTCACAATGAAGCCTAATAATTTGCCAGATGATACACCAAACACACATTTCTTTGGATTCATTTTCAAATTGAATTCACGGGATCTTTGCAACACCTTTGCAAGGACCTCGGGATGTTCCGCCCTAGTTTTGGATTTTACCAACAAATCATACACATATACCTCCAAATATATGTGCATCATGTCATGGAATATTGCCATCATAGCCCTTTGGTAAGTGGCTCCAGCGTTCTTCAGTCCAAACGGCATGACCACATAACAGTAAGTTCCCCAGGGAGTAGTGAATGAGATTTTCTCCTGATCTTCTTCTGCCAGACGAATTTGATTATATCCAGAAAATCCATCCATGAATGAAAGGGTTTCATATCCTGCTGTGTTATCAATCAACACATCAATATGAGGTAAAGGGAAATCATCCTTCGGACACGCACGGTTAAGGTCCCGGAAGTCAATACAAATTCTCACCTTTCCATCTTTCTTCATGACCGGTACGATGTTTGCGACCCACTGAGGATAAAGGACGACTCTTATGAACCTAGCTTTGTGGAGCTTGTCGACCTCTTCCTTCATTTTTAAAGCCATTTGTGGGCGAAAACATCTTAACCGTTACTTTATCGAGATGGATCCTGGTTTGAGAGTGAGACGATGCTCGACCAGAGTATAATCCAATCCTGGCATATCCTCATAGCTCTATGCAAACGTGTCCTTATAATCCTCGAGAACCTTAATTAATGCCTCTTCGTCAGATGATGGTAAATTATCGCTTATGAGGATAATCCTAGGGTCTTCCCCAGTTCCCAGATTAATCTCTTTGGTAGACTCTTCTACAGCGGCTGACGGCTCGTCAAATCTGCTCATTCCACTAGCATATGCGTCGGCCGCATCCTCATATTCTTTGTCATCTTCTTCAACGGGGTACTCATCATCGGCGATTTCATAAACCCCGTACCCTTCATCAATCATACCATCATTTTCACATTCTATCTCCGGCAATTGGATAGGATTTTCTAACAATTGAGGAATGGCTAGAAGGGCTTGACACCTATCGGCTACATCTAAAAGGAATCGCCGAGGAATCTGCTTACCCTTGGATTTCTTCTTGGGCACTACCCTTGACTTATTCCTAACCTGACACACATTATTTACAGAAGAAGAAGAAGCTAAAGAGGATAGTGAAGAATGTACAGGGAAGGACCTCTCAGAGGAGGGGTAAAGAAGGTCGCTCAAGGGACCTTGAATGAGTGGTCCGTAAGTCGGGGCACACTCATGGGAGATATAGGATGTCTCCTCAACAAAGATGTGTTGTTGGGGAGTTGGGAAATTGACGTTTTTTTTTCATTTTCATTTTTGATAACAAAACAATGAAAAGAAATTGGAGGAGGTGAAAAGGGAATTAGAGCTAGAGGGTTGTGTAGCTCGTAGAGCAGATCGTGATTGAAAACCTGACGTGAGTTAAGAAACCCACGTAGGTATATGAGTAAAGAAGGGGACCTGGGAAGATCATCAGACAACTGTCTGGCCCAGGAAGGAGACAGCAACAGAGGCTGTGATATGTGGATAGAAAAGATGACGGCTAATGAGCCGTCGGTGACAATATTGGTGACGGATGATGACCCGTCGATAACAACATCCTCTTGGCGAGGAGGGTTTGACATTCTGGCAAGTGTGGTGCTGTCCCCTGGCATTTCAGAGATCAAAGACGACCCTTCTAGATGTGGAGACGAGAACATTCTTTCCAGTGCAATGGATATATTTGGTATGTCAAACCATTTATACCATTCACAATCCAGGTGGACAATCTTTCCTCTTTTAGGGATCCTTGAACATCCTTGAGCTAAAAATACATCCCGTGACCCCCCAAGTGACTCCAGTGGAGGATCTCCCATCTGGACGATGGGCCCCTTTTTGAAATGTGAGGACAAAGTCCAAGTGAGGGGTTTGTCGTCTGATTCGAATGGCCCCTTAAAACCCAAGCCAGCTCTACGGATTGGCTTTATCTTTTGGAGTGGTCTCAGCCTTCCTTGCAGTTGTGCCCCTAGACCTTTGCCATCTTGGTAGCCAATATTTCTCATAATCTCCCATCCTTTGGAGCGGAAGGGAAGACATGAGTTTGACAAAGGGAATGGCTTTTGTTGTCTGAAGGGAGCACGACAGGGGTCATACACATCCAACAAGGATAGTATGGGCCGATGAGTCGGCCAGACCGAAGGCAAAGATGTGTTGATAGCATCCACCGTAGAACAGATGGGCATGCTCATTACCTTGATAACCCATCCTTTATATGAAAATTTCAAACACTGATGATTGGTGGATGGTACAGCATTCATAGCTTCAATGTATGTACGGCCTAGTATAGCCTTGAAAGTGGGATCCATATCAAGGACATGAAATTCGGTAAAGACTGATACAGGACCTAGTTCTACATTGAGGGCAATCATCCCCATTGGCGGCCTCTTACTGTTGTCGTAGGCCGTGACTGTAATTGAGGAGGGCATGAGTTGTTCTTCATCAACCCCACATGCTTGGAGAGTACTCGGGGAAATCACATTTATAGACGCGCCCGTGTCCGCTAGGCACGGATCCAATGACACGCCATTGATTTTCACCGCAATACACAATGCATATTTTCGAGCTTCCTTGGGGGCAAGCTCGTGATTGTGAAACATGATAGGCGGTTGTGTATCAGTGGGCGTCAGGACTGTCAAGATTTTCTCCACAGGGAGATCCTCGTTCACCATAACCTTTTGAAGATAGTCTTTCAAAGCTTCTTGGTGAGATGGGGATCTTTTGATCAACTCAAGGATGGAGATACGGGCGGGCGTCTTATCCAGATGTTTTAACAAATCATACTGGGTCCCAGGGATAGACTCTTCTGACTGCTCTTCCTTATCTTTCTGGGGCTGAGATTGTTCAGGGGCCTGACTATTCTGAGGAAACACCCGGTGGAACATCCTTCCACTCCGGAGCACCATTGCTTGTGGGTCTTGTTACACCTCTATGGTATTGGGTGTGGACTTTAACAAGGGTTTGAGGGGTAGTAGTGGAGGATTGGTTGGTGGGATAGGGGTTATGATGGGTGTAGGGGTTTTGATTAGGGGTTTGCTTGGCGGAGGTATAGTAGAGGTAGAAGGTGTAAGACCCCAAATTCCTTAGAAATTTATTTAGAAAGTTATTTGTAATTATTTAGAATTTATTTGAAGTTATTCGAAATTAATGAGAATTATCCAAATTAATTAGATTAATTAATCAATTAATAGAATAAGTCATTTTTCAACTATTTTATAAAAATCCCCAAAAATCACATCTTGTAGAATTAATTTTGTTTGGCAACTTTGTCTTCTACATTTAAGCCTAATAAAATCATTTATTACGCCAGAATTAGTGAACTTAGTCTTCCGAACTTAATATTTAATTAATTACGGAATAGTATAAGTAATAATTCGACTACCTCAGAAAAATCTGTAAAAATAGTAAATAGATTAATATTGATGTAGATAACAACTTTTCCTTCTGGTTTTAAGCCATGGTAAATCCGTGGTAAGATCTATTTAGAGTTCAAACCCAAATGTGCACACTTTTGACTCATACCTAACCCTTAGATTAAAACGCGAAATTCGACCTGATTACTCAACCAAATGATCTGAAATCAGGGGCAAATGGAAGGCCACAATGTAAGGAACATTTACCCTCAATCAATTTGAGGTAAACTTAGCCCCAAAACGTGCTGCCGACATAGTTTGGTCAAGTCTAGGATTTCGGCGCCGTTTCTAAACACGCGGCTTGCAGCAGTGAATACTCCCAATTCCGAAGGCTCCAGAAGCTCTATGAGCTATCAAAATGAAGCCCTACGAGTCTTCTTTCATTTGGCTGCTGTGGGGTTCGCTGAAATTTTGGATCTGAGGAGATCTAGTTCGATTTGTGGAGGTCGGTCAGTAGGCCGTTGGCTTCTCTTCATCATTCTTTGATCCATCGATTGAGGTAGGAATTCTCAACCAAATCTTGATCATGAGTATAGCAAATTTGTTCCTCTCATCGAGCTCTATCCATTGGTGGCAAAAGCCCCAATTTTCATTAGGTATCCGTGGAGAAATCGAGCTTTTGGTGAGGTGCTGTCCAAGTGTTCTTCATCCTAGGGTTTCGAGTTTTCTCTCTCCGATTTGAGGTAGGATCTAACAACCAAACTTTAATTAGTTCACATGAAGTAATCAGCATGTTATTATATTTCATTTAACTTAGAAAGCCCCAAATTCCATTGAGCATGCATCATGAATTTCGAAGTTTTGTAAAAATATATCTAGAACATGTTTCATATAGAATTCCTTAAGCCAGAGCTTGATTACGGGCTCATTTTGAGTTATATAACTTGATCTTCATGTAGCATATAGTATATGGTTGGATTCATGATCGAGTTAGCTTTCTTTTGACACCAAAATCCCTAAATTTGGTTTTGTATATCGAGAGTATTTGTCAATTTAGTGGAGGTATGTCCTGAACTAGGTCTACTTGTGTTCTTCATAGAATAGGTTGTGATTCTTGTGATTTCTGATGAAATTAGTGTTTCCAAATTGTAGTTTTATGACCCTAGAATGCCCATTAACATTCCTAGATCATATGGTTTTAATTTCAACTCATTTGGACCCCATTTGGGTGAGATTTCACGTTTTCCGGAAGCAACAGCCGTTGCTGTTCTTGCAGGGGTCGACCCCAGGGGTCGACCCATGCACCTGGCTATCCAGGCAGCCCGAGGGTCGACCCCTGGGGTTGACCCATTCGGCCCAGACGCGAGGGTCGACCCCAGGGGTCGACCCATGCAGTTCCAGAACCCCGTTTTGCAGGGGTCGACCCCGAGGGTCGACCCGTACACCAGAAAACCCATTTTCTTCGTTTTTCGAACCGAAAATGGATCCGAATCAATGGGGAATCAACCCATTTAACTTAGAACCATTGAAAGTATATTTTTGAAGAACTTTTGACCTATTCATGTACCCTCCTTGATTTCAAATTTGGATTGGTTCCTACATGCAAACTTAGCATAAAAACGCACCATTTACCATCTTCATTTCAATGCATACAAGATTAAATAGAAACTCACTTAATTAATGATTAATGGTGTAACTAAAATCTCTGTTAATGCATTCTTTTTCACTCCTGTGAGAGCTTGTTCTTTACCTTGATAACTTGTTCTAGCTTGTTGGCACTTTGGCTAATACAAATGATAATGGTTAAGCATGATATCTTAACTTGGTGATTAGGATTAATTAATATGTTGATTAGCTTGTTTGATTGCTGCTGTTCTACAGTAATGCAGCATGATTTACTCTTATTGTGACTTGATTTCAATCTCCTTGATGATTATACTTACCTTGAAATTCTGGAAATGAATCTCTTTCCTACTTGATATTGTTATTGCTACTTAGCTTGAACCTTGGAATTCTGGCCATAAACTGTGGAAGTCTAGATTCGTGGGATCTTTGATCCAAAAGAAATCAATGCCTGGCAAACAAATAAGGGCTCGGTCTGGTCCTGGGAAGAGCGCCCGAACACTACGTGTACCCCCGGGGAGGTGAATGACTAGGTGTGGCATTTGGCACCAGTACTTGACATGTGTTAAATCTAGGACTGTCCACTACTCACTACTCTCTCCACTACTCTCTATATTACTCGCTACTACGTTTCACTTTCCACTCTTTACTGTTCTATACTCTACTTGTGGTTACTCTACTTGTTGATTACTTGGACGTGGAAATGAAAATACATGCGTGCTTGACATGACTAGAATTGACTTGATATGGCCAACTTCTTATCGTTATCTCCTGTAGTAAATTCTTGTCTTACCATTCTATTCATTATATTTCTTGACCTTGCAAGATCTTTAAATTCCGTTTCGTGATATTATCGTTATCTTTATATTATTTTATCATTTGTAGCATGACATTTTAAAATGTAATTAAACTGTTAATCACTTATACCCGTCTGTTATTTCCTACTGGGCGTCAGCTCATAGTTGTGTTTTTCCCCTTTCCAGGCTTTTCAGGTGACGCGCTTACCGATGGGGAAGGGCTGGAGTGATGTCTTGAGTGTATCAGTTCTAGTGGTGTTTTGGAGAGCATTTAGTTTCAGTTATGTCATTGAGTTTTAGTGGATGATTATTCCAGTTGTATTAAGTTAAACTTGAGGTTATTGTATCAGTTGTAGTTTGTTAATGATCATTTAGTATTCCATCTTGTAGCACTTGTGTATCATTTTAGATTTAGTTCCCTCTCTTGCTAGCGTGTCCCTAACTGTACGTCCCGATACTTCCGCCTTGTTCGGGGCGTGACAATTTAGTTGGTATCAGAGCCCTAGGTTTCACATTCCTAGGTTTCCTAAGTTGTAGGTTTTTTTTTTTGCATTGCATCCCAATGACCGGTATATCAAAAGGTGTTGTCCGAACGTTAGGCTACGCCTATCGGGAAGGTCGCACACTTGCGCGAGTGGTCTTCGGACCGATTACCTCCGCCAGGTACCGAGTTTTGGTCGTGTCTAGGTGCATTAGATCCCTAACCTTGTAAAAGTCTAGACCTGACCTGTGAGATTGGGTAGAACTTGGGTTAAGTTCGTTTCTTAATCGTATAACTATTTATCTTGATTAAACCTAAGTAATCTATTTCTCGTGTAGATGGCAGCTGATCGTGCTGAATGGAGGAACCTGCAGCGTACGGTTCAAGGCCTTACTCAGGCCCTTCAGCAAGTAGCTCAGGCAGGAGCGGCACAGCGTGGCACTGGTGATCTATACCGGAACTTCCGCGGAATGAATCCGCCTAGATTCGCTGGTTCGACTGACCCTGACCAAGCCGAGCACTGGCTAGATGAGATGGGAAGAATCTTTGAAGTTATGCAATGCACCAACCAGGAGCGTGTCCTTTTGTCCACATTTCAACTGGAACATGATGCACGTACTTGGTGGGATTCTATCAAGGCAACTCTCGGTGATCGGCAAGTTATGTGGGAAGAGTTCGAAGAATTCTTCAACAGCAAGTATTTTTCTGATAGAGTGCAAGAGAAGAAAGCGGCAGAGTTCGCGGCCTTGAAACAGCGAGGTTTGTCTGTGGCAGAGTATGAGGCTCAATTTGCACGGCTTTCTCGATATGCTACACATCTCATTTCCACCGAGAAGATGAAGGCGAAGCGCTTTCTCAATGGATTGAAGCTTCATTATATCAACCAGTTGGCACCGATGGAGATTTCCACTTATTCCGAGATGGTAAGGAAAGCACAAGTTCTAGAGGATACTCTTGAGATGACGGAGAGAATCCGTGGGAAAGGCACCAAGAAAGAATTACCTACGGGTTCCGGGAGTGTCAAACCCGGGTATACCAAGAAGAGGCCTATTAGTGGACCTGGTTCGTGGAGCGGGTCCGGATCGTGGAAGGGCAAGATGCCGAGGCATGAAGACAAGAAGCCTGGCCCTATTGTTCCATTCAAGGGCGTGTGCAACTATTGTGATCGTCCGGGTCACAAGATAGAGGAGTGCTGGCGCAAGCAAGGCGCATGTTTGCGGTGTGGAAGCAAGGAGCACCGTATCCCCAATTGCCCTCTCATATCGGAGCAAGCTACACCGGAAAAACCTCTAGTCTTCAAGAAACCACAAGGCAAGCTTCAAGCTTTACATGCAGATGAAACTGGGATTTCTGATGATGGCGGACTCGTCGAAGGTACCCTTACTATAATCGATAAGCCCGCTTTTGCTCTCTTTGATACTGGTGCAACACATTCTTTTATTTCACGGAGATTTGCTAAGTCATTAGCTGTGGAACCTGTTTTGATGAATACTCCGTTAGAGATTTCAACCCCTATTGGCACTAGATCAACAATCCAGTATTTCTATCCTTCTAGTAAGGTTATGATTGGTGAACAGAACTTTCCAGCAGATTTGGTCTGCATGGATATGAAGGATTATGATGTAATCCTAGGAGCAGACTGGTTGGCCAAGTATGAGGCCAATGTTCACTGTAGTTCTAGCTCAATGACTTTTACTGGACATTCTGGTTTATCTTTTACGGGAGTCAAGCACCATAACTCTGTACCGCTCATCTCGGCTCTTCGAGCTGATAAGCTTTTGAGGCATGGGTGTGAGGCTTTTCTAGCCTTTGTTTGTGCAACTCCTGAGCAGCAGATGGAGATCAAGGACATTCCTGTTGTCCGAGATTTTCCTGATGTCTTTCCAGAAGAACTACCAGGACTTCCGCCTGAGCGGGAAGTTATCTTTTCTATTGATCTTATTCCTGGCACAGCTCCTATTTCTAAGGCTCCTTATCGTATGTCTCCTGCGGAACTAAGGGAACTGAAGCAGCAACTAATGGAATTACTCGAGAAGGGTTTTATTCGTCCTAGTACTTCTCCGTGGGGAGCCCCTGTGTTATTCGTCAGGAAGAAAGATGGTTCGATGAGGTTGTGCATTGATTATCGGCAAATAAACCAGCAGACTGTCAAGAACAAATATCCCTTGCCGAGGATTGACGAGTTATTTGACCAGATAGCGGGAGCTCAATATTTTTCTAAGATCGATCTTCGATCTGGATATCACCAGTTGCGGATTAAGGAAGAGGATATTTATAAAACGGCTTTCCGCAGCAGGTATGGTCATTTTGAATTTGTCGTTATGCCTTTTGGTCTAACGAATACTCCAGCAGCTTTCATGCAGTTGATGAACGACATATTTCGGCCCTATCTTGATCAATGGGTCGTAGTCTTTATTGATGACATCCTGATTTATTCTAAGAATGAGGAGGAGCATGCTGAGCATCTGAGAATGGCATTGCAACTGTTGAAAGATCATCAGCTATATGCTAAGTTCAGTAAGTGTGAGTTCTGGCTACAAGAAGTGTCCTTTCTCGGACATATTATCACCAAGGAAGGTATTTCTGTTGATCCTTCGAAGATTGAGGCAGTGAAGAATTGGGAACAGCCTTCTAGTGCAACTGAAGTTAGAAGTTTCCTAGGCCTGGCAGGCTATTACCGAAGATTTATTCAAGATTTCTCCAAGATCGCAGTACCTATGACAAGATTAACCCGCAAGGAGAATAAGTTTGATTGGTCAGATGATTGTCAGCGAAGCTTTCAGACTCTGAAGGAGTGTTTGACTACTGCACCTGTTTTGGCTTTACCTTCTGGTGAAGGAGGATTTGTTGTTTATACTGATGCTTCAGGTATTGGCTTAGGCTGTGTACTCATGCAGCATGGGAAGGTGATTGCCTATTCCTCTAGGCAGTTGAGGAAGCACGAAGATAATTATCCTGTTCATGATTTGGAACTTGCTGCAGTCGTGTTTGCTTTGAAGATATGGAGGCATTACTTGTATGGAGAAATCTTTACAGTGTTTTCGGATCATAAGAGTTTGAAGTATTTATTTTCTCAAAAGGAACTCAACATGAGGCAGCGGAGATGGTTGGAGTACTTGAAAGACTTCGACTTCTCGATTGAGTATCATCCTGGCAAAGGTAATGTTGTGGCAGATGCATTAAGCCGGAAGCCGGTAGCTAGACTGTCAAGTCTCATGTTACAAGAATGGAGATTGTTGGAACAATTATCTAGTCTGGATCTCAATATTGACAACGATCGGATCTTGATTGCTCAGATTCAACTTAAACCTGAATTATTGATAGAGATCAAGTCCTTACAAGATAATGATCCCGAGTTGGTAGAGATCAAGGGAAACTTGAGCAGTAGACCTGACTTCATGTTGGCCGATGATGGTAGATTATTATTTAAAGGCAGAACTTGTGTTCCGGATGAGGCTACAATAAAGAACAAAATTCTTGAGGAAGCTCATAGATCCAGATATACCATTCATCCTGGAGGCACTAAGATGTACCGAGATTTGAAAAGGTCCTTTTGGTGGTCGAATATGAAAAGAGAAGTTGCAGATTTTGTGAGCAGATGTTTGGTATGTCAGCAAGTTAAGGCCGAACATTTCAGACCAGCAGGGAAATTGAAACCACTCGACATACCCCAATGGAAGTGGGAAAGCATTGGCATGGATTTCATTATGGGTCTACCTAGGACTCGTGGTGGATTTGATGCGATATGGGTGATTGTCGATCGTTTGACAAAGTCGGCTCATTTCTTACCAATTAAGTCCAAGTGGACGATTGATGTATTGGCTGCTTTGTATATAAAGGAAGTGGTGAGATTGCATGGTATTCCAGTGAATATAGTATCTGATCGAGACCCCAGATTTACTTCACATTTCTGGAAGGACTGCAAGAGTCTTTGGGTACTCGTCTGAATTTCAGTACTGCTTTTCATCCACAGACAGATGGACAGACTGAAAGAACCAATCAGATAGTGGAAGATATGTTGCGAGCTTGCATGATTGATTTCGGTGGTAATTGGAGTGAGCATTTGGCATTAATTGAATTCGCCTACAATAACAGCTATCAGTCTAGTATTCAGATGGCTCCTTTTGAAGCACTATATGGTAGAAGTTGTCGTTCCTCGTTGTGTTGGGACGAGGTAGGTGAGAAACAGTGGCTTGGACCAGATCTTGTTTCGGAATCATCACAGAACATCCGTGTTATCCGAGACCGGTTACAAGTAGCCCAGTCAAGACATAAGAGTTATGCCGACAACAGAAGGAGAGCATTAGAATTTCAGGTTGGCGAGCATGTGTTCTTAAAGGTCTCTCCGACGAGAGGGATCCGAAGATTTGGCATTCATGGCAAGCTGAGTCCGAGGTACATTGGTCCATTCGAGATTCTAGATAGAGTGGGAGAGGTGGCATACAGACTGGCTTTACCACCGCATTTGTCTGGCATACACAATGTTTTCCATGTGTCTATGTTACGGAAATATGTGTACGATCCCACTCATATCATTCAGCAGGTGGATTTTGAACTGAAGGAAGATTTGACCTATGAGGAAAGACCTGTCAAGATTCTGGACCGGAAGCAACAACAACTCCGGAATCGTTCGATACCGATGGTCAAGATTCAGTGGAGTCGGCGTTGGACCGAAGAAGTTACATGGGAGTCTGAAGAGACTATGCGAAAGCGGTATCCCGATCTATTCTAGGTGAGCGATCTTTTTCTACTCTCAGTTTTAGTGCAGTGAATTTGGAGGACCAAATTCCTTTAAGTAGGGGAGGGTGTAAGACCCCAAATTCCTTAGAAATTTATTTAGAAAGTTATTTGTAATTATTTGGAATTTATTTGAAGTTATTCGAAATTAATGAGAATTATCCAAATTAATTAGATTAATTAATTAATTAATAGAATAAGTCATTTTTCAACTATTTTATAAAAATCCCAAAAAATCACATCTTGTAGAATTAATTTTGTTTGGCAACTTTGTCTTCTACATTTAAGCCTAATAAAATCATTTATTACGCCGGAATTAGTGAACTTAGTCTTCCAAACTTAATATTTAATTAATTACGGAATAGTATAAGTAATAATTCGACTACCTCAGAAAAATCTGTAAAAATAGTAAATAGATTAATATTGATGTAGATAACAACTTTTCCTTCTGGCTTTAAGCCATGGTAAATCCGTGGTAAGATCTATTTAGAGTTCAAACCCAAATGTGCACACTTTTGACTCATACCTAACCTTAGATTAAAACGCGAAATTCGACCTGATTACTCAACCAAATGATCTGAAATCAGGGGCAAATGGAAGGCCACAATGTAAGGAACATTTACCCTCAATCAATTTGAGGTAAACTTAGCCCCAAAACGTGCTACCGACATAGTTTGGTCACGTCTAGGATTTCGGCGCCGTTTCTAAACACGCGGCTTGCAGCAGCGAATACTCCCAATTCCGAAGGCTCCAGAAGCTCTATGAGCTATCAAAATGAAGCCCTACGAGTCTTCTTTCATTTGGCTGTTGTGGGGTTCGCTGAAATTTCGGATCTGAGGAGATCTAGTTCGATTTGTGGAGGTCGGTCAGTAGGCCGTTGGCTTCTCTTCATCATTCTTTGATCCATCGATTGAGGTAGGAATTCTCAACCAAATCTTGATCATGAGTATAGCAAATTTGTTCCTCTCATCGAGCTCTATCCATTGGTGGCAAAAGCCTCAATTTTCATTAGGTATCCGTGGAGAAATCGAGCTTTTGGTGAGGTGCTGTCCAAGTGTTCTTCATCCTAGGGTTTCGAGTTTTCTCTCTCCGATTTGAGGTAGGATCTAACAACCAAACTTTAATTAGTTCACATGAAGTAATCAGCATGTTATTATCTTTCATTTAACTTAGAAAGCCCCAAATTCCATTGAGCATTCATCATGAATTTCGAAGTTTTGTAAAAATATATCTAGAACATGTTTCATATAGAATTCCTTAAGCCAGAGCTTGATTACGGGCTCATTTTGAGTTATATAACTTGATCTTCATGTAGCATATAGTATATGGTTGGATTCATGATCGAGTTAGCTTTCTTTTGACACCAAAATCCCTAAATTTGGTTTTGTATATCGAGAGTATTTGTCAATTTAGTGGAGGTATGTCCTGAACTAGGTCTACTTGTGTTCTTCATAGAATAGGTTGTGATTCTTGTGATTTCTGATGAAATTAGTGTTTCCAAATTGTAGTTTTATGACCCTAGAATGTCCATTAACATTCCTAGATCATATGGTTTTAATTTCAACTCATTTGGACCCCATTTGGGTGAGATTTCACGTTTTCCGGAAGCAACAGCCGTTGCTGTTCTTGCAGGGGTCGACCCCAGGGGTCGACCCATGCACCTGGCTATCCAGGCAGCCCGAGAGTCGACCCCTGGGGTCGACCCATTCGGCCCAGACGCGAGGGTCGACCCCTCATTCGGCCCAGACGCGAGGGTCGACCCCAGGGGTCGACCCATGCAGTTCCAGAACCCCGTTTTGCAGGGGTCGACCCCGAGGGTCGACCCGTACACCAGAAAACCCGTTTTCTTCGTTTTTCGAACCGAAAATGGATCCGAATCAATGGGGAATCAACCCATTTAACTTAGAACCATTGAAAGTATATTTTTGAAGAACTTTTGACCTATTCATGTACCCTCCTTGATTTCAAATTTGGATTGGTTCCTACATGCAAACTTAGCATAAAAACGCACCGTTTACCATCTTCATTTCAATGCATACAAGATTAAATAGAAACTCACTTAATTAATGATTAATGGTGTAACTAAAATCTCTGTTAATGCATTCTTTTTCACTCCTGTGAGAGCTTGTTCTTTACCTTGATAACTTGTTCTAGCTTGTTGGCACTTTGGCTAATACAAATGATAATGGTTAAGCATGATATCTTAACTTGGTGATTAGGATTAATATGTTGATTAGCTTGTTTGATTGCTGCTGTTCTACAGTAATGCAGCATGATTTACTCTTATTGTGACTTGATTTCAATCTCCTTGATGATTATACTTACCTTGAAATTCTGGAAATGAATCTCTTTCCTACTTGATATTGTTATTGCTACTTAGCTTGAACCTTGAATTCTGGCCATAAACTGTGGAAGTCTAGATTCGTGGGATCTTTGATCGAAAAGAAATCAATGCCTGGCAAACAAATAAGGGCTCGGTCTGGTCCTGGGAAGAGCGCCCGAACACTACGTGTACCGCCGGGGAGGTGAATGACTAGGTGTGGCATTTGGCACCAGTACTTGACATGTGTTAAATCTAGGACTGTCCACTACTCACTACTCTCTCCACTACTCTCTATATTACTCGCTACTACGTTTCACTTTCCACTCTTTACTGTTCTATACTCTACTTGTGGTTACTCTACTTGTTGATTACTTGGACGTGGAAATGAAAATACATGCGTGCTTGACATGACTAGAATTGACTTGATATGGCCAACTTCTTATCGTTATCTCCTGTAGTAAATTCTTGTCTTACCATTCTATTCATTATATTTCTTGACCTTGCAAGATCTTTAAATTCCGTTTCGTGATATTATCGTTATCTTTATATTGTTTTATCATTTGTAGCATGACATTTTAAAATGTAATTAAACTGTTAATCACTTATACCCGTCTGTTATTTCCTACTGGGCGTCAGCTCATAGTTGTGTTTTTCCCCTTTCCAGGCTTTTCAGGTGACGCGCTTACCGATGGGGAAGGGCTGGAGTGATGTCTTGAGTGTATCAGTTCTAGTGGTGTTTTGGAGAGCATTTAGTTTCAGTTATGTCATTGAGTTTTAGTGGATGATTATTCCAGTTGTATTAAGTTAAACTTGAGGTTATTGTATCAGTTGTGGTTTGTTAATGATCATTTAGTATTCCATCTTGTAGCACTTGTGTATCATTTTAGATTTAGTTCCCTCTCTTGCTAGCGTGTCCCTAACTGTACGTCCCGATACTTCCGCCTTGTTCGGGGCGTGACAGAAGGAATCTTGGGTGAATCACGGATAATAAGGGGCTTATAATGTGAAAGAATAGGGGAAGTAGAGGGAATCTCGGGTGAATGGTGGATGATAAGGGGTTTATATGGTGGAGGTGGTATAGTGGAAGTAGAGGGGACCTCAGATGAACGGTGAATGATAAGAGGTTTGAATGGTGGAGGAGGAGATTCAATGGGGGTAGAGGTGGATGGTGTGTCATACGGGTAATGGGCGGTAAAGAGGTTAGAAAGCGGGGGTAAAGGTGCGACAGAGGTAGATGGTAAATTAGAGGAATAAGAAGTGATCAAGGGACTTAGGGGTGAAAAGGAGTGGGAGATGGCCTTTGGTGATGAACTAATGGCGAATTGACGATAGGGGTACGAATAAGAGGGTGTGATGGCTGTGGAACGGGAGAAGGACCAAATAGGGGTTGTGAGGGGGTTGAATGGTAAGAGGATGATGTTCGAAGGAGACGAGGAGGTTGATTGGTGGTATGACTGGTAGCAAGGATAGAGGTGCTTTCTAAATGATAGGTTTGCTCTCTTCCAACTTCCGAGAAGGAGGAAATCGGATTAACCTGGTAGTTGGGCTGTTGGTGCTCCGGAAGCGGGTTATGGATGATGCCCATATTAGGCTGCTGTTGTGGGGCCTGCTGAGGCTGTTGTTGTTGATGTGGTTGTTGTGGTAACTGTGGCCTAGGCGGAGGTCTCCTGGCCTTTAAGGTGGCGATGCATCGCCTCATTTCATCCCAATCGATTTCACCCAGATCATTCATGTCATAAATGTAATCTTTGAAGTTGAAACAATTCTCCACCGTATGACCCGGCTGTCTGTGATAGACACAGTACCTGGAGGTATCAGCATTTGGGGGCCATGCAAACTTTTCTTTGGGCAAAGTAAGTAGGTTGGCAGCCATGAGGGCATTAAAAATGTCCGGCAATGCCTCGGGCAATGGTGGATAATGGGCTCTTTTGGGTCCAATGGGCCTCATCCGTTGTTGTGGTGGGCCGTAATTTCCCGGGGGTGGAACTTGGTGATACTGAGGTTGTGGTTGTTGTTGTTGTTGCTGGGGATGAAAGGGTTGAGGCATGTTATTTTGAAGGGGGTTATTTTGGGGTGGAGGACGATAAAGAGGTGGACCTTGTTGAAAGGGAGGTCGTGAAACCTGAGGAGGCCTTGGGTTAACTGGTTGGTTGGGGCCGCCCAGCACACTCACTTGCTCGTTTATGACGACTCCCTCAGTTGTTCCTCCTTGGACACCAGTGCCCGTCTTCTTAAACACCCTTGGCTTTGGAGGTTCAAACATGTGCATGATGGGAGAATCTTTTAATTGGGTCTGGATATACCGAGCCCTCTCATAAAGTTCCTCCATCGTGGTAAGCTTATTCATGGCTAAAATGTGTCTAAACTGCGGGGTTGCATTAGACACAATCATCTTGACTTGCTCGGGTTCTGAAAGGGTATCCTTTATTTTATCGGCCAGAGACCTCCACCTATCAGCATACTGGACAAAATCCTCATCTGACCTCATTTTCTCAGCAACTAGGTCAGTGATAGAAAGGGAGGGACCGACCCTATCCCGGTACTTCTGTACGAATTTGGCTTTGACCACATCAAAATCCTCAGCCTCGCTCGGCTCTAGAGAATAGAACCATTCTAGGGTGGGACCATCCAGTGATTTCCGAAAAAGGTAAGCTAGGGATTTTGGATCGTTCTGCCATGAGGAAGATTCATACATGAAATCCTTGATGTGAATAGAAGGATTTCCCGTGCCGTTATACCTACGGTATGTAGGCATTTCGGAGGGAGGGAGATGAAATGTGGGAAGATTTGGCAGGGAAATGTCAAGGGCAGACTTCCCATGTACCTCTTTCTTGAAATTTCGGAACTCCTCGTTCACTTCATTGATTTTGTTGAGGAGAGATTGAGTGAGGTCCTCGGCAGGTGGAGGTTGGGCCTGCCACTGAGGCTGAGAAGGCCTGCCAAGGGCCTGAGAAGGGAATGCTGAACCAGAAGGGTATGGTGGCACACTAGTGGAGGGACCCACACTAGTGGACGGACCCGTTTGGGGTACCGTATGAAGGATGACAGGGGCTTGAGATTGTGGAGGGGGAAATTGGTAAGAGGCAGGCTGTTGACTCGCCTGTCCTTGAAATGAGGAAGAAGGAACGTCATGTACATGTGATGGAAAAGTGGTAGCCTGGAGCGGCTGTTGGTAGGATGTGGGAGCCGGAGTTGACTCCTGAGGAGGGGGAGCAATAGATTTCCCCTTTAAAATAGCTTGAAAGGCTAGAAGTTGCTCAGGGCTGAGCTGCGTACTGGCGAGGACACCTAACAGGGAAAA
The DNA here is from genome assembly GCA_022559845.1 of Amorphophallus konjac. Taxonomy (NCBI): domain Eukaryota; kingdom Viridiplantae; phylum Streptophyta; class Magnoliopsida; order Alismatales; family Araceae; genus Amorphophallus; species Amorphophallus konjac. The sequence goes on along the minus strand of CM040129.1, from coordinate 11,310,395 downwards.
GATGTCCTGAGGTGGGGCTACTTCCCGTGAAACAGCGGGAACCTCTTGTGAGGTCTCACGAGAAGGGCCTGAGTCCATTGCGTGGACACGTGGGTCAATTGACTGACCACGTCCTGATTGGTTTTCTTCGAGAGAATCGTGGGCCATTGCTGTAATTTTTCCAGAACGTAAAAGCATACACCAACAGACAAATATCAAAGATTACCAAACAAGTGGATGATCTTACGCCACTTTTTTTGTTTTTGTTTTACCTCTCTTTTTTGTCTTTTTAACAAATATAAATATTCACACAAAATTTGTAAAAATCCTAGTTACACCTTGGTTTTACCGCCGTGTCAACTAGGGACACTCGTCTCACCACAGATAGGTAACTAACTTCGGGGTACTTCAGTGGTACAACCTGCCCAGTGAACGAAGAGGGAATCCTTCGTTGTCGGGGACTTACGGAGGTCCCGATGGAGGAGATCCTAGTCCGTCGAGAGGAATTCTCGACGGAGAGTCCTTCCTTCACCGAGAAAGGTTAATCCTTAGAAAAGTAAAATAAAGGGGTTGATGCATGAAATACAGTACTGAATAAAAGATATATAACACACAAGAAAACACAAATATAGCAGAAATAACAGTGATATAACAAGGATATAACAACAATGAACAGATGGAGTAAGATATAGCCGTTCTTCTTTCCGAAACACGTAGACCACTTGGAAAAATAGAAAAGACTATAAGAGTGCACGTGGTGCACGAGGGGGATGATGTGACGCACGCGGGCGCAATAAGAAAGGGCACACGTGGGTGCCGAGTGGAGGGGAGCACACGTGGGTGCTAAATGGAGGGGCACACGTGGGTGCCAAACAGAGGAGAGCACACGTGGGTGCTAAATGGAGGGGATCACACGTGGGTGCTAAATGAAGGGGCACACGTGGGTGCCAAACAGAGGAGAGCACACGTGGGTGCTAAATGGAGGGGGCACACGCGGGTGCCGAGTAGAGGAGAGCACACGTGGGTGCTAAATGGAGAGGCACATGTGGGTGCCGAATGGAGGGCAGTGCACGTGGTGCACGAGACAACGTTAACCTCACAAATAACCACAAAGGACCGGGGGAGTGCACGAGGGGAGTGAGCGCACGTGGGCGCAATAGGGAAGGGCACACGCGGGTGCCGAGAGGAGGGACACGCGGGGGTGTCAAAAGGAGGGGCACACGTGGGTGCCGAAAGATTGTGGGTAACCAAAAAAGCAAAAAGCAGGTCCCACCGTGATCGCCAGAGATGTGAACGCGTCATGTGGTGGACTGAGAGAGAGAGATGGGATTTCTCCCTCTCTGAGTGAAAGAGTAAAAAATGATGAAATGAGAACGCGTGCGTAAAAAGGATGATGTAGAAAAAAAACGGTAGAGAGTATAACCTGAAAGGTCACTCTGTACGGGGACGTGGAGCCTAGACTTACCGGACCTTCGGTACAGGGCGGAGAACGGGATCCGAAGACCCTCTCACGCAAACTGAACCCCTTTCCGGTAGGCGTGACCTACCATTCCGAGGACAGCTTTGTATATACCGAGTGCGAACCTGGGACTCTACGTAGTAGAAGTTGACGGACACAAAGACATACGTTGACTCGGAATTTAGAACGGCATATCACTCCTCACACAATAACAATAACATGAATATAAACAATAAGCAGACCGCCGCAGGATATTGATCCGTGCGGGATTTAAATAACAATATAACAAAATGCAGAAAGGAAGTGCAGAAAGTAAATGACCACGGTGAAATGACTCACCGCGGCCGATTATAGTACAAACAGACCCCGGATTTAGCTATCCGCGGGTATTATAGACATAAAATAAAAATTACTACAAACACGCGTTTGATGGTGTGATCGCCAGGGACCGTGGGCCCCGAACTGGTTGATCGCTTTTGCCTTTGACGCGGGATTTGCGCGGGTTCCTTCTTCCTCTTCGTTCGACGGGTCGAAGAAGGGGGCTTTTGACTGGTTACCCTGCAAAATGAACAAACAGAAAATAAAATTAAGTTAGACAAGTGATATAATATGATAACAATTCATAAGATGAAACAGTGATAACACGTATGACAAACTAAAAACACAACAAAATAATAAGAGTAACAAAAGAGCCGCAGATGGCGACACAAGCGCGAAGCGGGCAAACGGTGGGATGAGACGACTTCCCCGTGTACGAAGACGTGCGGGAGCGTTGATTGGGTCAGAGGCTCGGCTTTTATTCCTGCACGAATTTAAGAAGGATTAAACACATGGGCATGTAAAAACATATATATATCTAATTACATATGTATAACTATATATACATATATAAATACATAAAAATATATACAATGCCTATCTATACATAGGAAAACAAAATAAAATAGTCAAACAGAATTTTTGAAAGAGAAAGGAGGGAAGAGAGAGAACTTTTGTATATTTTTTTTGAGATTTTTCTTTAATACTCAAAGTATGTATATATAATAAAAAAATATATAAAAGAAAACAGGAGGAAGATATATATTTAATATATATATATACACGTACACACTATATATATATATAATACAAAATATTATACTATATATTCAATATATACATATACTTTATATAAATACCACATATATATACTATATATACATATATATATATATATATATATATATATATATATATATATATATATATATATATATATATATATATATATAGTAGGGAAGGGGAGACAGAAATGAGAAAGGGAGAAAGAGAGGGAAATACGGGAGAGAGAAGAGAGAAAATCGAGAGGGGGGGGAAGATGGACGAAGGGAGAGAGAGGGAGAGAGAGATGCTACAGCTGGGGAGAAAACAGAAGGAGAAAAAAATAAAAAAATAAAAAAAGGTGTGTGTGTGAGAGAGAGAGAGAGAGAGAGAGGACGATACAGAGAGAGAGAGAGAGAGAGAGAGAGAACGAGAGGATGAGGGAGAGAGACAGAAAGAGGCGGATGGGGGAGAGAGAGGGAGAACGTGTAAGAGAGAGGGAGAAAGAGAGGCGGATGGGGGAGAGAGAGAGGGAGAGAAAATGAGAGAGAGAGATCGCGGGTGGGGAGGAGAAAGAGAGAACAAGAGAGAGAGGGGGAAAGAGAGAGAGAGAGGGAAAGACCGCGGGAGAGAGAGGGAGAAAAGAGAGAGAAACGGGCGGGGGAGAGAGAGAGAGAGAGACCGCGGGAGAGAGAGGGAGAAAGAGAGAGAGAGAAAGAGAGAGGCAGATGGGGAGAGAGAGAGGGGAGGCTCGCAGTGAGAGGGGGGAGAGTGAGAGAGAGAAAGAGGGAGAGAGCGAGGAGGAGAGAAAGAGGAGAGAGAACGCGACCGCGGCGGTCGCGAGAGGAGAGAGAGAGGGAGAGCGGGAGCGGGTCGACGGTGAGAGGAAGAGAGAGGGAGAGCGGGAGCGAGTCGACGGCGAGAGGAAGAGAGAGGGAGAGGGAGACGCGGCAGGGAGGAGAGGAAAACGGAGGGAGAGGAAGAGAGAAGTGGGGACAGAAGGGAGGGGGAGCTCGCCGACGAAGGTGAAGGCGGCGTGTAGGTGCTCAAACGGCAGCCTGCTGCGGTCGGGGACGGCGACAGGGCGGCGCTGGCGGCGTGCGCATGTGCGGCAGCGCGGGGAAGGCAACGGCGATGGCGTCGTGGCTATGGAGGTGGCAGCAGCGTGGTGGCTGTGGTGCACCGGTGGTGGGGTCGACAGTGACGGCGGCAACGATGGCTTGCAGTCGGACGTGAGAGTGGAGGCAGGCGTAACCTTCGTGATCTCGCGGCTGGAGGGCGAAGGTGACTGCCGTGGTGGTGAGGCGAAGCTGCTGCAGACGTGGCCGGTGGCTGGAGGTGGACTTGCGGGGGTCGTTGGCGTGGGAAGTGGAGCTCCGGCAAGGGGTGAAAGGTGGCCGACGTTGGTTAGAGACAAACGACCTTGCTGCGACGGTGTTAGCCGAGGATGGTGTCGTGGGAGATGAGTGTAGGTGATGAGAGAGGGAGGCCAAAGGGGGGCGTCCGTGAGGTCTAATGTGTGTCTCTTCAGAAGGGAGAGCCCGGGGAGTGTGATGAGGATGAAGAGTAGGTGAGGTGTCCATGGGGAATGAAAGTGATATGGCTAGAGGAGGGGTCCTCTCCATAAGGTGATTGGTTGAAGGAAAATAGAGAAACAATGGGATGACGAGAGGAATAATGCAATATGAGAGAGAAGTGCAATAAGAGAGAAGGATAGGCTCTCTCTCACGTGGGTGAGAGAGATGGGTGGGTATGCATGTCGGATGGTGAGAGTGTGAGAGAGATAAGAAAGGAGGGAGCAAAGAGGGAGACGTGACGAAGATGTATGGATCAGAGGAGAGAGTGCGATATGAGGAAAGATTAGGGAGGTGAGATAATATGAACAGGTTTATAAAATTAAGAGATTAAGTTATAATGAGTTTATATAATAAGAACCATATATCTACAATTACACACATATATATATATTTACAATTCTATGTATACATGTTTATTATTATTTATTTATATATAACTTATAGCTCTTTCTGAAAATTTTTTAACCCTTTTTAAACCTTTTCTCAATTTATTTTTTTTAACCTTTTCTGATTTTTTTGTATTTTTATAAGCTTTTTTTTATTTTTTATAACCTTTTTGTATTTTCTTTATATTTTCTTATAACCCTTTTTTTGATTTTTTAATGAAATTTTCTTGATTTTTTTGTATGTTCTTATAACCCATTTTTTACTTTTATTTATTATTATTAAATTTTTGAATTTTCTTATAAGCTCCTTTTTTCATAAGCTTTTCTCATTTTTTTATATTTTTCTAACCTTTTCTCGATTTTTTATCTTTTTTATGTAAAACCCTGAAAATGGCTAATCACCACCCACATAAAGTCAAATGTGTAAGCCACCTTGGGGCATCACGGTGTAATATGAGTTTTACCCGCGAAAAGTGTGAAAATAGCGTGTCTACACTCCACACGCCGGGCGTGGGGAAGACGATCCCGACCAAGTACGGTAACTCCCGGTACAAACAATTTCAATAATTACAGAAGTTAATTTGCTGCCCACTCCACGCAGAGAGGTAAAGGGCTTCAATGTGGGCTCGGGAGGACCGATCTTGAGTTGACGGGCAGCACTGTGATCCGCTCCGTCGGTGCCGTCCGGAAGACGCTTGCTGCTGGTTGTGGGGCCCACGTGCTGATCAGTGGGGCCGAGTGGGCCCGGAGTGGCACCGTTGTGACGGGGACGCCTGGAGGGATGATCCCTGGGAAGGAGTCATACTGGTTCACCTTGTGGAAGGCGAGTCAGCTCCGATCGTCAAGTGTTGAACTTGCTGTCCACGGATCTGAACTTCTATTTTACAGTGCGCGACCCGGCGAGAACAGCTATTGCAATCAATCCCGACGTCGGATCGACGTGAAATTGATACCGTTGGAAAGCCGACTCAGAGAGCTACGATCTATGGCCAGAGTAAGAATTTTGTCTCTCCCTTTGATGACCTTGGTCAAATTTACAAGCTGCTGATTCACAGAACCAGATCTGACATGACAGAATTGAATCTGCCTGAGAATTGGCGTTGACCGCGGCTAAGACTTCGGATCTGGGAATTGGACTCTTGATGAAAGTTGGAGATGGGGAAGTTAGGAAGACGTGGATATCTTTGTGGATTTTCTAGAGGAGGTTTGGTTGGGGAAACGGATTTTCTAACACTGATAGGTCGGATCTGGACTGCACATGACAGAACCGATTTTTAACTGAGTTTTAATTTTTTGGTGGGGAAAAAGAACATCTAAAATCGAAGGAAAATTTGTGGAGAGGGGCTTTGGTTGGCAGAACACCCAGTCCAAATTTGGACTCAATTAGAAAAGGGGAAGGGGGTCGAACAAAGGAAGAACTAGGTTGTTGTGATACAAAATAGAACACTGGCAGATCTGGGAGGCTGGGAAACACGAAATGGGAAAAATAGAGAACGATGGCTAGAAAATAAGAAAAACAATTTCGAGAGGGTATTGGCGTGGAGAAGCTACCCTCAAAATTTGGGCTCCAGCAGATCTGTGAATTGGGAGCTAAAATTCGGACAAGGGGCTCTGTCCTGATTTGGACAGAACTCCGGCGGCAAGATGGTGGCGATGCGATGGAGGCTCGATGGCGACGGCGGCGGTGGTGCTGAGCTTCACACTCAGGGAGGTGGTGGAGGAGAGGCTTCACACCTCTGAAAGGAGAGCTCTCACAGTTCTAGAGGGGGAGAGAGGGGCGCCCTTGGGCCATTGAGCACAAATGATTTTTTTCTCTCATTAATGCTAAGTAATTCATAAATTACAAGGTATTTATATAAAATGTAAAAAGACCTAAACTACCCTCAGATCTAAATTAGGGGAGGGGCAAATGGGGGAGATCATATTTAATTCTCCCATGTGTTTTGACTCAATTAAAATAAAAATACAAAACCTATTAAAAAAATAATTGGGGGGCGCCCCCCTGACTTCCATGGCCATCATTTTTGAAATTTTTTTCCCTTTGTCCTCTTGAATGGTCAAGCCATCTAGAAGCCCACCTTGGACCTTTGACTAGCCCCACATGGGCCCTAAGGCTTAGGTGGATCAATGGGGAAGGAGGTGGGGGGGCCCAGCTGGACCTACTGGACTTTCACACAAAAATCCAAAGATCCTTAAGGAATAACAAATTGGCTTATAAATTCTTACAATTGCAAACCTACTTCCCAAGGATATAAATACAAACTAAAAGAACACAAATACAAAATAAAAAGTTAGTGCCCGGCGTTGATTCCCATCACTTGGACTTCACATGATCTTTATATAATTTTTGTTGAAGAATAGGGGAAGGGTCAACCCTATTCTCGTGTCTGCTCGTCTATGGCCGGGGCTTGGAAAAATAGGAGTCGACCCATCGGGTCAACCCATTCCGGTCGGACGCACTCGCCGCGCTTGGGCCGGTTTGCAAAGAGGGATTTCGACCTAAAACCCTCCCTCATGCCTATAAAAACACTCCATCCCCCTTCTACAACCTGCCACCATCTCCTTCAAGCCCTAAAACCACTCCTTGCAACCCTAATACATCCGAGGTCATAAGGCGAGATCCAACCGGTGGCAACTCCTTTCCATTGCGTCTAAAAGCTTCATCTTTCCTCCCAATCTCCTCTGAGGTATACTACAAGAAAAATCTTTCCTCACATCGTCCATGTCTGCCATTTTAAATAGGACGGAAATATCATTTAGATCTTCACTTTTTAACCCATCTGTGAAGGTTTGATCGCACGATTAATTACTATATGTGTTGTGTTGTTTGCTAAAAATTTCGGCAGCATCTCCCCACACCTCTCCGATATACCACAAAATATTTATTGATTAAGAAATTTTCTTAAACACTTACTAATAAGTGGTTAAGAAAATAATCAAAATCAATAAAGGTATATCAGAGAGGAGTGAGAAGACGCAGCCAAAATTTTTAACAAACAACACAAACACATATAGTAATTAACCACCTAAGTGCGATCAAACATTCACAGACTGTCCAAACGGGACAATTCAAGACTTTGAGTTAGATATACACATTCTCATCATTCAAAATGAGAACGTGCATATCAATCCCAAAGTCTTGAACGGGTAGGTTGATTGGCACGGGCTTAACACGCTCTCCTAAGATGCGTGCAATGTTAGGTTGCACCCACGCATCTCAGCTCACATACAACACCCAACTAATTAAATATTGACAAGATAATAACACAATCTAAAAACATAGCAGTAACATGTGAAATTGGCAATACATGTACACAATGAAAACAGGAATTTTATTTTAACATCCAACATAAAGACAACACTTTCACTAGCTATTTAGCAGAAATAAAATATAGCATGATACTTTTTAGCTTAAAGACAACACTGTCACTAGCTATGCAGAAATCAAGTAAAGAAATTGATGGTATCATTACTGAATAAGACAATAATAAAACACACTTTACTTTTCATCCAACAATACCCTAACTATTAAAATTAACAAAACACATAACCGACTAAATAACACTAAACTAAAAATAAACCTTAATTTAATTACGAAAATACAAGAAAATAACACTAAACTCAAAGTGCATGTTTTTCTTTCTGAATCAATAACCGCACTTCTTTCTTCTAACCACTTTCTTCCTAAAATAATGAATGGGGCAGCCATTGACCCAATGTCACACCAAGCTCCATCATCATACGTGACTGTTTTGAACTTCTTAGAGAACTCCACAAATACACGGTCACCCTCAATAACAATTTCTCCGGTCTTAGCAAGTGACTTAACAATGTCAGGTGAAATCCAATTCTTATCTTCCGACTCATGTACATCAATTTCTGCTCGTTGTCCATTAGGTAAATATGCAGTAAAAATAATCGGAAGAGGAAGCATACTGATTACAAAATGTAGGACCTCAACTTATAAAAATAAGTTGATTCCCTTATGCTCTGATACCAAATCTGATGCAGGACAGAAACATTTATAACCATTAAATGACACTTTTTCACTCATCAAAACATACAATGTTACTTTTTGAACATTAGTAAATATGGTGCAATCTTAAACCCCATTTTATTACTGAGGATGGATAAGATAGTATGATAGGTCTTTAAACAAACAGATGGAGGAAGAAAAACTTTTAGAAAAACATTGTAACTAATCCTCATAGGTACCTGACAGCCTGTGGCCAGCTAGAAACTTCTTGATGTCAAGGTGACTGGAATTGTAATAATATTTGACAACTTATAGTCATAGAAGATTTATGAGAATGAATTGAGAAAAGAGATGCAAATAAGGGGCTTTACTTGAGAGAGAGGATGGGTCAATTGTAAGGCAAAGAGTATGTTATGCTGAGCGCACACATGGATATGGATGTTAGATGTTACCTATCAGATATAGCAGATCTACTCTCTTCCTTAATCTACTAAAGTAATATACCAATAATCCTATACCTGAATCTCTGATACTAGAGCATAGGGCCAAGTTATCAAATGGTTATAATTTCTTTTAGGTTTCTGTCCCTGTAACCGCTTGAAAATTATGCTTGGTATTCAGCTTATCCTGACCTCAATCGACCTTGCAATTTGCAGACAGCGACGTTTCCGCAACACAGTAGTACAGATGAGGCGGATATCTTCAATTTGAGTCGATGCGGGAAACTGCTCTCAACGGTTGCATGCAGACCAGAAGGATAACCCTGTTCTCATGCTGGCAATCTGTACTGCTAGTACATGCATCTCCCCCACTCCAAATGAGCTGCATGGTGCGACGGCCTGCGGGGAAAAGCATTGTGGGTTCCTCTGGGACCACGCGTCCGGGTCACTATTCTTTTCCTCTCGAAAATATGGCGTGAGCTGAACACGCACCCACCCATTAACCGGAGGAGCTGCAAGAAGTTTTAATTTGTCCACATATGTACAGTGGTTGGATAGGCACCCAACCGATAGGTGATGGGGTGAATGACTTCGAAAGAGAGGGCCCTTTTATTAGTTCTGCTCTCCCAGTCAACGGCACTCTGGCCATAAATAACAGTTCCGACCCTACACGTACAACCTATGCCAGATTAGATCCGTAGCACATATATATCAAGAACCCATCTTGCACATGCCCCTCGTTATATCGTGATGTACAGCAAGTTAGGTGTGGATGAGCTCTTCCTCGAATCATCATTCATGGAATTATTGGAGTGCGCCTCTCCCCTGTTCACACAACGTCCCGAGGACAAATATCACATCCCCCTTTGTTACCTCAGGATCTGCTGGCATGTTTGGAAATCTACATGTAAATTTGTGTCTGACGAGAGGTAACCGTCACCCTGTCTCTCATCCTTAGTAGACAGACGGGCTAGCTTTAAACGAGTTCAACTCTATGGTTTGGTGAGAAAAAAGCCGGGGATTTTCATTTAAAGTGCCAAGGAAACTCAGAAGTGGAGTACTCCTGCATGTACTGGAAGTGGTGTGAAGACAAATTTTGACGATGCTCCTACTGTAGACTTGGGCGCTTTTGGGTTAGCGTTCAGGAACTCGATCGGAAGGTTAATTACTACCCCCCCCCCCCCCACATCTTAATGATCCAGCTGATGAGCTTGTCAAAGGGCTTGGCCCTGCTCAATGGTTTGCAATTGGTTGCATCCCAACTTTGGAAGAGGGGGAAATTAAGCCTGAAACATCATCAGTTCTGTCATTAAAATTATTAAGTCACTCTCTCCTATTCTAATTCTTTTTTATTAAATCAGGCCACGATAAAATAAAGACGGAGGTGGAGAACAAAAACCGATCGAGACGTTTGCCCAGCCACACGTTCTCCCCTCGCTCGTTATCTCCACACGTCCCCCGCAGGCCAGTGCGGGTTCTGGGACGCCCTTCGATTAACTTCAAGAGCGAGTCCCCGGGAAACCTCACTCGCCAGCCACCAGAGTAGAGTGGGGTGGGGTGGTGTTTGACGTGTGAAAGAGGGAGGTGTGTTATGTATCTTCTGTGGCTGCCGTGTGAGGGCATGATACCCCCCCGTCCGTGTCCTCCAGCGCAACAAAACAGCGACCGTCGGCCAACGGCAACGGTTCGTAGTGGTCCTGATGACAACAGGTTGCTTGTCCCTGCACGTCGCGTTGACGAGACCCCGTTAGCCGCCGGTGCGCTGTTTGTCCCGATATTCCGCCGGCGGGGGAGGGGAGCAGGCCGGTGACGGAGGGGGAAGGGAGAGAGAGAGAGAGAGAGAGAGAGAGGTACCTGCGGAGGGCGACGACGGCAGGGCGAGCGGCGACGGCGACTCGACGCGAGCGGCGCGGCGACGGGCTCCGGCGGAGGGGGGCTCGGGCGGGAGGCAGCACGGGGAGGGGGGCTCCGGCGGAGGAGGGGGGCTCGGGCGGGAGGGCTCGGGCGGAGGGGGGGCTCCGGCGGAGGGGGCTCGGGCGGGAGCGGGGAGGGGGGCTAGGGCGGAGAGGGGGCCGCAGGGGAAGGGGGCTCGGGAGGGGGGGCTCGGGCGGGAGGGGGGGGGCTCGGGCGGGAGGGCTCGGGCGGGCGGGGGTCGTAGTAGGAAGTATAACGGCATCAGCGACCGACGGGAGACCGAAGTTAATTCGGTCGCAATAATAGCGACCGATTAGCGACCGATATACATGCGGTCGCTGAAACGGTCTCGGTTATGCGACCGATTATTTCGGTCTCCGAATTGGTCTCTATTTGGTACCGACTAGCGACCGATTAAATCGGTCGCTAATTCGGTCTCTATAGCCACTTTTTCTTGTAGTGGTAAGCCATGGTGTGTAGAGAATATGAATATCTGAGGTAAAGGCATCCCATTTTTAAACCAATGCGTTCTGCAATACCATCTAGGGTTCTTATCTGTCTTGTGATCCAGATGGCCTCAAAGAGGCGTCCCTCTCGCAAGGGGGAGGAATCAAGCAGAGCTCAGGAACAAAGGTCGAAGAACAACGAGCTTAGATCCATGAAAAGGGACTCACTCTCTTCCTCCAGCAAGATGTTGGACAGAAAGGTACTCCGCCCTCGGGCGGTATATTTCCAAAAAATAAATAGAAATCTCCCAACTCTAGTGGATATAATTTACAGTCAGCCAAATTTGGATACTTTTATGCCTGCACATCGCCGTGTATTTCCCAAGCTTGTGCATCAGTTTTATAGCAATCTATCAGTTGCAGACAACAATCAGTATACTATAGTCATTGCCCAGATGATTAAGCTTACACCCGCATTTTTAGGCAAAGCTCTCGGGCCGCCTAGTGAAGGCTACACCTTTGGAGACATTGTTGTGCTAGAAGATGTTGTTTACCAAATGAAATGATGACTTCAGAAGATATGGACGATAGATCGACCGTTGGTCTTAATGCAAATCATTTTCCTCCGATGCAACGTATTTTACATCACATGATGACAACAATTTTACTACCTAGAGGAGGAGGTCATGATAAAGTTACAGAGATTCACATGTTTATGTTCTATTGTCTTCTGGGTGGTCTTCGCATTAATTTTCCATCAATTATGCTTGATCACATCTATATGAGCATGAAGCACAAAAATAGAACTCTTCCATATGCGGCTACGTTAACTGCAATTTTTGAGTTCATGATGATCTGTCTAAAGAACCTTATCAGAGCATTCGAGAAGCAGATATCTACTCCATTCAAACCATCTGCCATAATATGAATTATGTTGTTAGAAATGGTGTTTTGGTTCGAACTTTGAAGAGTTTTGGAAAAGCTGCAATCTCTGAAGATGATGATATGATGATGAGGCTCCTATAGGCGACCAACAGCAAAATATTCATCATGAGGGGATACCTTCTGAGGTGGTGCAGATGGTCACGGACCGATTGGACTCCATTCATGGGCGTTTAGACAAGTTTGGGGAGACTATGGATGTTCTTGCCAAAGATATTTTAGATTTGAAGCTTTCCCAGCGGATTACACTCAGAAATTTCAAAGGGTAACCACTTTTCTTGAGTCGAATTCGCAAGCTTTGGACGCTCAGACCAGTATGTTTCAGGATATTGTGGATTACATTAGACGTCCACCATCTCCACCCTCTCCAGATTTGGACAAGATAATTGGGCTCCAACATCACGACACTCTTGCTATCCCGTCTTCACCCCCTCCTTTTTGATGATGCCAAAGGGGGAGACATTTTGTAATATGATGTGTGTGCCTGACTAGATATAATAGTATGTGTGGTGTGTGCTTGCTTGCATGTTTGCTTTCATCAGTCATGTTAGTTAGTAATGTTCCATCTCATGGCATTGCATATGTTTGCATTGTAGTTTTTTTTAAACTAATGAACTCAGACTTTGTATGTCTTAAAACCTTGTTGTCGGCAAAAATATGGATGATGCTCATGAATGGTCAATCGCAGAATGTTTGAATGAAGCTGTGTGTCTTCTTTTGATATGCTTCTTTATTGATTCAGATTGGTGCATGGAAAGAAATGTGAACTCATAATTGAGGTTGTGGAATGAAGCTGTGTAAGTGGATCTCCTGTTTCTTGTATGGGCTTTGACAACGATTAGCTTGATCTATCCTTATCTTAAGGTCATAATTCAGATTTTCGTTGTAAATAGAAGTTCATTTGTTAAACTTAAATCTAGCAGATAGTATTTTGTCATCATCAAAAAGGGGGAGACTATTGAACCCCCTTGAGTGAAAGCTCTTATTTGTTAGATTTTGATGATGACCAAACACTAAATGAGTCTAGAATAATTATCGGGTGAATAAATTTGAACAAACTTATTTTGGACTGCTCTAGTATAAAAAACTTGTATTTGATTCCTGTTTCTCCTTAGATCATGATCTTCTAGTGCAGTCGAAGGATGAAATTCGCAGGATCAAAAAAATCCCCTTTGAGTAAGTCTTTTGAGTTGAAACTGTCCAGATTAAATCTAACTCTGATTTTGGTGTTTCTGCATAACTCAGGAATGAGGCTCACTTCCTAAAAAATTCGACGACGCATGGTGAGATCTAGACAAAACTCATTTCCCTTGTTAAGTTGACTTTCCATGATAGATATCATTCCGTCGACCCCAAGGGTCGACTCGATATGGTTTTAATCTTCAAATTCACTCATACTTGTCTTCGAATTAAACCCTGTGGATGGGTTGACCTCAAGGGTCGATCCCTTGGCTGTATCTAGCGCTTAGTTTATTTTCTGTTGAGTCTGTGAAGAAGGGTCGACCCATGCCCTGGGTCCATCCGAGCCATCGGGTTTTCTATTTTATAGATGTTGGGTTCAAGGGTCGACCCCATGGGTCAACCCCTAAGTGTTTTCATTTTTTGGCCTTTTTGTTTTCTGCTTGAGTGTCACGAGGGTTGACCCATTACCCTTCAAGCCATTGCTTCGCAGCACGTTTGGGCGAACTTCGTAAGTCCTTGAGGGTCGACCCTTTCTGTTATCCGCCGCCGAACCCGTTTCGAATCTGTATCAGTGTTACCTTTTCTCCCATCTTTTGCCCTAAAAGTGTTGGATCCGAGGTTCCCATCATCTCACATGTGTCCCCCTGCCTTGGGGGGTATAAAACCCATCATTAGGGCGACCCAAAAATTGAATCGAAGGGAATATTTTTCACACTTACATCTTTCTATGCTTGCAGGAGAAGAAACACGGGAGAGGTGCCTCAAGCGTGAAAACCATCTGAGTTCTTTGAAGATTTGATGATGTTCCTGTAGGATTCAAAGCTCCTCCTCCTGGTTTGAAGCTGAGCCAAGCACATCTCGAGCTAAGCATCATCCTCCGGCCTTCTTCTTGTGGAATTTGTTCTCATCCTGCATCGTCATCCAAGAGAAGAAGATCTGTCAAGTGCTCATCGTCCCAAGGGGGATTTCTATCATCCTTAGAGTTGATATTGTCAATATCTTGATCATAGTCTTCCAGTTCAAAGAGCATCTTGTATATCCGAATATTTTCTCTCATCATATACTGTGTGTGTGTGCGTCTGCTGGTCGCAGCGCGTGTGTGTGTGTTGCTGTGAACATCACAGCATGTGTGTGTGTGTGTGGTTTTTCACTATATAGTGAAAGGAATCCTCACTTTGTGAGGGGTGGACGTAGAGGGCACTGTTGTGAACCCGAACCTGACGCGGCGGGGACGTGGAAGACGGATCGACGGCACTCCGGGACGCGAACAGGACGGGACGGATAACTGCTATCTCACATAGCTCGGCCTCACACCGGACGGTCTCACACCGGGCGACACTCAGATCTCACAAATGGAGAAGAGAGGGAAGGGAAGAATAAGGCAAAACACCTTAAGCTCAAGCTTTCTCATTCATAGATTTCATAACATACGTAACGCACAATGGCCTCCTTATATAGGAGAAAAGGTCATAGCAATAATATCATCTAACTTTCACTAATTATGTTTATACTCTAGCCTAACAAGATAAACCCACCAACCAATATTTGACTTGTGGGTTTAACCAATTAAAATATAAAAATTACACACATGTTTATTTGACTTAGACTAGCCTAATAAGACGAAAGAAAAAAATACATGTAGAAATACATGTATATATACACACACAAATACATATACTCAAAAATACACACAAGTATAACTACTCAGTATGCCGGGTCTGCAATCGAGTCTCCGAGCCATAAGCTCGATGCAGTATGTGCGGTGCGGCGTCGGCTCCGAGTAGTGGGCCCGGTAGTGGACCCGGTGGTGTCCCCACCAGAGCCACCTAAAATCTCTGTGTTCATCGTGGTTTGCTGTTAGCGTATTACTCGTGTGGGCTTCTTGTCGAGAGTGCAAATTGCTTCACTGTTATTCTAGCAACAATCTTTTGTGAACTTTTCATACTTCGTGTGGTACCTCCTCGGGTGAGAAGAGTGTGGTCTCATCTTCTAATATTTTCAGTATCTGCATTTTCTGTCGAATCGTCTAATTTTTTTTTTAAAGGTCAATCATTTCACCACTCCCCTCTTGATTGCCATCTACCGGGGACAACAATTAGGATAGGTGATTCATATAGGATTTAATCTTTCCTCAAAATTAATTTTGAGAGATAAAATATCTAAAAATATATAGGGTTTTTTGCATGAAAACCATTGTTCGTTGTTAATTTGTAAAAAAATTATTCCTAAAAATATATTAGCAAGTATATCACTGGTTAATATAAAATTATAATAATAATAATATAACCAAAACAAAACAAAAAAGAAGGAAAAAAAGAAAGAGAGATAAGGAGGAAATAAATGCATTAAAAAAAGAGAGATGATTCGGCATCCCTGGGTGCCGTGTATCGACAAACCCTCCCTTTCTTTTTCTCTCCCTCTCGCCAGTGATACGGCAGGACCATTGTAGTTTTCACTTTACTATTCACCTAAACGCACTAATCGCTTCACCGGGTGTCCGTTTGACCCCGCACTATCGTCCCGCTCATCCCAGGGGTAGAGCTAATGACCGCCGGCATCCTGTCCTGAGGGGAGATTCTCCAAAGTGCCAGATAGCCAGGTATCGGTGAAAAAGTGAGTGTTAATGAATTGTCACTTTTAACTATTAATTTTGGGCGCATTAAGGGCTAAATCCTATTAATTTCATTTCGGGCCAGATGCTACGGCCCAAAATGGGTTCTTTCCGCCGCTCATGCTATTGTCGATCATTGGGCCGTGCTCTGTGTTGTACTGCCCCGGCTTAAAACCCCGGGATTGTCCCTTAGCGGCCGTTTAGCCAGATCCGGTGCCCTTGAATTATGAATAAAGGGATTATAAACAAGGCTTATTGCGAGCATAATTTGGGTCTGCGGATTTGCCCCGCCATGGCCATGACCTGACCTCGCTTCGGGGCCGATAATCCTTTGGGTCAACTTACTTTTATTAGGCTTTGTCTCCTTTCTTAATATTAAATGATGCCAGATCATAGGCGAACATGCACGACGTACGTAAGGGATTACCATGGCGTTGTTGTATTTTCAACGTAAATTGGTCCCGAATCAATATCTGAATGAACTTTCTATGATGCCCCTTAACCCCAGACTCGATGGCCCGGGGGCTACGCCGATTCGCCTTTGAACCTACATGTGTGTGTAACGGCGTCAACAGTGGGTAGAAAGATTTGCACAGACTTGATCGAGAAGTCTCTCGGATGATCTGAACCTCCTGGTAGGTTAGCCCTTGGGGGTACTACATTCAATATGGGCTCAGATGTTGTCATTTCATGCACACCTGGAGGATTAAGGGACCGTCTTAGACTTCTATTGACGAGCACCCGCTACATCTGCTCGACATAGTCCGGGACAGGGGGAGATGTTGTCAAAATTTTGATTCTTCATTGTTTGAGTCACAAAAAACAAATAAGAAGAACGTAATCACATTAAAACAAAAAATGTAAAAAAATCATAACAACAAAAAGATAATACAACAAAACCAAAGCAAGAAATAATAATAACATTGTATCAAAATAAAAATGTAATAAAATCAAAACAAAAAATAATGATGTAATAAAATCAAAACAATGAAAAATATAATAATAATAAAGTCATCAAAACAATAAAAAATCACGATAAAATCTAAATAACAAAACACAATAAGATCAAAACAACCAAGAATAATAAATAATAATAATAATAATAATTGATAATAAAAGAATGATCATAATGAAATAGTTACGTGCGGCGCAAGGTTTCTTCCTCGCTGAATCAAGGAGGTCTCATTATGGACAATTTTCATTCCTCGTCACAAATAATAAAAAGTATCTTGTATTTTCATGCATACATTAATATAAATTTCAGGCCATCGAGCACTTTCTCTTGGCTATTAATCAAGAGAAAATTCTCACTCTGGAGAGATGTAATTAACGTCTCTGGCACGTCTATGCATAAAATAAATAAATAAATATCCCACGGTGCTCCAGCACTGAAGTTGATTACAAGGCCATCGCCGATGCCACTACCGAGCTTATCTGGCCATGTTCGCTCCTCACCGAATTGGGTCTACACCAGCAGCCTCCTCCAGTCTTGTGACGTGATAACATTGGTGCAACGTATCTTGCGGTGAATCCAATTTCTCATTCGCGGATAAAACATATTGAGATTGATTTTCACTTTGTCCGTGAACAGGTAACTTTGAAGCAATTGATGGTCTCCTCCGTAAGGACCAGCTTGCGGATATTTTCACTAGAGCGTTGTCTTAAGACTCGGTTTGGCTGTCTTCGTGCCAAGCTTAACGTTGTTCACAGCCTAAGCTTGATGGGGCCTGTTAGTGAATCTCCACGCACGTAAACAACTGTGTGCATGCTTGTCACTTCTTTCCCTCAGTTTGTTGCGGGTTGTTGTACACTTATCTCGTCACCTCTGCGATACCTCGTGAGTTTGTTGCTTCCCCTAACAAGATATGTCTCGCACTCTGACGTTATGATTACCCGGGGGTTATCAACAGCGGAGATATATAGTTCCCTGATGTTATTATTACTCGGGGGTTATCACCGGCGGAGATATATAGTTCTTTGGTGGGATCTGGGAGAAGGAAATGTTGAAGGAACCCCTTGTATGTTTGCCCAATCTAACCTCCATTCTCAATCATGTTATCTGGGGGAATTGTAATGATCAGTTCTACGCAACAAGCTGGCTTTGAAATGGGTTCGGCTGGGGATTATATAGATTCTGGGCACAATTCCCCTCCTCCAGTCGTGTTGCCCTGAGAGAGTTTCCCTTCACTTCGCTACAGCCGCATATGGAAACGCAGTTTCCGTGTGCTGCACAAACTGGAATCTTCTCCACCTGATCATGCCTTTTTGGTGAAACTCTTGTTACAAGAAGACCAGCTAAATCAGGCTGAAAACAGCTCCCCACGTCGTAATCGCCTTTTTATCTCTTGTCATCAACGCGCCGCCCACATTGTACTGTGTATACAGCTTTTGTCATGTGGTTGAAGGAACTGATTTGTTAGGCAAGTTATGAAGGAGATGAAAGCAGCCAGTGATGATCAGTAGACAGATGAAAGTAACCAGCCAGTGCAAGACATATGTTCACAACTTAATGTGTCAAGGAAAGTCCCCCCCCCCCCAACACACAGACTGGGAGGATTAATTAATATGACTGTACACGACAATAGTTTGAGATTTACAGGTGTTTGGAAGTAGTTTTTTTCTTAAGACTATTTCTCTTTCGAAAATTATTTCATTATAATTTTTTCGTAATTTTTAAATTTATAAATTTTAACTTTTGACATGTTCTATAAAATCTAAATAATATTTCAGAGAGAGGAAGGAATTTTCTCGTTAGAGAGGTGGTTGAAAAGAGAGAAAAATGTCACTACAAGAAAAAGCGGAGTTTCCGACGAAACGGAAATAATCCGTCGGATATCCGTCGGAAATATCAGTTCCGATGGAATTTTGACGTTTCCGATTGACTTCCGATGGAATACGTCCGTTGGATATTCATTGTCAGAAATTTTCGACGGACAAATATTCCGTGGGAAATCTATCAGAAGTTTCCGACGGACCAATGGTAGACTGAAATTCCGTCGATAATTGTTGACGCCTCAACTTTTCGACGGAATTTATATCCGTCCGAGATTCCGTCAAAAATTAAGACGTTAAAAGAAATAAAAATATGTGTTCACAACTTAATGTGTCAAGGAAAGTCCCCCCCCCCCCACACACACACACACACTTACACTTGGAGGATTAATTAATATGACTATACGTGACAATATTTTGAGATTAACCGCGTGTTTGGGAGTAATTTTTTTCTCAAGACTAATTTTCTTTTGAAAAATATTTCACTGTGATTTTTTCATAATCTTTAAATTTATAAATTTCAACTTTTGACATGTTACATAAAATTTAAATAATATTTAAGAGAGGTAGGGGTTTTCTCATTAGGGAGGTGGTTGAAAAAAAGAGAGAAAGGTGATAACGTGTGTGTGTGAGAGAGAGAGAGAGAGGTGTTTATGGGAGGGAGAGAGAGAGGTGAGATATATGTGAGAGAGAGAAAGAGGTGACTATGGGAGAGAGACGAAGAGGTGGTTATGGAAGTTATTTTTTTATTTAAAGAATTAATAAAGAGTTAATTATCTCCCTAAAAATTAGGATAGGTGCTCCAATAGGATTTAGTCTTTCCTCAAAATTAATTTTGAGAGATAAAACATCTAAACAAATGTAACCAAACACCCCCATTTGGCTTCATTTGGTATCACTTTTTTAATTTTCAATTATTGGAGGGTTTAAAGTGAGGGAATACAGGAGAGACAAGTATATTTAATTTATTTTATTAAATACTCAAAATCGTCTCCTTATACCTTACATAGAGATATATAGACACAAGCGCACCCACTCTCCCTACCAAAAACTCATTTAAAATTATTATTTTTAAAAAACAAATAAGCGAATTCTCAGTGATTACGTGAGGTCTATATATTTTTTATAATCTTCGCGTCAAAATTCTTAAATTCGCAGTCATCTTATCAAACAGAGTCTTTAATTAGATATAACAATTGAATAATCTGAACAATACAAAAATGGACTAGAACAATGTGTCGCCGTTTGTACGTCCACCCGCCACCAAGCACGAGACCACCAGTTTAGTTTAATGAACACGAAATTAAATTGGTGGTGCAATTTAATGACCGCTGTTGGAAGGGGATTGAGCTCGGCGGTCTAATCAAGTGATTAATAAAATAGAGCCCACGAGGCCCACATTTGTCCCGTGCACTGACCGGGTACGATCGGTTGGCGGAGATTCGATCAATCACAGAAGGCTCCACCAGCTGGAAGGCGGGGATGGATGGCTGCACTTGCTCCCCCAATCCGCAGCTTCTGAGGATCCTATCCGACCGGCGAAGGGGCACATCTGACAGGCCAAGTTATGGCCCAACAACCGTATGGGGGGCTAGAATATTTGAGCATTATTGGACGACAAGTTTGGAACGTCACCTTTTATTTATATAGCCGACATAAAGTATTCATCGGAACCTAAATAAAAAAAAATGAAAATTATCTTTATAGTATCGAAGTCTTTTAAAATAACGCTCATATCTCTATATTTTATCGTATTTATCATAATATCTCTCTAATCTCTTAACGGGAGTCGTGATGCCCTTTGAGATTATATCTCATGTAAACTGCGATAAGTTACTCATGCGAAATTATCATTTTATCATCATTTTTATTAGAATATGTATTATAGCGGTCGAGATTGATTACTCAAAACATGAACCACATGCACCTTCAAAGATTTGTTTAATGGGGGAAGAAAGGAGTGTTCGCCGGAGATAGACCTACGACCATGAGCAAGTGGTCAGAAGGAGTCATAAGAGTTATCACTGGGGATAACCATCCGACATTTAAGATTGGTTACCCAAAATATGAACCACACCTCCAAAGATTTGTTGAATGGAGGAAGAAAGGAACGTACGCTAGCGATGGACCTACAACTACTAGCAAGTGGTTAGAAGGAGTCTTGGGAGTTATCTCACGAGACAACCCTCTGACAATCAAGCTATGCAACTGGCAGGGCAAAAGCAAGCACTCGAGAAGAGAGGGAGAGAAGGAGACCAGAGCGAAGGAGTGAGAACTTGAGGGGATTAGGTCGCATAGTCTCATGGTCGTAGAGCCAAGGTCCTATTTATACCATCGCCGAGGGGTTGACCGTTACTTTCATTAGGTTGCCATGGCCGAAAAAGACGTGGGCTGCCCTACTTGAGTGCCTGACGATGTAGAAAGGTGTGAGCTCTAGCTCGTCATTCCTCTGTCGGAGAGAGTAGTTCCGCCATTAATACGGCAAGGCTCGCCGAAGGCGTGGGGCTAATCTATTAGGGGGAGAGACATGGGCGACATCCTCCCTTTTTCCCTCACCCGATTGATGCGCCTTCCACCATTAATGTGTTGCCATGGACGTGCATCATGGCCGCTGGTGGGGGAGGTGCACGCAGGTACAACACATAAGCTTGGACCTACACTAAGGCAATATGCGTGTTGGGTTGGAGCACTGGGTGCGGGCCCAAAAGGGTGGACTTTCATGGTGGACCCTCCAAGAGAGAGAGAGAGAGAGAGAGAGAGAGAGAGATGGCTAAAGTTAGGGTAGGTTAGTTATTTCCCTTCCCTTAACCCATCTTAAGTAAACGATAGTGAGAGATCATTGACGACAGGGGTAAGATGCAGCCCTCGTAAAAATTTGAGGGGTACTGTGATAAATACCATAAAAATAAGGGTATAACGATTGTTTTAAAAGATTTAAGACATGTGGAGATAATTTTCCTAAATAAAAAAATATATAGCAACTTATGTGTCAAGTATTATAGGGTGTTTGGGAACAATTTTTTTAAAGAAACTATTTCTATCTAAAAACTTGTGTTGTGTCAATTTTTAACTTAAATTTTAAAAATGATAAAAATTGACACTTTCTGTTTGGTATTAATGTCATAATTTTTAAAATTAATATAGATGTGTTTGGTGGTTAATGTGCGGGAGGGAGAGGGGGGCCGCGCAGGGGGGGGATCCGTCGGGGAGGGAGGGAGAACGGCCAGGGGGAGGGGGGAGGGGACACCGAGAGGGAGAGGGGGGCCACGCATGGGGGGGACCCACCGGGGAAGGAGGGGAGGGAGAGGGGGAGAGATGAGAGACTGCGATCTCAAAAAAAAATTGGGAGAGAGTTGTTTTCTTTTGAAATAGATTATATAGGATGTGATTCTCTTCCTAAATTTTAGGGGAGGAACATCAAACGGGGTTAGATGGATCTCTCTCTTATTTTTAAATTTGAGAGAAAAAAGAGAAAAAAAAATAGTAACTAAACACCCTCTTAAGCATCAAAGTTTATATCAAGTTTGCACGGGAAGCTGAAATAAATGTGGACAGACATCCCTCACATTGTCCCTAACATGATATTTAAGAATCCAAAACGGAGCACGGTACATGGACCGGTGCTACGTCATTTTCTTTAAAATATGGAAACCACGAGACTTCACGCGTATATATGTTCACTTGACTGGATATTTGTCTGTTTCAACGAGAACATGCAACCCACTGAGAGATTTAAAAAAGAAACAAAAAAGTTGCTTATATTAATTAATAATTTTTGATTGTACAACTCCGGATTGTTGATACGTTTTGGTCGTAAAAAAATAATATATTAATTAATAATTAATAATTGTCGTATACCAACTGTACTAAATTTCGAATTATCAAAGAAAATAAATTATTCATCATTTCCGCTGTAACACAGCTCGTAGTCATTGATGAGTCCAATATAAAGTCATTAGTAAGCAATTTAGCGCACTAATAAATCATGGTCCCAACATAAAAAGGACGTTAATCACTTTGTTATAAAAGTCAGACAAGCTACTATGACATGTTTAAGGATCCTAACGTCATTTAGTTGATGTGCCACCCCCACATCCAAAGTCACTGATCTTCCCTTAATCAGCTGATATCAGGCTTAACTAACTTAACCCTCAATCATTTGGGCTCACGGAATATGTTGACAGAGACAAACCAGAGATCATTACTCATGGATAAGCTCTTGTTAATTACAACTTGGGTATTTTAGTTGAGGTATTTTTACATATATATCTCCATAAAGTTCAGTTTTGTCAAATATACCCCTCATCTAAATATATTATCATGAATATCCTTCATTTAGATAGAAATATTACGGTTATACCCCTTTAATTTACTGCCGTCGACGGAGGATAATATTCTATAAAATATGTCGTTTACGATCGTTAGATCTAGAGTATATTTGATAAAATCAAATTTTATAGGGGTATATATACAAAAATCTTACTCTTTAACTCACACTTAACTCGGGTTAAACAAACGGGAGTTACGACGAGAGCATAATCATGACATTACCCATATTTTAAAGATATTCACGATACAGATCCGATGAAAGGTATATTTGACAAAACTGAACTTTATAAGAATATATATGCAAAAATCCCTTTAGTTGATTTTGTTTATCTCGTGAAAAACTACGGGATCCTCGGTTCAAATTTTAACTTACTCGTTATTCGGCGGAGTGTAAAACTCTAAATTTTTTGGATGTCAACTTGGTAAATAAAAAATAAAAAATTAGAAAAAAAATTAGGTCACAAAATGGGACCTTCATATATGGAAAGCCCAAAATGGCCATGAGATAAGGTGAGCCCTTAATTTCAACAACAAATCCAAAGAACCCACCACCACCCATCTGCTGCTTAACAAAGACATAATTGTCAAACAAACATGTGAAAGCCTCCTCGCAATCAAACATGAACAAAGTGCAATCAATACTGGCATGATAGCCACACCGTGTGTGTTATGCCACAAAAGCCATACAAACTACACCCTTTTTCACTATGCAAGCGACCCTCTCTCAGTCACCATTAGATTTATATGTACAAGCAAAGCAACACTCAAAAGTCTTCTCCTTAGGAAACGGGGTACCACCACTAATTTATATATAGGGGCCGGGTTATGAAGTTAAGAATAATTATGTCCTGTCTAATCTTCTGTGTGTAATTTCCGCACGCACGGAGGTTTTCACCGGGGAGACGCGGCGGCCATGGGGGAGCCGGAGCTGAAGGTGGAGCTGAGGAGGGAGCTGGAGGAGCTCCGGGGGGTGCCCTCCTTGAACACGACCGCCGGGAGGGGCAGCCCTCTCCGGGCGTCGCGCTGCCGGACCAGCTCCGCCGAGACCCACTCCAGCGTCTCGGCGTTGGTCTTCCCG
This sequence comes from Amorphophallus konjac, assembly GCA_022559845.1. Taxonomy (NCBI): domain Eukaryota; kingdom Viridiplantae; phylum Streptophyta; class Magnoliopsida; order Alismatales; family Araceae; genus Amorphophallus; species Amorphophallus konjac. Next base: position 11,286,224 of record CM040129.1, on the reverse strand, counting down.
GACAGCCTCTTTCCCCGGAAGAGGACCGACTCCACGTTCCTCTGCGCCAGCCGCTCCTCCGCCAGAGCCAGGAGCTCGACGGCGTCGGACGAGGCCTGGAACTTGCCGGGATCACACATGTTGGCCTGCAGTGCAGAAGGTCGTCACAGAGATTTCAGCAAGGGCAGTTGTTGTAAATTATGGAGATTCCAGGGGCAAATTCCAAGCTCTTTTATCTCTGGGGGCGGGGGGCACACAATCACAAATAAACTACCTGAATGCGCACGTAGTTAGTTGCCCTGCGATCCCCAAACGCCATTGCCACCGATTGGTCCACCTGGAAAATTCCACAAAAGAATTAAATTAACTATTGAAATCAAAGTGATCATAACCGTTTGCTTGAAGGACTTCATCAAATTGACGGTCGTGATTAGAAGTTCAGGGGGATGGAAAAAAAACGAAGCCAGTGGCATTTCCGTCGTTTTGGGGTTAAAAAAAAAAGGAGAAGTGGGAAATCGAGAAAACAGAAGAGGGCAAGAGCGAGTTCGCCCCGCCCCCCTATTCCGTACCATATCCGCCGCTTCCTCCCCGGCGATCCGGACGACGTCGGGCCTGCCCCGCCGCGCGCCGCCAGGGGCCGACGCTGCCCCCGGCTCCCCGTTGCCGAGAGAGACCATCAGCAGGTCCTTCACGCCGGCGACGAACGGGAAGTCCGACCGGTTGTTCAAGACGTGGGTGATCGCCGCCGCGGCGGGGTTCCCCGCCGCGGCGCCGCCGTCGACCCCCGCGACAGCCGTCCTCCCGTCCACGGAGCGGATCTCCGCGCCGCCCGCCGTGGCGGCGCACACGTCCCGCACGGGGAAGTCGTAGCTGTCGGACTCGGCGGCGCCGGCGCGGGAGAACAGGAAGGGAGCCCCCGTGGCGAGGTCGTAGCAGGGGATCAGCACAGGCTTCACCGCATCGCGCAGCGTTGCCGCTCCGAAAATCTGGCGGAGGACCTGGTCCCGGCGCTCGGCGGGGCTCCTCTTCTGGAACAGCCCAGAGAGGCCGGCCTTCTTCTTCGGCGCCGGCAGGAAGACGCGGCGGTTGCGGGCGACGAAATCGAAGGCCTCGGCGGCGGAGAACGGGGGGCGGCCGCCGGGGCCTCCGGTGAAGAGGAGAGCGATGAGGACGCCGCCGACGCCGGAGCCCGCGGCGACGTCGAAGAAGTCGGAGATCCGGGCGGCTGAGTCGCCCGTGAACTTCCTAAGGGAGGATTCCAGGCGTACAAGTGAGGCCGCGGCGAGGACGCCGTCGGTGGCGCCGCCGGCGTCTACGGAGAGGATACGGACCTTCCCGGCGAGGGCGGGGGCGGCAGCCGCTGCGGAGGAGAGCGGGGAGGCTCCGGGGGTGGTTTCTTGGAGGAGGCGCTTGGGGTCGTCATAGCCGCAGAGGAACTTGGACTCGAGGATGGAGAAGATTTCGTAGCTGAGCTTGTCCATGTCCAACACGGCCCCCGCCATCGCTCCCTTCTTTGCGTCTGTGGTGCGTGGAGAGAGAGAGAGAGATGGACTGTTGCAGTGCGGAGGGAGGAAGCAGACGAGCGGACGACTGCTGTTGTGTATATATATACATAGAGCGCGGGGCACCCGCAGAGGAGGGGGAAGGAAGCCGTACGCCAGCGCGGGTAATGAGTGGGGCCCATCGGGTCACTGTCGCAAACTCTGATGCAATAAACATTGATGCGTATACGCGAGAGAGAGAGAGAGAGAGACCTTCAATTGTTTGACGTTTCCGAGAGGTAGAAAATCTTTCTCATTCCCTCTCAGTCATTACTTCGACACTTTAAACGCTAAATTTTTATTTGCATTTTTCTTTTGACACTGTTTACTATTAGAAAAAACAGTGTGAGTGATATAAGGTATAATGATTCCCATAATATATAAGATAAGGATGTGATTGTGCGAAACACCCATGGTATTTGATTTTATTGTATTTTATATCACACCTTTGTATATTATATTACATATTTAGCGTTGCGACGGTAAGGATACAATATATTGCGCAAAAGAATGAAAAGTAAGTACTACACATTATATCACATTTCTATAGGTTATATCATTGTATCTCTTTTCTCGCAACATAAGTCATTTGTGCTGTATTTTACGTGATTCTCCTTTTAAGATGTCATGTTGTGATTAGGTATATGCTGTGTAACATTTAAATTTATATGTTGGGATCAAAATAGAGAGAGTTTAGATATCGACGAGAGAAAGTTTAGCGGATGAGAAGAGCATCGAGAATGAGCGTGACCAGACTTTCTCTCGTTTGGGAGATAGAATATCGAGCGCTTGGAGCTGAGTCTCCCTCCAGCCGAGTAAAACATGTCTCAGTGGAGAGAGGGGCATCAGAGAATGAGTTGAGTGTCATCAACCACACTCTCCAACACAATAAAGGAAGTTCTCGGACGAGGGTGTGATGTCCCGAGAGAACTCTTCGATGCTTAAGTCAGTCCCTGGGTGGGGGAGATAGTAGGATAAGAGGTTAGGGAAGTGGGGAGTAGAGAGAGAGTTAAGTGGACTAAATGATGGAGTTGCATACCTAGAGAAAATCGTTGTATCCTACCTTTATAATGTCGTAGGTCGAGGGGAACATTCATGGCAGCCTTACTGCCAGGACGAGCGTGCCTATATGGCTTGTGTTTTGTTGTCCCCCCCCTAAGTAGCCGGTCAAGTGGGATGCACGAGGGGAGGTCACCGTAGGAAATGGCCTTAGTTCGACCACCCAAGCGTGCCTATGGGGGTCATGACTCATTGCACGGCCTGTCTAAAAGGACCTGCGAGGTGAAGTGAATGGTGGGTGTTGTGCGATGTGCAGTGGCAAATGATGCGCGATAATTGGGCAGCTGCAAGACAACAAGTGACATACATCTTACCTCGTGCAGAGGTGTCTATGGTAAGGTGTGAAGCCAGTTCACCTACTCTCGGGCCGTACGTACGTGATGGTGTCAGGTCATCAATGCTTTCGAATAACAAAAAAGAGTGGGACGACCACCCATGTCACATGCCTCCCAGCCTATGGTACGAGGTGTGATGCATGATGCATGTCAGAGGTGATAAATCCAAGGGTGACATCCATCATAGCCTTCGAAGGAGGGCGGGAACCAATTCATATCTTCCTTTCATCATGGCCATCTGCCCTTGATTGAGGCGTCAAGGCCCTAGTCTGCGGCTATATAAAGGGAAGCCTAGCGTTCAACCTTTCCATTCACATTTCAAAACCAAGAGCGCTTCTGTGGGAGGGACAACTTGGTATAAGGTTTCGACAGTTGAGGGATGTTCGCTTGTCAAGGGTATGTGATTGTTGCGCTGGATATTCATTGCCGGGAGGAGCTCTTGGCAGGTGGGATGTCCTCAAGTTTGTTTTCTACTTTTGCGATCTACGAAGAGAGAAGACAAAGGAGGGGGGCTCGTCACTAGCATGGGCTTGTTGGGGAGGTTGACGTGGAGAAGGCGTTGTTGTCGGAGCAAGAGGCCAAGGATTCTATGTCAAGGAGGCGATTGAGAGTCGAAGTTGTCGGGGAGAAGGCCTATGGAGGAGAGCTAGGAATCTACATAACCAGGAAGACTCCCTTGAGGATGTACAAAGGTAAGTATGGGGTTGTCGCTTACGTTGTCCTCTTTAGGGACTCAGAGAGTTTAGGCGAGAATGTAAATGAAAGGAGAAGGGTCGAAATAGATGAGGGGTGCCTCTTTGGATGAAGCACCCATCGGCACCCCTCCTGGTTTTGGATCCTCATCCTCAGCTTCTTCTGAGTCAATTCAATAGTCTTCACAATGAGGAAAGGAGTCTTGTAATTGCAACCTCCCCGGCAAAGGAGGAGGAGCTGACAGTATAGGTAGAACTAGAAAGTCGATGAATCTTCCTGTGGAGTATGGAAGGGTATATCAAGAAGGCAGGCGATAGAGGCAGCGTTCAAGGAAGTCCTAGCAGAGCATCGGAGTTAGAATGAGGACAACTCCAAGTGTCTTATGAACAAACGAGGCTCGACCTTCTTTTTGCCATTTTCTTGTATCAAGTGTTTTCTAAATGAGCAAAGCTTGGCCCATCTTGTAATGTTTATGGATATATACAAACTTTCTTATTTCGAGGCTCATCTTTGTGTTTCATGTTTTATGCCTTTATCCAAATTGTTACTCATGTAAGCTTAGGGTAGCGGGGTGAGAGTGCATTGGTAAAGGTCGTGGCTTTACTGAACCCAAAGCTACACTCTCGGTCGGGCCCATATGTAGAATGCGATGGAGGGGCTAAGTCTATTAATCAGCCAGGTAGGCCCATAGATAGAATGGCAATCAGGGTTAAGGTCATGACTTGGCCATGCCCAAGAGAAATGATAGTGGCTAAGGCTGTCTTGCAACCATGCCTAAAGGGTTGGTGACAGTCGAGGCTAAGGCCATCAATGGGCCATGCCTAAGGAAGAGGTGATAGAGGCTAGGGCCTACGGTCAAATGTTCCTCAATTTATGAGAAGAGGGAGATGAATGAGGCCAAGGCCTGGGATTGGCCATGCCTAAGGTCATACAGAGAGACAAGTGGGCTTGGTCCCTGAGTGACTAGGCCAAAGGTGAAGTAGCAACTGGGCTATGGATGTCAATCGGCTAGGTCAAAGGTTATCTGATCCAACAAAAAGCAATCGGGTTATAGTCAATGGTCGACTAGGTGAAGGTTTCAGAGATTAACAATCGGGGTATGGCCGATGATCGACTATACCGAAGATTATCCAATCCAGTGAAAGGTGGTCGGGCTATGGCAAATGGTTGGTCAGGCCGAAGGTTGTAGTAAGAAAGAGGGATGACCAAGGCTAAATCCGACAATTGGCTGCACCAAGGGTCATGTAGGAGGGCGATAACCGAGACTTAGATAGGCAATTGGTTGTACCGGGGGTCACTAGGGGGCGATGACCAAGGCTAAGGCTGACAATTCACTGCACCAGGGGTTACGTGGGGGGCAATGACCGAGGCTAAGGTCGACAATTGGCCGCACCAAACATCATGCGATGGGGGGGGGCATGATGACTTAGATAAGGTTGACAATTGGCCGCATTATAAGGATCTGAGTCGAGATCGGATGAACATATAAGATGCAGGAAATTAAAATTTTATCTCGACACGAGTTGATCGCTCGGGTGTGATTCCCGTCAACTATCTACAAGAAAGATCTAATTTTACCTTTGCAATATATAGATCGTAACGAAACGGAAAGTGATCCCTTGTGGCAGTAATGAACTACGTAAGTGCCCAGTCTCTAGCAATATCTACACAGGCAAGGATGATGGAGTTTTCTCTACAAAGCACTCCATGAACGACTTCCTCAATGGTACTCTAGCAGAGTCTCTGCACTAGAGACAAGAGGGAGAAGAGAGAGGAGAAGGGGGAGTTCCTCCCAAGGAGGAGAGAGAGAAGGGGGCGGCTCTAACTGGGGAAACCCTAGATGCTTGGCCTTGGGTTCCCTAGCTCCATGCAATTATTTATAGACTTCTAAATTTTTCACAAAAATTTTCATAAGTCCATAATTGCATAAATACTCCCACCATTCATAACTCTAATATGTATGACCCACTAGGCCTAGTGTCAGTTTGGTTTTAAGCCCATTCAGCTTAAGAACGCTTTCTTATCTTTTCCATATTAACAATTAACATGGAATTAATTATTTAATAATCTCATGACTTAAATAATTAACTCATCATCTCATGATGGATAATCATCTCATGATTATTCCTCTATTGAGCTTTTAGGCAACGGTAAGCACTAAGTAACACTCTGTGACCCAGAAGATAAAAGGGGCCTATAAAATCACTCTAAGACCTTTCCGTCCATAGTTACCATACACTTATAGTCCTTCATTCATGCACAATGTTGTTGGTCATAATTAAGGGTATGGCCATACTATCAAACCCTTCTTATTTATAACCTATTGAACTCTGTACTTTAAGTCACACAGGAAAACTCCTTTTCTTGTGAGCAATGTAACCTTGACCAGAGATTTTCTTGAGTACCATCCATAGGGCATTCTCTCTCATGCTATACCTGAGAGTGAATGGTCCACTATTGTTACTCAATTATATTCACATATATTCCACTATATCCGAATACCTGAGCATTCGAAAGTTGTGACTCAAGTCCTTTTGCCAAGAATCAAAACATATGAGTCTTCATGCAAAATATCCTTGGTGACTCATGTCCAAATACTAATTGTGCTACTGTGCCTGAAGAATCTCTTGGTTGATAGTTAGATATAATTAGCGTCTAAAGATTCATAATCAGATCAGTTTAGTGACCTTGGAGGCACAAAATTACACCACTAGATAAGAAAAGAGATGTGAAGAAAAGAAAGATATGGACTGTGATCGTCACCAAGGAATTATAACATAACTACACTAAGAAACTTGCTGCAAATATGTTACTTACCCTGGAAAAGAAGAACCAGCCAGAATCATGTTTGATTAATAAAGCGATCATTGTGAAGTGCGCATTCAGATATGAATGTGGTCTCTGAGAGTTGTGCGACCAAAAAAAGGTCTCTATGACCACCACGCTCAAACAACAAGTGTGGGAGACTAGAATTCTGCTTCTTTCTCTCTCTTCAACAGGCCAAAGAGCAACGGCCTCACATCTGCTTCCTGCTTGGGCCTACAATAGAGATCAAATAAGGAGAAAAACCCATTAGAATTGAGAATTGTGTAGCATCTATCTCTTAATGAAAATAAACATTTAAAAGGAAGGGGAGAATACTTGGAGGGTGTGTGTTTATGTGTAATGCAAAGAACGTGAAAGAAAGTGTATGCTTATGCTATGAAGAGAAATAGTGCAAAGAATAAGAGATAATAATAAAAGACAATAGAAAGCAAAACTAGTAGAAAGGAGGTTCCCTAGTCACGTGATAGACTGCGATCAGGTTAAGTCTGCATGAACGTGGAATCTCGTAAAAATTAGACTTTCGGGCCTTAATGGACTCCAAATTGAGTTGAATGCGCTCACAATGGATCAAAGGATTACTCAAAAGTGATGACCAATCTCGGACATCATTAATGTGAATAAGATAAGCGCTTAACTTATGGGAAAAAATGGGTGTCTACAGATGTCCCTCCTTAATATCCACTTTACAGGGGAGCGAGCGGAGATAAAGCGAAGGTGACAAGAAATGGAGACGAAGTAGAAGTGAAGTGAAGTAGAATGAAGAAGGGCGTATCAAGGTAAAAGACATCAGTCTTGACCAACAAGCAATAAGAATTATCTAGAAAACTCTGAACTAATCACAAGGACAAGCTAGCACAGATGACTCCTATCTAGAACAACATATAAAGTAGGAGATGATCAACCTCTTCATATTAAAAAGGCACCCTAGCCCTTATTGGCGTGTAGGTTTCACACATTAGAGGCGTTGTCACGAACCCAGTGAAAAAGCGTCGCCATCGTGGGGTTCACAGCTAATAAGCAGATCGAATGGAAAAGATTGATTGCATTGAACTAAGTTGAGTTGAGAGAGGAAGATTCCAGACAGGAAACATACTGACCAATTGGACCTAGCAACTAGCTTAGAGTAGACTTTCAAATTTGGGATGGAATGAGTATCTCTTATTCAAGATTTTAAGTACTATTGACCATTGCCAGGGAGATACCTTTGACGGATCATGAGTCATGAATGCTCAAAAATGACATGATGCCTTTTGCGTTAAAGAAAAAGAAATCATAAAATCGAATGCAAAGAAAAGATAAAATAGAAATACTCAATGATAATATTGTTAGACCGAATAAACTAGGGTCAAGAGTCTCGAAATACTCAAGGATAATATTGTTAGACCGAATAAACTAGGGTCAAGAGTCCTCTCGCAACCATGGCATGTAAGATAGAGTCCATAATTTCCCAATTTATTCAACCTAACGGCCTATCCAACAATTAACCGTGTGCACCTAGATCATCATAATTTTTGTTGAAGGGAAATATCAGATCCCAAAACACATTGTGAACCAACTAGTCCTTGAGATAACATAATAGAGTAAATATCATATAGTAAGACGCAGAGGAGTACGAAAAGAGATACTTACCTGCTTACCTGAGAGGTGTAGCACTTCCCATTTTTGGGTTTTTTTCTTGATTTTCTGATTCTTATGGATTTTCATAAACAATATGAAGGAATAAAACATAAAGATAGCAAATGGAAACTAAACAAATCATACTAGAGACAAGACCACGAACTAAAACACACATTGAGAGAAACTACGTCAAAACATGCACTAATTAACATAAATGGACTAAGAGACCCAAATACGAACGAATTGGACAAACAACCAGAGAAGAACGTGGTATATGAGCTGTCTACGACCAAAAAGTGGTCCCTAGGTAGACCGTGACCATAAGGAAGACACAAGTAATGCTAAAGTACACTTCAGCCAAAATCGATGATTCACACAAGGCATAGAACCGTCAGACCCTCTCATGGAGTCATATGATGAGGAAAGAATGAGCAAAGACTGAGAAGGATAGGTGGGATAATGAGCTTCAGATTCGAATCATGGTCAGGACTGAAGGAGCAAGACAGATCAAGAGGTGTGAGCAGAACCTAGGCAAAAGCAATCAGAAAATGATGAGGAATTGAGCGAGCAATGCTGGGAACCTACGCTCTACACAAAGAAATTACGATAGCCAAAAAGAGAAATAACAAATGCATTGAAAATAAAGGACACTTTTCTTTTTTTGAAAATTTTCAGATTTTTTTTAAATTTTGACTTTATTTATTTCTTTGGAATTTTGAATTTAAGACCAAGATTGAACTTTCCTAAATATGGAAATTAAATATGGAACTTTATAATTTGGACGATCAGAGCGAGTGATGTATGGCAAAGGTCAGAGATAGGTGACAGGGGTTAGCGATGTATTACAAGAGTATATGACATGTGGAAGGTATTGTATGACCAATATAAATGATCTACATCAGGTGGAAGGTATTTTACGTTAGATGAATAGTATTTGATGTCAGGTGAAAGTTATTGTGCCAACAGATGGAGAACATGGGGTTTAATGGAGAAGTGTTAGTGGAGATGTTTTGATTAAATAATTTTTCCCATTGAAGTGGTATTGAGAGTGACCAATTTGTAAGGGGAGGACTCGGGTTCAATACCAGGTTCCCCTTTCCCGTTTGAAAAAAAAATTACCTAGCCAAAAAAAAAAGAGAGCGACCCCTTCAGGTGCAGGTTCTCCTTCATAAGAGTGTCGAGGGTCACTTCTTGAACCTCGTTCGCAGGAGGGTCATTGTTGACCGGCTCTGCGTTGATGGGAGGGTCGCGGTCTTCCACCGGGACCTCTTTTGCGTGTTCTGACGCCTGCGGTCCGACAGAAGTGCCGATGTGACCTGTTGGGGGAGGCGGCGGAGCCTGGTGGTGTGGCCTCTTGAAGTGGGACACAGGCTGGTTCAAGTCGTCAGACTGGGTGTCTGGATGGTGTTCGGTGGTGTAGCACGCGAACACTCGAACCGCATCATTGATGAACTGGGCCGTCCGCTTCCTCCGCGGGTGTCGCTCAGGGCAGACGGGCGTCCCTAGTCTATTGAAGACCGAGATACTTTGCGGAGGGGGCTCACTCCCGATGTCAGCAGGAGGAGAACCCTGGACAGGTTGCTGGAGGGCCCGAGGACGGGCTCATCTTTGCCTCCGCTTGCTTGTGCGGGGGACATTGGATGACTGGGCATCATCCGACGATGCTACTATAAAGCCAGACGCAGCTCGTCTGATGCTGTGTCTGAGTGCTCACAGGGGGTTTGTGATATGCGCCCTCCGAACGGCTTGAGCTTCTTCTGGGGTGACCCAGATTCTTCTCAGGTCAGATTGTTGATCTCCCTGTCGCCATTTTTTCGGCGAGTTATCTTGGGAGGCTGTGTGCCTAGCTGCGGTGGGTGCCCCCGGGCTGCCACCGAGGAACCCGCTCCTTTGAGCTTTGCCTCGTCCTCTCGTGTTTGATGCAATAGGTCAAAACGATTGGAAGTGGGGATGGTGAGGACGGTCCGTTCCTGGGGTATGATTGGTTCACCCCCGTCGAGACGGATCCGCAAGTCGCCAACAAGGACCGTCTTGCCGGAGTTGCTGGTTGCAGCAGCGAGTCGCCTAGTTCTATGGCCATGGCGACGCTTCTTCTGAGGAGCCGAGGAAGACTTCGCCCCAAGATGGTAGACCGAGAAAACCCGGCCTGGAGCGACTGGCAGCATGAAGCCGTCAGTCTGGAGTGCTGGGATCGGCCCCCGGGGTAAGTAACCCGCGCCGGGAGTCAATGGTTGGGGGACTCGGGTGTAAGCCTTCGCCCGCGCCGATAGGAGTGTCGCTGATGTTCGAGATGATGCTCTTGCACCGGAAAGCGACACCGTTAGAAGTGCTGGGGTGCCGACGCCCTTGGGCCGAGGACCCATTGTAGGTGCCTGCGTAATCCGGGCTCGGGTCGGGATGCCAGAGGGAGGTGCTGGGGAACGTTGCCCCCTGAGTAGAGGACCCATGGGGAGAGCAGGTCCAACTGGAGCTCGAGATAGGGGTCCGGAGTGCACTACCGGGAAGCCGTGAACTCGGGGCTGTGAGCCCGTGTCGAGTGTCAGCCTTGCCGAGATTTAGGGTCGGAAACCCGATGCAGATGCTGAGGAGCCGTAGACCCGAGGCTGAAAGACTGTGTCGGGTGCTGGCTTGGATGGAGCTCGGGGTTGGGGACCCGAGACAAACGCTGAGGAGCTTTGGACCCGAGGTTGGGAGCTCGTGTTAGGTGCCGGCTTAGCTGGAGCTCGGGGTTGGAGACCCGAGGAAGATGCCGGGAAGCCGTAGACCCGGGGCTGGGAGCCCGTGTTGGGTGTCGGCTTGGATGCGGCTCGGGGTTGAGAACCCGAGGAAGAGGCTGGGAAGCCGTGGACCCGGGGCAGGGAGCCCGTGTTGGGTGACAGCTTGGCTGCGGCTCGGGGTTGAGGACCCATGGAAGATGCTGGGAAGCCATGGACCCGGGGTAGGGAGCCCGTGTTGGGTGCCGGCTTGGCTGCTGCTCGGGATTGAGAACCCGAGGAAGAGGCTGGGATGGTGGCCGAAGTCCAGCGCGTGGGGCCCGTGTTGAAGCTCGGACGAGGCTAGCCTCAGGAGCTAAAGCTTACCCGGGCCGGCGTTGATCTGGGAGCCCTGTAGGGGCTAGTGGTGACAGTCCTGTGCCCGGCGCTTAGGCGGGACACCGGTGCTAGAAGTGCGTGTGGCGCATTGGCCACGGGAGCCAATGGAGGAACTGGAGTCGGCTGAGGGGCTGTCATAGGTATCACACCCAAGAAGTAGGGTGATCCGATGACCGGGGCGAAGCTGCCGAAAGCGATGGGCATCTCCAAGTAGCCCACCCGGGCATGGGTGGCAATGACATTGGGGCCGTAGGTGACGGTCGCCATGGTTGTTGGAGTGCTGAGTGCTGCGGAGGCGACGCTAGCTGACAGTCACCGAGAGCGGTCCGATGATCAGAACGTGAACCGGAAGTTGCTAGCGGAAGCGTGCACGAGTACCCTCCTCTGCCTCTCCTGCAAGGACAGGGAAAGGGCACCGGGCTTCAAGGCTGGCACAGATTTTTCTTCCGCAAAAAGAAGGAAGACGGGAGAAGTCCCACCGGACGTGCCATCCTCTCTGTTCGCGGGAGTTTTTTTTTTATGCCGATTAACCAGGGTGAAGGAAGGGATACAGCGGGGAAGGAAAATACAGGAGTTTGATATATCTTGGGTATCCTCCTTACGGGTGCATGCCTCTCACGGCGGTATCGGGCACTCTCCTTTCACGGAAAGTCGGAAAGGGTCGAATGGCACGGAAGTGTCGGGATAAAGGTTAACTGGACAAGATGCGGGCGTGCCAGTCGATCTCTCGACAATCACTCATGGAACCAAGGTTTGACCAGGGAAGCACCATCAGGGCCTGGCATGTGGGCTCGGGCAATCGGGCGACACGTGGAGAAAAGGGGTTCCACTGGTGCGAGTGCGTAGGTGATTGCGGGAATCGTGTACAGGGCGTCTTTCCCCACCGGACGCATACAACCGGTGTTTATTTACATCGGATTGAATCCGAATACCTTCGTTCCATGCTGAAGAAAAGTCTGTATATGTGTCTGAAGCCATGGGTAGAGGGCTGGGGGCACTTAGTAGCTAGGGGTAAACGTAAGACCAAGGGGTGTTAATTGGGGCCAGGGTGTTGGGCACGGATGCCGAGTGGAGTGGGTAGGAAGTTGGGGCCCCGAACACGGGCATATGTATTTCACTGGTTTTATGATGAGACACATGGGCTTTACAAGCGGGCCCTAGTGGGCCAAAGTACAATTGGAGCAAGCCGCAGGACAATTCCGACACGTGGGTCGGTCCCCGGGTCAATACGTGATAAAGAGGGTATCCGCATGTTCTACAGGGACTCTTTACAGAGGAGTTGGTGTGGGTCCGACTGCCTTGGTGGCCAGAGCGGATGCGGACTGGCGTCTGGCGGAGATCAGACGCGGCTCGAGGTGAGCGGTCAGGTCCGGGTCTCGGGCGGTGAGTGTTGTCATGCTGGAGAGTTGAGGTCGGCCCTGGGACTATGAGTCCCGGGCCAGAGGTCCGACTAGACTTGATTTGTCAATCTGACGGGCCGACGGCCGACTGACAGGTGAACGACGGGCACACGGTTTCGTGTCGGGGGCCGATGCGGCATTATGAAGTGCTCTTCGTCACCGTCGTAAGAGTCGTGAGTTGATGTACACGGGCGGACCCGGGATGCGGGCGTATTTGCCGTTGGTACGGTCATCTTACATGTGACGGGGATGGACTTGGTATGAGACGGCTAGACACCGCGTGAGGGGAGTACGTGAGACATACCTTCGGCGTGTGTGACCCGACTAGCAAGACAAACGCGCGCGCACTTGTCTCCTCGCGTTCCCGACCCTTGTCGAAAGCCTCGGGAGTCCGAGGGTGCGACAATTAGGCCGGGGAAGATCGGTCGTCCGACTGTGTGTTCGTGCGTTGCTTCCTGCGTTTCTTGTCCTGTCTCCTCTTGTTCTAAGCTTGCAAGGGGGGCAATTTATAGAAGTTGAAGGGGTGGGGGTGGGATTTAGGCGGACCAAGTTGAGGGTCCAACTTTGTCCGGGTAAACCCCCCAAATAGTAGTATTATTATTATTTTATTTGTATTTTTATGTGTATTGTGTGTGTGTGTCGGAGTGGAAGGGATGGGGTTTAGGCGGACCAGCCCAAGGGGCTGGTCTGGTCCGCCTAAAGCCTTCCTCCAGGGGGGGTTTAGGCGGACTAGCCCCATGGGCTGGTCTGGTCCGCCTGAACCCCTCTTCGGGGGGTGTAATTCTTTTTTTTTAATTTTTGGAGAGGTTTATGCAGACCAGCCTGGGGGTTCAGACTTGTCCGCCTAAACCCCTCCCCAGGGGGGTTTGGGCGGACCAAAGTGGTCCCTTTTTTTAATTAAAAAATCTTTTTTTTATTATCCAAGGGTTTAGGCAGACCAGCCTGGGGTCCAGGCTGGTCTGCCTAAACCCCTCCCCAGGGGGGGTTTGGGCGGACCAGGTAGAAGAGAGAGAGGGGGAGTGGTCCCGCCTCTATAAAACCCAGTTTTTTGTGTATTTTTCTTCCTAAATAAAACTAAGAAGAAAAGGACAAGTGCTGGGAGGATACGTGGAGACTTGTGAGTGCGTTGACTGCCGAGGACCGCTCCCCTGTGATGTTGTGATGCGGGACGACTACGAGACTCGACGCGGACGAGTTGCGACCTTGGACTCTATAGGACGACGCGACAGGTTGGACGACACGACCAGCAACAACGATACAATGCGGCACCTAAAGAGCTCCAGAAGAGGTGATGTGCCCCAAACAAGAAGTGCTAACTCACGGTCGTCCCCATCGAGGGAAGCGCGACGATCTGCACGGTTGAGTAACCGGCTTTGAGTCTCGGGTGGCTGGCTTGCTCTCACGCTCGGAACGAGTCGTGGGACGGGTATCGCGCTCACAACTCACAGCGGTGATGTATCACGAGCTAGCTAGGAAAGTAACCTACTCACATGTAGCGGCATCTAGAACGCATACTAGCTAAGTAAAATATGATAAAAGGGGGTGGCGAGTGTACCTCCACGCTCGGGGCGTGGGGAAGACTTCCCGGCCGAGATCTGGAACTCCCGGTACAGAAATAATTAATAATTACAGAAATAATGCTAAGCCCACTCCACGCAGGGAGGTAACAGGCGACACGTGGGATCCGGGAGCACCAATCTCGGGTTGGCGGGCAGCAGTCGATGGCGCACGGGCGGACGCGATCGGCCGGTTCAACTCCGTTCACTCGGGCCCACCGAATGGTACGTGCGACCCGCTACTGGTACGGCGGTGTCTAGGGCGGCTCCTGGCTGCAATGACTGACGGGGACGCTCGTGGAGTGTCCCGGGTCGATCCCCGGGAGCGGCGGTCGCCGGAGTGGAGGCGGGCGATTTCTTGGGAATTATCTCCCAATGTTGTCCCGCAGCTGTGTTTCTGTCCAGATCTGCGCGCTCCGGTGAGATTGGCTGGTACGCTCAACTCCGACGTCGGATCGGGACACAAAAGATACCGTTGGAAAGAGGACTTAAAATCCTACAACATACTGGAACTACAGACTTGTCCAATGGTTGGATTTAAAATGGGAGTGACTGCAAACTGACTGAACACACTATCCCGAAATAAAGAACAGACAGGACAGAACCTAATCCCCCTGATCAAGGGCTTTGACCAAGGATCAAATGGGCGAATTAGGACCTGATATTTTTATGGTGGGTAGAGGGGAGGGTGAAGAAGACGCACATAGCTCATTTGTGAGATTTGGACAACATTTAATGGGTGAGAAAAATCGACTACTAAGATCTATCCGGCATACTTGCACACAGGCAGATTTTGGGGAAGATGAACATATGGATGGGAAAGGGGGCAAACGGACTCTGATATACCTAAACATTGAACTGGAAATGGCCTATGATAGGGGGAGCCTACCCTCAAAGTTTCACGACAATCCAACGGTCGGATCTCCTGTACCCATTCTTTCACCGAGCTGCTGTCCTGAAACTCCAAGTTTGGGGCAGCAGGAGGAAGACCGGCTCATGACTGAACGGCGGCACGAACGGCGGCGGTGAACGTTCACAGAAGATAGAGGAAGAAGAGAAGTAGAAGAAATATGAGGGAGATAGAAGATTTAGGATCAGATCTAGAGAGAGTTGGGGGTGGGAGGAGGAAGAACACCAAGAACACTCAAGAGGGAGAGGGGAGTGCACACCAATCAATATTCTCTTCAATTTTCTCATTAGGTCCACACAAAATACAACAAGAGACTATGAATATGAAAACCATAGATCTAGATCCAAGGACATCCATTAACTCCAAAGGACATCCACTAACATTGGTCAAGGGTGGGTGGGAGACAAGCATGGGGGACAAGGAGGGGGCATCCTCTACCCTTGTCTCCTTGGTCCAATAGTCCAACTCTTCTAGAGGCCCACCTTGGGCTTGGGCTCCTAATGGTCTTGAGGTCCAATTTAAAAATTGGACCCCTTACATGAAGTGTAGCCCATATTACAATCTTGATCCAACTCGAAGCTAAAATACCAAATACACACTAATACACTCACAATAAGCAAATACAGTCTAATACACTCACAATAAACATAGGAAAGTATCAACACTCTGGTAGGAACTCCATACTGTCGCCCAGCCACAAGGATGTCGATGTCGACCGAGTCGTACTGCGGGTCCGGTACCGACGGCTCGCTGAGTCGGGCCGTACTCGTGCTCTAGTGTCCTCACCAATTCTCCCCGGGTGGGAGAAGCTCGACCCCGTCAAGTAAGGGTCCGGGTCGCTCTGGTACCGATCCAGCAGATCTGGATCTATCCTATGTAGCTCTGCCCGGGTGATACAGGTGTCATCGGACGCGGGCCGTCCCCTCCAATGCACCATGTAGCGCTGGTACACTCCGCCTCGAGTAGTCGTCACCTGCTCGTCTAGTATACATTCTATCTGCTCTCGCTGCTGAGGTAACAAGGCTGGAGGTGGACACTCTAGGGTGGTGTCACTCATAATGGGTGGAGACGGCTCAACGGGCTCACTAGGTATCACCGTTGGGTCCCTATAAGCGAAGAGATCCGAGACGTTGAAAGTCGAGATGATCCCGTAATCCTCTGGCAAGTCCACAACATATGCGTTCGATCCAACTCGCCTCACTACCCGAAAGGGATCGCCACCGCGAGCATGCAACTTCTTCACGGCTCCTGACGGAAACCGTTCAGGTCTGACCCTGATCATGATAGAATCTCCCTCCTGAAACTCACGGTGGTGCCTATGGGAGTCAGCCAATTCTTTGTATCGTGCGTTGCTGGACTCAATGTGACGACGAATATGCTCATGCAACTGTCTAATATGGCTAGCAAAAGACTCGGCTGACTCAGACACACGGGACTAGATGGGAGATGGGACTAGGTCTATGGGTCTCCTAGGTCTACGGCCAGTGACAATCTCGAAGGGGCTCATACCTGTAGACCTATTGACCGAATCGTTATAAGCAAACTCGGCCAAGGGTAAGACCAAATCCCAATCCCTGACTCGACCTCGGACAAGACACCTAAGAAGGTCCCCCAAACTCCTATTGACAACCTCAGTCTGACCATCGGTCTGGGGGTGGTATACAGTGCAGAATTTCAGCTGGGTGCCCATCATGTGCCATAGGGTCTTCCAAAAGTAACTGGTTAATCGAACATCCCTATCTGATACTATGGTACGGGGAAGGCCAAATCTGGAGACACAGTGGGAGAAGAACAGACGGGCAACTCTAGTGGCATCCGAGGTCTTGGAGCATGGAATGAATAATGCCATCTTGGAGAACCGATCGACAACCACAAAGATCGAGTCATGCTTTCGGAGGGTGCGGGGCAATCCTAACACAAAGTCCATGCTAATGTCCTGCCATGGACTATCCGGGACGGGAAGGGGAGTATAGAGGCCGGTACTTTACTTCCTTTGTTTGGCCATAGCACAAGTGCGGCACTAGGCCACAATACGAGCAACATCCCTCTTTAGGCTAGGCCAATAGAATCGATGTCCAACCGCCTCTATGGTCTTGTTCCGGCCAAAGTGGCCAGCAAGACCTCCCGCATGCATCTCCCATGTAAGAAAGTCACGAACAGAAGTCCGTGGGATGCACAACTTGTCACCCCGGAATAGGTGACCCTCCTGTAACACAAACTCGCTATAATCGCGCGAGGGACCATCCTGAAGGACGGCATAGATCAGACCAAAGTCTGGACAGTCAACATAAGCATCCTTCAGCCTCTCTAGCCCTACCACCTCCACACTCATGGTGGTCAACATCATCACCCGATGACTCAGTGCGTCGGCCACCTTGTTCTCCGCCCCTGCCTTGTGCTTAAGCACAAAGGTGTACTCTTGGAGATATTCCACCCAACGACTGTGACGAGCGTTCAGCTTTTTCTGGGTATGGAGGAATCGTAAGGCCTCATGATCAGAAAAGAGGACAAACTCCTGGTGCAATAGATAATGTCTCCAATACCTCAATACCTGGACGACTGCGTAAAATTCTTTATCATAAGTGGAATAGCGCAGTTTGGCATCGTTAAGCTTCTCGCTAAAGAATGCAATGGGGTGGGACTCCTGACTCAATACTCCACCAATGCCTACCCCAGAAGCATCACATGTGACCTCAAACACCTTAGAAAAATCAGGAAGTGCAAGGACAGGTGCCTGGGTCATACGCTCCTTGATGTCCTGGAATGCTGTGGCTGCGGCTTTGGTCCATACAAATGCCCCCTTCTTTATGCAATCAGTGATTGGGGCAGTGATAGAATTGAAACCACGAATGAAGCGCCGGTAGAACGTCGCTAGGCCATGGAAACTCCGAACATCGTGGAGTGTGCGGGGCTCGGGCCACTCCTGGATGGCCCTAATCTTCTCCGGATCAGCGGAGACTCCATCTCTCGACACAATAAACCTGAGGAAAGTGATATGATCAGACATGAAAGCATATTTCTTTGGGTTGGCGTATAAAGTCTCACGCCTCAACACAATGCAGACTTGCCTAAGATGGTCAAAGTGATCCTCCCTAGTGCGGCTGTAGATAAGAATGTCGTCAAAGTAGACGACCAAGAAGACCCCTATCATAGGGCGTAAGATTTGGGTCATCAACTGCATGAAGGTGCTAGGGGCGTTGGAAAGCCCAAAGGGCATAACCAACCACTCATAAAGACCATCCTTGGTCTTGAATGCGGTCTTCCATTCATCCCCAGGCCTGATCCGCACCTAGTGATAGCCACTACGAAGGTCTATCTTTGAGAAGATAGTGGCTCCCGACATCATATCAAGTAAATCATCCAGTTGGGGAATGGGAAAATGATACTTCACCGTGATCTTGTTGATTGCACGGCTATCAATGCACATCCTCCATGTGCCATCCTTCTTCGGGGCCAATAATGCGGGAACAGCGCAAGGGCTCTTGCTGTCCCGAAGAGATCCCCGACTCATCAACTCCTCGACCTGCCGCTGTAGCTCGGCATGGTCCGTGGGACTCATCCTATAGTGGGGAAGGTTGGGCAAGGATGAGCCCGGGACGAGGTCGATCTCATGCTGGATATCCCTCATTGGTGGAAGGCCTCCCGGGAGGTCTTCGGGAAATACATCGGAGAATTCTTGCAATATTGCAGCTATCTCCAGGGGATGCTCATCCTCAAACCTAGGGGCAACATCCTCAACGCCCCTAACGACGACAACTAGAACGGGGTTACCCCCGGTCACCTCTTGCTCCATCTCCCTCGGACTGATCATCATCAACCTCCTGGGTGGAGGGTCCACTCTGCTAGGAGTAGTCGACGAGGTGGATGCCTGTGCCGAGGACAAAGTGGGTGGACCGGCCTTCCCCTGATCAGAAGTGGTCGTAGTGCTGGGGCCAGCTGGTCCGCGGATAGATGGGTCCTTCGGCTGGACGGGGTGGAGGGTAATCCGATGGCCATCATGGTCGAATGTGCAAGTGTTCGACCTGCCATGAAGGGTGGCATCTCGGTCAAAGAGCCAAGGCCTACCAAGGATGATACTACCCACCTCCATAGGTAGTACATCACACCAGATCGCATCATGGTACGCCTGGAACTGCAGTGGCACCAGACACCGCAGCCTGACCGGGATGGAAGTGGAATCCACCCAAGAAACTCTATAAGGTGCAGGGTGATCCACGGGTGTCAAACCAATCCGCTTGACGATGCCTGTGGAGATAGCATTGATGCAACTGCCGCTATCTATAATCACCTTGCAGGCTTTCTTTTCCAGCCTACAAAATGTGTGGAATATAGTGGTACGATGCCAATCGTCACTCACCTGAGGCTGGGTCAGGATGCACCGAACTACACCCAAATGTATGTCCCCCTGATACGAGGTACCAGGGACGTCACCCTGCTCACCCTCCAACAGCTCATCAAAGAATTCCTCGGCCAATTCTTGGTCCGGCTCGTAGCTGACTGGTACCAACTCAGGCGTGGGGTCACGGGCCGGTGTGTCGGCAATAACAAGTGCTCCCCGGGTGGGACACTTGCTGGCAAAGTGGCCAACTCCACCACAAGTGTAGCAACGGTCTCGTGTCCCATTGCCCTGAGATGTTCCACCAATCATTGGCCCCTTACCCTTGTCCTCTCGATGGACTGGGGGTGTAGGAAGAAGAGGCCGAGCTGGTACAGCAGGCTGATAAGGCCGGGGGGCAGGGATGGGTGCCTGCGGGCGAGGGGGAGGGTCCCTCGGAGGGAAAGTGCGGAACCTAGGAGCAGTGGGGTCCTGCCGATGGGGTTCCGGGGGACGGGCCACCGGAAACCGGCTATAGGAGGTAGGCGTGGTACGAGGCTCGGTCCCACGCTGATAAGTGAACCCCGGGCGCTGGACGGGAGCGAACTCCGCCTCGAACTGCTCCAACTTTAGAGCAACCTGGTATGCGTCTTCCAAGATGGTAACATTGCGGC
Source organism: Amorphophallus konjac (assembly GCA_022559845.1). Lineage (NCBI taxonomy): Eukaryota > Viridiplantae > Streptophyta > Magnoliopsida > Alismatales > Araceae > Amorphophallus > Amorphophallus konjac. The sequence goes on along the minus strand of CM040129.1, from coordinate 11,266,227 downwards.
GAAATAATTCATATTGGTAGTGGGGCCGTAAACCACGACGGAAGCGCGATACAGGCATGGTGCTCTCCTCCGTAACGCCACATCGTAAAAAGTACTCGTCAAACTCCGCGATGTAGTTTGACACGGATCGCTCCCCTTGGGTGAGACTCTGCCACCTATCAATAAGTCGCTGACGGTACGTGGATGTGGAACGTGGAGCTTTATCTTTTTTTATTATATTATTTATTTATATTTTATTTGGGATTTTTGATTTATTAGGCGTGCCAGTCACCGGGGTGACAATTTTATTGTGCGCTCGATCTGACTTGGTCAGTCGATTGTGAAGTCCGAGTCGAGACCAGAAGTCCATCAAACCATAAAGGCTATGACGTTAATTACGTCCTTCCAAGGAAGGACAACCCTTGATTAAACGCCAAAATAGGAGGAAAGCAGCGGTGAAGATGAGGCTCAAAGAGACGGGGTTGATTCATTTGCAGAATGCTAAATGGACTAGTCAAAACAGGGGGGTTATTAAGTACGGGACAAATCTGACGGCATATCCCCGCCATCTTGGACTATGCCAAGTGGGAATAGGAAACCACCCATGCAGCGGCAGGGTAGGATCCGTAAAAGATCGGGTATAATAGACCCGGAGTTCGAATAGGGACCGGCGCGACATGGCACGTTCCATGTGGGTGCGGTGCCGCATCTATATCCCCCTTCGAGGGACCATCGGAGAGCATGCAATGACATAACTCCGTGGGTCGGCGGGGCTGAGAGAGAGAACACCACAGTTACCCGGCAGAGTATGTATAAATTTCGGCAGCATGTGTAACGACCCGAGAATCCGATTACCGGGAAGACCCGATAACCCGAGACTCGCACCGCCGCCCACGAGTCGGGAGGGCTCGGAAGGGCTAAAAGGAGTGTGGAGGCACAAAGAAATAGGAAATAAAGCAGGACAACCGACAACAACCAGCTGAAAGAAAGAACAACAACAGCTACAATAGAGTCCAGTCCAACAGAAAGTACAGTCTAAAGTAGTAAAACGTATCACATGCCAAGTGAACACTCGGCCCGGTAAGCTGGCAACTGAGAACCTCCGCTCCGCACCCTCGAACCACGAGGAAGAACCGCTGCACCTGAAAAGTAGGGAATGAGTCTCCAAAACAGAGACTCAGCAGGGATCCCACGGAACCCCAACCGGAAACAGCGGCGGTAGCGGAAAGGACAGCTACGACTACAGCAGGAACAGCAAACCGGTGGTCGGTCAAAAACTTGGCACTACAGCTACTCCTACTGTACCGGAAGGTACACCTCGATCACGCAGACGAAGCTACCAAACCATGCTAGTACCGCCTACCGAAGTAAAAACACACGGCAACCACGCCGCAGAGGCCTGTCCCCCGGACACAGCCGACCTGGACACGCTGTCCAAGGAGCAACCCCGACCATCCGATCGCGGGTACCGCACAACAAGACCCAACCTCGGTAAAGCCACTAGCACTAATCTCACGGCGCAAGAACCGACACACGCGCCAAGATCAAACAACCTAACTCACCGGTCAACACGACCAAAAACCCGAAGGTCAAAGACACAGAGACTGACAGTCTGTCACTCCGTACTCGATAGGAGTACCACCCACTAGAAGCACAGCCGGTAGCGTCCCCTGACGTCTTACACCGCACCGCAGGTGAACCGCCTGACGTGGTAGGTCCTACCCGAGGCGCGAACACCGTACAAGTAACTAGCTGGGGTCACGCCCGTCGACGTGCGTCCACCCGCCCCCAACCACGTGTGCACACACAGACCACGCGTCACTAGGTCTGGTCCTCTGACCGATTTTCCCCCGTAGCCGGACTCTGGCTACCGACGAGGGGCCTACGGTAACCGGCCCACAAACCGTCTCAAAGGTAAGCCTCTCCACCTACTCCCAGGTGGGACCACTCGCGTGTAAACAGGCTACGACTAGTGGAGGGTCACTGAAGGAGTAGACTCTCAACTCAACGGAAAACAACGTTCGAATCCGACGACGTACGGGGACCACCCCACGTACCGGCCCCGTCTCACGGTGACCACAGTCGGAGAAGAAACAGGACTCATAGTCCACGGCCACGCACGCACCGTGCACTAGAGTCGAGAAAACTCAAGTGGCGCTAAGCCACTGGACTCTGGACAGTCCTCTAGACAAACTACAGCCAACGGTCCTTGAGTCACAAGACTCGGGGTCAAGACCGTTGCACGCAACAGCACAAGGCCGTCGATCTAGCCCAATCTCTAGGTCCAAAATCACGATATCACGAATACCGAGACAACACACGAGTTGCCAAGACCATTCCCTTGGGAAGGGAACGCAAGGGACAAAGGCCACTCACACGGGCCACACGGAAAACACAGAAGCACGATTCCCAAGGCAGCACACAAGCCGCCACGACGATTTCCCATCTTGAAACAAGCGGGGAACCTCCAGCCCCAGGCCGGACAACTGGACTCACTGTCCAAGGCCAAACACATGGCCCACACGGGAATCGCCTTCCAAAGGAACCCACGATATGCGGGGGAGACCCCACCGCACACACACCGACACACGGTGACTCGATCAAGCGTAACACAAGAGCCCGGAACACGTGGGGTCACCCGGACCCACCACACCTACGGGCACGCTAATCGAGGTAACACGGTCCCTCCTGACACCCAAAAAAATACAGACACAGAACCCATGGGGTGTCCAGGATACTCACAAGGCCGGAGGTCGACCACTGGGTCCCAACCGGGTCGACCGGAGACCAACACAATGCGAACGGACGCTAAAAGGTCACCCGGACCCTTAAGCGCACGGGCACGTAAAACGAGGTAAACGGAACCTCCAGACACCCCAAAACACGGTCACGGAACTCCACTGGGTGTCCAAGGCACACACGGCCCAAGGGGAGCACTATCAGCCGCAGACCGCCCGCGCCGGGCAGCTCGGCTGGTCCCTCTAAGAACGCGATGTAGGTCCATAGCGCGTTCAAGCAGAACGCGCTATGCACCTATAGCGCGACACGACAGATCGCGCTATATCCCTATAGCGCGACTGCACAGATCGCGCTAGGATCACCTAGCGCGACAAGGCAGAATGCGCTAGGACCCCTAGCGCGACAGGGCAGAACGCGCTAGGACCCCATAGCGCGACAAGAACCACCTTACTGTTCATCTTCTCCGATGAACGCGCCCTATCGGGGCAGCATGACCTTCAAGAACGCACTACCCAAGGCTAGCGCGTTCTCAGTCCGTGCCTGAAAACGGTGGAAACCGCGGGAAAAGCCATGCCACGCCCCGTTCACCCCCAGGTGAAGGGGAAACAAAAGGGGAAACCTCCCCCAAGCTCCTAGGCATGCATCTAAACCCCTGGATCGCCCAAAAACACCATAAAACGGGAGATCCGGCTCACACCCCAAAATCATGCATTTTGCCCAAAACGCCCCGTTTAGCCCGCTCGACTCACCACGGCCTACGAAACTCACGGGAAAGGAAGTACACGGGTTGAGGGTCCATCACCCTACCTCCACCGAAGATTACGCGCACCGTGGACGCCGATCCACGAAGAAAACGCCGTTGAAGCCTCGCCGTTCCACGAACTGACGGCCGAGCTTCCACGCGCCTCCACCGCCTCGATCCTCATCCATCCTCGCCCGTGCCTCACCCGCGCCGTCCCCGCCTCGCCCATGCTCCTCCCCGTCGGCCGCCGGAGAGAGAGGGAGAGAGGAGAGAGCGTGAGAAGAGAGAGGGAGAGAAATGAGAAATGAGAGGGGGAGAGAGAGAAAAGGTTTATATATAGGAAAATCCAGAAATTCGGAAAAATCCAAAAAAATAGAAAATCACACCCTCGCGATCCTCGGAGCGCACCGATCGCAACGGTACCACTCGCGCCCAGGTGAACGGCCCGGTTCACCCGCAACGAGGTTCCGAAGGGAAAGCCGAAACCCACGCCGGGAATCGGAAAACACACGCGGAAAAAACCGCGGAACGCCTCCGGGCCTCCGAAACGACTCCGGATCGCGCCGATCCGAACACGAAAGATGTCCGAAACGAAATTTCAGACACAATGGAGCTGGACACTCCGAGAAACCAGATCCAGGACCCACGAACGAGGATCCGAAAAATCCGGGGCATTACAGCCCTCCCCCCTTAAAGGAATTTCGTCCTCAAAATTCAGGACCTAGCACAAAGTCACAGGGGAAGAACACTGAACCAACTGACACACTGTCAGAGCCCCAGCACAGAAAACCTCGATTCTCATGAAAATACCGGTCCTGAGGAACACAGCCAGACTTATAATTACAAACAACACCTCGCTCCTCGCGCCGAGCACACCGGCCAACAGAGCAGGCATATACCAAAGGACACAGTCCGGCATCACCTCAGCCAATGCGAGAATCCACAATGGCGCCGCAGCCATGATCTTGCTCACCGAGGAAACACAACCCTCGACACGAGCGACAGCTACTGATCCACCCAATGGTCAGCAGACAAAACACACATCAGCTTCGCAACCAGCTGACAGGTCGCACACCCTCCTCAAGGGAGCAACCAAAACAGAGCCTCCACCAGCTCAAGCAGCCATCTCAGCCGACCGCAACCAGCACATCGGCTCAACACCAAGAAACACCCCACACATGGCAAGCCGAAAGCCGGACATAACACTGTGCCAACTCTCGTCAGAAGACAAACTCCGACAAAGTCCAGATCCCATCTGGAAAGGCACATCACAGAAACGACCACCAAAGGTCTCGCTGGCACACGGCTCTCGCCACGCTCGAGCCCCAACAACCAGCATCTTCTGTCTCTGAAAAGACCATCCACTGGTCACCAACTGCTCGCAAACTCGACCCTCTCGGGGAGCACGACGAAACCAAATGACAGAACATGGCGTCTTCAGTCATCACCTCACGGGACTCAGACTTATAGGGAACCACCCCATGCTAGTCACCAAACCAAGGATAACCTTGCGACACCAATGTCCTATCAGGGACCACCAAGCCGACGCCAACCTCACAGGAGGCCTCCGCCCTAATGCGTCACTCTTCCATCTGGTCTCATCAAATCCTTCGATCAATCCAAGTGGACACCTGCCAATCCCGATTCCGCCCTTACCACAGAGCCACGGGACACCACTTGAACAGAGCTCACGGGTCCCTAAGCAACGAACATTCCACCGTGGTCGGCTACGAGACTAGCCTTACCAGTCACTCGCAGCTACCAACAGGAACCCACAGCCTGCCAGAGATCACTTCCTCAAAAGACGATCTCATCCGAGGACACGACTGGGAACACAAGTCGGACACCAAGCCACCGACTCTGACCATCACGTCCTCGACCTCCGTCAGGCGACATTCTCAACAACCTCATCCAGGTCCAACACCGACGCCTGACACGGCTTCCATCACAGGAACAGGGTACTCATGCGGCGCACTAGCCAGCACTTTTCCCAACACTCCAACTTGCCAGTGCCAAGAACCACGAAACCTTGAACAACGGCACGGCAACAGCACGTTTCACACCAAGGAACCAATCCTCCGGTGCTCAACGCAACTCAGGAATCTGCCCGTAGCAACCAACGCTACGATCCTGAACCAGTGGGTCACAAGCCCACCACGCTTCCGCTGCGCACTCTGATCCGCGCGCACAGCCGAGAAAGCGAACACCGCCCAACTAGCACTCGTCCTTCCGGAAAAGCGCCAGCACACCCTCACACAACAAGGGAATGGGCACGGCTTCTCACAGACAACCACCCGGCCAAGACAAGGAGCACGTCTCGCACGGACTTCATGGCACACAAGGCCAACCAATCCGAACACACAATGCAAGACGACGATCCTTAGCCGAACGCAATCTCTCCAACCAAAGGAGAAACCAGCGCACTTCCGACCAACGGAAGAACTCCACGCTTGACCTGACCTCGAACCTCACGCACACTGGAAACAACACCATCCAGCACCAAGGAAAACCATCACTTCCACCAGGTCAGCGCCTCCGACACACTCGACGAGTGTCACGTCGGACCACAATCACAGCATCTCTCGATGCACCGCCGCTGCAATTCCTCGAACTGCACCACGGCATGCCAAGAGCCGCAACACGAGCCATAACCGGCAACTGCCAACGCTCATCCTCGAGTCCCGAACTCGCCGCGGAGCCTTCACATCTCAAGCCAACTCTAGAGCGAACACAACCCATCCACTGACATAAGCGCAGGAGCAAAGACTTAACGGGACATCTCTGCCAAATCCTGCCTCGAAATCAGCAGAACGATCAGGACCGACACGTCATGTCTGACGCCACAGAGCGCGACAAGAACATCAGGCTCGATGAAACAGCAGCCCACCGAGAAGATCCTCCGCTCACCCGAGCACACTTCTCGATCAGAACGCCTCAGGAGCTGGACAAACCTCAAGCTGGAGTGGCCAAAATCGACAGCAGCTCCCTCAGAGCGCGCTCACGGCCACTTAACCACGAACAGTCCGCACCAGACACCTGACCACGCTGCAGGTTCCTCGAACGTAGCACCGTGAACTCACACCTGCCAGCAACCTCTGCCCAACGCAGCACAACCAGGGCCACCACCGATGAGGGAGAAGACTCTCGACCTCGATCCTTAGACCCCATGCTGGCACGAAAGCCGCAGACAACAACCACCTTCACAGCACCGCACAGCGCACTCAAGCTCTCAAGCGAGAAACAAGGAGGAAAACAAGCACAAAACCCTAAGCCAGCTGCCGACTGTACTGGACCTTATGGACTCTGATCACTGCAACATTTCGAATTCCTATGTACGTCCATAACCACCGCTCTGATACCAGCTGTAACGACCCGAGAATCCGATTACCGGGAAGACCCGATAACCCGAGACTCGCACCGCCGCCCACGAGTCGGGAGGGCTCGGAAGGGCTAAAAGGAGTGTGGAGGCACAAAGAAATAGGAAATAAAGCAGGACAATCGACAACAACCAGCTGAAAGAAAGAACAACAATAGCTACAACAGAGTCCAGTCCAATAGAAAGTACAGTCTAAAGCAGTAAAACGTACCACATGCCAAGTGAACACTCGGCCCGGCAAGCTGGCAACTGAGAACCTCCGCTCCGCACCCTCGAACCACGAGGAAGAACCGCTGCACCTGAAAAGCAGGGAATGAGTCTCCAAAACAGAGACTCAGCAGGGATCCCGCGGAACCCCAACCGGAAACAGCGGCGGTAGCGGAAAGGAGAGCTACGACTACAGCAGGAACAGCAAACCGGTGGCCGGTCAAAAACTCGGCACTACAGCTACTCCTACTGTACCGGAAGGTACACCTCGATCACGCAGACGAAGCTACCAAACCACGCTAGTACCGCCTACCGAAGTAAAAACACACGGCAACCACGCCGCAGAGGCCTGTCCCCCGGACACAGCCGACCTGGACACGCTGTCCAAGGAGCAACCCCGACCATCCGATCGCGGGTACCGCACAACAAGACCCAACCTCGGTAAAGCCACTAGCACTAATCTCACGGCGCAAGAACCGACACACGCGCCAAGATGAAACAACCGAACTCACCGGTCAACACGACCAAAAACCCGAAGGTCAAAGACACAGAGACTGACAGTCTGTCACTCCGTACTCGACAGGAGTACCACCCACTAGAAGCACAGCCGGTAGCGTCCCCTGACGTCTTACACCGCACCGCAGGTGAACCGCCTGACGTGGTAGGTCCTACCCGAGGCGCGAACACCGTACAAGTAACCACAAACAAGTAACTAGCTGGGGTCACGCCCGTCGACGTGCGTCCACCCGCCCCCAACCACGTGTGCACACACAGACCACACGTCACTAGGTCTGGTCCTCTGATCGGTTTTCCCCCGTAGCCGGACTCTGGCTACCGACGAGGGGCCTACGGTAACTGGTCCACAAACCGTCTCAAAGGTAAGCCTCTCCACCTACTCCCAGGTGGGACCACTCGCGTGTAAGCAGGCTACGACTAGTGGAGGGTCACTGAAGGAGTAGACTCTCAACTCAACGGAAAACAACGTCCGAATCCGACGACGTACGGGGACCACCCCACGTACCGGCCCCGTCTCACGGTGACCACAGTCGGAGAAGAAACAGGACTCACAGTCCACGGCCACGCACGCACCGTGCACTAGAGTCGAGAAAACTCAAGTGGCGCTAAGCCACTAGACTCTGGACAGTCCTCTAGACACACTACAACCAACGGTCCTTGAGTCACAAGACTCGGGGTCAAGACCGTTGCACGCAACAGCACAAGGCCGTCGATCTAGCCCAATCTCTAGGTCCAAAATCACGATATCACGAATACCGAGACAACACACGAGTTGCCAAGTCCATTCTCTTGGGAAGGGAACGCAAAGGACAAAGGCCACTCACACGGGCCACACGGAAAACACAGAAGCACGATTCCCAAGGCAGCACACAAGCCGCCACGACGATTTCCCATCTTGAAACAAGCGGGGAACCTCCAGCCCCAGGCCGGACAACTGGACTCACTGTCCAAGGCCAAACACATGGCCCACACGGGAATCGCCTTCCAAAGGAACCCACGATATGCGGGGGAGACCCCACCGCACACACACCGACACACGGTGACTCGATCAAGCGTAACACAAGAGCCCGAAACACGTGGGGTCACCCGGACCCACCACACCTACGGGCACGCTAATCGAGGTAACACGGTCCCTCCTGACACCCAAAGAAACATAGACACAGAACCCATGGGGTGTCCATGATACTCACAAGGCCGGAGGTCGACCACTGGGTCCCAACCGGGTCGACCGGAGACCAACACAATGCGAACGGACGCTAAAAGGTCACCCGGACCCTTAAGCGCATGGGCACGTAAAACGAGGTAAACGGAACCTCCAGACACCCCAAAACACGGTCACGGAACTCCACTAGGTGTCCAAGGCAAACACGGCCCAAGGGGAGCACGATCAGCCGCAGACCGCCCGCCTCGGGCAGCCCGACTGGTCCCTCTAAGAACGCGCTGTAGGTCCATAGCGCGTTCAAGCAGAACGCGCTATGCACCTATAGCGCGACACGACAGATCGCGCTATATCCCTATAGCGCGACTGCACAGATCGCGCTAGGATCACCTAGCGCGACAAGGCAGAATGCGCTAGGGACCCCTAGCGCGACAGGGCAGAACGCGCTAGGACCCCATAGCGCGACAAGAACCGCCTTACTGTTCATCTTCTCCGATGAACGCGCCCTATCGGGGCAGCGCGACCTTCAAGAACGCGCTACCCAAGGCTAGCGCGTTCTCAGTCGGTGCCCGAAAACGGTGGAAACCGAGGGAAAAGCCATGCCACGCCCCGTTCACCCCCAGGTGAAGGGGAAACAAAAGGGGAAACCTCCCCCAAGCTCCTAGACATGCATCTAAACCCCTGGATCGCCCAAAAACACCATAAAACGGGAGATCCGGCTCACACCCCAAAATCATGCATTTTACCCAAAACGCCCCGTTTAGCCCGCTCGGCTAACCACGGCCTACGAAACTCACGGGAAAGGAAGTACACGGGCTGAGGGTCCATCACCCTACCTCCACCGAAGATTACGCGCACCGTGGACGCCGATCCACGAAGAAAACGCCGTTGAAGCCTCGCCGTTCCACGAACTCACGGCCGAGCTTCCACGCGCCTCCACCGCCTCGATCCTCATCCATCCTTGCATGTGCCTCGCCCGCGCCGTCCCCGCCTCGCCCATGCTCCGCCCCGTCGTCCGCCGGAGAGAGAGGGAGAGAGGAGAGAGCGTGAGAAGAGAGAGGGAGAGAAATGAGAAATGAGAGGGGGAGAGAGAGAAAAGGTTTATATATAGGAAAATCTGGAAATTCGGAAAAATCCAGAAAAATAGAAAATCACACCCTCGCGATCCTCGGAGCGCACCGATCGCAACGGTACCACTCGCGCCCAGGTGAACGGCCCGGTTCACCCGCAACGAGGTTCCGAAGGGAAAGCCGAAACCCACGCCGGGAATCGGAAAACACACGCGGAAAAAGCCGCGGAACGCCTCCGGGCCTCCGAAACGACTCCGGATCGCGCCGATCCGAACACGAAAGATGTCCGAAACGAAATTTCAGACACAACGGAGCTGGACACTCCGAGAAAACAGATCCGGGACCCACGAACGAGGATCCAAAAAATCCGGGGCATTACAGCATGTCCCCTCAACTTGGATTATGCCAAGAGAAAATAGGTCATCATCCACGGGATGCCGGGATGACGACCAGATAAGAAGGGCACCAGGCCCGGGGATGTTACTTGCGTCTATCTCATTGGTTAATATTGCCTCGGAACCCCTCAGAACGCATATAATAACATGGCTCTTTGAGTTCGTAAGGTAGCAGTGAAATCCGATCGGAAATGAGGGCTGTAGGGGAGGTCTTCCCCATTACTGTATCTTCTCAGGGCACATATGATGGTCTCCGAACATCCCCTAGACAGGTGTGTAGGGAGACTAAAGGATTGAAGGATGACAGTGCAGAGGAGGGCCTCGGACTGGATTTCATTGTTCAAAGAAGGAGGGTCTCGGCGTGGCTTTCTATTGGCCGAAGGGAGGAGCTCTTGGCATGATTTTTGTATTGACAAAAATGGGGTTCTCGGCATGGGTTTGGTTGGCCAAAAGAGGGCTCTCGGCACGGCTTGACTAAAAAGAAGGGGGGGCTCTCGGCGTGAAGCTTCTCAGCGCGCTCCTCGCCGCGCCGGGAACCCGGCGCCGGGAGGCCACAGGCCAGGAAGGCTATGAAGGAAGAGGGGTTTAACCGGGAGAGTTTGTCGTTTTGCTGAAGGGGAAGGAAGAGGGAGGGCTCTCGGCGGCGTAGCTCTCGGCGTGGAAATTAGCACGCCGGGAAGGTGAAAGGGTTGAGGGTTTCAGGGCTTGATTACGGTACTCTGTTCGGGAATTTTCTGAGTTTTCTGGCTCGGATCGAAACCGAATGTGGGGTGCAGGAGGGGGTTTCGTGGATAGCTCTGTTTGAAGGATGCCAAGGGAATTGGAAGACCGAATCAGTAGGGGAAAAGAGACCATCGTCTATACCCTGTGAAGGGTTTCATCTGTTTGTTGCAGGCCGTCTGGGGGATCAAGAGATGACTGTCTCTGATCCTCTAGACGAGCCCAACTGCATCAAAAAATCGGCGACGGAGGAACTCTTAACGCCTAAACTCCAGACCCTAATCATTCAAGGGTTAGAATGGAGGGTCGAGAGACTGAGGTCATCGCTTGTTAGAATCTCGCGGGATGGCATTAACCTGCAGAGCAGACATATCTTTGTACAGCCAACAGTGCAGGGAACCAAGAGATTGATGTCTCTGGTTCCTGAACAGCACAAGGGCTCGAGAGAAAACTCGGACTATATGCGGAGGATCTGCCATTGAGACAGGAGGGGAGAAGAAAGTAGAACCCAATAATCCATTTGATAGGGGTAGGGGTCCTATCTTCATCCCTCCTCGAAGAACAGATTCATTCAATCGGCTCTGAAACTCGAAGAGTCTAGGCTACTGGACTTTTCAGCCGAGAACTATGTACATGGAGAGAGACGGAGAGCAGATATCTCAATCAATCGGTGCCCAAATGGGCCATGTTGATATTTCATTGCATTGTATCGAAGACTTACACAGATCGTAAAAGAGAAATGCAAAGCAGAGAGGTGGAAATCAAGACCGGGACTCTCCGGCTACATTTGATAAATCGAGAAAAGACTCGCTAGATTACATCGAAGAAAAGAAAAGAAAGTATGGGGGAGGGCGGAGCATTGACTCCTCTCCCTCCCCGGAGCAGCCCACCTGGAGCTTCTTCTTCCTCCTTTCTTCTCAGATATCTCTTCGCTTCTTCGAGTCACTTTTCTTGGGGCTCTCTTTTCCTTTTGTTTCTTCTTCTGGCTATCCTTTCGATCTCTCTCGATCTCTCTTTTTTTCTTCGAGGCCCTTCTATTTCTTCTGGTGCTTCTCTCCTCTGCCTCTTTCTGATCCCCCTTTCTTCGAAGAAGTGGGTTTATATAGACCCAGCTTCTTCTTGCATATCGGCAGATGGTAATCGGCGCACCTCATTCGTTCGCAATAGCTCCCGGCGCGCCGAGTGGCCTCCTGTTGAGGTTCTCGGCGCCACACTCGGAAGCCCATTTGGCCGGCCCATTTAGGACTTTTAAGCTTCACACGTGCCTTGGCCTCTCTTAATCCTTTAAATTGATATTCATCAGAACCAGAGAAGGCCCTGTATTGGTGACATAGCTTCCATTGATATCATTGATATGTTTTCATCAGTCCGTAGACAGGGGTTTCATCAGTATTGCCATCTAAATGATGACAAAACTGGGTATCATTTTATCGATATCGTTACCTGAATGGTGACTGTAGACACGCTAAAATTGACATTATTTTGAGTATATTTCATATTGCCGTGCTATGCCCCATTTGACCCTCAAATTAGCTTGTTTGAGTGATTTTTCCCACTTTTCTTGAATTTCTCCTATTTTTCCCTCATTTCCTCCTTTTTCCTATTTTTCTAGATTTTCTGGGCATTTATCTGAATATTTTGAAATTAACGACCTGGGTAAGGGCGGCGTGTTTTTAACAAAACACGACTTGATCTGGGGCGTTTCTTTGAGAAGGACGCCCACATCTGAGGGCGTCAATTCTTGGTGTCTGACCGACTTCCCTCACTTTAAAAACTTGAAATTAACGCCCTTCCCAGGGGCGTGTTTTTTAAAGGCGGCTTTTCCTGAGGCGTGTTTTACATTTTTTAAATATGGGGAGTTTTTATTTCTAAAATTAGTTTTGAAAGAAACGCCCTTGTGCAGGGCGTGTTTTTAAGAAACGCCCTCTGGGCAGGTCGTCAATTCAACAATTGACGCCCTGAACCTGGTCGTGTTTCACTTTTGTGCTCCGAACGAACGCAGCCTTTCCCAGAGAGACTCCTGCTTCGTTTGGGCTCTTGCCCAGCTTAATCCTCCCCTATTTGGGCTCTTGCCCGTTCTTATCTATTCCTCCTTTGGACTCTTTCCTTCTTATCTCTTTTTCTATCTTATTAATAGAGCTTCTGAGCTCTGTTAATCGGTTGGATTCGATCCCTTCCTTCCCCTTCGGTTTTTCTTCTTCTGATTCTTCTTCTTCTTCTCTCCCGTTCTTCTTCCTTCTGTTTTCGTTTGTTTGTCTGTTTTTCTTTTTCTTTTTTCTTTCTTCTCACGCAGGTGCTGTTGCTGTGGCTGAAGGAGGAACTTCCCATGTTAACTTCATCATCCTTTTGAAGTCTTCTCCCCATCGAGTATTTAAAGCCAAGCAACAGGCTTTTCTATTTTTCCTTTTGATTCTTCTGCTATTTTTATCATCATTAGTTCATATACATGCATGTCCATGTTCATGTTTATATATTTTTAACTCAACCACATTGAGTATCTCCCCTTAGTGCAACTCTTGCACTCTTTCCCCTTATTCATATTTGCATAGCATTCATTCATATCATTCATATTTTCCCACACCCTCTTTTGCATAGAGGTTTAAGGGCAACCACCCTTAAGGTGTGTTCTTGCACATACTTTCATGCTCATATTTTTATTAAGAATTGATGCTACACTCACCATATTTCTAATTCCATATCTTTATTGGTGTTTGTCTTTGTTTTCAAGGGTAATCAAAGGAAGAACTCTCTTCATCGGCCGGCCGATTTAGAAGAGAAAGGAGCACTCACAATCCCCGCGCTTTTAAAGGTTTTTCGCGATCCCTCCATGATTTTCATTATTATCATTTGAGGCCTTCGTGTCTCTGGTGATCACGTTATTCCACCTTAGCACCTCGTGCTATTTCCATGCTTGCCTATTGTTCCTTTTATCTTTATTTTTATTTGTTTAAGTAGATCTTTTAAAAATTAGAATCTACAAATTGGCGATCACGGTGGGACCCCCTTTTTGTTTTTCTTCGGTTACCCCTTTCCCCTTTGGCACCCTCGCGTGCCCTTTCCCTTTGGTACCCTCGGTACCCTTTCCCTTGTGCCCCTCGGGCACCCTCCTTTGTGCTTTGCATCTCCCCACTAGTGATTGGCTAGTTTGGATTAGATTCTTCTTTTTAAAAACTCCACTTATCCTCTTAAAAATATATTTTTTTGATGAGCATGATATCATGTTGATTGCCATGATTATGTCGTGACTGTGAGTGTTTTTATTTTGCTGGCCGTGGAGCTTTCTGGTAATTAACGCCTTTGTCGCAGGCGCTTTTCAATTTCACGCCCTCACCTAGGGCGTTTTCTGCATGTTTTACGCCTTCTAACAGGGCGTCTTTCAGCATTGATCCTGGTCTCTTAGTCTGCTTGTGAATTTACGCCCTGCCCAAGGGCGTTGCTTTATTTAATAGCGCCTCACATCAAGGCACTTTTTTGGGATTTAACGCCCACACCCCTGGGCGTCCGTTTATTGGCCAGCGCCTTTTCACAGGCGTCTTTCTTTATATTTTCTGGCTTCTGTGAGTAAACGCCCTCACCAGGAGGCGTTTCTTTGATTTGTAGCGCCCCATATCAGGGCGCATTTTTCTCTGCCTGTGGGCCCGCCACAGTGATTCACGCCCTGCCCCAGGGCGTCTCTTTTCTGATAGCGACTTTACCCAGGTCGTGTCTTTCCTTAGTTTTCACAGAGCCCGTGCTTATTTGTGCATTGATTTTATATTGATTATACCATTTATTTGGCTCTATTGGTGGATTTGTTTATTTGCATTGCATTCATTCATTTCCTTGCATTGGTTTGGGAGACCTCCTCTCTCCTCACTAGGATCCACACACCCTCTTGGAATTGGGACGACCCTCCATTGAGCATTCCGTCTCTTTGGACCGGAGATCCCTTTTTCAAGCCTCATAAGTCCCCGCACCCGTGGATTCTCTCACGGACGCCGGGCAGGTTGTACAATTTGAAGTCCCGAATTAGTTGGCCTAAACGTGGTGAGAGAGTGTTCCTAGTTGGCATTAGAGTTAAATCATATTTGAAACTAGGTTCCTCCCCTTGTGTGAATCATATCAATTTGCATAAATTCATTAATTCACCAAGGTTCAAACATAAGAAATCAAGGTAACCATTTCAACTTGGGTGTGTTTCTTTGCCAATTGTTTGCACATTATTTTGATTGCATGATGGCTTACCATGATAGGAAAAATAACATGTTCAATTCAATTAATGTTCATGAGGGTGATCAACCTAGCACATCTTATTCCCCTCAATTTCAACATGTTCATCAAAATTCTCACCATTCTTTCAAAGGACCTCATCCTCATTCTTACGGTCATGCCCGACCCATGGGCAATGTCCATCCTCATGGTCCCCCTACTCAAGTTCGAGCCACTATTCCTACGGGACCGTCTCGTCCTAACGATGAGAAGGTCTCCCGAATCTTGCATGCATTAAATCATCTCACCCCTCAACAGATCCAAGCCCTTAAGGCCGCCGTTGAGGGCGCATCTCCTGCATCTCATCCTCCTTCCAATCCTATGCGGGTGACCCATCACCCACCTCCCTTTTCTATTCACAATCCTACACGGGTGGCCCATCACCCACCTCCCTTGTCTATTCACAATCCTAATCGGGTAGCCCATTACCCATCTCCTTCTATTCACACTCCTCCTCGGGTGGCCCATCACCCGCCTCCTTCTATTCCTCCTCCATCGCGGCCCCGAGGCCCTTATATTCCTTGTAATCCGGTCCATTCGGGTTCTTCTACGGGTCAGCCGGTTGATTCCCCTCCACGGCCTTTTTATACAACCCCTCCTTCAAGGCCCTGCCAACCCTCGGTTGCTCAAGTCACCCCCTTCCAGCAAACTCTTCTTGACAAAATCACTTTAATGGAGGAACAATTAAAGAAGGTCACGGCTCCTCCCACTCCGGTCAACCCTCTCCATGCCTTCCTAAATGACATTACAAATATGGAGAGAGAGTGGAAGGATTGGATGGATGACTGCGACATTGGCGTTTCAAGCAAGCAAGAACCGGCAATTGAAGCACTTGAGCCGGTATACGATAATGAAGCTCCGCAGGCACCCCTTCCGAGTTTCCATCGCTTTCCACTTCCCCCATTATCATTCGATGAACCTCCTGCTCAGGATGAAGCCACCGTCCCTAACCCTACCCCTATTTTTGAGACCTCTTGGTGTTACGACGATGGGTCGATATTTCAATCACCCGCGCCGGCGCATCTTGAGTCTTTCCCCACTCCAAACACCGCTCGCCCCATTCGGCATTTCCTACGCACCAAACCTTCACCCATTAACCCTCCACCAATTACACCTCCACCCACTATACCATCAACCTTCATGACATCAGCCTCCCCCGAGCCTTCCACTATAAAACCTCTACATATTGAGCCTTTAGCCTTCACCGAGCCTACCATTAAACCTTCCCCAATTCAACCTTCCGTTATCCCATTATCACCGCCTCAACCCACCTTACCTATTCCCCAACTTAACCCTTCATCTTTACCAATGGTTAATCCTGAGCAGGATCCACCACTTTTTGCACTCGAGCCAACCCCGACTGCTTCCGAGCAAAGGGAGAAACGTGATGTGTTTGAACCTCCGCTTCCACCTCCGCCAACACTTTCTATTATACCTCCACCCTCCACGAAGCCTTCCGCCTCCGCCTCACCTCCTTTTACCACTCGGAAGGGGAGCGCTGCTAGAAATACTTGTGCCGAAGATAAGCAAGAGCCGGGTAAGAAGAATTTGGCCATAGCCATGCTATTCAAGACGCAAGAGTTCATTTGCCGGATGCCAATCCGGGTTATTATTCCGAGCACGGTCGAAGAGGCCAAGTTACCGCCGCTGCTGTTCGCCAGAGAAGAATGCCAAGCACTGATGCCATCCAAAGGCCGGGCAGGGCACCCCTTGTTCCAATTTCCAAATCCTGAATCCATTCTTCCATGCAAGGGGCGAATGCCCATTTTGTTCAACACTCCATATACGCCACAGTTAATGGGTAGCACAATGCTTCATGTTCCAACTTTCCAATCCCCTCACATTGTTGATCTTTGCCTTCCAAGGGGGTTGTTATTTATTATTGAAGCTTCTTCCATTGGGCCAATTGGCTATACACTTTCGCTGCCGTGGAGGGGCAGTTATTTTGGCACTAAGGGGCCTTCCACTCCTTTATCCACCCCATCCATATTCTTGTCTATCACGCTTTCTTTATGGGCCACTCCCAGGGGAAAGAGGAAGATCTCGCCCTCTCACCCTTCATTTTTCTCATCTTCTTCGCATTTCATTGCGTTCATGCATTCACTGCATTCATCACGTCCATTCTATTGCATTCATATGCATTTGCACCTCCTGCTTCCCGGGTCTCCAAACCCGTATCTTCCCCGTCTTCCGGCACCGCCGGATCCTCCGCATTTCCCACCTTATTCATATTCATCTTCATTACTTGGGCATCGCGCCCCTTTCCAACCTTTTCATCTCACTCTCCCAGATTTCTCTCCCTTTTTCTCAGGGCATCGCGTCCCTCGGCATTTTATTCCTCTGGAACCTCCGGACTTTCCCCTCGGGCACGACGCCCCTTTCCACCTTTTCTATCTTATTCCTCCGGAACCTCCGGATTCTCCGTTTTATTCTCTCTATTCTCTTCCCGGGCATGACGCCCCTTTCTATCTCATTCCTCTGGAACCTCCGGATTCTCCATCTGATTCTCTCTATCTTTTCCCCGGGCACGACGCCCCTTTCCATCTTCTCCTTCCTGATTTCATCCCTCCGGAACCTCCGGATTCTCCATCTGATTCTCTCTATTTTTTCCCCGGGCACGACGCCCCTTTCCATCTTCTCCCTCCTGATTTCATCCCTCTAGAACCTCCGGACTTTCCCCCAGGGCATCACGCCCCTTTCCACTTTATTCTTCCGGAGTCTCCGGATCTTTCATACCTTTCCCTCGGGCATCGCGCCCCTTTCCATTTTCTCCCTACGGAACCTCCGGACCATCTATCTTTCTTCCAGTTCATCTTTCTGTTCTTCCAAGACATCACCTCCTTCGTTCTCTTCTTCCTTTTTCATCACTCTTTTTCAGATTTCTTCTCAGGGCATCGCGTCCCTCGATATTTTATCCCTCCAGAGCCTCCGGATGATTTCTCCTCTCACGATTCTCCTCCGCCTCCGGACCCTCCAGATCCGCCTCTTTCCATCTACCAATTTCTTCTTCTAATTCCTCCTGATTCTGGGTCCGACCCAACTTCTTCCACATCCACTGCCTTGGGCATCTGCCCTTTCTCCCACTGCTTTCGAGGCTTTAGTTCTCACTCCTCCTTCTAATTCTCCTCTCCTTCTGTAGACTGTTCCATGTGATCAGGGTCTCCACGCCTTAACAAGGGAGTTCTAGCCCTCGCCTCTTTTTCTTTTTTTCCTTATTCGTCTGAGTCTGATCTTGGCACCACTCCTTCTTGTTAAGCCACTTTCAATCCTTTGCTTCCAATCCTTTACCTGCCTAAGAGGACTATCCCACGATGATCAACCTCGCCTCTGACAGCTGCTTCAAGAAAGGTTGCAAGGTAAAATATTGGCGTAAGTACGCATTTTTATGATATCATTCCCTCATTACTTCACGCATGATTTTTAAAATGAAGTGCTTCTTAGCAAGATTAAAAGTGGTGCTTTAGACCTTTATCTTAGGCTTTTGTTTAATTAAATCATCTCATAAAAGAGTCTTTAGGCTTGCTTTTGCAGCACTCTTGGTTAATAAGAACCCCGCGCTGGGAATTCAACATTCTCTCCCTGCTTGTTATGATCAACCCTCAGCTGGGCACCTCACACACTTCACGGCGTCCTTAGTCGGCTCCTTTGGTTAAACACCGTTGCTACCTTGGCCATGCCATGAGTATATCTGAAAGTATTTTCTCTTCTTTACTCGGCCGAATGCAGGGGCAAGAGGTTGACGGATGAGATGACCAACCTAGGTAATCCCCAATACGAGAGGAGTCTCAAATAGGGGCAGTCTTGACCCAAACTAAATATGAATTTCATGATATACATCTCGCCAAAAGGGCTATTATGAAAATCAAGTCAGAATTTCGATAAAAGTAAGATTGTGAATTATGGCATGACAAGAGTGGCAAAGTCCCCGCAGGGAAAATCCTGGTCGTATGCATGTCAAGGGTCTAAAAATCAAAGGCATAAAGCCCCGGCGCAACAGACTACCTCTTTGAGGGGGAACACCTTGGAAAGAATTTAAGTCCCGACATCTCCCATCCTGCATAAAGCTTATCTCCAATTGTTCTTCTCTTCTCCCTCCAAGACCGAATGTTTCTCAGGTATGGCCTTGGTAGGGGTACCGTTGATCAAGGGCAGTCGGTTATAGGGCGCCACCTTTCAATGCACGCCCAGCTTTGGGCAGTTTTTAGCAAAAGGGGAAGGAACGAGGACCCCTAGCCAGTGGTTTAAGACACCCTTTGATGCTGCTTTAGCAATGTCTAACCAAAATCAAACAAAATTGAATATTTCTTGTCCAAAATCTATAAAAATTTGAATATCTTTCCCAAAATTCATAAAAAATTGAAATATTTTTCAAAACCCATAAAAATTTGCATATTTTTTCAAAATTCATAAAAATTTGAGTATATTTTCAAAAACCACATAAAAATTTGCATATTTCAAAAAAAAACTCCATAAAAATTGCATTGTATTTTCTGATGGTGTTTTGCAGGAACAGCTTTGCAAGGACCAAGAGCACGGGATTAGTCCTATCTCCACTCATTGCTATCAATCTATTGATTCTCCCGATATTCTCATGACATGCCACCCTGGGCATTTTTGATTATCATCTCCCTATATCATTCTGATTATCATTCTGATTATTATATCTCCTGATTATCATCCTGATTATCGTTCATCTCCAGATCTTTTTAATCAACTCCTGTTGATCACTTTGCCAATGTGCATTATCAAATCTTGCTGATCTTTTTGCCACTGGGCATTATATCATTCTGATCATTCAACTCCAAATCTTGATTAGCCAAGATTGGCATCCTCATGATAAAACAACAAACAATGATGATTTTGCAATGCCGTGATTTAACTCGTGCTATACATGCCATATACATGCTATTGATGCTATGATGCCTTATTCATTACTTGTTATCTTTTATATCTTGGCTGATGAATTTTTGAGCGCAGGATAAGAAGCTCTTGGTCCCACCGACTGGGCATCATCATCCAAGCCCCACGGTGCTTGCAGCTCAGTTCTCAGTTCCCATGCTCATTGCCCCACCATCTCCTGTATGCATTTTACTATATGTTGCATATGCTACTAGATTATATCAAGGACCTTGTGGCTTTGGTAAATCTGGAATTTGAGTTCCCCTTCATCAAAAACGATGATGATTCCAGAGACATATTAGTCATACGGATAGGCTGTTGAGCCGTCCGAGACTGGGGACGATGGTTCCTTTTTATGAGTTGGTGCGTGGATAAGGCTTAGTATCAGCTCGTGAAATCGGTTTCTTGACTCAGTCTTGGCAGCTTAGTAATATTATCCTTGATTATCTTATATTTTCATTTGATTTAATTTTTCCTTTTAAACCCAGCATGCATTCATGTAGGAATTTGAAACAATTGTTGAAAAATCATTCTGATGAGCTGACTTTGAGGGTTGAAGTTGATCTTAATCTTTCCAGATATGAGATATTCCATGCCGGATTGAATCTTTGGTTCGTTTTGTTGCTGTTTTGGGTCATTTTCTTGAAAGCTCCTTGTTTGGATTTTTATCATCTTATTTCAATCCTTTCCTTTGATCCACATTGGCTGCAGCACGTCCACTGGCTGGTAACCGCTCCCCAATGGTGAAACCTACAGGTTTGTGACCTGGGGTACTTCCACCGCGCTGGAAGTTGATCATTTATTTTATCTCCTTCGTGCACCGCGTGCACAACTCCCCTTTTATCCAAACATTGTTGATTTCATTGAATTTCCTGAGATTTACTTCATCTCATGCTTTTAATTTGATTCTTATCAAGTGATGTTGATTGCGTGTCTCATCACACCTTGGCATCTACTTTTCAGTTTGCTATGCTCCCTTGCAAAGCAGACGCCAAGGCGGGGCAGCTGTAGACACGCTAAAATTGACATTATTTTGAGTATATTTCATATTGCCGTGCAATGCCCCATTTGACCCTCAAATTAGCTTGTTTGAGTGGTTTTTCCCACTTTTCCTGAATTTCTCCTATTTTTCCCTCATTTCCTCCTTTTTCCTATTTTTCTGGATTTTTTGGGCATTTATCTGAATATTTTGAAATTAACGACCTGGGTAAGGGCGTGTTTTTAACAAAACACGACTTGATCTGGGGCGTTTCTTTGAGAAGGACGCCCACATCTGAGGGCGTCAATTCTTGGTGTCTGACCGACTTCCCTCACTTTAAAAACTTGAAATTAACGCCCTTCCCAGGGGCGTGTTTTTTAAAGGTGGCTTTTCCTGAGACGTGTTTTACATTTTTTAAATATGGGGAGTTTTTATTTCTAAAATTAGTTTTGAAAGAAACGCCCTTGTGCAGGGCGTGTTTTTAAGAAACGCCCTCTGGACAGGTCGTCAATTCAACAATTGACGCCCTGAACCAGGTCGTGTTTCACTTTTGTGCTCCGAACGAACGCAGCCTTTCTCAGAGAGACTCCTTCTTCGTTTGGGCTCTTGCCCAGCTTAATCCTCCCCTATTTGGGCTCTTGCCCGTTCTTATCTATTCCTCCTTTGGACTCTTTCCTTCTTATCTCTTTTTCTATCTTATTAATAGAGCTTCTGAGCTCTGTTAATCGGTTGGATTCGATCCCTTCCTTCCCCTTCGGTTTTTCTTCTTCTGATTCTTCTTCTTCTTCTCTCCCGTTCTTCTTCCTTCTGTTTTCGTTTGTTTGTCTGTTTTTCTTTTTCTTTTTTCTTTCTTCTCACGCAGGTGCTGTTGCTGTGGCTGAAGGAGGAACTTCCCATGTTAACTTCATCATCCTTTTGAAGTCTTCTCCCCATCGAGCATTTAAAGCCAAGCAACAGGTTTTTCTATTTTTCCTTTTGATTCTTCTGCTATTTTTATCATCATTAGTTCATATACATGCATGTCCATGTTCATGTTTATATATTTTTAACTCAACCACATTGAGTATCTCCCCTTAGTGCAACTCTTGCACTCTTTCCCCTTATTCATATTTGCATAGCATTCATTCATATCATTCATATTTTCCCACACCCTCTTTTGCATAGGGGTTTAAGGGCAACCACCCTTAAGGTGTGTTCTTGCACATACTTTCATGCTCATATTTTTATTAAGAATTGATGCTACACTCACCATATTTCTAATTCCATATCTTTATTGGTGTTTGTCTTTGTTTTCAAGGGTAATCAAAGGAAGAACTCTCTTCATCGGCCGGCCGATTTAGAAGAGAAAGGAGCACTCACAATCCCCGCGCTTTTAAAGGTTTTTCGCGATCCCTCCATGATTTTCATTATTATCATTTGAGGCCTTCGTGTCTCTGGCGATCACGTTATTCCACCTTAGCACCTCGTGCTATTTCCATGCTTGCCTATTGTTCCTTTTATCTTTATTTTTATTTGTTTAAGTAGATCTTTTAAAAATTAGAATCTACAGTGACGAGATCGGACATCAGCCTTAGTCTGGGAAGACCTCAACCGGGCGTATAATCTGTGGAGACAATTCTTCTTCATTGATCTGACTTGGCAAAAGCCTTTACAATCTTCATCTACCGGTACCGGCTTCATCTTTATCTCATATCACATCTGTCAATAAGCTGACATCTGACTTACCCTGACATGTCATCTGTGGATTCTTGGATGAGGCAGTAGTACAGCTCTCATTAAAGTGTGCTAAGAGGTCCCATCAGTCGAGTGACTGCTGCTTTCTCAGTGTGGCCGTCTGAATGATATCGGCACCGGGCATCAGCTTGGCCGACAAAGACTTCAGCCGGGTAAATGGTTGACGGGCTTCATTATTGGTCTTTCACTATTGGTCTGATCCTCTTTTCAATTGTGCTTTCACCCTTGTTCATTTTCAAGGTGTCAACAAATGCCCCCCACCTGCGGGCGGCGTAAGCGCAGAATGGGCGGCACGGGGCCTGCAGGTGACGTTCATTATTCGAGGGCATCTTCCTCAATTTCTCTTCAATCCGGTTCTCAGACCTGATCATCTCGTTGCAACAATATTCTGCACACGTATTCTTCATTTTCACTTTTTTCCATCTTCATATCTTCTTTATTTTCAGCATTTTGGAGCTTCTCGGCACGGGGCAGGGGCTTCTCGGCGCACGAAGACCTCCCGGCGCGGAGTTTCTCGGCGTGCATGGCTTCCCGGCGCGCCTGGCCGAAGGGGGCTCTCGGCCTGGGGGTTCTCGGCGCGCCCTTTTGGCCCAAGGGGGCTCTCGGCCAGGGGGTTCTCGGCGCGCATTTCACCGCGCTGAGACCCTGGTCGCTCGGGCCCCTATTTAGGGCGCCGAGGCCCTTTTTCTTCTCATTCTCACCCTTCCTTTCTCTTTCTTCAGCTTCTTCCCTCCATTTCTTTTCTTCGGCGCGAGCCGTTTTCATCCTCTCGGCGGTGGCCGCGAGTTCTTCCCATCCCGGGTATGACGTTTTTTGGGGATTTAATCCCTTTTGCTTCCGGGATCACCCCCTCTTGGTTGGTGACTCCCTATTCTTTTTGGGCAGACCCCGAATAAGGGGAGATGCTGCCGAAATTTTCATAGGGTCTCATGTTACAATCTTTATAAGACTGACTTTTATTTTAAGACTTTTAATTCACATTTCTTCTTCGACTGCAGACACTGCAATGGCTTCCGGCTCTGCTGCTACATCTTCTGGAGCCATCGGAACAAGTTCGTCAGCCCAACCAGATATATCACGGGCCACAGTAAACTGGCTGAACGTGCACAGCTTAGACTTCGGATACGACAAGATCGCTTCCGTTGATGAATCATCCGATTCTGATACCGATACGGTGTCAACATCCCGGGTATACTCCACTGCCATGGAAACATGTTTCAGAAGGGGCACTGATTATCGCCCGGATTTCCCGAAGGACAAACACTTGCTGCCGTTTATCCGGACCTTCACCGTGGGTGGAATGCGGAACTACCGAATAGCTCGTACAGTTGAAACCGCAATTCTTGGTGAGAGAGACAGCCTGAAAGACTCAATATATCGCGGAAAGGCTATATATCTTCCCGGGGAGAAGCGCGACTGGGATGCAGTCCTCGGCATATCGGAGCTGGAGCCGGAAAAGAAAATGTTGACCCGGGCCCCGGAGTTCACACCTGCCCGGTGGGATAATACCAGTGGCCGAGTCAATAGGGAGAAGCCCGGCTATGGTCTCTTCCTGGCGCCAGTGAAGTGGGGGTACCGCGAAGAGCCTTTTGTGCTGAATTGTTCGGCCATTCAGTTCAAGTATCATTTGGCCGCTGGATGGTTTGGGGATACCAAGATCACCGACGCCCACCTATTTCGAGCAGGAGCCGTGGAATTTACTGAGTTTGTTCTGAAGGAATACGCCCCTCTGCTGATCAGAGCCGGGGTATATCATAGTGTTTTTGCTTCCCGATTTCGGTATCCTATATCCCGAGGGTTATGCTGTGGGATGTTCGAGGTCTTCTGCCCCTTATTCAACATATTCTATACAGCAGAGGGTGAGACATCTCTTGACCTATGGAGTCTGTCACAGCTTTTCGGACTGCCTATTGACGGCGAGCCGTATGAAGAAGTCTGCCTGGCAGATTCTGAGAAGGATAGCTCCGATGGTGAAGGCAGATATTCCATTGGCTTCTCATACCGGTACCTGATGAAGGCATATCGCTCCATTTGTCTGGCGTACGGCAGAGGGTCCTCCAAAGGTTATCATCCCCGAGAGAAGGGCAGCAAGCTGCGGATCCGGGTAGGGCAGTGGATTCAGTACTTCTTTGACGGGCCCTTGAAATATGCCGACTTCCCTTCCGTGGGTCCGACTGCTAGCAAGCAGGTAAGGGCTCCTCGTTATAAGTCGACGCTGCCATATTCATTGCGCCGTGCAGGCAGCGGTGGTCCCAACCCAGCAGGCGTAGACCCCATCACACATTGTGCGGCTTACTTCACATTCTGGCTGTGCACTTTCGCTCTCCCTCAAGGGGACGAGATAATCATCCGGCCAGAAGCTATATATCCGGCCTGTCAGATGGCCTGGGGAATGAGGCTGTCGCTCTGCCCAGTGGCCCTGTGTTTGATATACAAGTCTTTGGGAGATCTGTACAAGCATCGAACTCCCCATTCTTTGAGGACAGTGGGTCCTTTTCATTTCTTCAATGCCTGGGTCTGCAGTTTATTTCCTGAGTTGGCTCCCAGAACTTTGCAGGCAGATACGGTATTGCCTCGAATGATTGAGTTTGCCAGTGCTGAACCTGGTCCTTTCTATGATCAGCTGTTCAAGATAAGGGGTCGACTGATAAAGGTGCCGGTGGATGCCCCTGGCAGTATTCATTTCTGGAGCTTGGCAGCAGGTTCAGCTCCTTTGATTGATCCTCAGAGAGAGTGCAAGCTGGAAGAGGTAGAGACATATATCCATCCTGTCTCCGAGGTTAACACTGCCCGGCCAATCTTGGAGCCGGAGTTGGTCAGATGGGCCATGGCCATCCGTCCTAGTGTCTTAGTTTTCAGAAAGGGTGGCCTGCTCCTTCTGGAACCATACTATCCATTCCGCTTTGGGCGGAACTTTGGTTATGACCAGCATATCCCCACAACGGTTGCTCAATTTCCCTTGGATAGCCGGGCTAAGCATGGGTCCACCATTGTCGGCGATGGCCGGTTGTGGTGGGATTTCTACCATCGCCAGGACGGTGCAGTTTTCAGAGTTCCCACAGTTTCCAACCGTGTTCCCCGGGTAACATCAGAATATATCAAATGGTGGAACATTCGAACCAGCTTTTATAGGGATAGTAGAGGTGCATTCTGGGACGTGGCTGAGCGTTCCTTTCTGAAACAACAGCCCGGGCCAGTGTTTGACATCCCCGAGGCCCACCTGAGAAGGCTTTATTCACAGCACCAGAGGGAGGCTGAGAACTATCTGGCCCAGCGTCGGGCTTTGAAGGAAAAGGATTCCGACCCGCCTGCTCCTGTCTTCGCTGCTATCAATGAGGACACCTTCATGCAGAACTTGAAACATTTGAGCCGTGTAGGGGACGCTCGTTTGGAGGCGCAACAATATCCATTTCCTGTTGAAGAGCCGCTCCCGGCAGTAGTTTCTTGGAGGGGTCCGACAGATAGATTTCACCCGTATAGGACGTTTGTGCGCCGGGAAGATAGGACCCAGACATACTACAAGCAGACGTCTTGGTTGTTTATTTTGCTGAATTTACACGGGTTATCTGCAGAAAACCCGATAGCCGGCATATTGAACAAGCCGTTGTTTATCTCTTTTCATTATGTCGACGGCTGGGGTATGGACCACCTCGACTTGTTTCGGTGTCTTGACCTTCATGGTCATAGTGACCTGGCAGCTTTAGTGGAGAAGTGCCAGGTACTTGGCGATGTATGCTGGCTTATCAAGGAGGCTGCTTCACGCTCCAAGGAGGTAGCCTATCTGTACTGGCCGCTCTCTATCTTTTACGACGGCCCAGCAGGTATGATCTCTTCTTTCCTGACTGCAGTGATTTCTGCTCAGTATTCACACTTTGCATCCACTGATCACATTACCTCTCTGACATCTTCAACAGACAGGCCTGATATAAAGCGCCAGGGGCTTTATAGAAAAATCATTGCGCAGGCTGAGAAGCCTACTTATTTTGAAATCCCTGCAGCAGCACCGACTACTACTCCCCTGCCTCCTGGCAAGAAGAGAAAGGCTTCCGTAGTTAAGGCTGCAGTTGGGAAGGCCAGGAAGGCCAAGAAGGTTTATGCTCAGCAATCGGCTTCGGTAGTTATGGACACCGGGACCCCTCTCCCTGATATTCCCTCATTTGATGAGTTTGAATCTGAAAGGGAGGCTGCTCAGACATCGGTTCAGGGTAACATCAATAGCCTGCAATTACATTCCTCATTCTCTTTCGCTGGATTTCAAAGAAGTCCTTGAATCTGACCCCTTCCTTTTGCACAGCCCAAGAGCCAGTTGTAGCACCTTCTGTGGTGGAGACCAGGTTGCCTTCTCCCACGCCGGCTAGTGAGGCGGAGGGTAAGTGTGTTTTTCTTATCTGTTTCATACTTGCATTGTCTTCTTTGCTATATTCCTCATAGGTCTCTTTTGCAGCAGTGGCAGGCGAAGAGCCGACTGGAGCCATGATGACAAAAGAATTGCTTCAACCACAGGAGGGTCATAAGACCCAGTCGAAGCAGAGTACTATTCCGGCCAGGCGCATAATTACCCGGTCTACATCCCGACATGTTTTAGAGGTGGCCCCACAGCGTGTAGCTAGTGTGGAAATATCCTCAGGCAGTTCTAAGACCGTCTCTGCTGAGGAGGAAGCGACTTTCAGCGGCAGTGAGGGGGATGCTCCTGAATCAGAGGCCCCGCTTGTATTTGCAAAAGGCGCTCTGCCTTTTCAGCCTGCTAAGCTGCTGGTGCTATCTTCTGAGGAGGAGTTGCAAGAGGAGTTCGCCGGGCTCGACACCGAGATCGACATAACTCCACCATTTATCACTCCGACTACGGAGCTTCCTTCTCTTTCACCCCATTTCGAGGGTGTGGACCCTGCTTCAAGGGTGGGTTCCTTTTCATGTTTGTTGCTTCATCTGTTTCTTTCATCTAGTGCTGAAAGTTGCTTTGCTTTGGTCTTAGGGCATTGCCACTGCTAGCTCAGACACAACCACGGCTATCATGGATATTTCTTCTACAAACTGGGCTATTGTCCCTTTTCTGCCTTTAACTTGCATGGGGGTCCCTGAGGTCATTCGCCCTGTGCCAATGCGGATACAGTCTTCGACAGATTTAGCATCGTTGGATTTAGGGGCCTCAGGAGAGAGTTGCATTCCTATCAGGGCTTCGGATTTCAGAGCCGAAGCCGATCCATCTAGAAGCTCCGCTTTTATACCGGCCGCAGTAATGTCAATTGCGCCCGAGTCAGCAGTCCCTGCCATAGTGGCTATAGAAACTGGACTTCTGCCTTTTCCGCCTATAGCAGCTCCTTCCCTGTCACCAGAAAGAGCAGCTGAAGATGAAGCCCCTATTCAAGAGACTCATGAAGAGGCAGCTCCATCCTTCATCGATTCTCCCCCTGCGGATGTTCAAGCTATAGCTTCCGATACAGCGATAGGGGAGGAATCTTCAACTCAGCAGGAGAGCACAGAAAAGGACTGGCCAGCCCTTACAGCAGATCTGCCGTCTTCGTCCTCTCAGCCGGACGTTGCATTGTGGGAAGATATTGATGGCGAGGTGACCTTTGAAGTCGTCCCCTCCGCCTCCTTCGGCTTCGCTTCCTCTGACAACTTTGTCTGGCAGCACCTGGACATGCTACGTCAGCTGGTAGAATCCCAGCCTGGCTTGACGTATCTGCAACTGAAGGAAATCGCCAACCGCTTCACCGCTGGCTTGCAGGCCATGGGCTGCTCTTTGGACATATGGGTTCAGCGGGTGCTGCTTCTACTGAAATTCGTGCATCGGAGAGACTTCCTAGCACGGACTATGGTTGATAAGCTAACGGCGTTGAAGCTGCAGAGGTCAGAATATAAATCTGAGCTGGGAAAGCTGACGCTTATGCTTGATGAACGCCGAGCCGAGCTACAAGGTGCTATTCAGTGGGAAGAAGCTGTGCGGGACCGGATGGCCATCTTGGAGACGGAGCTCTCTGGACTTCGAGCCGAACTGCAGCAATTATCCTTTATCCGACCGCGGTTCGAAGAGGAGGTAGCCTCGCTGGAGGGACGAGTGATGTCTCTCCAAGACATGTCCATTGGACTTCAGGAGGAGGAGGCGCGCCTTCATGAGCTGGGGGCCGCTCCTTATGTGGGTCTTCTGGCCTTCGAGGATATATTCCGACGGCCATAAATTGTCTATCCCTTCTTTTTCTTTTTATTCTCTTTTGTGATATGGTGTCCCCTCGTGGCCCTTTATGTACTCCCTTTTTAATGGAAAGGAATCTCTTGGCTTCATGCGTCTTCATCTTATTCTGCATGTGGTTTTATCACTTTGGGAGGTGGGGTAGCGGTTTTAACAATCCCTCATGCGAATGGCTCGTACCTTGGCAGGAGAGCGTCCACCCCTTCAGAGAAAGGATGGGGAACTCGCTCCACCGCGTGACGGCATCCGAGGAGGTGCTTGAACCGAATTTTGTTGGTGGCAACAAACGTCCTATTGGCCATGTGTGCCGTAAGGGAGACGATTTGCCGGAATGCAAATGAAGAGGTCTCATCAGAGTAGACGTATGGTCTAGGCTGGATAGAGACTATCGCAGGTGGGACATTTGAAAAAGGATATGGGGTTTTCATCAGAACGGACATAAAGTACAAACTGGACAGGTTTTATCATTGGCCTGGGCGATGTACCGATCAGCCAACGGTTGACTTCATCATCGATATTGAGCTTATATCGATGCAAGGGGGGTTTTAGAATAGACGTAAGGTCTAAACTGGATAGGGTTTCATCATTGATCGGGCAAGGTGCCAATCGATCAACAGTTGGTTTCATCATCGATATTGGGTTTATATCGACGCAAAGGGATTTATAAGTTTCATCAGAATAGACGAAAGGTCTAAACTGGATAGGGTTTCATCATTGATCGGGCAAGGTGCCAATCGATCAACAGTTGGTTTCATCATCGATATTGGGTTTATATCGATGCAAAGGGATTTATAAGTTTCATCAGAATAGACGAAAGGTCTAAACTGGATAGGGTTTCATCATTGATCGGGCAAGGTGCCAATCGATCAACAGTTGGCTTCATCATCGATATTGGGCTTATACCGATGCAAAAGGGATTTCATGAGTTTCATCAGAATAGACGTAAGGTCTAAAGTGGATAGGGTTTCATCATTGATCGGGCAAGGTGCCAATCGATCAACAGTTGGTTTCATCATCGATATTAGATTTATATCGACGCAAAGGGATTTATAAGTTTCATCAGAATAGACGAAAGGTCTAAACTGGATAGGGTTTCATCATTGATCGGGTAAGGTGCCAATCGATCAACAGTTGGTTTCATCATCGATATTGGGTTTATATCGATGCAAAGGGATTTATAAGTTTCATCAGAATAGACGAAAGGTCTAAACTGGATAGGGTTTCATCATTGATCGGGCAAGGTGCCAATCGATCAACAGTTGGTTTCATCATCGATATTGGGTTTATATCGATGCAAAGGGATTTATAAGTTTCATCAGAATAGACGAAAGGTCTAAACTGGATAGGGTTTCATCATTGATTGGGCAAGGTGCCGGTCGATCAACGGTGGGACGTACGTAAAGGTGTAGGTCTCGTCAGGACAGACGTAAGGTCTATTCCAACAGGTTTTATCATTGATCGGGCAGTGCGCCAATCGATCAACAGCGGGTGGGGCTTGCCAAGAAATGCGTAGGCTTCATCAGGACAGACGTGAGGTCTGAGCTGGACAGGCTTCATCAGAATGGTGATGGGTTTCATTGTCGGTGGGACGTTTGAAAGAGGGTATGTAGATTTCATCAGGGTAAACGTAAGGTCTACCCCGGAAGGGTTTTATCATCGGTGGGGAATGGAGCCAACTGATCGACGGAAGGTTTCATCAGTGAAGGGGAGGTAAAGGTAGCGTGCCGGTTGGCATGGAACTTCGAATTACCACATTACTGACCCAAGTGCCCTTTCGGGTTTTCACCGGAGCCAGCCCCCTCTTGCTTTTGTCCACGCGCCCTTTCGGGTTTTCACGTGGCGGGGTACCCGATTTTACCTGCAGTGCCCTTTCGGGTTTTCACCACAGCTGGGTTTTAGCCATTTTTTCCCTTGTTCAGAATGTCCGAACAAGTCTGGCGGGGTATCTCTATTTTTAACCCCATCTTTTTTTTATTTATATATATATATATATATATATATATATATATATATATATATATATATATATATTGAATTGGGATTTTTAGCACGGATCAGGCGATGTGCTGCTTCATCAGTGGCTGCTCTTATCATCGGTATTGGGTCTATACCGATGTAAGGATTTCATAGGCTTCATCAGGATAGACGTAAGGTCTAAACTAGACAGATTTTATCATTGATCGGGCAGTGCGCCAATCGATCAACAGCAGGTTTCATCATCGGTATTGGATTTATACCAATGCAAGGATTTCATATGTTTCATCAGGATAGACGTAGGGTCTAAACTGGATAGGTTTTCATCATTGATCGGGCAGTGCGCCAATCGATCAGCAGCAGGTTTCATCATCTGTATTGGGTTTATACCAATGCAAGGATTTCATATGTTTCATCAGGATAGACGTAGGGTCTAAACTGGATAGGTTTTCATCATTGATCGGGCAGTGCGCCAATCGATCAACAGCAGGTTTCATCATCGGTATTGGGTTTATACCAATGCAAGGATTTCATATGTTTCATCAGGATAGACGTAGGGTCTAAACTGGATAGGTTTTCATCATTGATCGGGCAGTGCGCCAATCGATCAACAGCAGGTTTCATCATCGGTATTGGGTTTATACCAATGCAAAGATTTCATATGTTTCATCAGGATAGACGTAGGGTCTAAACTGGATAGGTTTTCATCATTGATCGGGCAGTGCGCCAATCGATCAACATCAGGTTTCATCATCGGTATTGGGTTTATACCAATGCAAAGATTTCATATGTTTCATCAGGATAGACGTAGGGTCTAAACTGGATAGGTTTTATCATTGATCGGGCAGGATGCCGATCGATCAACGGTGGACTTCACCATGGTGGGACTTTGGCAAGGTATGAGGGTTTTATCAGGACAGACGTAGGGTATGTACTGGGTGGGTTAGATCGTTGATCGGGCAAGGTGCCGGTCGATCAACGATAAGTCTATGGCGGGAGGTGAGGTTTCTTTAGGATCACCACATTACTGACTCAAGCGCCCTTTCGGGTTTTCGCCGGAGCCAGCCCCCTCTTGCTTTTGCCCACGCGCCCTTTCGGGTTTTCACGTGGCGGGGTACCCGATTTTGCCTGCAGTGCCATTTCGGGTTTTCACCACAGCTGGGTTTTAGCCATTTTTGCCCTTGCTCAGAAAACCTGAACAAGACCGGCGGGGTATCTCTATTTTTAACCCCATTTTTTGTTGTTGTTTTATTCTCTCTTCCCCTCTTTTTTTGAGGGTGACAAGTCGGAATGCCATTGGATCATGATGAGGGATGGCTTGGTTAGGGTGGAGCACCGCTATACCAAGAAAAGGGTGTAGCTCGGCTAGGGCAGAGTGCCACTAATCCAAGGAAAGGGTGTATCTCGACTAGGGCGGGATGCCACTAAGCCAAGGAAAGGTGTATCTCGGCTAAGGCGGGATGCCACTAAGCCAAGGAAAGGTGTATCTCGGCTAAGGCAGGATGCCACTAAGCCAAGAAAAGGTGTATCTCGGCTAAGGCGGGATGCCACTAAGCCAAGGAAGGGGTATATCTTGGCTAGGGCGGGATGCCACTAAGCCAAGGAAAGGTGTATCTCGGCTAAGGCGGGATGCCACTAAGCCAAGGAAAGGTAGTATCTGCCCGATTACTCGGGGAATATTGGTTGTGCAGCATGATACAGCTTGAGGTGTTTACCGTTGAGTGGCGAGAACCGAATTTCCCCTCGATGGTTAACAACTATGTAGGCCCCTCCTTCGTAGACCCTTTGTATCACATAAGGACCTTCCCAATTAGCATTCAGCTTTCCTTTTGGGTTGGACGCCATGACTTCTTTTTTCTTGACCATGACGAGGTCACCTTTCTTGAATTCTCGTCCTCTTACGAGTTTATTGAATGCAGTGGCCATGCGGGCCTGATACATTTGGATATTCTTCTGAGCTTGGAGGTGCTTTCCTTCCAATTCAGCCAATTCTTCTAACCTTCTTTCAGCATTTGTTTGTTCGCCATGGGCCAGGCCATATTGGATTGTCACTCTGAGTGACGGGACTTCCAGCTCTAGTGGAACTACTGCCTCCGAGCCGTATACCAATGAGTATGGTGAGCACCCTGTAGGTGTCTTAAAGACGGTGCGGTATGCCCATAGAGCTTCATACATCTTTTCTTCCCAGTCCTTTTTATTAGAACTGACAACCTTGGCTAGCAAGGTGCACAAAGTCTTGTTAAAAGGTTCTGCCAATCCGTTTGCCTGGGGATTGTAGGGAGTGGAGGTTCTCCATTCA
Source organism: Amorphophallus konjac (assembly GCA_022559845.1). Classification (NCBI taxonomy): domain Eukaryota; kingdom Viridiplantae; phylum Streptophyta; class Magnoliopsida; order Alismatales; family Araceae; genus Amorphophallus; species Amorphophallus konjac. The sequence continues at coordinate 11,233,001 of CM040129.1, read as the reverse complement.
ATCTTATACTTCTCGACAAGTCGATAGATTTTCTGGTTTCTGAAATGACTTCCATTATCAGATATTATTCGGTTGGGGATCCCGAACCGGAAGATAATATTCTGCTTGATAAATCTGGCGACCAGTTCACCAGTCACTTCTCTTAATGCTACAGCTTCCGCCCATCGGGAGAAGTAATCTGTCATGGCCAATATATACTTATGACCGGTCGAGGAAGTCGGCAGTGGCCCGACTACATCAGTTCCCCATTGTGCAAATGGCCAGCTAGGAACTGTAGGGTGCAGAGTTGTAGGTGGCCTTCTAGGTACGGTAGCATGCTCCTGACACTTCTGGCATGACTTTGCAAATTTACAGCAGTCTTCAAACATGGTAGGCCAATAGTAGCCCAACCTTTTGATTTCTATCTTCATCTTGGGGCCAGCCTGGTGGGCACCTACTGTCCCAGCGTGTATTTCTTTCATCGCTTGCCAAGCTTCCTCAGTGGACAGGCAGCGGAGTAGAATCTTTTTGCGTGCATCCGCCATTATTCGGAATAAAGTTCCATTTCTGAATTCATAGGAATCTTTGGTCCTCAGGAGTTTCATCTTTTCCTCTCTTTTCTGTGGCAGCTGTTGGTGCAGAAACCACTGTAGCAAATGCTGTCTCCAATCAGACGCCTGTATTGCGCTGATAGTGGCAACTTCTTCCTCTTCGGGACACCCTTCTAGCATACTGGGGACTTGCCGCCGGCTCATAACAACAATGTTCAGTGTTTCATCTGGCGGGACTGCTAGTGAGCTGGCCAGCTTTGCCAGCGCATCAGCCTGGGCATTATGTCCACGGCCCACATGTTTGAGTTCAATATGATAGAACTTTGCCATGAGGCGTACAGCTTTCTGGTGATAGGGATTTAGTTCCGGCTTCCGCACTTCGAACTCCCCTTGGATTTGCTTTATTATCAACATCGAATCCCCGAATACCTGAAGCATCTGGATACCCATGTTGAGGCTGATATTGAGTCCGATTATCAGAGCTTCATATTCGGCTTCATTATTGGTGCATGGCTTGTTTATAGAACAGGAAGTATGTACAACTTCCCCCTCTGGTGATTTCAGTACAATACCGGCTCCAGCCCGTACCCTGGTCTTTCCATCGGAATCTGTCTCCGTTCTGGATGCTCCATCGAAGAACAGTTGCCACATAACTGGCTGAGCTTGACAGGCCTCGAGTGTCTCATCATCGGGTAATTCAGTCCCCAACATATCATTCTCCGACACAGGATGCTCCGTGAAGAAATCAGCCACGGCCTGTCCTTTTATTGCCCTCTGGGGTATATATGTGATATCGAATTCCATCAGAATTACTGCCCATTTGCCCAACCGGCCTTTCAGTACTGGCTGAGTCAATATGTATTTGAGTGGATCTACTGCAGATATCAATCTGGTTTCATGTGACAGCATATAGTGCCGGAGCTTTTTGACGGCAAAGACTAGTGCCAAGCATGTCTTTTCTATATAGCTGTAGCTTTCTTCGGTTCTAATCAGCCTCCGACTTAGGTAGTACAGGGCCTGCTCTTTGCCTTCCTCATTTATCTGTGCCAGCATTGCCCCCAGGGAACAGTGTGCGGCTGAGATATACAATATCAAGGGTTTGCCCTTAACCGGTGCCCCCAGTACTGGAGGGGTTTTAAGATATTCTTTCAGCTTTTCAAAGGCCTCCTGACATCCATCGTCCCAGAGGAACGGTACATCTTTCATCATGAGCTTGTGAAAGGGATGACATCTTCCTGACAGATTTGATATAAATCGTCGGACATAAGCCAGGCGCCCTTGCAGAGATCTCAGCTCGTGCAGATTCCTTGGTGGAGGGAGCTCCTGGATAGCTTTAATCTTGGACGGATCAATTTCAATACCCCTATGTCGGACAATAAATCCGAGGAATTTTCCACTGGACACGCCAAAGGCGCATTTCATAGGATTCATCTTGAGTTCATATTTGCGCAACCTCTGGAATACTATCCTTAGGTCTTGCAAATGGTCTTCTCTTTTGCTAGTTTTTACCACCAGATCATCAATGTAGCACTCTACCTTTTTGAAGAGCAAGTCATCAAAGATCTTTGTCATAGCTCTTTGGTAAGTAGCGCCGACGTTCTTAAGGCCAAACGGCATTCTTTTGTAGTGGAATATTCCCTTCGGAGTGCGGAATGCAGTGTGCACTCTGTCTTCTTCAGCAATCCAGATCTGGTTGTATCCAGATGATCCATCCATGAATGACAGGGCTTCATGACCAGTAGTTGCATCGATCATCACCTCAGTGATTGGCACCGGGAAATCATCTTTCGGGCAAGCCTTATTAAGGTCCCGAAAATCAACACATATTCTAATCTGCCCATTCTTCTTCTTTACGGGCACTATATTGGCCAGCCATGTAGTATACTGGTTTTCTTTGACAAAGCCTACCTCAATCAGCTTGTCAACTTCTTTGTTAATCTGATTTATCAATTCAGGACGCATTCTCCTGGAAGGCTGCTTTACAGGGTTAGCCTCTGGGTTTATTGCCAATCGGTGCTGTGCCACATCAGAGCTCAGTCCTGGCATTTCATCATATGTCCATGCAAAACAGTCTCGGAATTCTTTCAAGAACTGTATATATTGTTCCTTGACATCTGGCTCCAGCAGTGCGCTGAGGAATGTCGACCTTGGTTCATCTGCGGATCCCAAATTTATTTCTATCAACTCATCGACGGTGGCTTGGCCCCCGTCTTCAACTTCGGGCGGGGCTTCTTGCAAATCAATAAAGCCTCCCGGGATGTAATCTTCTTCAGTTTCATGCTCTTCTGTTTCATCATACTGGTCATCAGCGGAGGCTGGTGCATCATATAGGGCCAATATTACCGGATTCTGTTCAGTCTGTCCCGAGGACGAGGCTAGTTCAGCAGGAAATTCAGAAGTGGACTCTTCCGTTCTTAGAGGCTCTTCTGATGTGGGCTCTCTTGACAGGTCATCATTCTGCAGAGCCCGGAACTCTTCTAGAATGCGTCCGAACTCTAAACACTCCTGCAGCTCTCTGGCTATTTGATCTTCATCCGGGGTTCCCGTATCAAATTTTGCTTCAGCCTGGAACAGATCCTCTTTGGAAGACAGGTCCTCCCAGTACCAAGCTTTCTTTGCCTCATCAGATGTCTCTATTTCTGGCAGACTGTCTGGGGCTTCATTGTTCATTATGGATTGATAAATGATTTCTTCATCTTCCGAGGGGTATTTGTCATATCCCGCCTCGGGAGGGTCTTCATGCTGGTAGGAGACAGATATGACGTCTACCTCAGCCTCATAGTATTCTTGGAGGGTATAACCCAATCCTGGGTGTTGAGTGATCTTCCTCAGTTCTTTACTATCTCGAGACGGATCTCATAGCTCCTTGAATGTCTTCTTCTGGGAAGCAGGCTGCATTGATGGCATTTGCATTTTGGAGAACATTTGTGAAACCCGTTGGGTAGTATAATCCAAGCCTGTAATCGGTACCATCCGGTCTGCAGCTTCTTCAGGGGCCATACAGTCTTGATCATCTTCCTCGACTGGCTCCCCGGTGTAGAATATAATAGGAGGCTCGCAGAAGCGAGGGATTTCCATAGTCTTCAGTGGTAGCACCGTTTGGTACTCAAGGCTGACGACGGGTTTAAATAAACCCTGCGGCACCTCCACCTGAGTGTACTTTTGTTTCATTTCTTCATCGGCATTATCCGGGTGGACGCTAGGAGGGGTAACCCGAGCAAAGTCACCGGCATAAGAGATGTGAGATACATTATGCTTTTTAACATAGCCCTTTGGTGGCGGTGGAGACCAATTCCTTGCCTCTGTCGCGGGCTTTTTCTGGCTGATCACAGCCTCTTTCCTTTCGCACTTTTGTGATACCTCGGTATAGTAGGATGCATCGAGCATATGGCACTCGAACACTTCGAAAGGATGCAGATCCGCAAACACCCTCTCTTCTTTTCTTTCATGGCAGTATTTGATACACTGATGTAGCGTGGATGGTACTATTTGATATTCATGCAGCCACGGTCTCCCCAGCAGGGCTTTATACGTGGTATTGGAGTTGATCACATAGAATCGTACCACTGTAGTGAGGTCTCCCAATGTGAGGTTGAAATCAGCTACCCCAAGAGGTGTCTCACACTTTTGGTTGAATCTTGCAATCTTCATGTCTCTGACCTTGGTGAGCTGCAGATCAAAGTAATATTTCTGATAGATGCGGTATGGGAGAATGTTCACAGCAGCCCCGGGATCTATCAGTATTCTACTTATCGGCTGACAGTTCAGGGAACCCCTCATATATAGCGGTCTGTTATGGCCGGAATTTGGGATTAGCATGTCATCCTCTGTGAATGTAACTGACGGACCAGAATTCACTTCTGTCAAGAGTGCTTCATACTGTGCTGGCGATTGCAAGGCATCAATAATGGCTTGGCGAGCCTCTTCACTCAGAGAGAGGATTTCCCAGATAGAAAACCTGGTAGGGAGCTTCTTCAGCATTTTCATGATCCGGCTGCCCACCCGGACATTAGACAGTCTCATCTCCTCCACCCAACGGGGTCTTGGAGGTTCATGTGGTGCTTGTGGCCTTTGCTGCCTAGCGCCGGTTTCATCCTCTTGATCGGTTCCCCGGGAGGCTTCTTCTGTAGTAACGACCCCTGTTTCTACTAGAGGGTTACTTCCTTTATTTTCTTCATGCTGCTTCTGCTTCCTAACTGCAGTCTGCTGGCATTTATTGTTTTCAGCTGAAGCAGTGTGAGCCAATTGCTCATTTTCCAAACTGGACAAGAATTCCAGGAATGATGGAGCCTCTTCTTTTTCTTGGTACAAGCTGGCAGGGGGAGGAGCCTGGACACCTCGTACCTCTGGCTCGGGGATCTGATAGGGTTGCTCCCCTCTGAATATAATATTATGATTGGCTGGTGGCGGGCGCCCCCATCTTTTCCCAGAACGTGTTGCATGGGCTGAGGTAGAGGCCTCAGCATGGTTGGCTTCTAGCGGGGCATTTGATGCTTCATCCTCATCATTCTCCCCGGGCAAGGAAAAGAGTACCGACAGGGTGTTGCATTGTACTGTTGTGACTTTCTTTCCCCTTTTGGACTTGGGCCGTCTCTTCTTCTTCTGGGAATTCGGCTTTGCTGGCTCCTGCCCCCAGAAGGGCTCATTTTTAGCTTTTTCTTGTTCTGCCTCTGGTTGCTCTTTCATTTTCAATTCTTCGAGCTGCTCCCAGAGTATACAGTCTTTTATCAGCAAGTTTTTGGGCTTTTTCTGCTCATATTCATCGAGCTCATTGATATACTGCTGTAGACGCCTGGCTGCAGGACTTACTTCTTTATATGCAGGTAGGGGAGTTTGTCTCCTCCGGTTGTGAGTAGGGATCCGGATGACTGGCCCGGTCTCAGCTGTATGCCATACTGGCTTTACTGGAGGCGGCTCAGGCCTTGGGGTGACACCCCGGATAGTTGCCCCACTGGTGCTGACTGCAAGAGTCTTTTTTCTGTTCTTTATGGGCTTCATCTGCCATCCTTCCTAATCTTTCAGTGGGGTGAGGAGGCAAGCTTCATAAGTATGCCTGGTACATTCTTCAACGGCTTCTTCAGGCAGCTGCTGATAGACTGAAATCATATTGGCGGCCATCCTCCAGGGCGGAGGCTCATGCGGATGAGGTGGCTTCACCTGGTAATCACCCAACTGTAGCTCGCCCTTTTTGACCATTCCTTCCATGATATCCTTGAAGACGTAACAGTCTTCAATTGCGTGCCCCAACGCACGGTGAAATGGACAGAACAGCGGATCATCTTTCTTTGTTGCATCCGCAGGTCTCTTCGGTTCGGGCAATGTTACCTTGTTGAACTTATATGCCCAGTTAAATAGTGCTGATGTCTTATCTTTGGGAAAAGAGTAAGCTCTTCTCATTCTGTCTCTCAGAGAGACATTATCTTTTCTTTCTGTTGCACCTTCAGGCGGGGGAGCTTCATCTGCCTCCTTTTTCCCTTTCTGTTGCTCGAAGGTTCTAAAATCGACGGCGTTAGCCTCAGTATGTGATGGCCATCGGTCATTGGTTTTACCCTTCGGCATAGTGGGAGCATTGGCAGTCGGACGCTTGGACAAGAATGTCTCGACTTCCGCCACTATATTGTTCAGCCGGTCAAATGTTCTGACATCTGCACCGATCATCTTTTCTAGCACCTCTCTCTTGAGGCTCTGTTTACATATCTGCACTGCATCTTCCTGATGGGGAGGTCTTCGGCATCTCATGGCTAAGTTTCTCCACCTTTTGATGTAGTCCAGTGCTGTTTCATCTTGCCTTTGCTTGGTCGCATATAGCTCCGCTATTGTAATTTCTCTTTCAGTGACATGAAATCTATCGCGGAATTTTCTTTGCATATCAGGCCAATCAACCACTGATCCAGCGGGCAGGCTTGAATACCATTCAAAGGCTATCCCAGTGAGGGACGAGCCAAAGAACTTAAGCAGATAGGCTTCATCAGCTGCTAGGTCGCCCATAATTGTGGTATAGTAAGCAATGTGCTCCCTGGGAGAGCCCTGGCCGTTGAATTTCTCAAATTTCGACGGCTTACTGACGCCTGGGGGTAGTCTTTTAGCGGCATACTGGGGAGGATACGGTACTTTGTACACGTCATAGGTACTTACACCATCACCGGTCTTCTCAGACAGCTTCATCTCCACAATTCTTTCAATCATCAGCTTGTGGGCTAGGGCTGGATCTATCTCTTCTGGGAAGAAGTGAGCTTGTTGCTGGCTGTAAGGAATCGTCATCACAGTCGCGCGCAAGGTGGGTGCGGCGGGCTGCGTCTGAGATGCAGAGGGCTGAGCTACTGCTTGCTGCAGAACAGGCTGGCTTGGAGCTTTACCCTTATCAGCTGGAAGAGGATTAGTTGGGACAGCCATTTCTGCTGAGCTGGAAGTCTGCCCCACAGGTTCGGCTTGCTTGGAGATCGGTGTGACTTCATGCCTCTCATTTAGCTGTCTTCTGAGAGCACTGATCTCCTGTTGATATCTTCTAAACATCATCTGGATCATGGGATCCAGAGTCGATGGGATTTGTATATCTTCTGAAGTCCCTTCAGCATCATCAACAAAGGGATTGTCTCCTTCCTCTGTTGTCACCACATTGACTGTCATGGTGGTGATCTTGCAGATTTCATCATCATTCTTCATCTTGTCTTTTGCAGCCTGACCTCTTCTTGTGACGGGGCCTGGTCTGGTAGCCAGCCTGAGCAGTTCATCTGGCTGAGTTGGTAGCATATTTTGCCCCCTGGCGATTCCAGCCATGTTACAGGCGAAGATTTGCATCCTTCCCTTCTGCCTGCAAACTTTTCTTTTTGCCTGGTCAGGGTATTTGAGTCGGTCGAAGACCGATACTCTTTCTTCAGCCTCTTCTCTATACAGGTCTTCTTTATCATATCCGGCCTTGCGGCCTTCTTCATAATCATTTGAATCGGAGGAGGAGACTCCGAGCATCACTTCTTGAAGGGCTTCTCCTTCTTCTTCATCCACGGTGCCCAGAGCACGGGATAATCTTTGCTGACCGAGGGCAGGGTTCCCCAGGTAATGGAAGTAGTCTTGGACCACTTGTTTCATCTCCTCTGGATCGTGCCTTCGTGGCTCTGGTCGGAGTATCAATCTTTCCTGGCTTTTCTGCTGATGAGCCAGTCTTGTCATCTGAGCATTCAAATGCTCGGCTTTGGAATATCTGAATATATCAGCCTGTCTGGCACATGCTCTTGGTCTTCTTGGAATGGCAACCGTGACTGGTTCGCTCATTTTCATATCGCCGTCTTGGCAGCAGTTGCCAGTGTCAACATAATTCTTCCTTTCCCATCTTTTGCCTTTCATCACGGGGCGAGTAGTAATCAGATTTGTTCCTTCATAATTCTTTTCATCTCTCCTCCCCAGAGCTTTGGGGTAAGCAGCAATAGCATCTCTTCTGTAGTTTCTTTCTTCCCTTCTGCTTCCTGCCCTGAAGCAGGCAACAGTATGCTCAGTAGCCTTCTTCTCATATCGAGTTGGGGCCCAGTTCTGAATCTTCTTTGGTCGCCAGACCTGTTTATATTTTGCTGGCTTGGGCGCCAGCGGCTTCCTTTCCTCAGCTTCCCAGTTGGCCCTCCTAGCGGCCAGGACGCGGAACCTGCTGTCGGCCTGGACAGTCGGGACAATCCTGTCCAGTCGGACTTCTCTGGGGCGACCGTTGAGGTTCACCCTGACATCTCCCATCATCATTGTCTTCCCAGAATTGGAAAGACGACGCTCGGCAGCAACATACCGGCTTCTCCGGTTATTTCTCTTTCCCCTCTGGGCAGCAGCGGGAACCGTGTCCCTCCTTTGAACTTGGTGTACATAGCAGGCGACGGCCGTCGAGGTCGTCTTTTCCGGTAAGTCAGCCTTCTCACCAGCAGTCTTCATCGGGGCACTTGCAATAGTGCCTCGCTGGTTGTTGTCGACCTGCAGGAGGTCGGTGAAGACGAGGCCCAGACAATTGGGCAGCCCGACAGCAGGGGGCATTGCTCCGAATGATAGGGGTACCGCCAGGTAACCCTCTCGCACATGCATATCGATCGGTTGTTGACCGAAGTGTACAGACATAAGTCCAATAGTCATCTTCCTGAAAATAAGGAAAGCGCACAGGATCAGAAATTTGAGGGGGGCCCGCTGGGCCTCCTGTTTTGGCGTAGAGATGAAGGGAGACTCAGTCCCACCGGGCGTGCCAGCTTGTGGAACGTGGATCTTTATCTTTTTTTTATTATAATATTTATTTATATTTTATTTGGGATTTTTGATTTATTAGGCGTGCCAGTCACCGGGGTGACAATTTTATTGTGCGCTCGATCTGACTTGGTCAGTCGATTGTGAAGTCCGAGTCGGGACCAGAAGTCCGTCATACCATAAAGGCTATGACGTTAATTACGCCCTTCCAAGGAAGGACAACCCTTGATTAAACGCCAAAATAGGAGGAAAGCAGCGGTGAAGATGAGGCTCAAAGAGACAGGATTGATTCATTTGCAGAATGCTAAATGGACTAGTCAAAGCAGGGGGGTTATTAAGTACGGGACAAATCTGACGGCATATCCCCGCCATCTTGGACTATGCCAAGTGGGGAATAGGAAACCACCCATGCAGCTGCAGGGTAGGATCCGTAAAAGATCGGGTATAATAGACCCGGAGTTCGAATAGGGACCGGCGCGACATGGCACGTTCCATGTGGGTGCGGTGCCGCATCTATATCCCCCTTCGAGGGACCATCGGAGAGCATGCAAGGACATAACTCCGTGGGCCGGCGGGGCTGAGAGAGAGAACACCACAGTTACCCGGCAGAGTATGTATAAATTTCGGCAGCATGTCCCCTCAACTTGGATTATGCCAAGAGAAAATAGGTCATCATCCACGGGATGCCGGGATGACGACCAGATAAGAAGGGCACCGGGCCCGGGGATGTTACTTGCGTCTATCTCATTGGTTAATATTCCCTTGGAACCCCTCAGAACGCATATAATAACATGGCTCTTTGAGTTCGTAAGGTAGCAGTGAAATCCGGATCGGAAATGAGGGCTGTAGGGGAGGTCTTCCCCATTACTGTATCTTCTCAGGGCACATATGATGGTCTTCGAACATCCCCTAGACAGGTGTGTAGGGAGACTAAAGGATTGAAGGATGACAGTGCAGAGGAGGGCCTCGGACTGGATTTCATTGTTCAAAGAAGGAGGGTCTCGGCGTGGCTTTCTATTGGCCGAAGGGAGGAGCTCTCGGCATGATTTTTGTATTGACAAAAATGGGGTTCTCGGCATGGGTTTGGTTGGCCAAAAGAGGGCTCTCGGCGCAGCTTGACTAAAAAGAAGGGGGGGCTCTCGGCGTGAAGCTTCTCGGCGCGCTCCTCGCCGTGCCGGGAACCCGGCGCCGGGAGGCCACAGGCCGGGAAGGCTGTGAAGGAAGAGGGGTTTAACCGGGAGAGTTTGTCGTTTTGCTGAAGGGGAAGGAAGAGGGAGGCCTCTCGGCGGCGTAGCTCTCGGCGTGGAAATTAGCACGCCGGGAAGGTGAAAGGGTTGAGGGTTTCAGGGCTTGATTACGGTACTCTGTTCGAGAATTTTCTGAGTTTTCTGGCTCGGATCGAAACCGAATGTGGGGTGCAGGAGGGGGTTTCGTGGATAGCTCTGTTTGAAGGATGCCAAGGGAATTGGAAGGCCGAATCAGTAGGGGAAAAGAGACCATCATCTATACCCTGTGAAGGGTTTCATCTATTTGTTGCAGGCCGTCTGGGGGATCAAGAGATGACTGTCTCTGATCCCCTAGACGAGCCCAACTGCATCGAAAAATCGGCGATGGAGGAACTCTTAACGCCTAAACTCCAGACCCTAATCATTCAAGGGTTAGAATGGAGGGTCGAGAGACTGAGGTCATCGCTTGTTAGAATCTCGCGGGATGGCATTAACCTGCAGAGCAGACATATCTTTGTACAGCCAACAGTGCAGGGAACCAAGAGATTGATGTCTCTGGTTCCTGAACAGCACAAGGGCTCGAGAGAAAACTCGGACTATATGCGGAGGATCTGCCATTGAGACAGGAGGGGAGAAGAAAGTAGAACCCAATAACCCATTAGATAGGGGTAGGGGTCCTATCTTCATCCCTCCTCGAAGAACAGATTCATTCAATCGGCTCTGAAACTCGAAGAGTCTAGGCTACTGACTTTTCAGCCGAGAACTATGTACATGGAGAGAGACGGAGAGCAGATATCTCAATCAATCGGTGCCCAAATGGGCCATGTTGATATTTCATTGCATTGTATCGAAGACTTACACAGATCGTAAAAGAGAAATGCAAAGCAGAGAGGTGGAAATCAAGACCGGGACTCTCCGGCAATATTTGATAAATCGAGAAAAGACTCGCTAGATTACATCGAAGAAAAGAAAAGAAAGTATGGGGGAGGGCGGAGCATTGACTCCTCTCCCTCCCCGGAGCAGCCCACCTGGAGCTTCTTCTTCCTCTTTCTTCTCAGATATCTCTTCGCTTCTTCGAGTCACTTTTCTTGGGGCTCTCTTTTCCTTTTGTTTCTTCTTCTGGCTATCCTTTCGATCTCTCTCGATCTCTCTTTTTTTCTTCGAGGCCCTTCTATTTCTTCTGGTGGTTCTCTCCTCTGCCTCTTTCTGATCCCCCTTTCTTCGAAGAAGTGGGTTTATATAGACCCAGCTTCTTCTTGCATATCGGCAGATGGTAATCGGCGCGCCTCATTCGTTCGCAATAGCTCTCGGCGCGCCGAGTGGCCTCCTGTTGAGGTTCTCGGCGCCACACTCGGAAGCCCATTTGGCCGGCCCATTTAGGACTTTTAAGCTTCGCACGTGCCTTGGCCTCTCTTAATCCTTTAAATTGATATTCATCAGAACCAGAGAAGGCCCTGTATTGGTGACATAGCTTCCATTGATATCATTGATATGTTTTCATCAGTCCGTAGACAGGGGTTTCATCAGTATTGCCATCTGAATGATGACAAAACCGGGTATCATTTTATCGATATCGTTACCTGAATGGTGACGAGATCGGACATCAGCCTTAGTCTGGGAAGACCTCAGCCTGGCGTATAATCTGTGGAGACAATTCTTCTTCATTGATCTGACTTGGCAAAAGCCTTTACAATCTTCATCTGCCGGTACCGGCTTCATCTTTATCTCATATCACATCTGTCAATAAGCCGACATCTGACTTACCCTAACATGTCATCTGTGGATTCTTGGATGAGGCAGTAGTACAGCTCTCATTAAAGTGTGCTAAGAGGTCCCATCAGTCGAGTGACTGCTGCTTTCTCAGTGTGGCCGTCTGAATGATATCGGCACCGGGCATCAGCTTGGCCGACAAAGACTTCAGCCGGGTAAATGGTTGACGGGCTTCATTATTGGTCTTTCACTATTGGTCTGATCCTCTTTTCAATTGTGCTTTCACCCTTGTTCATTTTCAAGGTGTCAACAGTGGAAGGAAGGTACTTACGCCTAAGCTTGTCCTTCATCTCATCCCAAGAACCTATCTGAGACTCATGACACTGAAAGAGCAAGCTCTCTACATTACTCCAGTAAGTCTGTGCTTGCCCCAACAACTTCATCCTGGCATATCTGACCCTCCGGTGGTCCGTCATCTCGAACCACTCAAAGTACCGGTCCATGCTGGCCTCCCAATCAAGAAATATCTTGGGTTCCAAAGGCTTGGACCCATCAAATGTGGGAGGGTCCACACGGACGGTCTTGAGGACCCGTTCGTCCTCATCATCCCTATGTGGTCGGTGACCATGCCGGCGCCGGCCATGTCCCTCGTAATCATTGTCAGACTCGTAGTCCTCAAAATGGGGGGCACGTTGCCGTTGCTCCTCAGCCCGAGGGGGTGCAAGCTGGGCAGCAGGCGCGCACTGGGCAGCATGTGCCTGAGGGGTCGGGAGAATCCCGGGTAGGTCTCGGCGAGGGGTTCTCTCCACACTCTCTAACCTTCCAACCAGTACTTGGAAAGATCGGTCAAAAGCCTCGGCGCGGTCCTCCATGGCTTTGAATCGGCTCTCCATACGCTCGGTATGCTCCCTACGAGTTTGCTCGGACCTATCCATGCGCTCCATGAGTAGAGCTATCATGTCCTCCAGGGAACGACCTCCCGGGTTGGCACCTCGGTGTTCACCCATAGTGTCAGGGCGATGGTACTGGGCACCTCCACGGGTGGGCATGCAATGAGGCCTAAAGAGAACTAAGGGTGACTCACTAGACCTATATGGATGGACCGATGCAAGTTGAGGACCCTTGACTTAAACCGATATGCGGTACCTGGCGGAGTCCGGGGATCCGAAGATGCTCTCACGCGAGTGAATCGCCTCCCCGATAGGCGTAACCTAACGGTCGGGTAACATCTTTTTATATATCGAATATTGGGATGCAATGCAACACCTTGGACAAGACTACCCTAGACTCAAACCGGCTCTGATACCAATTTGATGCGGGACGACTACGAGACTCGACGCGGACGAGTTGCGACCTTGGACTCTATAGGACGACGCGATGGGTTGGACGACACGACCTGCAACAACGATACAATGCGGCACCTAAAGAGCTCCAGAAGAGGCGATGTGCCCCAAACAAGAAGTGCTAACTCACGGTCGTCCCCATCGAGGGAAGCGCGACGATCTGTACGGTTGAGTAACCGGCTTTGAGTCTCGGGTGGCCGGCTTGCTCTCATGCTCGGAACGAGTCGTGGGATGGGTATCGCACTCACAACTCACAGCGGTGATGTATCGCGAGCTAGCTAGGAAAGTAATCTACTCACATGCAGCGGCATCTAGAACGCATACTAGCTAAGCAAATACGACAGAAGGGGATGGCGAGTGTACCTCCACGCTCGGGGCGTGGGGAAGACTTCCCGGCCGAGATCCGGAACTCCCGGTACAGAAATAATTAATAATTACAGAAATAATGCTAATCCCACTCCACGCATGGAGGTAACAGGTGACACGTGAGATCCGGGAGCACCAATCTCGGGTTGGCGGGTAGCAGTCGATGGCGCACGGGCGGACGCGATCGGCCGGTTCAGCTCCGTTCACTCGGGCCCACCGAATGGTACGTGCGACCCGCTGCTGGTACGGCGACGTCCAGGGTGGCTCCTGGCTGCAATGACTGACGGGGACGCTCCTGGAGTGTCCCGGGTCGATCCCCGGGAGCGGCGGTCGTCGGAGTGGAGGCGGGCGATTTCTTGGGAAATATCTCCCAATGCTGTCCCGCAGCTATGTTTCTGTCCAGATCTGCGCGCTCCGGTGAGATCGGCTGGTACGCTCAACTCCGACGTCGGATCGGGACACAAAAGATACCGTTGGAAAGAGGACTTGAAATCCTGCAACATTATGGAACTACAGACTCGTCCAATGGTTGGATTGAAAATGGGAGTGACTGCAAACTGACTGAACACACTGTCACGAAATAAAGAACAGACAGGATCGAACCTAACCCCCCTGATCAAGGGCTTTGACCAAGGATCAAATGGGCGAATTAGGACCTGATATTTTTATGGTGGGTAGAGGGGAGGGTGACGGAGGCGCACATAGCTCATTTGTGAGATTTGGACAACATTTGATGGGTGAGAAAAATCATCTACTAAGATCTATCTGGCATACTTGCACACAGGTAGATTTTGGGGAAGATGAACATGTGGATGGGAATGGGGGTAAACGGACTCTGATCGACCTAAAAATTGAACTGGAAATGGCCTATGATGGGGGGAGCATACCCTCAAAGTTTCGCAACAATCCAACGGTCGGATCGCCCGTACCAGTTCTTTCACCGAGCTTCTGTCCTGAAACTCCGAGTTTGTGGCAGCAGGAGGAAGACCGGCTCGTGGAGACTGAACGGCGGCACGAACGGCGGCGGCGGCGGCGGCGGCGGTGAACGTTCACAGAAGATGGAGGAAGAAGAAAAGTAGAAGAAATTTGAGGGAGATAGAAGATTTGGGATCAGATCTAGAGAGAGTTGGGGGTGGGAGGAGGAAGAACACCAAGAACACTCAAGAGGGAGAGGGGAGTGCACACCAATCAATATTATCTTCAATTTTCTCATTAGGTCCACACAAAATACAACAAGAGACTATAAATATGAAAACCCTAGATCTAGATCCAAGGACATCCACTAACACCAAAAGACATCTACTGACAACAAAGGACATCCACTAACATTGGTCAAGGGTGGGTGGGAGACAAGCATGGGGGACAAGGAGGGGGCATCCTCTACCCTTGTCTCCTTGGTCCAACAGTCCAACTCTTCTAGAAGTCCACCTTGGGCTTGGGCTCCTAATGGTCTTGAGGTCCAATTTAGAAATTGGACCCCTTACATGAAGTGTAGCCCATATTACAATTTTGATCCAACTAGAAGCTAAAATACCAAATACACACTAATACACTCACAATAAGCAAATACAGTCTAATACACTCACAATAAACATAGGAAAGTATCAACACTCTGGTAGGGACTCCATACTGTCGCCCAGCCACAAGGATGTCGATGTCGACCGAGTCGTACTGCGGGTCCGGTACCGACGGCTCGCTGAGTCGGGCCGTACTCGTGCTCTAGTGTCCTCACCATGTTGCTTCGTGTTTCCACACGTTGCTCCCACGAACTGGTGCGTATGAGCGGTGCGAACCCTTCCTCCGGATTAGGGAGTCGGACGAACGGAGCCTGAGAATCGGATGAACTGGAACTGAGTAGGGCCGTGGGGCCACCGGGCTGGAGAGAGAGGGCGCGGCCCCCGAGGGAGGTCGCCCTCCCTGGGGGCGCGCGGCCACGCCCCGGGGCGAATTGGCCTCGGGCACATCGCAACCCCGAGGGATGGCCCCCGATGGTCTTCTTTCGTCGTCTGGGGATATCCTTTGAAGGATACGGAGTTCCGGGATGTTGAAATGGCCCATGAGAGCCATTGTTCTTCGAGTCGCAGTGGTCGCTCGCAAGGTGTTCGGGCGAATGCCCGACACAACCCGGGTCGCCGAACGAGCCGCGTAGTTGGCCGACGGGCCTTGGATTTGGCCTAGGGCCAAGGGTAGAAGTCCGTAGGGGCTGGGAGGAGGCACCTTGGGCCGATGGGCCTTGCCTCGTGCTACGTGCCACGTTGTACGGCGGGTTGACAGAGTAGCCTCGAGTTGGCCCGAGAGTTGAGTTCAGTGGCCTGTTACAACGTGTCTGAGGCTCGGGGGTGGCCCCGACTTGCTGGGGGGTCGTCGTAGGACCCAATTGGTGTACTGGAACCACGGGGTGGTCCGTGGGTTGGTGTAGAAGGGTTGAAACACGTCCGCCCACAAGGTGTTTGGTAGAATGCCGAACACGCGTGTGTGAGCCGTACCCACGTACTACTGGCCTCTTGAGCTTGTGGTTGACGTATTTGGGTCTCCCTTTGACCTTGGAGGGTTGAAGGAAGGCGTCCCGGGGTAGCCCCCCGACCTTTTCATTGAGTGCCATGTGACGCGGCTTGTAGTTAGAGTGTCCCCAGGGTGACCCGGGTGGTTGTGTAGAGTGCGGAGAAAGTCCGCAACTTATGAGTCGGGAGTGGTCCCGATCGATTGCTAGTGCCGCCGTACACTTCGGCTAGCGGGTTGGGGCCGTTGGTGGGGCCCGCTGGGTTGTCGGAGGGGCCGGGTAGCCCATGCCTTAAAGGTGTTCGAGGAAATTCCCGAACCCTTACTTCTGGGTATTTTACCGGGGAAATAGTCCGGGTACAACACCTAGCCAGGTGAAAGTGTCGAGCATGAGGGGAAGCTTGACAATCCACTTGGAGGCCATTGGTTGTTCGTTGAACCCATACATGGGGGTCCGGGCGGACTTTAGCTGATCAGTTGGCACCCGAAGTTATATCAAGCAATCATAATAGATAACATCGGGTGCACTTTCACTGTCAACTTTTTAGAGATTTAATTTTCACATGCGGGTCAAGAAAATCAGCTTTCGGTGGAAGGTGGAAGTCACACTCTGTATCTGGCTAAGGACTTCTCGGCCTATGATGACATTGTATGCTAAGGGTATTCGGACAACAATAAAATCTGCCTAGAGGTTAACCTAGTCAGGTGAAAGTGTCGACCATGAGGGGAAGCTTGACAATCCACTTGGATGCCATTGGTTGCTCGTTGAACCCATAGTCGGGGGTCCGGACGGACTTTAGCTGATCAGTTGGCACCCGAAGTTATATCAAGCAATCATAATAAATAACATCGGGTGCACTTTCACTGTCAACTTTTTAGAGATTTAATTTTCGCACTCTTAATAAATGAGGAATAAATGTTAAAAATAAATGAATTGCTCGTAGAATTCTAAATACAAGTAATACAAAGAGTAGGTGATCTCCTTCTTGCCCAATGCCTCTCTCACTTCTGAAATGGTGCCACGTCACCGAGGAAAGAGAAGAAACATTGGGGAAAGAGAAAAATGTCGAGGATAAAAAGGAGCAGTGCGATATTCAGAAGATAAACGCCACCGATGTGGCAATATTTCATGTAACTCGCTTATATGTTAGTGGGGTGCCCTTCATCTCATCTAATTTAATATTTTTTAAAAAATTATAACTTTTTAATAATATGACTCGTTTAAATATATGTTTAGATATTACGGATGTGATTCATCTTTTGTACGTTGCACCCTTTTTATGGCCGGTCAATATGTCATTGTCTCGTGTATCATTGTCTCTCAGATACGCACGGCCGCGTGTGCGCCTTTTCGTCTCTGGACGGTCGATCTGAATCGGCGCTCGGCTTCCCAGTTCCCACGCGGGGCGTGCTCGCGCCACCCGCAACGACCACCACAGCCCCCCACCCCCAGCTGGGCCGCAGAGGCTTTAACCCACGTGCACAATCACCGACACCCACCAACCGACGGCCCAGATCGCATCGCGCAGGTCCGGGCCTGTCGGGGTCCCACCCGACACGCACAAACCCGACGGATGCGGCGCGACCGTGGACGCACCCACACGGGGTGGGCCGTGGGGGATTTTTGTCCTCTCCTCCCACCACTGCGCCCCTGTCGGTCGGTACGACCTTGTACTCCCGCAACCGAGGTTCTCTCATCATGACCGTCCATCTGGTGGCCTTTATTCGTGACCCATTCGATCTCCACCGCCAGATCTTATTTTGTTCGTGTCTGGGCACACACTTGGGGGCGGGCTCTATTTGTAAATTGCTACCTGCTAGCATTGCACAATCATAACATCCGACATGGGCCGATTAAAATAATGATTGCTTTTAAACCCGTGATTAGCGGGTTTAAGCTAGGGATTTCTTTTGGGGGAGGGGGATTAGAGTTGGGAGTGTTGGGGGGAGTTGGGGGGCGCGGGGGAATGTCGAAGCTGGTGAGGAGGAAGAAGCCCATGTCCCCAGAAACTTTATTCCACTCCCATTATCTCTTTTTAATTTCTCCCTCCCTCTTGCTGCGTCTAACTCAAGCCGAAAGTCCGAACTTTTGTCTTTGTTCACCTTCTTTTTAAATACAATTAATCTTATTGTAAATTAATAAATTGTCATATATAGGAAAAGTGAGTTTCCACGTGCTAATCTTTATATGTGCCGCCCACAGTGTCTGTACGACAATATCTCGTGCTCTTATTATAAGATGGAGAGGGGTAAATTTGTGACCTATTATTTTATGACCCAAAAGTCTAAGAGGACTTGCTCGACCCAGTAAGTGATAATCCACCTGATGTCCACTTATGAGGAGACCGAAAGTCAAGGGTCTAAAGAGAGTCATCCAACCTCAGCTCGATCTACCATGTCACGGACTCCCTTAGGCTCGAGAGGAAACCTAGTGCGTCATCGGCTCGAGCTAGTGCACGGTCATCAAGGAAACTCCCTCGAGAATGCTCAGGATTGAAGTGACGTAGTAGCCCGGTCTTCAAGGAACGGATATCCCTCGTCTTAAGGTGGATAGACTCACGACAGAGACTCCTCTTGGTCTGGAGCTGATCTACTACAGTCGGACATCAATCCCCTATAACCGAAGGCGAATCTCACGCAAGTGTCCGAGAGCGGAGAAGACAGAAGGGCGAAGGGGAGAGCAAGAGTTCTATAACAATTATAATGCGTACAGAGGACGTAACGCCCCCTGCTCAATAGTACCCGGAGATTCTCGCGAAGTCAAAGAGGGAGTTCGCACCTATTTAATCTCAGATATCTCCTTCGAAAAGGGAAGTCTTCATCTCAGCCCTTCAACTGGTGAAGAGCAATCTCGTACTATCAATTTTTCTCATTCCTCTACATCCTTCTCTTACTCGCTCTGACTTAAGCATCGGAGGGTTTGTGCCTTGGGATCACAATTCCTGGCCCCTGATCTTTTATCTTCTCTTTTACATAATCTTCTCTTACGAGGGCTTGTACCTATTCTTTTGGGAGCATCATCTCCCCAGATCCGACGGTCTATAACTGGTACAAGATCTTACCTCTTCATGGGAGGCTATAACTTACTAAATTAAATTAGTTCAACATATAAAGCCAACAAACTTGTGATTTAGTGGGGTGTTCATATTTAGACAGATCTTAGGGTCAAATCCCACCATAAGGCCGACTTTGACAACCGTAGGGGGATAAGCCACCCTACCTTGTGCCTGATTACGTGGTTTGAAGAGAGAGAAAGCCTTTCGATTTTTTTAAAGGCAAATCTTGTGTTTGACCCCAGTTATGCCATTCGAGGGGGTTCACTCGAATGAGAAACTCTATGGCCCTGTTTGAATCCCAGGTAGGACAGCCATGTTCGACCAACAAGGTCGAACAAGGTCGAATAGCCGGATGTGTGTGAGGGGGGGAGGCGGGCCCGCCCCACGAAGTCCCGACAAACCCCCGACAATTCACTTATCAAAGGGACACTATAATAATTAAGTGACCCTGCCATGTTCGACCTCGGTTATGCCTCAAAGCTTCTCTCTCTATTGTCGCCTCCTACGTCCAGCTCAAGGGGATCTAGGATCCAGTGCTCAATGCTTTGGCCCATATAAAGAAGGAAGCTCTGTTACGCTCAGCCATGATGCTTGATCGAGCTTTTCAGAATTTCATCTCTTACTATCCAAGCTATCTTGCTCGATCTCTTTTTATAAATCCAAGTGTACATTATAAATCTTATTCTGAGAGGTCTTGTGAACAAGATTTGCAATACCGGTCCAGTACGTTACATACTGCACGTATTGGACCGTACCAACTGTAGATCGGTACGACCGCGTACTAACTGTAGACCGATACGATCGGCACGTGATACGCAACTGGTACGGTACTTATATCTATTTTAGTATTGTATGTTCTATTTTATGTTTAATAAACTTAGATAGCTAAATTAGTTGGGGATGTTTCTTTCTCTCAATTGATCTGGGTTCGAAACGTAACAGTAGCATACTTTTCTTTAAATTTTTATTTTTCTTTTAAAGAAAAGACCAAAATATAAATGTTTGTTGTGAGATTTGAACTATGAGAACATGTTGACGTATGTCACTCTTTAACTAACTAATTTATAAATAATATTAAGATATAATTATTATAATTAATATTTATTATATATTTAATATATTATGATATAATATAATATAATATCGTATCGTAACATATCGTACTAATAAAATATCGATACGATCGATACAATTGAGTTGTCGAGCCTTTAATATTTGATTACCCGAGTAAATCTTAACAGAGACGGGAGGGATAAGATCGAGGGCTCATTTTTCAAAGATACGAGGCTGCACATTTAGCCTTCGCAAGGGTGGGGTGCAAATGATGTGAGGCAATAGATAATAAATATGTTTGTCTCCCTCCCCCTTACCTCGATACACGTACAGCATCTGGCTTCTCACTCCGCTTGCTAGGTCAGATTAATTCTCCTTTAGGCCTTCTTTGTTTATCGAAGAGGATAGCGTTGTTCGACTCCGGAGGGTCGAACACGCCGCTCGACCCCGAACAACGGGCCGTGTGTGAGGGGGGAGGGTGGGCCCTATCTCTATTTCTCTCTCTTCGTATATCGTATTCGTCGATAATTCTGTCACCAAACTGGCCCCTAATTATTTTTTTTGTAATCCTGCACTTTAATTAGGAAGAGGGGAAAGCATGTCCTAATTAGAGGATTAGATTATTAGCAACGCCTTCCCAGCCGCACCCCCACCGGTGCTGGGGTTTTGCATTGATTATGATTCAAAGGAGAGAATCATCCCTTCACGCTTCCCATGTAAGACGGGGGTGAGTGATCAGTGTCCACTATCTACCGGTCATGATGGGCAAGGTTTAATTATTCGTCTCCTAATTAAGTGCCTAACCTGGACTTTTAATAAGATCTTGGAGAGGAGGGTGATCCATCCTGAGTTCAGTGGGTGCAAATGGAATCTTCCCTAACTACAATAAGAAATTTGGCACCACCATGACTCAAAAGGGAGATGCATGGCTACTGTTTACCAGTCTATATAGTGCAAATCCTTTAGCCCCACTTTGGTTCATGATTAAAGGTAATCCGATTAAATTTAAGTGGATTTATTTTATTTATTTTTATTTTGACATGACATCAGATTAAGTTATCCCACATGTAGAGGTGAGATAAGTTAATCTGACTTAACTCGGATTAAGTCACTTTTAAGGCCTCGTTTGGGAACATGCCTAACTTGGGCTTTTGCGTTAAAATCTCCTGCCCAACTTTAATCCCTTTCAAATGATAAAGAATTAACCTTGATTTTCGAGAGAATAACTTTTACGGAGGAGAGAGAATACAGGCACAAAAGTATCCGATTCTCGTAATCTTGCGAATGAAGCACAGAGTAACTTCCTGAGATTAATAATGATGACAAATTCTCTTACACTGATCATACAGTACGGAGTGTGAATTTTGTGAGAACGAGAAATAATTAATTTCTTTCCAAACGCAGTCTTAATCAGATTATCTAAATATTTTTGTCATTAAATTATTTTTAAGTGGATTATTTAAATATTTTAGTCAAAATAAAATAACTTAAATTTAAATTAAAATGAAAATAATCTTGAGATAAATCTCAAATCAAACGAGACTTAAGGGGGGCGTTTGGAAAAGATGTGGAAGAAGGATTTTGAGCTCTCCAATAATCAGAATCCCTCCTCCTCCAATTTTTTTTTCCAAATGTCCCAATGTCTCATCAGGTTTAACTTCATGGTAGATTTCGAGATTTAGAGAGAGATAGGGAGAAAGGGAAGAGGATTAAAAAATCTCCAAAAACTATTTAAAAGGTGCTTCTTTTTTCTCTAAAAAATTTTGAAAAAATCCTCCCACTGTCAATCTGTTCCAAACGGGCCCAGTACTACTAGTCATGTTGAGGGGAGACATCTATTTTGCAGTACTTTTCTCTGTCACACATCCCATCTTCCCGGTCTTCTCCATGCTAGAAGCCTTTTTATCTGTCTTTCCCAAATTTGTGTTGATGGGTTTATGCTATTTTTCAATCGGCCCTTAATTCTTCCTGATCTTCTCCGTACCGGAAGCCTTTTATCTGTCTTTCCCAAATTTGTCTCACAAGGGTGATGGGTTTTTGTTTTTTTTTCTGTCCCTTAATTAGGGATAAAATCATGGACGGATTATAATTTCGTCTTTAATTTAGAGATGAATTTGATTTAAAATTTATTTTAAATATTTTCAATTAAAAAAATTCTATTAATATTAGATACGGATTTAAAATCGGATGTATTTACCCGTCCTTAAAATTAGAGAGAAATTTAAGGACGGATTTTGAATTCTATTCTTATTTTTTTATTTTTTAAAAAAATATTAAAATTAAGGACAGATCTAGGGACGGATTTGTTGATCCGTCTCTAAAATTAGGGACGGCTTTATGGCCGGATTTTAGATTCTACCCTTAAATATTTTTTTATTTTTTAAAAAAATCACTAATTTTAAGGACAGATTTAAGATAGAATAGAGACATATTTAGTCGTTTCATAATTTTCGTCATTAATTAGAGATAAATTTGAGACGATAATTAAGGAATGACTAAATCTATCTTTATTTCGTCTCAAATTCATCTCTAATTTGTTTAGAGGAGAATTTGAGACAGAATTAGGACAGAATTTGACCATGTTTAATTTTACCATTTTTTTAATGATCTCCCCCTCTATATCTTCTTCCTCTGAATGGTTTGATTGATAGAACTAATGAAGTTCTTTTTCTTTTTTTATCACGGGAAGGGTACTTCCCTCCTTCCTTGAGTGGCTAATCAAGGTGATGGTGTCCCTTTCCACTCACATTACAGTCCATAAGATGGTGGTGCTGGATCAAATGGGAGGAGGGAGTAGCTATGGACTGCATATCTGAGACGTTACGTAACTATTTGATTATTTGATTGCTTGAGTAAATCTCAACAGAGGGGAGGGAGGGGTCATTTTTCAAAGATATAAGACTGCACATTTAGTCTTCCTAAGCATGGGGTGCAAATGATGTGAGGCAATAGATAATAGAAATGTTCTTCCTCCCTCTTGCCTTGAGACACGTACAACATCTGGCTTCTCACTCCGCTTGCTAGGACAGATTGTCCTTTAATTTTTCTTTTTAATATTGCACTTTAGAAAGAGGGGGAAAGCATGTCCTAAGAGGATTGGATTACTAACAAGAGAAATGCTTATTACTCACGTAGTCAGATATTAATATTTTGTTAGAATTATCGTGTGAAATATCGTTAGTTCACATAGGGCAACAGGTCTCAGATTTTGCACATTTCCGAGGTGATATCGTACCACCGTAATGACATCGAATAAATTTTTAGAAAGAAAAATTTACCTTTCCCGTTATACTATTTGTCACTCTTATTATATTATTTGTCACCTTTGTATAATTATTGTCACTCTTATATAGTTATTTATCCGTCTTATTTTCTGACTGATTTTATCTGTCTTAGTTAACTATTTATCTCCTTTAGATATCTATTTATTACCCTTAGATATTTATTTGTCACCTTTATATAGTTATTTATCTGTCTTATTTTCCGAGTGATCCCGTCTTAGTTGACTATTTATCTCCTTTAGATATCTATTTGTCACTCTTAGATAGTTATTTGTCACCCTTATATAATTATTTATCTATGTCTTATTTTTTTATAAAAATTTACTTTCTCAATGTAAATATTTAAGAAATATTTAAGAAGTCTGTTAAGTGAGACTCACACGTTAATATGTGGATTAATAGTATGCTGGGCAGGCAACTTTTCTATCCGTCCATATGTGCAGTTAACATTTCGGTGCATTGGATCCGATCAAATGCTGTTGGAGGACTCCGAACATTGAAATCCCCACCCCATCGTGATGCCAAACACAACCTTAGACAACCGATCGAGAACCTAACGATGGGTATGCCAATGCTCAATAGAATGGGTGGAGAGTAGCAAGAACGTCTCCTGATCTCTGAGGCCAAAGCTAGAAGAAGATAAGTCATGAAATACAGCAATAGCGCCTCCTGATCTATGAGGCCAAAGCTAGAAGATGATAGTCATGCAAGACAGCAATAATGAACTCTAAGATATTTCTCTGATAAACTCTTAAGACACTCCATGAACACGGATCCTAGCCACAGGAGCTTATCCCATACATAAAAATGTCTGATATTCACACACATTTTTCTCACACCCTGTTGTTCTAAATAGGCCATTTAGCATTGGATCAGCAGCCCTTAACCCCACCTCTACAAAGAGAAACTGACAACAGACAGCAGTTATGGGGTGCACACTGCATGCACAGACCAGCAGTGTGGGACATAATTTTCCTTGCAGGTTTTCCATGGCAAGGCCCATACTTTGGTGGATACTGCACAAGGGCTCTTGTCAGTTCCTCTCACGAGCAGCAGGTACCAGCATGGGGGAGGGATCTGTGGCCTGTATGTACTAATTGCACAATCAATTCTGCCCACCAATCCACTCTGCTCACCAGTTACTGCTGGTCACACATGTCCTCAGAAGAGAAAACCTTGGTACGGTACGTACCCATCTCGGACTGGGAAAGTTATTGGATGAAAACGTTTTCGTACATAAAATTTAAATGAGGGCCGGGGGGCACCTTCTTTCGTACAGGATATATAATTTAGAACATTTCGGGTACTTGTTGGAGGGAAGGATATTGTGACCCATTTGAAAGAATGTCTGTGGAGAAGGTGTTTCAGTGGGAAAAGAAATTTCAACATGTAGGAAATATGCGGGCGAAATTTTAACCTCCTCATGGAACATGGGTGAAACACACACACACAGCCTCTCTGAGGTTAAAACGAGCATACGCAGGTAGTACGATTCGCAGGCACAGGACAAGACAGCCTGTTCCATCAGAAACCATGTTCTGGATATCCACGAAATGCTCTGGCTGATCTGAGGGAGCTGCCATGGGGGGGGCATGGGGTCGACAGTTCTGCACTGAGCATCACGGACGAACAGTGTGAATAACGACCAGTGTGAATAAAAAAAAAAATTAGGGTTAACACCTAACCTGGTGTAAGACTTAACATCATGATTCTTAACCTTTCTTCACATTTTATCTGACGATTATCTTTTCAATTTCTTTAAGTCAAGCTATGGAAGCTATACCTTATGAGATGTTTGGTTGTAATTTTTTTTATCTTTTTTTTAAAATAAAAGTTGAAATTAAAAAACTCACTTAATCACATTTGGTAAGATTTCATCGTTTTTTAAGAAGAAATCCCATTCGGTTATAATTTCTCTAATGTATCATAATTATATTTATATCCATGTCTTTCATGAATTGTCAAAAATATCCCCTGATGCTTTCAAATGCTTCCAATTGTACTCATGTCAAGATTTAAGCGCAATTTAAATACTAAAATGGCCCGCGAGGCTACCCTCAGGTGAGGTTTTCACAAAATGTCTATCGCTAATCCCCCTCTATATTTTGCGACGGGGGCACCCGCCGCTAATTTTTGCCCACGGGTTACAACGGATTATATGTCTGTCTCTATTACGTCGCTAAATTTGCAACGTAATTGTTTCGACCCAAATCTGTTGTAAATAGCTCAATAAATTTACAACAAAAATATTATGTCGCCTAATCCATCTCAAAAATCACGCACTCCACTATGTTATAATAGATTTTCCTTCAGCCACTAATCCATCACTAATATGTTATTATTAATGATGAAATAATCCGTCGTAAAATATATGTTACTAATAGCACTTTTTCTTGTAGCACGTATATTCAAGTATGTCATGTTGACCATTATGTTAAGAGATTATGGCAAATGAGAACCTTTTATTCGTGCATATGTAATGTAGAGATCTCTCCGGTTGTTGTTAAGATTTTCCACATGCAAATACATGCTACAAGTTTATGATACATCTTTGCGTTTATAAGATCATGTCGTAAGTTTAAGTTTCTACTATGATGTTCGTAGTTGTTGTGTCTACATTTCCTATTTTCATGTTTGGTCTCAACAGCATTGAACGATGGTATAGGACGCTCACATTACAGTTCCACTTGCACCTACCTGATTAAATGCTAATGAGGATCATGATTTTTGAATCATGTAATGGCGTCAATTATAATTGTACCATATGTTACGTAGAGTTAGATCTCATAAATAACCGGACAATGTTTTGAAGCATGAACATATAATTCCATTTTTTTTTGGTGGGTGAAAGGAGCAATGGTGTTACGAGTCCTATTGATCTTCGTATTTAGCCGATTCTTTAATCTATTTTTACGTGCTAGTCCAGCGACAGAGTAGGCGACTGGGGTAGCACCATTGCGGTGTGATCTTTTTAGGTGGCCAACTATAGTAAATCATGATGTAATGGGCAGTGCTATCTAGAGTCGCTTGACGTGTAATTTGTTCTAGTCGCCCGTGTGAGTTTATGTATTATGACACTTCTGTATTAATTATGGATTATAGATGAAAGATAGTTCTCGTTTATTTCTCTTCGTAACGTGTAGTTAAACATAGATAGTTTTATGCCGTTGATTATTTGTGATTACATTATGTAGGTATTAATACTCTAGACTAGGTCTACGCACGTGTCGCACTCTATATTTTTACTTTAGCGGGGTGTGACAATGGGGGGAGGGGGACGAGAGAGAGAGAGAGAGGATAAAATCGGAAAGAAAAGTTAGCGTGAGTGGGGAGTTGGAATATTTCTAAAAATAGGATAGTATATTCTATTTTTCATACCATTGTTATCTCGGGGGACTTTTTATTAATGGTTTAAAGATTTTGAGGGCTTTTAACTAAATAGGTGGATCAGGGGAGTCTTTTCCTAGTTTCAAAGTTTTTAAGAGCTTAAAACTAAAAATCTCAATTAAAAATTGATATCAATTAGCAAGTTTAATTTTCCTAATCTCAAATTTTAGAATAAAAAACATCAAAATTTCAGGACCCCAACAATCTTCTCAGTTCCAGTCACTTCAGTAATGCACGTCAACGACACTCAGATCATGATCTCAAGTTTGGTTGTATATCCGCAGCAGTGACTCACCAAGAATCTGACTACGGATTGAGCTTTCATGGATCAGGATGGGAGCCATAATTATTCTTTTTTGTCTCAGAAGATTCCAACGGAGGTTGATGTGTGAAAGAATATTGATTAACATGTGAAACCACCATTTTTCTGAGGTCCTTCCACATTCTAATCCCTTCTGCCATTCCTTCAAGTCACCGTCCTGGAGCTGCAGCAACATCATACATCCACAGGTTTGGCAATGTGCACACGTCTCAGTGTCCGAATGGAGATATACTTTTAAAGGAGCGGTATCTCCTTTAGATGGGATGATGGGTATTTGAGGGACCCTTGAAAGCTTCACAGCTCTTGGATGCGCACCAGCACGCCCCTCCTCTCCCTCAACTCTAACAGTGAGAGATAGGGAAAATGGGTGTAGCTTTACATAAGAGGACATATGTGAGTGGCAAGGAGACTTGGACCAAGCACAACGGAAAATGACAGCTTGAGAGTTTCCTTTCAACTTCTCTTTCTCTGAAATAGAGCTCTCATTCCTGTTAATTTGGACCCCTACGTGTGAGATAAGTTAAACAAAAGGGGATGAGATGCTCACTGGCTTGATGGGCAATTGATTAGCTGGATACAAGGAGTCTGGATTCTTATTTATTTCAGTGTGGGCTACGATTATGATAATCGAACCACATGCAGTGTCCATAACCTGCAGTCAGCTTCGCACTGTTCTTGAGACACCCCAAGGTTTGTGTGGTTTGGAAACCCATGTTTGTTTGGAAAGTTATGGTTAAAAGTCTGAACTCCAATTCAAAATTAAGGCCTTGATCAGTTGAGAAAATGCTTTATAGTTAAAGAGAGAAGGTACTCACAAATTATTGACGTGGGATTAAATCTCAACATTTCTTTGACGCCAAACTAGAATGGTTACAGTATAAACTCGAATAATTGTAATATATATGGTTCAGATAAATAAGTGGGTCAGCGAACAATAAAACAGCTCTGAGCCTCTTCATGCAACCACGCTCTGCTAGGGTTTCCCCCTAGGCAGTGGCCGCCGCCGGCCATGGCTGCCTTTGTGGGGGGGGGGGGGGGCATGGCGCCCTCCCAACCGCCCCAGCCTACTCTGCTCCTCTCTCCTACTTCGCCTACTCCCCTGGTTAATAACCCTACACCTGGGGCAACCTCTGTCAAATCTTTTGCGCAGGTTCTCCTATCTTCTTTGGTCCCTCCGCCCTTGCATACCCCTGTTCATCCTCCTACTTCGACAGACAACAGGGAACCAACGGTCTTCTTCAACCAGGAGGAGATCAGTTTGTTCCTTCGCCTCTTCAGCTATGCACTTCTCGCTCATACTTCACAAGGCAGGCCTCCATTCCTTGATATCAGGTCGCATCTCTTGAACCGCTGCAAGTTAAGAGAAGATTTCATCCTTAGCGCCCGCCCTCGACTCCAAGCACCTGCTTCTAAGCTTTTAGAATTACGAGGACT
This sequence comes from Amorphophallus konjac, assembly GCA_022559845.1. Taxonomy (NCBI): domain Eukaryota; kingdom Viridiplantae; phylum Streptophyta; class Magnoliopsida; order Alismatales; family Araceae; genus Amorphophallus; species Amorphophallus konjac. Next base: position 11,204,586 of record CM040129.1, on the reverse strand, counting down.
ACCTTCTTCTCTTGTTGCGAGAATCTCTCTACGTCCAGGGTCGTCTATTCAGAAATTTTAAATGGACAATGGGCTTCTCCCCTTTTGCGGATTCTCTGATCCTTCCGATTTGGATCGAATTCCCTGGCCTCCCTGCAAACTTGTACCTTGAACCACTGCTTCGTTCTATTGCTGGGAGCATTGGTCGTGTTCTGAAAATAGATGCTTCCACTTTGAATTTATCCAACACAACTGCAGCAAGAGTATGTACTGAATTGGATATTTCAAAGCCTCGCCCGAGTTGAATTTGGATTGGCATCACTGGGTGCGGTGATTCGCAGCATATTCACAACCCCGATCTTCTGGCTTGATGTCCCAGGCAAATGGCAATCAAGAAGGGGGGGGGGGGGTTAAATTGATTGCCACTTAATTTTCCTCAAATGAATTTTATCATGTGAGTAAATTTTAAGCACTGAAAATGTATTAAAAAATTAAACAATTCTCTCTACACTCACCGAATCTCACTCAAATTTGATCCACAAAGATAGCAACAAATTCGAGCTACACACAGTGCAAATCACAAGACACACAAGATTTTTTAAGTGATTCGGCCACTTCACGTGTCCCTACGTCCACCCCTCACTAACAAGTGAGGCTTCACTATATATAATCCACGCTACCAGTAGCAATTACACATGGAGATTAAGTCTCCACCACAATCACCGCTGCACAATGCAGCCCAGACACACACACAGAGATGAAAATCTCTGCACCACACTAAAAAATTCAAAGATATAATGACAAATCAAGTTCAAGGTGATACAACGAGGCCCAAATAAGAAAATAATATAGGAATAAAATTTTCCCCTTTTGGTCCTCTGCGTAAAATGGAGTTGACGCCGAATTTCTCTAATCTGCTTGGTGATCCGCCGACCCTTTGTTATGGATGAAGCTCCTCAGACGATGAATCTTGCAGTTCTTCCAGGATTCCACGCTTTTCTTCTATGATTCCAAGCTTTTCTTCTTACATTGGCCGCTTTTACCCAATCTCGTAATGATGGGTTTTATATGAGATTAAGGCGTAGAAATACATCCATACCGCCCTAGGCCCTCTCACATGCTAAGAAACAAGTTGGGGGCAGTTTAGACAAATTTTAAGGCCCATAGGAGGTCCCACATGCGGTCCGTGGTAGGTTCGTGATCGTAGGGGCGAATTTCGTGTTCGTCCAGTCGACCGGATTAATATGCTTGTCGACCGGACCATGTTCTGTCAAAAAATAACAAGGCCTTCTGGATGCCTTCGGTCGACCAGACCCTAACCTTCTAAATTTTTCCTATCGACCATGCTTAAAATCGGTTCTGGATGAGAAAATTTATAGGAGTCCTGTCGACCTAGTCACTTTCAACCCTATCGACCGGACTGAGCTCTAGTTCTGGATGAAGAAATCTGTACAGAAGTCCTGTTGACCAGGCTGTTGACCCTGTCGACCGGACTTAGAATTTGTTTTGGCAGAGGAAAACTCTGCAGAAGCCTGTCAACCAGACTATTTACCTTGTCGACACATACACATGAAAAATAGAAAATTAAATACAGTCATCCCTTAAAATCAAAAGCTACGTACCTTGATTTTCCATTTAGATGAATTTTGGCCCTCTTTCAATCCCATTGAGCACCTAAGAAGTGGTTTGAACATTCAAATTGCCATGAACAAGATTATGAGTACGAAGACTTCATACAATTGATATTCATTTTCATCAAACCTCAAGAGCTATGAGAACATTGGATCGAAAGCTCAAGTCATGAGAAAAATTCAAATCTTTACGAGCTTAAGACCTGTCAAAAGTTCATCAAGCGAATAAAAATCATCAAACACAACGACACACATGTTTTGTTATCATCAAAATCTTAATGTCAAAATCAACTAGGGGAACTCAACATGGCTTATTGTCTATCTTGAGCTCGTTTGGGTCATAATGATGAAACCTGCAAGAAATCCTTGGCACAGGCCACTTCTCAATGGCAGCGACATGGTCTCTCAGCCTGTTCGACCTTGTCCTTGACAAGGCCCTCCTGTTGCGCCCGATCACCGGCCTCTTAAACATTGGCGGCCGGTTAATCAGGATAAAACCCCTCTGTCCAAGGACTTGGACGCTATTTTGACATCAGAACAAATCAACGAAGACAATGCTGATGATCACAGGGATCATGTGCCCATTCATAATCCTCTTGAGATTCTCAAGGTGGAGGACGTGGACGATCAAGGTACCTCTACTGCTGTCGTCCCTGTACGTTCCAGCTCATAATTCTTTTGAAATTCTTAAAGTGGAGGATGTGGGCGAACAAGGACCCATCGAAATTCCTAATATGGAAATTTTATTTAATGTTTGTCACTATTATTGAGCCTAAAATCTCCTCTGCGAACAGAAAGAAGTTCCGTATGGAACACGGTCTTTCTAGCTTATTCAGCAAATATGGACTTCACATGATCTTTTTCCGTAGGCTGTCACTAATTCTTGGCAGGCCGCCCCGGTTGCCAGCAACCCTTTGAGCACTCTGGCTCTTAAATTAAAAGATACCAAAGCTATGCTGAAGTTGTAGAACAGAGCGGTCTTAATTTGGCAACATTTTTTCATCCATATCTGCTGCTGAAAATGATGTCCTTCATGTCTAGCAAGCCTATGATGTGGACCCGTCTCAGGCAACTTCAAGTTATAAAAGGACACTTTGTCTAAACTATATCTGCAGGATGAAATGTTTTAGAGGCAGAAGGCACGGATCAAATGGCTGAAAGAAAGTGACAGAAATACAAATTTTTAAAACTCCTGTGCTATCTCTAATAGAAGACGTTCATCTATTTCAGAGTTGAAAGAAAGACAGTCATGGTAATTCGGCGAATGGCTCTACACTTCTGGGCCACATTCTTTAGATGAGAGTAATATTGAAAATATTCCATCCATAATCAATGATGCTCATAATATGGAGTTATGCGCTATTCCTCTGCTAGATGAAATTAAAAAGGTGATTTTTTTTCCTCTGTCTCTTGGATAGTGCTCCGGGTCCATACGGTTTTACAGGATATTTCTTTCGGGCTTGCTCGTCTATTATTTCTACTAATCTATGTGCAGCGGTTCGGAGCTATGTCAGAGGTCATCCTTTGCCTCGATCTTTTACATCATCTATTATTGCTCTTGTAGAGGCTGAAAAGTGTTCCCATTTTGTCTCGTACCATACCTTTGAGATTTATTTGATGGGGAAGAGCAGTCGATCACTCGAGAAAATCTGGAACCACTAGAGGACGACGTCATAAAGGAGCCTTGGGAGTGGTCCCGAGGGACAACTCTCAGATGCTCAAGTCAGAACCGTCCAAGAAAAGAGAACCAAAGAACATGTGAGTAGAGAGAGGAGAGGAAGTAGCCTGCAGCGTGGTGATGGAGTCTGGAGAGTGCTCAGAGAGGGCAGGGAGTGCTCGGAGAGTTAGGAAGAGAAGAACCTCTCTACTTTCCTGCGGGAGTCTCCTACGAAGGTGAACAAGTGGGGATCCCTCTCTGGTCATAGGAAAGTCTCCCTTAGTTGGCGATGCAAGTCTCTCGGTCTGTCCTTCTCTCTCTCCGTATGTGTCCCCCTCTAGGCTCAACTGGGGACCTATTTATACAGGGAGCAGTGACATGTCTCTTACTTAGCAATGGCATCGTCCGTGGAGTGGTGTCCTACTTAATCATGGGGATTTTCTGTCACCCTCTCGCTCGCTCGTGGCAGGCATCTCAGCGACGTGGGCATGACTCGGTCCTCGTCAGAGTAAGTCCTGTAATGGTAGCCTTGACGTTCATCCGTTGGCAAGTTCTATGGTGTCCAAGACGCACGCGTGCGGATATCCTGCCCATGGGCTGCTAAGGCTTCGATGGGCTCATACTGGGCCTCGAGACTTCAAGGAGGCTGAGGTGGAATGCCATACACTTGGCCGCCCTAACTCGCAATGGGCCTGGTGTCACTGGGCTGCGTGGGCCTAACGGATTTTTCCTTCCTCACTAGCCCCCCACTCCCGAGTATCGAGTCTGCTCGGTGCTCGGGAGGAATAGTACGAGGCCTAAGAAGGGAGAAACTCTAGTAGGGCCTTTACGAACCTTCTCATTCTTCTTACATGGGGAGCCCCGCCACCTAATGTTTGGGTCTCTTTTGGAAAGGTGGAATGTCAATTGGATCTTCCGGGGAAGTTGTAGGTAGTGACCGGCGCGATTCTCGGGATCCTCTGCCTTGTTTTTTGGTGAATGATAAGGGGAAGAAACTTCACGTGGCCTTTTAGACAGAACACCTCCACTATAAATAGGAGGCTCGTGGGGAGCCTTTTGAGTACGTAGAGTCTCCTTTCGTACCATCATACATGTCTTCTTGAAGCCACGTCACAGCAAGTTTCTAATTCTTCTCTGATAGGTGGTATGAGTGAATCTAGAGAGGGGGTGAATAGATCCCACACCCAATTCTTAGCTACTTCAAAAAAAATCAAAGACTGCAACACGGAGGAAGCTAATATGAGTGCGATTCTATGCTTAACACAAAGCATTTGAAGAGCACACATAGGAAGACCGTTGATCAAACCACCATACCTGTGAAGGGGAGGTAGATGAAGAATGAGTTGACACAACAAACCATAACACACCAGCTTTTTAAGATGGTTCGACTGCACTACAGCAAGGCTACGTCCACCCCTCACCAACTTGTTGAGGTTTCCACTTCTGGCCAAGAAGAGTACACACACACACACACACACACACACACACACACACACACACGCACGCACGCACGCACGCACGCACGCACGCACGCACGCACGCACGCACGCACGCACGCACGTTGTCTAACAGCTTGCACGAGGAAACATTCCTCAACACACACACGGCTACATAGCAGCCAACATACACACTCCAGTCTCTTAACAGAGTGCCGGAAGACCGCTAAGAGAGCTCAGCAAAAAACACACCAGATGACTGAAGGAGTAAGAAAACAAAACAACAAAGAAATGCTCAAAACAAATGAGCTGAAATGCAGCTTCTGACAAAGGTCAGGAAGCTGATCCAAGAGCACACAGGCTGCAATCTGAAAACTCAAACTGCTCAGGGGTGGAACAAACCGTTCTAGGCTGCTAATCCTCTCCTTTCTTTTTCTCTCAAATTTTTCTTGTGGAGGCTCAGCTCTCTTCAACTTTTTCCCACTAAAAAATTCTTCAGGCAAGCTCCTTTTCCTTTCTCTTTTTCTCTTTCGTTCAACTCTTCTCCAGACTGAGGCAACGGCAGCAGTAGCTTCCTTCATGTAGAGGGCGCCCATTTTATAGATGCAGGGAGCATAAGATTTCCCTCCCAGATCTTGCCATTTGATTGGTGGAAATAAAAGTGAGACTCTTGGACAAAGAGATCTTCCAGGTCCTCCTCCTAATTGGCTCAGGACAGATAGGTACAATCTTCTATCCTAGGCACCTTTGGGGACTGCTCTCTCATTGGCTGGCTGCAAAAAGGAGGTTACCATGAAAGGTGACCTTTCCCACAAGTGTTAACTGACAGATCCTTGTTCAAAAAGGTTGTTCTGGCAACCTAATGATGACAAGGATAGTTATCTATCCTAGGAACCTTTTCTGACCTTGAACCTCGAGATATTGCAAAGTGAGCCATTGACTTGAATAAAGAAAGGTAGACCGGTTCACCTTTTTAAAATAGAGTACCATTTTCTTCATATGCGTTGACGTAGGTGGGAGTGGAGTCGACGCAACTTACTTTCCTACTTGAGCAGTATGCGAGCCAGACCTTCATGGCATCGACGCACTTGACTTCCTGCGTCAATGGATCTATTTGAGCTGCTCACCATTTGGACAAAATAGAACCCAGAAAATAAAGGCTCGACACCTGGAGTCGCCTCTTTTGACTTTGCTGATCTGCGAGCTTGGTTGCGTCGACGCAGTGAAGCGAATGGAATCGACGCAGCAAGCTTTCTTCTTGTACTATTGCGAGCTAAGCCTTTATGGCGTCGACGCAACCGACAGGTTGATGCATCCTTTGAAGAATGCATTCATAACGGTTTTTGGGAGAGCCTTGCATCGACGCCCTGAGATGGTGGGGTCGACGCAGCATTGAAGGCCACTTGATGTCTACTCCTGGAGATTATCTTGCATCGACGCTTTCAAGAACATGACGTTCCTGGAGTCGATGCTGCCTTGAAGAGCGGCTTGAAGCTATTCCTTCTCTTTGAAGGAGCGAGTCGACGCAACCTGTGGACGGGGTCGACGCAGCCTTGAAGATTTGTTAAGTTCTTCATATCTAGCCAATAAAAAGGTGTTTCAGATTTTCTAAATTAATTGGCCAATGACTTATAGTAAGACATCATCAAAACATAATTTACACAATATTCTCTAGGGGGAAATCCCCCAAGCATCCCTGCTCCCGTATGGGAGCCTGACCCGAGGCTAGTAAGCCCCCAACAGAGGACTTCGGGAAAGATGACGCCTCTGAGGACTACAAGAGAGGTTATGGGCGGAATTACCTTCAGGACTGGAGGGATGCACTGGCGACATTTCCTCACTTCTGCTCTGACCAGGGACTGTTGGGACCCTCCTCTTGCTTGTATAGTCCTGAAGGTGACGACTAATGCCCCTTGTACCCCTTTTGCGAATAATAAAATTTTCCCCTCCTACATTCTTTCTTGCGTATGCTTGCCTTAGTTCTCGTCTCTTCTTTGAATGTTAACGTGGTGGTCGTAGATGCTAGGATTAGTCCTCGAGTAGGCCGAGCCTAGATTGACCATGTCACGCCCTAGATTTTTCGGATGAAGAATCCATGTATTTCAGAGCGCTTTCGTGGGTCTCGGATCATGTTTTACGATTAAATCAGATTTTTGGCTATCGAACCTTCGGACCCCTGTGTAGGGTGAACTGACGTGTTGTCAGGTTTCTGGACGTTGCAGGCGCGTTGTGCTTTTTTCGAAGATCGTAGGGATAATTTTTTCCATATTTTTGTATTTTCTAGATTTTTAAAACCCCAATTTATTTTCCTATAAATAAACCCGTTCACCCCCTCTCCCTCATATATCTCATTTCTCTCGTTCTCTCTTCTCGTTTCTCTCTTCCTCTCTCTCTTCTTCAGGCGGCCGATGGAGGCAGAGGTGGGCAAGGTGGAGATGGTGTGAGGGCAAGGAGTGTCGAGGATGGAGCGTGGAACGAGGTGGAGGCGCGGCGAGGCTTTGTCTGCGGATTTTGGAACTCGACGTCAGTTTGAGAAGCGTTTTCACGAGGAATCGGCATCCTTCGCGTAGGAAATCTTCGGTGGAGGTAGGGAGATGGTTCCCTATCCCGTGTGGTTCGTTTCCCCATATTTTGTAGGCCGAGGGAAATTTATTTCACGTCGGGGGTTAAAAAGCATGGTTTTGGGGTGAGCCACAGATTCACTATTTTGATCACATTTTTGTGGATTAAACGCATCCTCTAGGTGCTATAAAGGGTGGGGAATGCTTCTCCATTGTTTTCCCCATCACCCGGGGGTGATTGGGGCGTGGAATCAGACCCTAGGTCGGGTCCAGTGGGTATTGTGCCATTTTCGGTCGACCGACCGAAGAGGTCGGTCGACCATTCGGCGTTCGCCACGGAAAGGGTCCTTGGGCAGTCGCAGTTTGTTGACAGACCAAGTTCTCACCGGTCGATCGAGACCCTTGCATTGGCTGGTCGACCGACCAAGGCTATTTTCAGCCTGGTCGCGGGTAGGTCGACCTACCATGTGGGTTAGGTACACCTACCCCTATTGGTCGACCAAAATGGGGATTTTTGGCTTGCTTTGCCCCCCGGTCGACCAGGTTGTCACCTTTTGGTCGACCTTTGGCCCCGTGGGTACCGTGACCATACTTTTAGGTGTTCGGAGATATCGTATAACCTCGATTAGCATGCCCATGTGGTTTAGAGGGTCCGGGTGACCCCGCGTGTTCTGGCTTCCTTATTTCGCTAGATCGAGTCACTGTGTACCGGTATGAGTGCGAAGAGCTGTTCCCATACAATCTTAACTTATTTGGAAGGTGGTTTCCGTGTGGGCCATGCGTATGGCCTATGAACTGTGAGTTTTATGACTCAGCCTGGGGTTGGAGGTTTCTTAAGTTTCCCTTGGAAAAGGAATGAACTCGAAAAGTGTGAGCTACCTTAAGAATTATTCTTAACCGTGGTTTATGACCCTAGGAGTAGGGCAGATTGACAGCATGATGCCGTGTGGTACGACGGTCTTAACCTGAGTCGCGTGACTCAAGGACCGTTGGATTAGTAGGACTAGTGGACTGTCCAGAGTTTGGTGGCATCGTGCCACATGTGTTTCTAGTTATTGGTGACGGGCTTGTGCGTAGCCTGTCAGTACTCCGGTGGTTTCTTCCAAGAGTCTTAGCTCGAGTGACCTTAACCACTAGTCGTAGCTTTCCTACGCACACGTGTGCGGACCCACTTGGGAGTGGTGAAGAGATTGTCCCAGTGAGATAGTTTTTAAGCTGGTTACCGTAGGGCCCCTCGTCTTTGCAGCCTGAGTCTAGGCTGGGGGGAAAACTAGATAGATGATATGACCTAGAGCGCATGGTCTGTTTGTGCACACGTGGTTGGGGTCATGGGACCCGCGCTGACGAGCGCGACCCCAGCTAGTCCTTATTTTGTGGTTATTGTACGGTGTCTCAGTTTCTGCCTAGGGCGAGTAGGGAGACACCTGGGGCGCAGACTAAGACGTCAGTGGACGCATCCGGCCTTGCTTCTAGTGGGCAGTACTCCTGTCATGCGAGACAAGTTTCTTCGTGGTTCTTCGAGTGATCCCTGAGTTTTTCCCGACTTTGAGGTTGAGGGTTTTTGAAAGAGTTACCAAGGTTTCACCGGTAGACAGTGTAGGGTTCATGACGGCGAGGTTGTGACCGTGCCTTGGACCGCGTGGTCTTGGGTTGGCCCTTCGTCTATGAGGACGGGCCTCCACGACAGAGGTGTCGTGATGTTTCTCCTGGTGGCTTAGCCTTTCCCGTTAGTTCGGTGGTCCCCCGATTGTGAGATCGGTGTGTTCTTTCTGTGTTGTTAGGAGTAGTTTAGAAAGCCGTGGTTCCAACGGCTACCGTGGTTTTGTTACAGCTATCCCTTCCGTCGTTACTACTACTATTGCTGTTGTTCTTTCTAGTGCTGTGTTTACCGTCATTGTTTTGTGGTAGGGTTCCGCGGGACCCCTATTGAGCCAATGAGATGAGGCTCACCCCTATCTTTTCAAGTGTTATGGTTCCTCCTCGAGATTCAGAGGTGTAGAGCGGAGGTTCGTAGTTGCCAGCTTGCCAGAGTCGGGTGTGCACCTGGCGTTAGAGTATGGTCTTTTCCCTGTAGACTGTACTTTTGTTGGACTGGACTCTGTAGATAGTTATTTAATTGAAAATATAATTTTATTTCCCATTATTTAAATTGTTAATTATTTAATTATGCCTGCATTATTTTAAATTTCAATGTACCTCCACACTCCTTTTAACCCTTCCGATCCCTCCAGCTCGTGGGTGGCGGGCCATGATTCAAATAGTATCGAGTTATTCCCAGTATCAGAATCTTGGGTCGTTACAGACCAAGAGAGTGAGAGCGGTCTGTGGTCTGTTGTTGAATTTTTGATAAGAAGACAAAGTAAGACAGACCATGGGGTGACCATCTCTCATTTCTAAGGGGCGCATCTGGCTCTCTCCTGATGAGGAGGAATGCTCGGGCGCCATCTTCTAGGAAGTACCACGAAGGGCACATCAAAGGCACAGTCAGTGGACCACTGTTGTACTCGTGACCAGTGAGACCATGAATTGACAAGCTCTATTTTGGAGGGCATTTAGTCTCTCCTTAAAAGAAGGAGACGTCTTACCTGTTGGAAGCTTACAAAGAGCCACCCTTGGTATTTCTGAGGGGAGCATACATCTATCTGCTGAGGAGGAGAAGATTATTGCTCGCATCTCAGAAGCTAAAAGGCCACCATTTGTATTTTAGAGGGGAGCGTACGTTTATCTCTTGAGGAGGAGAAGATTATTGCTCACCTCTTGGAAGATAAAGATCTACTCTTTATATTTTCGAGGGGAGCGTACATCTATTTCTTGAAGAGGAGAAGATTATTTCTCACCTCTTTGATGCTAAAAGCCACCCTTTGTATTTTCGCGGGGGTACACCTATCACCTGAGGAGAAGAATATTATTTCTCGCCTCTTGGAAGCTAGAGAGCCACCCTTTGTATTTTTGAGGGGAGAGTATATCTGTCTCTTGAGGAGGAGAAGATTATTGCTCACCTCTTGAAAGCTAAAAAGCAACCCTTTGTATTTTTGAGGGGAGTGTACGTCCGTCGCCTGAGGAGGAGGAGAAGATTATTACTCACCTCTTGGAAGCTAAAAAGTCACCCTTTATGTTTTAGAGGGGAGCGTATGTTCATCTCCTGAGAGAAGAGAGGATTATCGCTTGCCTCTTAGAAGCAAAAAAGTCACCCTTTGTCTTTTCAAGGGGAGCGTATGTTTGTCTCCTAAGGAGGAGAAGACTATTGCTCACCTCTTGGAAGCTAAAGAACCATCCTTTGTATTTTTAAGGGGAGCGTACGTCTGTCTCTTGAGGAGGAGAAGATTATTGCTCGCCTCTTGGAAGCTAAAAAGTCTCCCTTTGTATTTTTGAGGGAAGTGCATGTTCATCTCTTAAGGAGGAGAAGATTATTACTCGTCTCTTGGAAATTAAAAAGTCACCCTTTATATTTTGGAGGAGAGCGTATGTCTGTCTCCTGAGAGAGGAGAGGATTATTGCTCGCCTGTTGGAAGCCAAAAAGTCACCCTTTATATTTTTGAGGGGTGCATACGTCCACTCCTGATAGAGGAGAGGATTATTACTCACCTCTTGGAAGCTAAAAAGTCACCCTTGATATTTTGGAGGGGAGCGTACGTCTATCTCCTGAGAGAGAAGAGAATTATTGCTCGCCTCTTGGAAGCAAGAAGTTGCCGGTGTCCCGTGAATACTAGAGATGGGACGAAATGGTGAGAAATTTCAGGCCAATCTACTTTTATTGGTAGAGATTTACCAAATTCTAGGAGCGGAGGATTTCTCGGCCTTCCAAGGATGATAGCTTGTATGCTCCTTCGTCGAACACTTCCACAACCCGGTATGGGCCTTCCCAGTTCGGGGCCAATTTTCTCGGTACTATCCCTGGGTCGGCGACATTTGCACGATGCAACAAAAGATCTCTAGGGAAGAGGAGGCACTCGATAACCCAGGTGTTGTAATAATGTGCCAGTTATTGTTCGTAAGCGGCTAGTTTGGTCCGAGCATGATCTTTGTCTTCTCGTAGTAGATCCAGGTTCTCCCGTAGCGCCTGGTCATTCCGTGCTTTGTCAAACTGGTCGACCCTTAGAGTTAGGTTGGAAATTTTGACCGGTGTCACTGCCCCCATCCTGTTTGCTAAGTGGCATGGGGTTCTGTCTCTACCCATTTGGTGAAGTAGGGTGTTGGGTTCGGTGCAAGTATTCAGAGGGGGGGGGTGAATGAATATAGCCTATAAAAACTTTCACCTAGTAAAGATTTCGCTCAATTAAAATCTAATGCTCACTAAAAATGCTAGTTCGCAAACTGAACAACCTTGAAGGCTAATGGGCAGTTGCGGAACTGAAACAAACACACAGTGAGATCACTAGAGTGCTAACAAGACAAATTTAGCCAAACAGAAAACTAATTAACTCTTCTGCTCAACCAGAAGCCAAACACATAGAGCGCCCCTATGCATTCATCTAGCGGAAGCAAACCATAAGCAATCAAACCACAATGCAAGATGGGTTTTTAGGTGGTTCGGTCCTCCAGACCTACATCCACCCCACACTCAAACCGAGTGTGGATCCTGCTGACTCATAGCTTGAACAGCTGGGCATCACAGCTTGCATTACAACCGCTGGGCAACACAGCTTGCCGTCCGAGGAATCCTCCTCGCCCCGCTGAGCAACACAGCTTGCTGTCCAGTGGACTCCTCCACTGCAAACCGCTGGGCAATACAGCTTAGCCGTCCAGAGGCAGCACCTCTGCAATCCGCTGACTAATAGCTTGACAAAGGAAGTTCAAAGGAAAACAAAAGATGGGAGTAAACAGCATCGGAAAGCTGTAAGCACTAAGCACAAAATATGGCTCTTAAAGAGCTGACTGGAGTGGATCTGATCCAACTTCCAGCAAGAACAGATCTCCCTCGATCTCACTCTCTTTCTTCACTCTCTCTCTTCTCAACTCCTTCACGTCTGCTTCTCTCCTCTTTTCTTTCTCTTCACACTCTGCTCGAGCTATCTATTTCTCACTTTTTCTCTTCTGCTTCTTCTCTCTTTCTTTTCTTCTTCTTCTGCTGGATCGTGGAAGCTCTCTCTCCTTCTAATTCTTATCTCAGCTTCTGCTCCCTGGCTTCGATCACGATCAGCCTCCATCTGAAGACGAAGGCTCCATTATATACCAGCAGCAGCAGGGCGCGTGTGGCTTCCACAGTTCCCGCCCTAAGAATTCGGACCACGTGGCAGCATCCAGCAGGCTGTCAGTACACGTGTCCTCATTTGGGCATTCTCCTTATCCTTGGATCACGTGCCCAGCACCAGTACGTTCAGTAACTGGAGTTAGATGGCGTCAACTCACTTGCTCCAAGGAGTTGACGCAGCCATCAGAGATCTTCAACCTTTTTAACTGCTGCGTCGACTCCATCAGCCTGCTGCGTTGACGCATTGAAGACAGCCAGAGATAAGTTGCCCCTTTCTTGTACTGCTGCGTCGACGCTGCCAGTTGGTGGCGTTGACGCACGAACATGTACATTTGTATACTGGCGTCTCTTTAGCTGTTGCGTCGACGCTGCTCAATTGTGGCGTTGACGTAGTGGAATAGCCTGTGAAGCTAAATGCTTCTTCAACTGCTGCGTCGACGCTGCTTGATCAATGCGTTGACGCACCAGAGTAATCCACCAGCTTCTTTCTTGATTGTTTGACTGCTGCGTCCACGCCACTTGATCAAGGCATTGACGCATTGGTGTGTTCCAGCAGCTGAAATTGGATGTCTTCAGCCCTCTTGCGTTAAGGGGTTCATTAGCCTCTTCAGTCCCTGTCAGACAGATGAAATGAAGTCATTAGTTCTAAGTCTATGCATTGCATTGTATAGACTTTGCTGTGAAGGCGAAAGCAATATAAAGTATGAACAACGCAGTGTATAGACTTAATGAATACAAAGGCTTCATAAGCCTCAGATGAAGGCAGGCGCTGTGTAGACTTTGAACCAGTGTACAGACTTGTTGAGGCTCAAGCAGTGTACAGGCTTCGAAGATCCACTGTGGATGTACAGACTTGATCATCCAGCAATGTATAGGCTTTCAATGTGAAGACTTGAATAAGTGGAAGCTACAGTGAATGAGTGTACACACTTGACCAGATCAAGGGCAATTCGGATGTACAGACTCTGAGGATCAAAGCCAACGGCTGTACAGACTTAGAATATTAAGACTGATGTACAGACTTCATGTGTTGACGCTGTACACTTGAGAATGCTCACAGCGTTGACGCTGCATGAGATGTAGGCTGTACAGACTTAGCATATGAAGACTGATGCATGAACAGTAATGCTTAGACTAGCATGAGACGCTCGGATGTATAGACATGGAGACTTAGCCTATGCATAAGACGCTAAGTGAGACGGTCTAATGTATGGACTTCAACTCATGCGACCAAAGCATCAATGCAATATGCAGACTTCGCCTGAGACAATGCATGAGACGGACGATGTATAGACTTCAGCAACAATGCATGACTGTATAGACTTGTGTTCTCAACGAAACACAAACACAACATAATGTATAGACTATGCTGAGTGTCTAGAGTTGTGAGATGCATAGAACACACAAGAGGCTGTATAGACATGGAAACCAATGCACACGGCTGACAGACATGAAGTGAACTTGAATGAACATGATGTATAGACTTTGGACTCCAAGGGCAATGTATGGACTTTCATATGAAAGGCTGTATAGGCTTGAGCACGGAAGCTCTGTACATACTTGATCAAACAAGGTCCAGTGTATAGACTTGGTGGACTGACTCCAATGTACAGACTTGCACAAGCGAGCTACAGTGACAACGTTTAGACTTCACGCTGTACAGACTTTCCAAAGATGCAGACTCTGTATAGACTTCAACTCAACCATGCATAATGTAGTCTGATGTATAGACTTTTGAAGGCGAATGCAGTGTACAGACTTTGCCAAGCAATGTACACACTTGTAGAGTTGACGCTATATGAAACATGGACAGTGTACAGACTTTACCCACTGTATGGACTTCATGCAATGCAAATGAATGTGTAGACTTCACTATATAAATGGCTGTACAGACTTAGTCAAATGCATGAGACGCTTACAGAGACGCTGGACTCTGTGATAGACCAGTGAGTTGACGCAATGATCCCATGCGTCAACGCATCATGCAATACGCATGCAAACTCATGAATACAATGCTGTATATCAGACACAGTCTTATGCAATCATATCAGCAGCCATACTCAAAACACAATATCATAATGCACTGACTGTGTTGCAATCATCAAAAACAAATCAGCATGCTATCATCAGAACGCAATAACATTTTCTTCATCAAAATACAATATCAAATGCACTCACTGTCTTGCTATCATCAAAACCAAATAGCATTCCTATCATAAAAGTAACATAGCACATGCTTGTGCCGAAGAGGCACAACATTCTCCCCCTTTTTGATGATGGCAACACAATGTGACAGTGAGTCACACACAAGATTTTCTCCCCCTTTGACATAATCAAAAAGAAAGGGAATGGTTTGAGAGACACAATGCAGCACACAAAGACACTTATGACAATGAAACATCACTCCCCCTATCAGCATGCAAGATTAACTACTCTCCCCTAGATGCAAAGAAACCATAACTCCCCCTGAAGCACAGGAATGGATTCAGGTTATCCAATAAATCAATCTGAATTCTGCCTTTACAAAGAATCTGAATTCTGGTGAAAAGACTACATAATCAGAACTTATTGCAGAACAAGATGGAAGATTCCAACAGTGTGGAGAGTAAAGTGATTTGTGATAGAAGGGCAATAATAGACAACAATCATCACAAGACATCTCAATGAATAATCAGACTGAATCTGATCAGGCTATCTGGAAAATCTGATCATGAGGGATTTTAATGCATACATCACTTCAATAAGTCTTAAAAGATGTAGACTCTTCTATCATAAAGGGTTATGAAGTGGCAACTTAACCAATCTGATTTAATTTTGATGTATACCAAATTTGTCAAATTAAACTCAATACTCATATCTGAATCCAAGTTTTAATAAAGGTGAACCAAATATTCAGATAACACCCAAAATCAATCATCTTTTATCTTACACATATGATCTCAATAGCACCTTTGAAAGATACACAGATTAGTACAGAAGTTAAACACTTTTCAAGAACATGAGTTGACAGATTTTTCAAGATAATTTCATTTGAAGCACATTATATTTTTCCTGAGCAATTTAAGTTGATCAACACCTTTTTACATGAGGCACAACAAGTCTTAGTTGAAGTGACCCAGTTACTCAGTGTGATAACTGTCATTGCCTCTCATTTTGAGAGCAGAGTTAGCAATATGAGTGTCTTTTTATATGAGAAGACACCTTTATCAGAGGCCAGACTCCCCAGCTACTCAACACAGATAAGCTATTGCTCCGTCAGGTTTTGTTTCACTAAATTTTTATCAGAGATAACTATGGCACCTCATGACATGAGTTGCTTTATTTCATTGATAAAGAACTCAGTTTCTCAGAGACCGAGTCATTGCTCTGAATTCACAATTTCTTCATTTAGTCAACATTTTCAAATTAATGTTTAACAACAGTACACACTATATGCATCTTAGCCAAAGAAGCCCTGAATTCAAATTTTTAGATATCTGATGAGAGAGTCTAAGGTTTACATGAAACATGTGGTTAAAGTTTATTAAACCTTATCATTCAGATATTTTCAATTCATTTAATTACAAATCTGAGAATACATTAATCTTATATCAGTCTGATTCAGTGATAATTCTTAAACCTATATGATAGAAATTTCTACAATGTTCTCAGACTGAATTGCATGACATGCATCTTAAGTTCCTCAGATCAGAAAAATAAGTTTAGCTGACCAACAAATCAATAGTAGAACCAATTCAGTCACACCAGCTGAGAAGAGTGTGAAAGGTGAGTATAGGCTGGAATATAGACAGATAGTATCATGAAGGAGTTGAAAGAAACTCTTCTTTAACAGCTCAACAAATAGAAGGCAGAATCCTTTTTTAAGAGAGAGAAATATGACATCAGATGAGAGTTGATCAATTTTTAGGTAAGAGGTGTTCAAGATGTGACAAACAAAACACCAATTCTAAGTGCTCCCCCTGTCTAGATGCAATTAAATTTCTTTTCAGGCTTTTCAACTCCACTACACTTCATATGCAACATTAGTCAAACTCCCCCTGACAAAGTGCATGAAATACAATTAATGAACTGCTCATGATTTTAGAATATGCTCAAGAAGAATAAATGCTTTGTTCAATCAGAGAGAGAATTTATCAATTGTATCATTTTCATTTCAAATTTTTCATCATATGATGCAAAGCAGCCCTATTATGCATTGAAAAACATGCAGTCTACGACAATGGGCAAATGACAGTCATGCAAATGATGTATGCAAGTACTAGACACATGCATTGACTGTATGCACTAACTGACCCGTTCAAGTTCAGTCCAAGTATGTAATCAAGCATGCAATGCATTGACACCAGACACATGCATTGACTCTAAAAATGATTGTGCAGAGCATCTATCAGCCTATTTATTCAGTGCAATAATCAGTGAGAGAAGAGCATCAGATATATGCAAGGTAAAACTCAGTAGCTGAGTCTGGAATGCAGACTGATCAGCTAGACATGAAGAGATCATCAACAATCAATCAAGCAAATCAATATGAAACTCACAATTTTCATGCTCACAATTTCAGATAATGGAATTTAAGCATAGAGTTTTGGAACTGACCTGAATTGTGCTATCATGGGGTTTTCATCCTTGAGTGCCTTGGTTAACCCCTTTTATTTCTCCCACCAAGGCACACATGCAACATATCAATCAATATGATCTTGCAGGGACCCAAGAGGTCTTGGGTCCTGAATTACCCCTATCAGGTGTTCTAAATAATTTCTTAGCAATATTGTCATCAAATTCCATCAGTTTACACTCAAACATTGAATGTCCAGTTTTTCCACAATAATAACATGAAGCCACAGAATTTTTGTTTTTATTCTTCATGTTAGCAGAAACATGATGCCCATGTGTATGCATATGAGTATGAAAATTATGTGTATGAGCATGAGTATTTCTTTTATTGACTTGAAAATTTTTCTTTCCATGCTCAGCTAGCCGACAGTTGGTAGCTTTGTGGCCTAGCTTACCACATTCAAAACATTTAAGATGCTTTCTTCTTGATTCATTTTTACCCCAATGATTTCCTGACCAGCACTCATTAGCCTTATGCCCAGGCTTGTTGCAAGTGAAACAAATGATATGCTGATTGAATTTGAGTTTGTTTCTTTTGTACTCATGATGATTTGGGGTGTATTTGGCATGCATTCTGTCATCAGATTTCAAGGCATAGCACTCATTCATTAAATAACCATACCTACCACAATAATAGCATGAAGCATCAGATTTCCTAGGGGCATGGTTTCTATCAGATGAATTCACAGATGCATGTGAACGAGTACAAGAAGCATGAGCATTTTGCATTGACCCATCAGATTCAGCAGAGCTAACAAATTTCAGAGTATAACCAGAATTATTCTTTGCCCTTTTTGTTTGACTCTTTCTTGTCAATTTCTGATTATCCTCAACAGGTTTTGTTTGTTTTTCAATTTTCTGAGCTTTAAACTGAAAGACAGATTTTGAAGGTGACTTCTGATTTTCATTTTGTTTTGGAGATTGCCTTGAAGTACCAGCTACATCAGTGCTTTGAACAAAAGTTGTATATAGCTGGTTTTTAGTGATTTTCTTAACATCAGAACAGCAATTTGTTCCCCCTTCAAAGTTATCATCCTTCCTCTTCCCAACAGTTTTTATTTTTCCTTTAATCTTGGCAGACTCAATAGCTGAATTTTCCAGATTATGAATTTTATCTTCCAAGCTAGCAATGTGAAGTTCATAACTGGCTATTTCCTGTTCACAGCAATTAACACATTCGCTTAGAACTTGGTTTGCAGTTTTATACTTCTCAATTTCTTGTTCTAGACTGTTCAAAATTTCTGAATTTCCATCATAGACAGCTTTTCCTTTTTCTATAGTGAGAAGTCTTTCAGACAAGCCAGTGTTCAACCACTTTAGTTTTTCAACTTCAGCTTTTAATTCAGTGTTTTCTTCCTCAAGATTTTTATCCTGAATTTCATTATTAGCACATCTCTCTCTTCCAGACATGTGCTCCAATTTTTCAATCAGTTCATCTTCTCTTTCTTCTGCTTTAATTTTCTCAGCGAGCAGATTTTTGTGATCATCTTTAAGTGAGGCAATTTGTTTATTTAGCCATTCATTCTCACTAAAGAGATCTTCATTACGTTCTCTTAAAGCTGAGCATGTTTTACAATTTGATTTAGCAGAAGAGACTGTGAAACCTCATTGATTTCATTCATTCTGACCATAAGAGTTTTATTCTTCTTTTGAAGATCTTCATTCTCCAATTTCATTTTGTCCAATTCAGAATTAACTTCAGTGAGTTCCTGCATGCCTTTTAGATGCTCCTTTTTCTTATCATTCAACTGATTCTCTATTTCTGACATTTTATCCAACCATGTTTGTTTTTCAAATTTTAGAGAATCATTTTGTTTCTTAAGATTCTGAACATCTAGCATGCAAGCATCATAAGACTTTTTCATATTTGGACAGTTTTCACATGAATCTTTCAGATTTATTCTATCACATTTCTTTTTCAATTTTTTATTTTCAGATTTCAATTTCTTGGAAACTTCTAACAAGTTTTCATACATCTCTATCAATTCATCGAAAGAGTATCCTTCTGATTCAGAACTTACCTCGGATGAAGTTTCATCATCAGCATTTCTATGATCAGCCATTAAGCACTTGCTGTGATTCCTGATTAGCTTCAGTTTATCCAAAATGTCTTTGGCAGACCTGCAAGATGAAATGCATACAATTAGAGATCTGTCAATTGATTCTTTTAATAAAACTACAGCTCTATTATTGACAGAGTCTTTCAGCTTGTCCTTCTTGGTCCATTTAGATTTATCCTTCGACAGTTTGTATGGGCCGTGAGTCATTACCTTCCACAGTTTTGGATCAGTAGACTTTACATACCGATGGAGGTTTTCGAACCAAGAGTCAAAGTTATCACCTCTGAATATCGGAGGATTAGCCATCGAATCAGATAACAACCAAATTCAAAGCACAAAACACTAGACAATAAAACCAGATAAGCAAGACACGGTACTAACTCAGTGAAGCTAAATACAGAACACAAGAGGCACACTTATGAAATGCACCAGACAGAAATGCACTAAGACAGTAAATCAAGACGATTCCAAAAGACCCACTCTGAAATGCACTAAACCGTTAGCAGGATCCTCTGCAGATTGTTAGATCTGTTAAGTTAGAGACCGCTCTGATACCAATTGTTGGGTTCGGTGCAAGTATTCAGAGGGGGGGTGAATGAATATAGCCTATAAAAACTTTCACCCAGTAAAGATTTCGCTCAATTAAAATCTAATGCTCACTAAAAATGCTAGTTCGCAAACTGAACAACCTTGAAGGCTAATGGGCAGTTGCGGAACTGAAACAAACACACAGTGAGATCACTAGAGTGCTAACAAGACAAATTTAGCCAAACAGAAAACTAATTAACTCTTCTGCTCAACCAGAAGCCAAACACATGGAGCGCCCCTATGCATTCATCTAGCGGAAGCAAACCATAAGCAATCAAACCACAATGCAAGAGGGGTTTTTAGGTGGTTCGGTCCTCCAGACCTACATCCACCCCACACTCAAACCGAGTGTGGATCCTGCTGACTCACAGCTTGAACAGCTGGGCATCACAGCTTGCATTACAACCGCTGGGCAACACAGCTTGCCGTCCGAGGAATCCTCCTCGCCCCGCTGAGCAACACAGCTTGCTGTCCAGTGGACTCCTCCACTGCAAACCGCTGGGCAATACAGCTTAGCCGTCCAGAGGCAGCACCTCTGCAATCCGCTGACTAACAGCTTGACAAAGGAAGTTCAAAAGAAAACAAAAGATGGGAGTAAACAGCATCGGAAAGCTGTAAGCACTAAGCACAGAATATGGCTCTTAAAGAGCTGACTGGAGTGGATCTGATCCAACTTCCAGCAAGAACAGATCTCCCTCGATCTCACTCTCTTTCTTCACTCTCTCTCTTCTCAACTCCTTCACGTCTGCTTCTCTCCTCTTTTCTTTCTCTTCACACTCTGCTCGAGCTCTCTATTTCTCACTTTTTCTCTTCTGCTTCTTCTCTCTTTCTTTTCTTCTTCTTCTGCTGGATCGTGGAAGCTCTCTCTCCTTCTAATTCTTCTCTCAGCTTCTGCTCCCTGGCTTCGATCACGATCAGCCTCCATCTGAAGACGAAGGCTCCATTATATACCAGCAGCAGCAGCAGGGCGCGTGTGGCTTCCACAGTTCCCGCCCTAAGAATTCGGACCACGTGGCAGCATCCAGCAGGCTGTCAGTACACGTGTCCTCATCTGGGCATTCTCCTTATCCTTGGATCACGTGCCCAGCACCAGTACGCTCAGCAACTGGAGTTAGATGGCGTCAACTCACTTGCTCCAAGGAGTTGACGCAGCCATCAGAGATCTTCAACCTTTTTAACTGCTGCGTCGACTCCATCAGCCTGCTGCGTTGACGCATTGAAGACAGCCAGAGATAAGTTGCCCCTTTCTTGAACTGCTGCGTCGACGCTGCCAGTTGGTGGCGTTGACGCACGAACATGTACATTTGTATACTGGCGTCTCTTTAGCTGTTGCGTCGACGCTGCTCAATTGTGGCGTTGACGCAGTGGAATAGCCTGTGAAGCTGAATGCTTCTTCAACTGCTGCGTCGACGCTGCTTGATCAATGCGTTGACGCACCAGAGTAATCCACCAGCTTCTTTCTTGATTGTTTGAACTGCTGCGTCCACGCCACTTGATCAAGGCGTTGACGCATTGGTGTGTTCCAGCAGCTGAAATTGGATGTCTTCAGCCCTCTTGCGTTAAGGGGTTCATTAGCCTCTTCAGTCCCTGTCAGACAGATGAAACGAAGTCATTAGTTCTAAGTCTATGCATTGCATTGTATAGACTTTGCTGTGAAGGCGAAAGCAATGTAAAGTATGCACAACGCAGTGTATAGACTTAATGAATACAAAGGCTTCATAAGCCTCAGATGAAGGCAGGCGCTGTGTAGACTTTGAACCAGTGTACAGACTTGTTGAGGCTCAAGCAGTGTACAGACTTCGAAGATCCACTGTGGATGTACAGACTTGATCATCCAGCAATGTATAGGCTTTCAATGTGAAGACTTGAATAAGTGAAGCTACAGTGAATGAGTGTACACACTTGACCAGATCAAGGGCAATTCGGATGTACAGACTCTGAGGATCAAAGCCAACGGCTGTACAGACTTAGAATATTAAGACTGATGTACAGACTTCATGTGTTGACGCTGTACACTTGAGAATGCTCACAGCGTTGACGCTGCATGAGACGTAGGCTGTACAGACTTAGCATATGAAGACTGATGCATGAACAGTAATGCTTAGACTAGCATGAGACGCTCGGATGTATAGACATGGAGACTTAGCCTATGCATAAGACGCTAAGTGAGACGGTCTAATGTATGGACTTCAACTCATGCGACCAAAGCATCAATGCAATGTGCAGACTTCGCCTGAGACAATGCATGAGACGGACGATGTATAGACTTCAGCAACAATGCATGACTGTATAGACTTGTGTTCTCAACGAAACACAAACACAACACAATGTATAGACTATGCTGAGTGTCTAGACTTGTGAGATGCATAGAACACACAAGAGGCTGTATAGACATGGAAACCAATGCACACGGCTGACAGACATGAAGTGAACTTGAATGAACATGATGTATAGACTTTGGACTCCAAGGGCAATGTATGGACTTTCATATGAAAGGCTGTATAGGCTTGAGCACGGAAGCTCTGTACATACTTGATCAAACAAGGTCCAGTGTATAGACTTGGTGGACTGACTCCAATGTACAGACTTGCACAAGCGAGCTACAGTGACAACGTTTAGACTTCACGCTGTACAGACGTTCCAAAGATGCAGACTCTGTATAGACTTCAACTCAACCATGCATAATGTAGTCTGATGTATAGACTTTTGAAGGCGAATGCAGTGTACAGACTTTGCCAAGCAATGTACACACTTGTAGAGTTGACGCTATATGAAACATGGACAGTGTACAGACTTTACCCACTGTATGGACTTCATGCAATGCAAACGAATGTGTAGACTTCACTATGTAAATGGCTGTACAGACTTAGTCAAATGCATGAGACGCTTATAGAGACGCTGGACTCTGTGACAGACCAGTGAGTTGACGCAATGATCCCATGCGTCAACGCATCATGCAATACGCATGCAAACTCATGAATACAATGTTGTATATCAGACACAGTCTTATGTAATCATATCAACAGCCATACTCAAAACACAATATCATAATGCACTGACTGTGTTGTAATCATCAAAAACAAATCAGCATGCTATCATCAGAATGCAATAACATTTTCTTCATCAAAATACAATATCAAATGCACTCACTGTCTTGCTATCATCAAAACCAAATAGCATTGCTATCATAAAAGCAACATAGCACATGCTTGTGCCGAAGAGGCACAACAGATGGTGATGATTGTTGACATCCATTTTTTTGCCGATAAGTTGAGTCATTTCTCTTACCCATGTTTATTGATGTCTCGAGTTATCCGTTGCTCAGTGGGCTATTTCCAGGCAGCTTATTGGGCCCATTTTATGGGTACCTCCCTCCCTAACTTGGTATGCTTCAGTTCAGGGCTTAATGGGCCTTGATTTTACTTGATTTATCACATTTTATCAATTTTCAAGCAACCAGCCTTTGCGCGGTCTCTCGCTTGGCCGTTCAGTAAATGAGCGGTTGAGTCTGAACCGTTTGTATATTTATTGGATATTAAGGTGATTTTTTGAATTTCCACTGACAAGCTTTTGAACGGTATGACTGAAGCTGTCCAATGTCATTGAACTGTATTCATATGACCGTCCAGTTCCCAGAGTCCCAGGCTCGTTAGTTTTTCAGATAATTATCTATTTATCTAATCTTTTTGGATTTATCACCGATAGGCCTAGGACGGTTTGAGTTGAATCGCCCCATGAACTGGGTGGTCTTGTAGTAGACCGTTCAATCCATGAGAGTCCAACGGCGAAATGGTCGGTCAGTTCGATGGATATCTGGATAATATTTCTTATTTATTTAATTTACACCGACAGGTTTGAACGGTCGTGTAACGGGCCACGCAATGGATGGGGCGGTCTATCGCACGACCGCGCAAGGGTCCGGTTGCTGAAAAACTAAGGGTTTTTCTTTCTCCATCCGTGGTTTGATCCTTGATTTTGTTCCACCCATTTCTCCACGGATACTCCACCAAATGGGGTGCCGTTTGAACTGATTGGAAGATAATTCTATTATCTATGGATTTTATGTTGATATCTCGAGCGAATTTTCACTAGAAACCCTAATTTCGGGGCTGACTTTTAGGCTATATAAATAGAACCTAAGGCCAAGCTTTGAAAGGGGGGGAGATTTCAAGGTCACGACGAAGCTCTGCCAAATTCTTAAGCGACCTACAGTCAAGGAGGGAGACTTTCTACGTTTGCATAAGCCTCCAGTTCAGGGAGTATTCGGTGTTTTTAAGTCATTGTTCTAATAGTCCCACTGTCCTTTCTTCATTGCATGCATCGTTTCTTTCGTTCTTTGTCCACGTTTTTCATCATCGCATCCTGTTACACACCCTCCTATTGTTTTTCACGCCCCTAGGGGTTTAAAAACTCCCAGGTATCCCCCACTCCAAGTCATTATGTCTATGTTTTTTATTTCTTATGGTTACTACACTTCACAGTTTTGATCTTGGGCTTTCCTTTGTGTTTTCTACTGTGTTTTGCAGGTCAGCATCATACTAGCACGCGGCCCATCCCCTCTGGCCGGCCGGAAGGGGTGGAGGTTCAGATTCCACTACTTAAGTTCTGGTGGCGTTGCGCGGTCATATCCTTGACCATTTGGATCGTAGAGCGGCTTATTCTGCACCGTTCTGCTTTCTTAGGCGGCATCCTTCGGACCATTCATTTGTTAGCCAGGCTTCATCCCGCGTTCTTCCCAGCGTTGTTCGGCAGTCTGTCAGGCGACCGCGCACCCTCAGGGTGGTTTTTCGTTAACCACGTACTTCTGCAACGCCTTTCACAGGCAAGTGTCTCCCTTCTTTTCCAAGGTACGGTGTATTTATTACACTTGGCACCTTGGTGGCGATCACACACACGCGTTCGCATCTTTTCCCCCTTCTATTTGCATTTCGTTGGTTTCTTGTATTGATTTAGTAGAAGGATCAGAAGGATACAAAAAGGTGTGGGGGGGGGGGGAAACATGTCAACACCCTCTTTTTTGGCGTTCACGATGGGACACCTAGTGCCCGTCGTGTTAGTGATGTGCTGACCAGCTTCTGTTCTTGTTTAAAGTTTGCGTTTGAGTGGTTTCAGGTCATTAGTTCGCCATCTCTCGTTTCTACCCTCTGGAGTTCGTGCGGTCTCCTTAGAGCCATCCAACAGCCTGAGCGGCTGACAATCGACCGTTTCGAATTATCTGCAGTGCCGATCATTCTGCGAGCCAACTGCCTTCAGCGGTCTTATTTCGGCCGTTCATTACCCGAGCGGTCTGATATAGACCGTCCGGTGCCGCTCGCTTAGGTACGCTTCTGGCCATACGCTACTGGTTTTACTGACATTCGGCGGTCTTGGCAGGATCGTTCCAGTTTGCACGGTCTGTCGAGAGACCGTCTATTCAGGTACGCCTCTATTCCCTGCCACTTAGTTCATTTCAGTATTCTGTGATTTTCGTTAATTCTATCATTACTCCCTGCTCATACACGGTCCATTCCAGACCGTCTGCCCTCCCTGAACGGTCCATTCCAGGCCGTCTATACACCTTGAGCAGTTTTCCTCAAACCATTCTTTACTGCTACAGCGCACCCGAGGCTGGCATTTTGGTCATTGTTCCATATCATTGCATAGATATTTGGTGCTATTCTGATCTCCCCTTGCTGTCATTACATTGTTGCATGATTGTGTGCATTTTTTTTCTCTCTCATATTTGCTTGATCATTGTTTGTTAGACCTAGGCTAGACTCTTGCATGCACTCCGGTGCACATAGGATCATACACCACTATTCATTAGTAGTTGCATTCCTACCGAGGTAGGGTTTCCTCTCTTCTCCATATTCCTTGGAGCCAACTAGGTGACCTTACCAAGGACCTCCGCAAGTCCCCGTGAGCCGTGGATTCCCACACGGACGTCGGACAGGTTGTACCGTACCCACCCTAGTCTAGGGTTTGCATCTGCGAGAGAGAGAGTCCCTTAGAGTCAGCCAGTTCCCCATTTCTCACCCTAGTTAGGTACCTTGTGGTCGAGTGAATTCACACTTTAATTAATCCACTAAGGTCCTAGAGAGGAATTTATAAAAATTTTTGTGCATCATTTAAAGAAACTTGGTTGCTTAATTGGTTGATTCTTCTCTTATCTCTCCCCTACATTGTATCCCTTTTGGTTTGAATTGTTTGTTTAGATCTTGGCTAGGTTAGGATTGTTTGCTTCTTCTCCCTAGGTGTTCTAGTGTATGTGGAGCAGCTTCACACCCTCAGTATCATCTCCTAGGGGTGGTTCGCATTTCCATTCTTATTTCAATCCATTGTTCGATTCATCGCCCACCATGTCGTCTTACAACTTCTCCCATTCCCAGGAGGATTCTCTCCCTCGGGGATTTCTGGAGGACCCTCCTCGGGTCGCTCATGTGCAAGGGGGAGAGGGGACTGCCCCTCCTCTCCCGACCGTTGTTGTTGAGGGTGCCCAACCCTCTCTCTCTGATTCGTCCACTCACAACTCGGCCAGTCAGGTTCTCCATATGATGGCCCAGTTGGACCCTACTCAACTGCATCTTCTGAAACAGGCTCTGCAAGGGGCAGATGCCCCGCCTTCAATGCTCCCTTCTTGCGTGACTGCTGCCGCCACTTCTACATCTCTGATTGCTGGATTAGGGGCCACCACTGCAGCCCCCATCGATCTTACTCCCATCCCTGCTCAGGTTCTTCGATTCCCCACCATGGAAGCGGGCCAGGCTTCTACCTCGGCCCATCAGCCTCTAGATAAGGGGAAGACCCAGATCCCCTCTAGTTCTTATATTGATCCTTACACCACTATCTCTCCAACGCCGTAGGCCCTCATGGCCCCGGTTGATTTCACTCGTCTGCAACCCAGTGCCGCCCAATTGGCTCATGCGGATATGGGCCCTTCCCTGCCCATTATCCATCTTATGGGCTACCCCCTCAGTCAGTTTATTCTTCAGCTCCATACTATGGTTCTGCCTTTCCTGCTGTATCTCCTTCTTCCCGAGAATGGGAACTTCTTGATAAATGGGCTGCCATGCAGCAGCAGATTGACCTCCTCCACAAGCGGGTCGGCCCGCAATCTCTAGCCGATGTCCCCATTCCTAATTTTCCGGACATTCGTTTCCCACCTCAGTCTGAGCTCCCCGTATACCGGAAATATGACGGGAATGGCAACCCGTTCATTCATGTCAGGGAGTTCCTTTATGAATCGGCGCAGTTCCAACACGATGACCGCCTGATGGCGTATTTGTTCTGTCGATCCTTGGATGGGGTCGCCCTTGAATGGTTCTACACCTTGCCTCTGGAGGAGGCAGAGAGTTTCAAGACCGTGAAGGAGAAGTTTATCCAGAGATTTCAAGATCGGGTTGGTCCCGAGTATTCCTTTAAAGACTTAGTCACAGAAAAGATGAAGGCAGACGAGGACTTTGCTACATATACAGATTGATGGAGACAGATGGCCTCGCGTGTGCCCGAGTAGATCCCGGAAGAAGAAAAAGTTAAGTTGTTGATTTCTAATGCCACTCCGACGTTCCGGAACATATTGGTAATGAACGATATTTCAAACATGCACCAGTTGTACAGTCGGGCCCGGTTCATCCAGACTAAATTCAAAGACTCCCCTATTCATTCCTTGTTTGAAGCCCAGAAATCCAAAGCCACAAGAAAGTCACAGGGCCCAGTTACTGAGGGAGTACAAACCAACGAGCAGGTCCAGGCTGTTCAATTCCCTAACCAGCCCGCTTCACCCCGTTTCCAGCAACCCCCACGCAACCCCCAGTTCCCCGCTCCACAGGCTCCTCAACCTTCTTTCCCAACTCCTCAACACCCACAACAACCACCACCACCACAACAGCCTCAACGACCACCCCAGTACCATAACGTCCCTCCTCCTGCGGGTTATGGGCCTGCTCGACCGGGACCAAAGATGGTCAATTATCCACCACTTCCTGAAACCTTGCCAGATATATTCTCCGCCCTAATGTACACTGGTGACATACAATTACCTCCGGAACGTCAGAACTGGAATCCGGCAGCCGACCAGTCAAGGTATTGCATATACCATCGGCAACCCGGGCACACGATAGAAAGGTGTTATCAGTTCAGGGATCTAGTTTATGATTTGCATGAGGGCCAGAGGATTGATTGGGTCCAAATGCACAAGTTGATTGAAGATATAAAAGAAAGGAGAACACAGGCCAGGCCGCAGCAGGCGGCACCTCAGCAATAGCAGTTCCAGCAACCTCCCCAACAACAACCTCCACAATAGCAGCAGCAACAGCAAGACCTCGAGATTCATCAAAATCCCATGCTAGAACATCCGCCCGCTCCTCAGCAGCAACAGCAGCCGCCGGCACCGGCACAGGTTAATGCAGTTCACCACCCGGCCCCTAATGCTGGGTGGTCTTTTGACGATGAGACTCCCGCTCATCTCTTGGCCTTCCACCACACCAACTTCCCCGCACCTTCTGTTCCTTCCATCCTCCTGCCCACCACTTTCACCACCGCTCCACCCACTATCCCCTCTCGATCACCTATTGCACCCACCACATTCCCCACCATTCCGCCAATCCTTCCACCATCACCCGCCATACCCTCCATCATCAGCCCTCCACTTAACCCTTCACCAATAACCACTCCACTAGGGCCCGTCAGGCCAGCTTCCGCCATCCTCACCCCCATTTCTATCCCTGCCACTTACCCCACCGGGCCAATCGGGAGTCCATTTGATGCCGTGCCGGCACGACAATGCGCCCTCCGGAGCGAGCGTCCATTCCACAGAAGTTACCCTTTCTCCGGTGCATCTGCACCCAATCCTCAAGTTCCTTCCTCAACAGTTGAAGCAGAAGAAGTAGACCCAGTGCTTGGCACGAAATATGACTTGTTACAGCATTTGGACCGGATGTCGGCCAAAATATCAGTTCTGGAGTTAATAAAAAGGTCCATGCTATATCAAGATGCCCTGAGGGCTTTTCTACAAAAGGTAATGGTTAGCGAGGATGTGGCGGTGTTAACACATAAAAAAAATACATATATACATATATAATAATAATAAAACCAAAAATAGAAAAAAAGAAAAGAGAAAAGATATACTAATGATAATAAAATAATAATAAAACTATAAGATAATAACAATATAAATAATAATACTAACATATTTCATCTTATAATATTTCTTATGTTTCAAGAGATAGAAGACCGTCGATGACACTGGTGTTGACACCCGTTTTTTACCAATAAGTTGAGTCGTTCCTCTTACTCCCATTTGTTGATGCCTCGAGTTGTCCATCACTCGTTGGGGCTATTTTCAGGCATGTTTTGGTCCAATTTTATGGGTAGCCTCCCTCCCTGGCTAGGTTTGTTTCAATTCAGGGCTTAACGGGCCTTGGTTTTGGTTGATTGGGCTTTTCTATGAGTTTCAACACCCATGTACATGTACGGTTCATCCCTGGCCGCCCAATCAATGCGCAGTTGCCTGTGGACCGTCCATCTATTTTGGAATATGTTGGTTAATTTTCTGAATTTCCACCGACAAGCGTTTATGCGGTCCTTCTCTAGCTGTTCAAATTGATGGACGAACGGATAGTAGCCGCTCATCTCTCAAAGTCCTGCGCTTGGTGGTTTTCTCAGATAATTATCCAATTAATCTATCTATCACCGAGAAGGCTAGAACGGGTTGTCTTTGGCCGCTCAACTTTTGAGTGGTCTCATCTGAGCCGTTCATGTATGGGAGTCCAACGACGAAGATTTCGGTCAGTTCGATGGATAATTTGGATTATTTATGGTTTATTTTGAATTTCCACCGACGGGGTTGGACGGCCAGGACATGACCGCACATCCTTTTGAACGGTCTATCGTAAGACCGTTCATCCGTTCGATTCTTGAATTTCAACGGATTTTATCTCTTTATCCGTGGTTTTATCCCCAACTTCTCCCGTCATTTTCTCCGCAGATAATGAACCATTTTGAGTGTCGTTTCGACTGGATGAGAAATAATTTGATTATCTATGATTTTCTTTTGATTATCTCAACCTGAAAATACTTCTAAACCCTAAATTCGAGCTAGGACTTTAGGTGCTCTATAAATAGACCCTAAAGGCCGGGTTTGAAAGGGGGGAGATTTTTGGTCGACGGCGAAGCCCTGCCGCATTCTTGAGCGACCTAGCACCAAGGAGGGAGGCTTTCCACGTCCATATAAGCCTCCGGTTCAGGCAGTAGTATAGTTTTTTAAGTCTTGTGTGTTTGATACGTTTTGTCCTCTTTTTCATTGCATGCATTACTTTTCTCACTTTCTCCCCACGTTTTTCTTCATCTTCATTGCCATGCACACACCCACCCACGTTTATGACACCCTAGGGGTTTAAAATCTCCCAGGTATCCCCCTTTCCACTTATTCATGTTCATTTCTCATTATTTTGGCATCTACTACACATTTCAGTTCTAATCTAGGTTTTCTCTTTGTGTTTTCACGTCGTTTTGCAGCAATCCCTAGCACGAGGCCCATCCCCTCTGGCCGGCTGGAGAGGGTGGAGGTTGGACCCTTTGTGACTTCTGGCTTGGTAGTCTTGCGCGGTTCTCTACCATCCGTTCAAGAAGATGTACGGTGCAGCGTGGACCGTCCTTCTTCTTCCCGCGGCCGTGACAGAGCCGTTCAACTGCCAGGAATGCTTCCTCCCGCATCTTCTGCAGCGTTCTTAAACGGTCTATTGTAAGATCGTGCATCTTACAGGCGGTTCTTCCTGAACTGTCCATCTTCCCAGCGCTGCAAGTCAGGCGAGTACCTCTCCCTATTTCTAAGGTACGGCGTGTTCATCACGTTCGGCACCTTGGTGGCGATCACAGGTTTTTACACCTCCCTTTTCTTCTGTCTTCATTCGTTTCCCATGTTGGATGTGGTAGGATAGACATTGGTAAGGCATTGGAAGAACGGACGGGAGGAGAAATATATCTACACCCTTCTTTTGTGGCGATCACGGTGGGACGCCTATTGCCCATCGTGTGGGTGATTTGTTGACCCCTTCTTTCGTTGTGTTAGTCCTCTTCTTGAAGTGATTGCAGGTTGGGTCGCGTTTTCTGCCTTCTGGAACGTGAACGGTTCTCCCAGGGCCGTTCATCCCCTGTGCGGCTATACGTCCACCGTCCCTCTCTGCGAACAGTGCCAGTTCTCCTGCAAGCGTCCTGTCATAGACGGCCTCCTATCGACCGTCCACACTGCCAAACAGCCTGTCCCTGGCCGTCCATCTTTCTGGCACAGGTACGCTTCTGGTTAGTCTGGTTGTAGGTACACGGTTTCTAGAGATCCGTTCGAGAGCTTACGCGACTGTCCACAGACCACTCTTCCTGGTACGTTTCTCATCTCTACCGTCCTTCATTTCAAGTATTCTGTGATTTTCTTTTACAGTTATTCTGGCGTTACTCCCTGTTACTTCCTGGCTTATACGGTTCTGTACAGACCGTTTGTCCCTTTGAGCGGTCTTATATAGACCGTCCTTGTGGTGCTACAGTGCACCCGTAGTTCATCTTGATTGCCATGTTCCATGATATTCATGATCTTTGGTGCTGGTTGTTGATCTCCCCCTGCTCCCATATTATTGTTGCATGATTGTTTTCATTGCTTATATATTTGATTGGTCATTGGTTGATAGTTGCTAGGCTAGATTTTGCATGCACTCCGGTGCACATAGGAGCATCCATCTCGTTCATAGTAGTTGCATTCCTACCGAGATAGGGTTTCCTCTCGTCTCCATACTCCTTGGAGCCGACTAGGGGACCTTGCTGAGGACCTCCATAAGCCCCCGTTAGCCGTGGATTCCTACACGGACGCCGAGCAGGTTGTACCGTATCCACCCCCAGTCTAGGGTTTGTATCCGCGAGTGAGAGATCCCTGTAAAGTCACCCAGTTCCTCATTTTCCACCCCGGTTAGGTACCTTGTGGTTGAGCGAATTCATATATTAATTAATCCACTAAGGTCTTACAAGAGGTATTTAAAAATTGTCGTGCATCATTTGACAACTTGATTGCTTGAGTGCTTGACTCTCCTCGCATCTCTCCTCTCCATTGGATGCTTGGTTGTTTGAGGTTTTGCTTTGGTTAGGATTGATTGCTCTAGTCTTGAGGTGTTTAGTGTATGTGGGGTTGTCTTTTTCCCTCAGGATCATCTCCTAGAGTCAGTTCTCATTTCCATTCTTACTTTAATCCTTTGTTTGATTCATCATCTCCCATGTCGTCATACGACTTCTCCCAGTCCCACGAGGACTCTCTTCCTCGCGGCCTTCTTGAGGACCCATCTAGGGTCACCCATATGCAGGGAGGAGAGGGGACTGCCCCTCCACTCCCGACCATTCTTGGCGAGAGTTCTCATCCCTCTCTTTCCGATCCATCCATTCATAATTCGGCCAATCAAATTCTCAACATGATGGCCCAGCTAGACCCTACCCAGCTCCATCTCATCCGACAAGCCTTGCAAGGGGCCGATGCCCTGACTTCAGCTCCTTCTCGTGGCATGACTGCTGTTGCCACTACATCTTCTGTTGTTGGGACCACCTCTGTGGCCCCCATTGACCTTACTCCCACCCGTCCTCAGATCCTTCGGTACTCCAGCATGGAAACGGGCCATGCTCTACCTCGGCCCATCAGCCGCTCGATAAGGGGAAGTCTCAAATCCCCTCTGTTGCTTACCTTGATCCCTATGTCACTATTTCTCCATCGCCGCAGGCCCTTGTAGTCCCGACAGACTTCACTCGGTTGCAACCAGGGGCCGCCCAGCTGGCTCATGTGGATGTGCGCCCTTCCCTGGCCCATTATCCATCTTACGGGCTGCCCCCTCAGTCGGCTTTTCCTTTGGCTCTGTATCCAAGTACTACTCCTCCTGCTCCTTCTCCTCCATCCCGGGAACGGGAAATTCTTGACAAATGGGCTGCTATGCAGCAACAAATTGACCTCCTCCACAAGCGGGTTGGCCCGCAGTCTTTGGCAGACGTCCCTATTCCTAACTTTAGGGACATTCATTTTCCTCCTCAGTCTGAGTTCCCCGTGTACCGAAAATATGACGGGAACGGCAACCCGTTCATTCATGTTCGGGAGTTTCTTTACGAGTCAGCACAATTCCCGCATGATGATCGCCTGATGGCTTACTTATTCCGCCGATCATTGGAGGGGGTCGCCCTGGAGTGGTTCTATACCTTGCCTATGGAGGAGGCCAAAAATTTCAAGACAGTCAAGGAGAAGTTCATTCAGAGGTTCCAAGATCGGGTCGGTCCCGAGTATTCCTTCACCGACCTGGTAGCGGAAGAGATGAAGCCGGAGGAGGATTTTGCAACTTATGCGGATCGATGGAGGTAGATGGCCTCACGTGTGCCCGGGCAAATCCTGGAAGAAGAGAAAGTTAAGTGGTTAATCTCCAACGCCACCCCAACATTCAGAAATATTTTGGCAATGAATGACATTTTGAATATGCACCAGTTGTACAGTAGAGCTCGGTTCATACAGACACATTTTAAAGACTCCCCTATTCATTCACTGTTTGAGGCCCAGAAACCCAAAACCGCCAGAAAGTCCCAGGGCCCCGTCACTGAGGGAGTGCAAATCAACGAGCAGGTCCAGGCTGTTCAGTTTTCCCACCAAGCTGCTCCACCTCGCTTCCCGCAGCCTCCATGCAACCCCCAGTTTGCCGCTCCACAAGTTCCCCAACACACTTTCCCAGTTCCTCAACACCCGCAACAACAACCACCACCACCCCAACAGCCTCAGCGGCCGTCGCAATATCATAATGTTCCTCCACCTGCCGCTTACGGACCTGCTCGACCGAGCCCAAAGAGGACCCATTACCCTCCTCTTCCTGAGACATTGCCTGATATTTTCTCTGCTTTGATGTATACTGGTGATATTCAATTGCCTCCGGAGCGTCAGAATTGGAATCCGGCTTCCGATCAGTCCTGATATTACATATATCATTGGCAGCCCGGGCACACAATAGAGCGGTGCTATCAGTTTAGAGATATGGTGTATGATTTACACGAGGGCCAGAGGATTGATTGGGCCCAGATGCACCAGCTGATCGAGGACATCAAGCAGAGACAGAGACAAGCTAGGCCGCAGCAGGCGGCGCCCCAGCAACAGCAGCAACAATAACCCCAACAGCAGCAGCAACCCCAGCAACAGCAGCAGCAACAAGAGCTTGGGATCCATCAGAATCCCATGCCAGTACACCAGCCCGCTCCTCAGCAATAACAACAGTCGCCGACGTCGGCACTGGCCCAAGTGAACATTGTTCAGCACCCAGCCCCCAACGCTGGGTGGACTTTTGATGATGAAACCCCCGCACACCTCTTCGCCTTCCACCATAACCATTCCCCCGCACTTGCTATCCCCTCCGTTCTCAGACCCGCCGTTCTGACCACCACTCCACCCATTATTCCCTCCGCATCACCCATCAGGTCCACTACATTCCTCTCCATACTGCCAGTCCTTTTGCCATCACCCACCATACCCTCCGTCATCACCCCTCCACTTAACCCTTCGCCCATTTCCCCTTCACTAGGGCCCATCAGGTGATGTGAAACAGCCCTAGGATGGCTAAATATGAAATGAGCAACCTAGGACCTAGACCCGCAAGCATACAAGCACTCCAATGATTCTCACAATAGCGTCTTACCCTCACGGCACACGCGATCACCCGGCGGGGCCGGGGGATGATGGCAAGGGTCCGGGGCAAGACCCAATGATTCTAAGTGACTTAGTCGGCTTAGGCTGACCCCCAAAGGGCCTAGGATTCCCAACTTCGTGGGCGGCTGGCACGCAGGGCGGGGTTTGGGTGGCACTCACTCTCGGTCCGCGGTGGACACCTACAAAGTAGCATACAAGATCGGGCTCTCTTCTCACCGTCCGACGGGCATGCAAAGCAATACTAATCTTGCAGAAATAAGGCAATCAAGGGTAGTATCAGAGGCTCACCTGATCGGTGTGAAAACACCGATCCCGCTCGGAGATGAGGGCGCGCCGGGAGGCGAGGGTATATACCCGATCGCCGCGGCGGTGTCACTTGACCTGAAAGTGAAAAAAATACAACACTACGCCTCTCGCAGGACGGATGATCTTGGGGTAGGGATTAGGCTTAGTACATCCAAAACTACCTCCACGTAGGGAGGGGCCTTCAGCCGGCCAAGCGGGGTGGGGAATTATGCAAAGGAAACCCGACTTTCCGAGTTCCGCCGGTTCTGCCAATCTGCAGGTTCGCCGGACAGTGGGGCGGTGATGATGCTGCTAAAAATTCCACAGAGCTCCGATCTTCATGAGACTTGCGCCAAAAGTTTCCCAACTGACAGAGGATGAAGCTTGAATTTTTGGGGAAGCTTTGATACTCGGGGCTGACCGCGCCGGCGACTGGAACAGGACAGCAGCGTCTGGTCTCTGGCGGGTACCGAACTGATGCAGCAGGTTGCAGAAGTCACTGCGGGCTCTCCCGGACTCCGATTGGAATGAAACTGGCGGCGATGCGATCGTGGTCGGGGTAGCTTCGAGCCGGAGTTGACGGAGATGCGATCCGATGTCGGTGGAGAGAGGGGTAACCGGAGGAGTGAGGACTGGTCTAACCTGGGACCACAGGGGGCAGTCTGCCGTCTCCGACGAAGAAAATTAGAGCAGAGGGTTCCGGTGGCCGATTGAGTCCCTTCTTCTTGGAGGTGGCAGCTAGCTTGAAGTAGTTTCTTCCCTCCAAAAATGGCGCTCAGAGCCTTCACGAGCTGGCCGTGGCAGAGTCTGGGACCGGACTGATCGATTCTGCCTCTGTCTGGTGCAGATCAATGTGGCTGGTTGCAGAGGGTGCCACGATCTCTAACGAGCTCTGATTGAGGCGAGACCTGAACCGTTGGAACCGTAGCCGAGTATTATTTCTGTCGGCACTAATGGAGACATCGGCATATGTCGGAGAAGACCGGGACGATCAGATGAGTAGAGGGGTGTCGGTTCTGGCTCCTGTAAACTGACCTGACACACTTGGAGTAGAAAATTTGTAACTTGAGATGCCGATGTCCAAATGTAGATCTGCTTCTTTAGGATGAAAGAGGACTTGAGAGGGAAGAACTTTGCTGAAGAACACTTGATCTGAATCCCAAAAGGTTCGTCGTGGTCGGGCTTCCAATCTCGCTCTGGTTCTCTGCCTGGGGTCTTCTGCGCAGTCGTGGGAGATCAGCTCCTGCGGATAGCTCCGATCTCGGAAGCCGGCAAGACCACCACCGTTGGAAAGCAATCTCGATGACGATTCCAGAAATGTAGGCCTTGCCACCTGAATCTTTGAGATACGTTCGTGGCTGCCTCTGCAAGTTGCTGTAACTTTGCTGTCTGAAACAGAGGCTGAATGAGAAGAAGATGAGGGGGTGGGGAAGGGGATGGCCAAGAGAGTAAGAGGTGGAGGGTGAACTTGGCTGGTATGGGGAAGGGGGGCTGCGACTTTGGGTGGTTTGGGAGGTGGGGAGATGGAAGGGCACTGCCCTAGGGAGAGGGAAATTCGAATTTGGGCTTAGGGAAGAGCCCCTTCAACCTTGGGGAGAGGAAGGGGTGCTTAGGAAGTGGTGTTGGGTAGTTGGGGGTTGGGAGGTGGGATGTGGATTGGAGGATGCCACCTTGGGTTGGGGGGGAGTTAAATGGGTGTATGGGGTAGGGGAGAGGTCTTAATGAGGGGTGAATGGGGAGGAGAGAGAAAATTCTGAAAATTGGGTGGAGGGAGAGAGAGAGAGAGATAAAGAGAGAGAGAGAGAGATAATGGGTGAGAGAGGGAAGAGAGATTTGGTAGAGAGGAGTAAGACTAGAGAATTTTTTCTATTCAAATGATTCTTCAAAAGTTGTTACATATGAGGAGTGAGGTGGCCTATTTATAGGCACATGACTTTTTCACAAAGGACCCTAACAAAAGACACAATGACTAATAACCGAAGGGAAGGGGGGGCATCCATGGGCCTAGCCCAATGAGATGGGCCCAATAACCTATCAAACCAACATAATGACTCAATACTTAGGAAAATGACTCAACAACCTAGGTACATGACTCAAATAAAGGGAAAATTACATGATATTGACTCAAAGAAAATGTGAAGATTACATGACTAGACTAAAAAATATATGACTAACATAATGGCGCTTGCCGACGAACAATCTGAGTCCGGAGAAAATGTGGAGGGGCAAGGGATGCCCTCATCATACCCCCGGGGTGGGGAAAACTCGACCCCGTCGAGTATGGGTCCACCAGGGAAATAGTACATCGAACTGCGGCTCTGGGTGATCCTCGATCTCCATACTCAACCCGCGACCATAGTCGGGGAACGGCGCTTCAGCTCGACAAAGTGACTCGGTCATACCCTCATGCTGGCGATGGGATCTTGCTTGCCTAGTATTGCCGCTGTGTGCTCACGTCGGGCTCTCAGGCTATTTGTGGTGGCACTCCGAGGGTGTCTCTCACAAGGGTAGGTGTAAGCTGGAGGCACTCACTAGGATCCACCGCGGTGCCCTTATAAGGTGCTAGATCCGCCACATGAGAAATGAGGAGAATCCCAAAACCCTTTTTGAAAGTTCAACCCATAAGCCGGGGTGCCAAAGCCACTCGGAACTTGGCAAGGTCCAAGTCCTCGTGCCCTCAATTTGGAGGTGACCCTGGGGTAGAGCCACTCCAAAGTCATCATCGTCAAGTTACCAACTTGGAATTCCAAGTGGCGCTCATGAGTTTTTGCTCGCTTGTTGTGAATATCACCGCTTGTTGCTTGATATGTGCTTGGATGCATATGCCATGCTTGATGATGCGATGTGAGTGGGCAATGTTTGGTATGCAAAGGTGGTACGGGGCAGCCACATGTAGATCGATCATGCTTTAATGCTATGAAGATTGTGACAGACTCAGGGGGGCCGGGACATCCATAGATGAACCTTTTATGCATGGGTATGACAAATGTCGGGGGACCCGGACATCCATGTATGCTCCTCTCATACTTAAGACTCATGATGAATGAGGGTGGGCCAATACATCCAAATACGATCCACTTATGCTTCCTACTTGACATGTGGGTGATGTAAATGAATGTACCCGACTTATGAATCATGCCAAGTGGTGTTGTATGCCAAGACTTATGCACTCTTGTGACAAAGATGTCTCCTATGTGTGGGCCTTTGGACTTCCATTGGAATGGGTCGAAGGGGTCTGAAAGGTGGATATCATGAGATGGGGTACTTCCTCGATCCCTAGGTGTATACCACCCAAAGTCATGGTTCCCATGGTGTAACCCGGGTCTGGGATGGGGTGGATTGGATCAAACATGGTGGGTTGGGGTAGGGAAAGGTAGGTGGTAGTTAAGGTGGTTGGGTTACTTGGGTTCCTTGACTCCCATTGGAATGGATCATAAGGATCATAAAGTGGGTTACCAAGGGGCTCCATGTCCTCAAGGTCCTCAAAAGGTGATGAGTCGTCTTCTTCTAGTGGAATGGTTGGGCCGGTGTATGGGGTGGGCTGGTTGGTCAAGGTTTTAGGAATCACAATGGTAGGGGAGTGGACCAGGATGGGCTCTTCCACTATGGGGAGAAGGAAAAGGATGTCACTAGTGTAGCAACCAATAGTGCAAACCGAGGAGATAGACCCAATGCATGAATGGATGAGGTTAAGGCTCTTGGGTTGGTCCGCTCCTAGGGCCAATAAAGAAGTCAAGTCTGATTGCCACTTTAGACCTTTGAGGAGATCATCCCAATCTTCTACCTCATAGTAGGATTGGATTGTAGTGTGATAGGAGTGGAGGGGAACAATTTGGGATGGATATCCCAAAGGTGAGAGAGGTGGGGGTGAGCTAGGAAGGGTGGGTCCTTGCTTGAGCCATTGGAGTATATGCTCATTCATGGTGAAGGTGGGTGACTCTTGAGGATCCGGGCTATTTGAAGTGGTAAAGGGTTGAGGCTTTTCCTTACCATTGGTGTGATCTTGGGCTTCCTTATGGGTGGGAATGGGTTCCGGACTAGCATCTACTCCCATGTGGAGGGTTGTGGAGGTTTCAATTCCTAGTGTTAATGGGTTGGGTAGGTCTAATGCGGGAGAATTGGTGATAGCTGGAGCATGGTGCACTTGGGGTGGTGGGCAAGGGTGGACTTGGATCGGAAGGGGAAGTAGAGGAGGCCTAGGTTGGGGAAAGATTGGTGGAGGAAGCGGGAGGTGAGTTGGGTGAGGGGTTTTGGGTTTGGGGATGGTGGCCATTATGGGCCTTGGTGGAGGGGTGGACACGGTGTCCACATGGTTTTTAATGGTGAGGGTTGGATGAGTGGTGGTCACCATGGAGGGAATTGGGTCGGTTAGGGGTCTCTTGCCCTTGGGATTATTTGGGGTGGAAGTGGGGGCTAAAGAGGCTTGACTAGTGTAGGTTAGTGAAAGGGGTTTTGGTTGGGGTGTGGGGGCCCTCATGGGATTAGGTGGGGAGGTAGAGGCCTTGGAGACTTGGGTTCTAGTGGTAAGGGTTTGGACGGGTGGGTTTGGAGGAGTGAGAGTGCTCCTCGAATTTTGGTAACCCGGGTAGGAAGGGGACATATATTTTGCTCTAAGTTGCTCCTTCCTGTCCTTCCAAGTGGTGATGGGAGTTTCCCTTCTAAGTATCTTTAGCCCGACAATTTGCATCCAATAAGTTTCCGCCTGTTTGGTAAGTTGCAGTTTGGCAACCAATGCCTTTTCATCCTCGGATATATGATACCAAGTGAAGTATTGGTCCATTGTAGCTTCCCAATCTAAATATTCTCTAGGAGAGGTTCCATCAAAGGTGGAAAGTGGGAAAGGGACCATTCTATCGTCTGTCCTTGGGGCGGGCCTATTTTCTCCAAGTTGGTTGAGTCGGCCCGATATGTTATCAAGCCACTCATTGGCATAGGTCAAGGCTTTCATGAAGTAGTTGACATGGCCAGGGAAGTTATGGGTGTTAGTGGTAGGCATCTCTTGGTGGCTTGGACTTATGGAGTGGGCCGATTGGTAAGGTCGATATGAGGTGGCCATACTAGGGGGACAAGAGTGATGCACTTGAAGACTCTAAATGCATAGACATGCCCTAGAACCAACTTGATAGAGACAAGTTGTGAACTTGCTCTGATACCACTTGATGTGAAACCACCCTTGGTCCTATTTGCAAGCATTCAAGTTTGAGCAGCGGACTCACACTAGTGAGCTCACCCGTATGGCACACACTAGGGCCCGAAGGCAACTAGGCGATGTTGGAGAGGGTCCGAGGTGGGACCATGAGGCTCCAAGGGTTGGCAAGCTTGGGGAGAACCCAAAATGGGCCTAGGATGCCCAAATCATGGGCGGCCAACACACCAAGGGTGTGGGTTAAGTGGATTCACTCTCAACTCCCCCGCGGTGGTCACTCAATTTGGTGGCAATGTAAAATCGGACACTCTCTTACCGCCGACAGAGTAACTATAGCAATACTAAGCTAAGCAAGTCCAATACAGAAATGAGGGATGTTCAGGAGCTCACCTAGACGGCGTGAAGACGCCGACTCCGGCCGGAGACAGGGGCGAGCGGGGAGGCGAGGGTATGTACCCGCACGCCACGTCGGTGTCGCTTCAACCTGAAAGTGTAAAGAGTACAACACTACGCCTCTCGCAGGAGGGATGATCATGGGGTGGGGATTAAGTTAATTACATCCAAAACTACCTCCACGCAGGGAGGGGCCTTCAGCCGGCCAAGCGGGTTGGGGATTACGCAATGAAACTTGACCTCCCGAGCTCCACCGGTTCTGCCCTGCTTCAGGTTCACTGGACAGACAGTCGGAGACGGTGCTGCCACGGGTTACACGGAACTCGGATCTTGACGAGACCAGCGCCAAAAGTTTCCCAACTGATAGAGGATGAAGCTTGAAGTTTTGGGGAAGCTTTGATACTCGGGGCTGACCGCGCCGGCGACTGGAACAGGACAGCAGCGTCTGGTCTCTGGTGGGTACCGAACTGATGCAGCAGGTTGTAGAAGTCACTGTGGGCTCTCCCGGACTCCGATTGGAATGAAACTGGCGGTGATGCGATCTTGGTCGGGGTAGCTTCGAGCCGGAGTTGACGGGGATACGATCCGATGTCGGTGGAGAGAGGGGTAACCGGAGGAGTGAGGACTGGTCTAACCTGGGATCACAGGGGGCAGTCTGCCGTCTCTGACGAAGAAAATTAGAGCAGAGGGTTCCGGTGGCCGATTGAGTCCCTTCTTCTTGGAGGTGGTAGCTAGCTTGAAGTAGTTTCTTCCCTCCAAAAATGATGCTCAGAGCCTTCGCGAGCTGGCCGTGGCAGAGTCTGGGACCGGACTGATTGATTCTGCCTCTGTCTGGTGCAGATCAATGTGGCTGGTTGCAGAGGGTGCCATGATCTCTAACGAGATCTGATTGAGGAGAGACCTGAACCGTTGGAACCGTAGCCGAGTCTTCTTTCTGTCGGCACCGACGGCGATGTCGGCAGATGTCGGAGAAGACCGGGACGATCAGATGAGTAGAGGGGTGTCGGTTCTGGCTCCTGTAAATGGACCTGACACACTTGGAGTAGAAAATTTGTAACTTGAGATGCAGATGTCCAAATGCAGCTCTGCTTCTTTAGGATGAAAGAGGACTTGAGAGGGAAGAACTTTGCTGAAGAACACTTGATCTGAATCCCAGAAGGTTCGTCGTGGTCGGGCTTCCAATCTCGCTCTGGTTCTCTGCCTGGGGTCTTCTGCGCAGTCGTGGGAGATCAGCTCCTGCGGATAGCTCCGACCTCGGAAGCCGGCGAGACCACCACCGTTGGAAAGCTATCTCGATGATGATTCCAGAAATGT
The DNA here is from genome assembly GCA_022559845.1 of Amorphophallus konjac. Lineage (NCBI taxonomy): Eukaryota > Viridiplantae > Streptophyta > Magnoliopsida > Alismatales > Araceae > Amorphophallus > Amorphophallus konjac. Next base: position 11,163,054 of record CM040129.1, on the reverse strand, counting down.
AGGCCTTGCCACCTGAATATTTGAGAGACGGTCGTGGCTGCCTCTGGAAGTTACTGCAACTCTGTTGTCTGAAACAGAGGCTGAATGAGAAGAAGATGAGGGGGTGGGGAAGGGGATGGCCAAGAGAGTAAGAGGTGGAGGGTGAACTTGGCTGGTATGGGGAAGGGGGGCTGCGACTTTGGGTGGTTTGGGAGGTGGGGAGATGGAAGGGCACTGCCCTAGGGAGAGGGAAATTCGAATTTGGGCTTAGGGAAGAGCCCCATGCTGCTAAAAATTCCACAGAGCTCCGATCTTCATGAGACTTGCGCCAAAAGTTCCCCAACGGGCTGAGGATGGTGTCTGAATTTTTACAGAAGCTCTGGAACTCGGGGCTGATCGGGCTGGCGACTGGAACAGGTCAGCAACTTCTGTCTCTGGCTGGTGCAGAACTGATACAGCAGGTTGCAGATGGCACTGTGGGCTCTCCCAAACTCTGATTGAGGCGAGACTGGCGGTGACGCTTCCGTGGTCGGAGTAGCTTTGAGTAGAAGCTGACGGAGTTGCAATCGGAGGTCGGAGAAGAGAGCAGTCGTCAGATGAGTGGGTGTAGGTTGAACCTAGATCCGCAGGAGCAGTCTGTGCACTTGGACGAGGAAAATGGGAACTAGGGGTTCTGGAAGCCGATTGATGCCCTGCCTTTTGGAGATGAAAGAGGACTCAGAGGAGAAGATTTTTGATGAAGAACTCCTACCCTGATTCCCAGGAGGTTGGCCGCTGTAGAGCTTCAACTCCGGCTCAGGTGCTCTGCTAGGGAAGCTGCGCATAGTCGGGGGAGAAATGCCCTCACGGCCAGCTCGGAGCTTGGATCCAGACGAAACCGCCACCGTTGCGAAGATGACTCGAAGATGCTTCCAAAGGTACCCTTTGGCCTTCAGATTAGCAGGGAGGAGGACGTGGTGGCCGCTTCAAGCTATGGCCAACCTGCTGCCTGCAACCAGAGTTTGACCTGCAAAAGAAATGGGTATGAATGGAGGGGTGGTGGTGGGGGGCGACCTTGGCTGGGTTTGGGGTTGGATTTGGGCGGCCAACGGACCTAGGGGGGTGGGAGATGGGAGGGAAATTCAAAATTGGGCTTTGGGAGAAGCTAATTTAGCATTGGGAAGGTGGTGGGTTGCTTTGGGAAGGAGAGTGGGGTAGTTGAGGGTTGGGAGGTGGGGTGTGGATTGGAGGATGCCACCTTGGGTTGGGGGGGAGTTAAATGGGTGTATGGGGAAGGGGAGAGGTCTTAATGAGGGGTGAATGGGGAGGAGAGAGAAAATTCCGAAAATTGGGTGGAGGGAGAGAGAGAGAGAGATAAAGAGAGAGAGAGAGATAATGGGTGAGAGAGGGAAGAGAGATTTGGTAGAGAGGAGTAAGACTAGAGAATTTTTTCTATTCAAATGATTCTTCAAAAGTTATTACATATGAGGAGTGGGGTGGCCTATTTATAGGCACATGACTTTTTCACAAAGGACCCTAACAAAAGACACAATGACTAATAACCGAAGGGTAGGGGGGGCATCCATGGGCCTAGCCCAATGAGACGGGCCCAATAACCTATCAAACCAACATAATGACTCAATACTTAGGAAAATGACTCAACAACCTTGGTACATGACTCAAATAAAGGGAAAATTACATGATATTGACTCAAAGAAAATGTGAAGATTACATGACTAGACTCAAAAATACATGACTAACATAATGGCGCTTGCCGACGAACAATCCGAGTCCGGAGAAAATGTAGAGGGGCAAGGGATGCCCTCATCATCAGGCCAACTACCGCCATCCTCACCCCCATTTCTACCCCTTCCACCTACCCCACTGGGCCAAGCGGGGGTCCATCTCAGGCTGTGCCGGCACCACATTGCGCCCTTCGGAGCGGGAATCCATTTCACAAAGTTTACCCTTCTTCTTGTGCACCCGCACCTACCCCTCAGCCTTCTTCCTCAACAGCTGAAGATGCAGACCCCGTGCCAGGCACGAAGTACGACTTGTTACAGCACTTGGACAGGATGCCGGCCAAGATTTCAGTTTTGGAATTGATCAAAAGGTCGCCGCTACATCAGGATGCTTTGAAGACTTTTTTTGCAGAAAGTGATGGTAAATGAAGATGTGGCGGTGGACAACTTACCAATGGTGTTGGCAACCATTACAAGGGGGCCCTCCATTTCATTCTCTGAGTCAGAACTAGCTCCCCCAGAGGCACGACAGATGCCACTTTGTATTACCATTTCTTTGAATAAAGTGGCTGTTGAGTCTGCCCTTGTAGACACATGAGCATCGATAAACGTGTGTCCATTAAGTACCCTCCACGCTTGTAACATTTCAGAGGATATGGTTAAGCCAACACCCACCACAATAGCAGCATATGACAATTCTAGGCGTGCTTGTCACGGGGTCGTGACTGTACAGGCTGAGCTAGGGCCATTGGTTATGGACGTGGAGTTTTACGTGTTGGACATAGACCCAATGTTCAAAGCTATTCTGGGTCGTCCATGGATAAACAGTTTAAATGCCGTACCCTCAACCGCCCACCAATGCCTGAAATTCCCATTCCAGGGCCGGGTGGTTAAAGTGGAAAGCATCTCCACCGTCCAGTCTGTTGATGCCATCACAAATAAGATTCTCCCTACATTGTGGCCAAGCAATAGGCCAGTTTTGTCAGTAATGGACTTGAATTATTCATGGGCATATGCATCACGCAAGCCCGCCACTGCACCAACAAATGTCATGATCAAGTCCAAGATAAGAGATTCAAAGGGGTGGCACATGATTCTGAAACTGGGCTATCAGCCGGGCCTGGGTCTCGGCGCACGATTACAGGGGCGGACCAAGCCCGTCCCTAAAGGTAGGAAGATGGGCCGCCGAGGCCTTGGCTACCATGATTCAGCAATGTCAATACTTGGAGACTCTGGGCCATTAACGTGGGACTATCGACAACATTTTGTGAAAGGCCCACTGCAGCCCGGCACTATGAAGCAACCGTCGCCATGTGCTGATGTGAAGGTTGATGCCGCATGTGATGATTCTAACCCACCGCCGCCGCTGAAGGGGTTGGTGGGTGATATGGAAGAATTTACTTGTTGTTTTGAAAAGTTGTTAAGCAAGGAGGAAGACTGCTCAAGGAAGAAAGAGATGCAGCTGGTGAAGCATTCTCCAACGCAGCTGGTCCGCCGAGGGCCACGGGAAGTGGGGAGCTCTATCACTACCTTTTCTCTATCCACGTCCCGTCTTGCCTCTTTGTTTCAACAATTGAGGTTTATCCCCCATTCCCCTCCAATTCTGGTCGACCCGTACTTCATAGAGAGACCGGCTGAAATTTTATTTGTTCCATATGCTTGCAGGCACTGCCCGCCCATTGATCTTTCAACCTTGTTTACTCCTCCTCCCCCCAATGCCCAACTCCACAAGATGTGGTTTCGATCTTCTGATCCTTTTTTTGATTGCATATTCCCCGAGTTCTTCCCCATGCAACTACCTCCTCCCCCGTCTTCTTCCTCCTCTTGTCTCGTGATCACCTTCGACCTCCAAAAAAATGCCAATTTTAAAATGGAGGTTTCAATGGAAGATTACGCTGTGTTCTGCTCAGCTTCCCAGGGGCATGAGACCCCTGTTCCTTTTCCGATAGATTCCTTATCTCCTAGGTTAGATGTACAGTGTGCAGAGTCTCCTAGGTTAGTGGAGTCGGTTGGGGTAGAGTCTAGTTCGAGTCTAGTCAGCCCGTCCTTGTCTGCAGCGCACACTGTGATGCGTCGTCCTAAATCCATCCCTGATAGGTTTTTGCAAGATTTGGCCGAGAGGTGCCATGCTCTCCTTAGGTGCCCAGAGTTTGTAGAGACCGTAATTGTTTTAGAAGATGATGAGGAATTGGATGGGGAGTGGAGCAATGACGGATTAGGGATATATGAAATTGTGAATGAGAAGGACCCAGCTGATGATGAGGAAAGCGATGTGGATGACACTACTGATTTGTACGCACAAGGTTTGAAAAGGTTTGACGAACCATCCTCGGCAGTGGATGAACCCACTAAGGAAATTAATCTTGGAACAGAAGAGGATCCCAGGCCCATACTTATTTCTGCTAATCTCCCTCCTCAGGTTGAAGAGGAGCTCATCAAGGTTTTGAGGGAGTACAGCGATTCTTTTGCCTGGTCCTACGAGGACATGCCGGGTCTTGACCCCACATTGGTTGAACATCGATTGATTCTTAAAACCAGGGGCAACACCCGTTAAGCAGAAAGTGAAAAGATTCCACCCACAGATGGCCTTGAGGATAAAGGAAGAAGTCGACAAATTGCATAAAGCCAGGTTTATTAGAGTTGTTCTATATCCGAAATGGGTGGCGAACATAGTCCCAGTGATGAAAAAGGATGAAAAAATTTGGATTTGTATCGATTTCAGGGACTTAAATAAGGCATGTCCGAAAGATGATTTCCCGCTTTCTCACATTGATGTATTGGTGGATAACACAGCTGGATATGAAGCCCTCTCGTTTATGGATGGTTATTCTGGATATAACCAAATCCGTCTGGCTCCTGAGGATCAAGAGAAGACCTCGTTCACTACGCCCTGGGATACATACTGCTATGTTGTTATGCCATTTGGATTAAAGAATGCAAGTGCCACTTATCAGAGGGCAATGATGGCTATCTTCCACGACATGATGCATGTCTATTTAGAAGCTTACATGGATGATATTTTGGTAAAGTCGAGATCTCAAGAGGAACACCCTGCCATTCTAGCCAAAGTGTTGCAAAGGGCTAGGGAATATAAATTGAAGATGAATCCAAAGAAATGCGTGTTTGGAGTTGCATCAGGGAAGTTACTCGGGTTTATAGTTAGTAAACGGGGGATTCAGATCGATCCGAATAAAGCAAAGGCCGTTATGGAGATGCCGCCGCCTAAGAACATCACTGAACTCCGAGGCTTGATTGGGCGTTTACAATTCATTAGGAGATTCATATCCCAACACTCGCAGAGATGCTGCCCATTCTATGAATTGTTAAAGGTGGGAGCAAAGTTCGAATGGAATGAACAATGTCAAAAGGCCTATGAGGAACTTAAGGTTTATCTTTCTAATCCCCCGATTTTGTAACCACCCGTCCTTGGGAAACCCATGATCCTATACATTTCTGTGATTGAGGACTCCCTAGGAGCTGTCCTGGCTCAGGTAGATGATGAAGGAAAGGAAAGGGCAGCATACTACCTTTTGAGGTTGTTTAATCCCATTGAATCCAAGTATACTGCCATGGAGAAGACCTATGCAGCGCTAGTGTGGGTAGCTCAGAAGCTCAAACACTATTTTCTTACCCACAAGGTTAGGCTGATCTCTAGAATGGACCCTATTCGTTATCTTTTAGAAAAGTCTATCCTTTCTAGCCGATTAGCTCGCTGGCAGAGCTTTCTTTCCCAGTTCGACATCACCTTCATCGTCCAGAAAGCAATCAAGGGGTATGCCATTGCTGAGCACCTCACTCATTCTCCCATCCCTCGCACGGATTTAATTCAGGACGAGTTCCCTGATGAGCACTTGGCAGTAATCACTCGTCTTCCTTTTTGGTCACTCCATTTTGATGGTGCTCTCAATTCCCAGGGTAGTGGAATCGGCGTCGCTCTCCTTACTCCGGAAGGGGTAACCATCCCTATCGCTTATCAACTCTCATTTCCTGCCACAAATAATATAGCCGAGTATGAGGCTCTTCTTGCTGGTCTAAAGCTTGCCTACCTCTTGGGCGCGCGATACCTTAACATCATAGGAGACTCTCAGTTGGTGCTGCGTCAAGTTTTGTCAACTTACCGCACCCGTGACCCTAAGCTTAAGCCCTATCAAGATCTGGTCACGCTCTTGGCTAGGCAATTCCGAAAGCTTATCTATATTCACACTCCTCGTTCTCAGAACATTTTGGCTGATGCCCTAGCATCACTAGCTTCTTCTCTTTCATTTCCCCTCAATCGTGCCACTGAGACCATTATGGTCTAGCGGTTAGACGCCCCTTCTCTTCAGGATCCCTGGTTCGACAACCTTAGGAAATCTGTAGAAAGGAAGGTAGAAAGGGAAGAGGTGAGAGAAGTTTCGTTAACTTAGCTTGAGGAGATCATAGAAGAAGAAGAATTGCCGTGGTATTATGAGATTGAGCAGTATTGTAGGGATGGTTCATTCCCTGAGACGGCGAATGCCGAGCAACGAAAGGCCATTAGAAGAGTCGCCGCAAGATACACGATCGTTGTTGGAGAATTGTATAGGCGGTCTCTCAATGGAGTTCTGATGAGGTGTCTAGATGACGATGAGGCTTGGAAGGTAGTAGAAGTAGCCCACTCTAGTCAGTGTGGAGGGCACGTAAATGGGCAGGCGTTGGCGAAGAAGATTCTTAGGCAGGGCTATTACTGGCCGACCCTAGAAGAAGATTGCTCCACCTATGTCCGTAGGTGTCTTCAATGCCAGCTTCATGCTGACAAGATCCATGCTCCTGCTTCTTCTCTCCATCCTCTCTCTGCTCCTTGGCCATTTTCCATGTGGGCCTTTGATATCATCGGACCTCTCGGTGACCCGAATTCCACAGTCAAGCAGAAGTCCTTCATCCTAACGGCTACGGAGTACTTCACCAAGTGGGCGGAAGCTGAAGCCTATGAAGAAATCAAGGCCACCACAGTATGCCGCTTCATCCTGAAGAATATCATCTCACGGTTTGGAGTGCCAAGTGATATCGTCACCGACAATGGGCCTCAATTCGTTTCTCAAGAACTCCGGGACCTCTGTAAGAAGTTTAATATATCATTGCATCATTCATCATCATACTACCCCCAAGGTAATGGCCAGGCCGAGGCCATGAACAAAACCCTTCTTAAAATCATCAAGAAAACATGCGAGTCCCACAAATTTGCTGATTGGGCCGATAAACTGGTAGAAGCTCTATGGGCTTATCGCACCTCCATCCGTACTACCACGGGGCAAACTCCTTTTACTCTCACCTATGGGATGGAGGTGATACTCCCGTACGAGATCTTGATCCATTCCCTAAGGGTGCAGCTGGATAAAGAACTTAATCTCGACGAGCATCGAGAGGCGTTGCTAGTCCAACTGGAACTCTTAGACGAGAAGAGGCTTAATGCGGCCAATCATGTCTCGGTTTATCAAAAGCATGTCTCGTGGTATTTTCAAAAGAAGGTTATCGAACGAAAATTCCAAATGGGTAACATGGTTTTGAAATGCAAATTTAACAGGTCAGCAGGTCCCAGGTCTAAGCTGCAACCCAACTGGGAAGGGCCGTTTGTAGTTAAGGAAGTCTATCCGGGTAATGCGTATCGTCTAATCAACGCAGAGGGCGAAGAATTACCAAATCCGTGGAATGGGCTATATTTAAAATGCTTTTATCCATAGAGTCAAACCAGCAACGACTTGGTGGCGGGGTGCGCCGTCGCTTGATCACAAAAGGAATTCCCCGGTTCAACATTTCACACACTACACGACCCCCCGTGGGTCGGTTTCCCTCTTTTGCACAACACCGTTTCTCCTTTGGCCATACTTCGGGGGGGGGGGGGGGGGGGGTGAAAGTCCTTATTTTTCCTTCTTTCTCGGCTGAAAATAGGGGCAAAAGGTGAATGAGGGGGTGAGAACTGGTCTAGACCCCCCTGTTTCAGCGTTTTTTTTCCTTTCGTTCGCGCATCGATCAGCCAATCGACTAACTGGTAATCAACTGACTGATTGACGACGCGGGCGTGCCAGTCACATGAGTGATGATTTTATTGTGTGCTCATTCTGACCCATATCGGGCGAATGTGAGGTTCGGTCGGGACCAGCAGTCCGCCATACCATAAAGGCTATGGCGTTAATTACATCCCTCACGAGGAGGGAACACCTTTGATTAATTGCCGAGATAGCGGGCTGTCGAAGCCGTCGTAAAGAGAACTACATGATGATTATAGCAATGACAGGCAGGATGCAGCATTAATCATGCAAAAGATGTGTAGTTTAATGGGAAAATGGATCCTCGGTACGTGGCGGAGGAAGCAGGTCCGAGGACCACCATCACACTAGCGAAAGCATGAATGCTAACAGATACGATGATGATGACGATGCAACAGCGTAAATCCGATAGCATGCCCTCTTCCTTCGGATTATACCGAAGAAAGGGAGATAGGACATCCATCCATGGAGAGCCGGAATGGAGACCCAAAAGAAGATCAGGCACAGGCCTGGGTCCAAAAAGGATTCAAATATGACGGAACCATCTGCGCCGTTCGTTAATATTCTCCTAAAAGGACCATCGGAGGACATGCAACGGCAGAACTCCGAGGGTCAGCGGGGTAGCCGAAGAAATGTTGGGTTCAGCATAATGTAGGGGTGGAACCCCCCCCATTCATATATCTCCGGGCCCCGGGTGAATGACGATAATTCCCTCGCAAGATGCTGAAGGCTGGCTTAAAAGGTTGATGGGAGTAGGACCTCTGGGTTTGGGACGACTATTCTGGGGTTTAATGGGATTGTTGAGATGTCAAGATTTGAAGAAGAGCACCCACTAGTAAGGTGAAATGACACAGATATTAGTCGGCGCTGGAGATCCCGGCACGAAGGGCAGACGGCGCGAGGGGAGGGGGTTTAAAAGGGCATCGGCCCAGTCTGGTCCCGGCGCGAAGGAAAACGGCGCGATGGAGGGGCTCAGGGGGGGTCTCGGCCCAGCCTGGTCCCGGCGCGCCCTGGACCTCGGCGTGGCCTGGTCCCGGCGCGCCACCCACCCGGCGCGGGTTTGGCGCCGAGAGGCAATGGCGCCGGGGGGAGGGGCGTTTTCTAAGGTTTGCAGAAGGGGTGTTTGTGAGGGTTTTATGGGCGTTCAATGGAGATTTCATGAAGCCAGGTGGGGGTTATAGGAAATGAGGGTGGATGCACTCCTGGGGGGGTTCAAAGAGATCATCACTTATAAGATCTGTTCCCTGCGATGGCGAGAGGCCGTGAGATGATATGGCTCAGGCTGTTGCCATGTCGGGGGATTAAGCACTTAATTCCGATGAAACATCGTGCCGTATAACGGAATAAAAATCCTGGGCAAATTTTGACAGCATCTCCCCTTATTTTGGGAGTGTGCCAAGGGGGTATTATGGGATATCTACTCACGGATGCCGGAGTAGAAACCAAAATAGGTGCCGGGCGTAGCCCGTAATTCAAGGAGGGCCGGATCATACGAGATCCCATCCCCTTTGTTGTAATCTTCCCAACTCAGTCGATCGGAGGTCATGCAGAGGCAGAGCTCCTTGACTTAATGGGTTATAGAATGTGAGGGGCGCTACCCCTGTTTGATATAGCTCCCGTGAGGACAGAGGGAAGGGCGATGCACACCCATGGGGCAGGACGTGACGGACAGAGGCTGTATGGGTTATTGGCACGGGCATGAAAGCATCAGGATGGCCAACAAACACATAGGCGTCAATGCAGAGAAGAGGGGTTGGTTGTCGGCATGAAGGCCAGATAGGTTCGGCGTGGTAGGGGAAGCCTAACCGGCGCGACAGGTCCCCGGCGCGAGACCTACGCCGAGGGGGAGTTCGCGCCGGGAGGCTTTCCGATAGGGATTCCTTCTGTGGCAAGGGCTTCAGAGGGTTTTGGGCATTCAGAAAGAAAGTTTATTCAATGATTCGACCACCATTACGGGCAATCATAGGGAGGATAATCTGGTGTGAAGATGGCCTTTCCTCTGGGACTTCACTAGGAGCGGAACCACCCACAGAAACTCAGGACTCTGGCCCGTATTCAACCCTCTTCATTTCACAGACGAGGAGCCATGAGATAGGCTGTCTCAGGCTCTCGTTGTGGATACGAGGTTGAAAGAGCGCGCGGCAGAAGAACCTTCAACAAAATCAGAAAACCCGACGATGAAACACGCCTAGTTATCAGTATCCTTAGCGTATGGCGAACCTCGGATGCAGAGACAGAAAGAAGAGGGTAATGAAAGGACAGAGCTCAACCCATTCTTCTATTAACTATATCAGCCAAATGGCTTACACGCATGCGATTCAAGAGAAAGAAATCCAAGACCTTATCCCTGCAGACAGGGTTACATCGGCATCCGATGCTATTGAAGCAAAGATGCCAGAAATCAAAAATACAGAGGGAGAAGTTGAGACAGATAGGGAGGAGAAGCCGAGGAAGCTGTCGCTGCCCGCCGTTCCCACCTGGATCTTTCTTCGAACCTCTGACTCTTCCCTCTTCTTTTCTTCTCTTTCTTTTCTTTCAAGGGCTCTCGAACTCCCCCTTTCTCTTCGGTGGCTAAGCACTCTGCTTCTCTTCCTCTTTTTCCTTTTCTTTCTTTTCTTTCTTCTATCCTCTGTCTGTCTCTTTCGTTCGAAGGGCAGGCCTCTTATAGAGGTGAGGCTCTTCATGCATTCGGCACGAGCTTCCCGGCGCGCCAGGATCGCTTCTCCCGGCGTGACATCCGTCGGCGCGTCCTGTCTTGCTTGGGCTTGGCCCCTCTATTTGTCATTCGGCCCAGTCGTCCAGGATACACTTAGTGAGCTCCTCTCGACAGTGGGGTTCTTGACCCATACATATTGCGACTCCACCGAGCCCATTTACACCTTGGATTCACACATGCATACGGGGCACTGTGCGTCTTGGCCCAGGAGTATCAGAGATGTCTGAACATCTGTTTCAGCAGGCAGATGATTGCCTAAGTGTTGGTGTAGTTTAATCAGCCTGACTATCTGAAAGATAGCAGCACTGAACAGCGACCTAGCCAGAGATGGCTTTAGTCGAACAGAATGATAGGGGTAGTGGGTTTCTTCTATTCAGACTCTCAGATCTCCCGGGGGTAGCACGTGAACTGTGCCCTCTACTGATCTTCAAAGCTGTGAATATGCTATAGTTTCTTCTGGTATATTTTGGGTGTCAACAAATGCCCCCCACCCGTAGGTGGCGTGAGTGAAGCATGAGTGACACGGGACATGCGGGTGTACATCACGTCACACACTGTGCTTCGTGGTCTCTTCAGGTCTGCTCCTGTGCATTGGCTATTCTTTTGACTCTGAGTCTTCATTCTGCTTTGCGTGACTTCCATGCTTTATAAGCAAATTTGGATGAACACCAGCATTTTTGGCTCGGCCTGATGATTGCATTATCCCCGGAGGGCTAATCGGTGCCATAGACGCTCCCGGCATTACCTTCTCGGCGCGGTGGTGGCCTCGGCGCAGGAATTCTCGGCGCGGTGCTCCCCTCGGCGCGGTGATCTCCTCGGCGCGGGGGCCATTCGGCGCGCCTTTTGGCGCGTCCGGCCGGTCGGCGCGGCCGCCTTCTCGGCGCGCCTTCTGGCCGGGGCGTTATAAGCGCCGAGAGGGGGAGAGAAGGGCTCATTTGCTCCTGAGCCTTCTCTCTCCTCCTCCCCTTCTCCCTCCGTCGCCCGGGAATCGGTCGGCGTGGAAGTCTCCCTCCGGGGAATTTTGTTTCGGGACTCCGTCCCTGTTTATTTCGGAGTCACCCCCTCTTGGTGGGTGTTCTCCCATTTAACTTCTGGGCATGCTCTCAATAAAGGGGAGATGCTGTCGAAATTTTCTGAAAATTTCTTTTCCATATATATTTTCTTTATATCACCTTCTTATTCTTTCTTCCTTGGTTTTATATTTGCAGCTCGCTGGAGATGGCTTCTTCTTCTAGCCGCGTTGCCTCTGGCAGTGCTGATGTTGAATCTTCTCCTCAAGGCAGGGCTTCTGGTCCCGTTGTGACTTGGAGGAATGTTGGACAGCTGGACCGGGGACTTGGGAGGATTGCCATAGTTGATGAATCCTCTGGCTCCGAAACAGATACAGTATCCGCCTCTCGCATTGTAACTGTCGAGGGAGGACTGGACTTCAACCGCGATGACGACTACCGTGCGGACTTCCCGAAGGATCGTCACCTCGCGCCTTACATTTGTACCTTCAACGTCTCTGGGAAGAGGGACGTCATGCTGGCTCGGATGGTGGAGCGGGCCATGCTGCTGGACCGGGACAGCTTGAAAGGTTCTGTGTACCGTGGCGATACCATATATCTTCCGGGGGAGCGGCGCAAATGGAACGCCGTCTTAGGGGTAACAGAGCTGGAGGCAGAGCAGAAGATGCTGACACGGGCTCCAGAATTCACACCAGCCAGGTGGGACAACACCATAGGTCGGGTTAACAGGGAGAAACCCGGCTACGGTTTATTCTTGGCGCCCATCAAGTGGGGCTACAGAGAGGAACCGTTTGTGCTGAACTGCTTGGCTGTTCAATTCAAATTTCAACTGGCAGCTGGGTGGTTTGCAGACACGAAGGTGACAGATGCTCACCTCTTCCGTGTAGGGGCGGTGGAATTTACAGAGTATGTTCTGAAAGAATATGCACCGCTGCTGGTCAGGGCCGGGGTGTACCACAGTGTGTATGCATCCCGCTTCAGGTATCCCATTTCAAAGGGGCTGTGCTGTGGCATGTTCGAAGTATTTTGCCCGCAGTTCAATACTTTCTATACGGCAGAAGGTGAAACCTCTCTGGATCTATGGAGCCTATCACAGCTATCGGGCCTGCCGATTAACGGAGAGCCCTATGAGGAGGTCTGCATTCATGACTTCATCAAGGATGAAACAGACGGCGAAGGTGAATATTACTTCGGCTATTCGTACCGGTACTTGATGAAGGCATACCGCTCCCTCTGCCTGACGCTGAATAGGGGATCCTCAAAGGGATACCAGCCCCGGGAGAAGAGCAGCAAACTGAGAGTCCGAGCAGGACATTGGATTCAGTATTTCTTCGGGGGCCCTTTGAAGTACAGTGAGTTCCCTCATGTAGCTCCTGTTGCGGGCAAGCCTAGTAGGCCGCCCAAGTTTAAATCGGAGCTGCCTGCTTCTCTTCGGGGGATAAGCCGCGGGGGGCCGAATCCGATGGGGGCGGATCCCCTCACCCATTGTGCTGCATATCTCACCTTCTGGCTATGTACTTTCGCTCTCCCGCAGGGGGATGAGACAGTCATTAGGCCGGAGGCAATATACCCGGCTTGTCAGATGGCTTGGGGCATACGGCTTGCAATATGTCCCGCTGCACTGTGCCTGATTTACAAATCCCTTGGGGATATTCATAGGCATCGGATCCCCCGCTCTTTCCGAACGGTGGGACCGTTTCATTTCTTTAATGCATGGGTGTGCAATTTATTCCCAGAGCTAGCTCCCCGGACTTTGCAGACAGTGACATTGTATCCCAGAATGCTGGAGTTTGCAAGTGCTGAGCCGGGTCCGGTGTCCCAGCAACTTTTCTCCATTCGCGGCCGACTGGCAAGGGTTCCGACGGATTCGGCGGGGACTATCCACTTTTGGAATCTGGCCGCACATTCATCTCCATTGGTGAATCATCAGCGTGAGTGTAAGCTCGAGGCGGTGGAGACCTTCACACACTTCATTTCGGGCAACACCGTGACCCGACCAGTCTTGGAGCCTGAACTCGTTGACTGGGTGTTATCAATCCGCCCCAGTGTTTTAGTATTCAGAAAGGGGGGGCGCAGTTTATTTGGAACCCTACTATCCTTTCAGGTTCGGCCGAATTTCGGCTACGATCAGCACATTTCACCTTCGGTTGCCCTGTTTCCTTTAGACAGCAGGTCAAAGCATGGCTCGACCGTCGTGGACGAAGGTCGCTCCTGGTGGGACTATTTTCACCGCCGGGACGCCAACACCTTCAGAGTGCCGATGCCGAACCGAGTCCCCCGAGTCACTCCAGAGTACATAAAATGGTGGAATGCTCGCACGAGCTTCTACCGCAATGCCCGGATGACATGCTGGGACGTGGCCGAGCGCGCCTTTCTGAGCCAGCAGCCTGGGCCCGTCTTTGACATTGACGAAGCTCATTTGAAGAGATTATTTTCTCACCACCCGAAGGAGGCAGAGGCATATATAGCGGGCAGGAAAGCCATCAAGGAGGGAGTAGCCGACCCACTGACACCCGTTCTTGCTGATATAAGTGAAGATGCTTTCACGCAGAATCTAGAACACCTGTGCCAGATTGGTGGTTCCCGCCTGGAGCTTCAGCAGTATCCGTTCCCTATCGAGGAGCCGCTCTCCAAAGCAGTTTCATGGAAGTGCGAGGTGGATCGCTTTTACCCGTGTCGGGCGTTTGTTAATAGAGAGGACAGAACCCCGACATACTATCAGCATACATCCTGGCTGTTTGTCCTGATGAGCATCCACGGACTGACCCTTGAGAGTCCCGCAGCTGGTGTTCTGGACAAGCCTCTATTTGTATCTTTTCATTATGCCGATGTCTGGGGCTTTGACCACCTCGGCTTGTATCATTGTATAGCTTCGCACGGACATGCGGACCTGGCCGATCTAGTTGACAAGTGTAAGAAGATCGGCGACGTCTGCTGGCTTGTTCGGGAGGCTGCATCCCGAAGCAAGGAGGTGGCTTACCAGTATTGGCCACTCTCATCTTTTTACAACGGCCGGGCAGGTAAGCGCTCCTCTGTTGACATGTAGATTAGTTTGTTGCCTTGCTCCTTCATAACGGCGTGCGCTTCACTTGACAGACCGTCCGGATATCAAGCAGCAGGGGCTTTATAGAAAAATCATCTCCCAGGCACAGAAGCCGGAATATTTTGAGGTCCCTGCACCAGCGCCGACTACTACTCCACTGCCGCCTGGCAAAAAGAGAGCGGCCTCTGCAATGAAAGTTGCAATAGGCCGAGCGAGGAAGGCTCGGAAAACTTCTTCCAAGCGGCCTTCGACTGATGCGCCTGAGACTCCCCTGCCCGAGGTGCCATCATTTGAACAGTTCGCCGCTCGGAGAGAAGCTACTCAGCAAGCAGCTGAAGGTGACATTATTTTCCTTGTGTGGTACAAAGGGGATGCTCTTTTCACGGCACTTTCATTTTCATTTTCATTCATTTTATCATTTTTTTGATGTCTTCTTTGTATGGCTTCAGCTCAAGGAGTGGCTGACACCACATCTGCTGAGGAAACCGCCCTGGAAGCCGGAGAGATAGGGCCCTCCGTCATAGCCCCGGTAGGGGTGACTAAGACAGTTGGAGCTGCAGAGGGGAGTCTCCCCGCTGTTGAGGAGGATGTCAGACTTCCTTCTCCTACGCCTGCCAGTGAGGCCGATGGTGAGTTGCACAATTGTGGTTCTTTAGGTTGTCCCTTTCATTGGGCATTACATCCTGCCTTTGTGATGGCAGGGGTGGTCAGCGCGGCGGCTGAGGCGCCTGTCATGGAAGCTCCTTTACAGCCCGCGGGACATAAGACTGCGCTGAAGAAGGGTGCTATCCCATTGCGGCGTGTGCTTACCCGCTCAGCGTCCCGTCAGGCGACGGAGGAGGCGGGCCAACCTGAGATCGGCATAGATATTTGTTCGAGCAGCTCTACCACCCCTTCTGACGAAGAGACTGACCATCATTCTTCAGAAGGTGATGAACCGGGGTCTGCAACAGGCAGCAAAGGGGCAGCAGCTCCCTTCATACTACCAAGCGATGCTTTGATTTTCAGTCCTCCGAGGCTGCCGAGGGTACCGTCCGAGGGAGTGGTACAGGAGGAATTTGCTGGATTGGACGTGGAGGTGGAGATAACCCCTCCTTTTGCTGCTTTGTCTGCAGGGTTGGAATCTTCTATTCAGGGGCTCGGAGAGATGGATGCCGCCATCATAGTAAACTCTATTCGCCCCTTTACAGAGCCGCATATCCCCTCCTTTTTTGTCACCTTGGTGTTTACATGAATTTTCATTCCAGGAACCCGAAGCCGCTATTCATTCCCCGGCATCGACTTCTGATACTGCTGTGGTCTCGTCAGAGGCCTCGGATCTGCTACCGCTGGCCGCTGCATCTCCTTCAGGGACAATCACCCTACTCCGCCCCGTGCCGGTGAGGATTCATGCGGCTGTTGGGGGATTACCCTCGGAGCCGAGCCAGTCGGGGAGAGTCTCGCCCTGGCGTTGACGACCGAGTTGAGGGCTGAGGCTGACCCGCAGAGGGGATCTGGTTTTATATCGGCGGCCATGATGACGATCGCGCCTGATTCTGCGATTCCATTCGTGCCGGAAATAGAGTTGGAACCTCCGTCTCTCCTAGGCTCTGTTGAAGGAAGCCCTGACATGAGTCTAACGGAGCAGGAACAGGTTGTCGTGACATCTGCTTCTTCGGCTTTGACGGCCGTTCCATCCTCTTCTTCCGAACCTGACACCGGCTTATGGGCCGCCATAGACAAGGAAGTGACCTTCGAGGTGCCTCCGGCGGCTTCCCTGGGCATTATCTCATCGGAGAAATTTGTCTGGCAACATCTAGAGATGTTGCGTCAAGTTGTGGAATCTCAGCCAACGCTGTCTTACTCCCAGTTGAAGGAAGCGGCTGCGCGGCTGACGATCGGGCTGCAGGCGCTGGGCTGCCCTCTAGATATCTGGACCCAGCGGGTGCTTTTCTTGTTGAAGTTTGTGAATCGCCGAGATTTTCTCGAGAAAATAATGGGCGACCGGCTGGCGGCCCTCAAACTGCAGAGAGTTGACTGTCAGGCGGAGCTGACGTCTCTGATCTCTGATCTTCAGGAGAGCAGGGCTCAAGTTGAAGCTTCTGCAACCCAGGCGCACATTTTACGTAGCCGAAGGGAAGAACTCCGCTCTGAACTGGCTACTGTAGAAGCCGAGATACCGCGGCTGGAGGCTGCGGAAGTCCAAGGCATTGAAAGAACTTCCTTGCTGGAGGGCCAAGTCGCGTCCCTAGAGACTGAGGTGACTCGGGTTCAGGAAGAGGAAGCGCAGCTCCATGAACTGGGGGCGACTCCTCATGTCGGGCTTATTGATTTTGCCGATATTTTTAGGCGGCTTTAGCTGGTCCGCCTTTGTAATCTATCCCCTCAAAGGGGGCTCCTTTTGTATTCACTTCCCCTTTTGTAATGAAGATAAAAGTTTCCTTCACTATATATATATATTTTTTGTGTTCACATCCACACTTGCATTTGTTGTGTCTTGCGGCAATTCTGGCGACCTTCTTGGAAGTACCTCCATGTCCGTGTAGCAGGAGAGTGTCCACCCTCTCAAGGAAAGGATGGGGGCCTCGCTCCACCGCGGGACGGGGTTCCAGATGTTGTCAGGTTGGCGCCGACATAGCTCTCACTGACAAGAGGCGTCGAAACCGTGACTGCCGGTTGCTTGTGGTAATTCTATTATTGACCCTGATTGGGGAGATATTGACCGACCTTGTCGATGGTGACACAGGTTGAAAGGGTAGACGGTCTTGCCGATGCTGACAAAAATCGGATGGGGTAGCGACCGATCTTGTCAATGGTGACAAGGGTCGAAAGGGTAGACGGTCTTGCCGATGGTGACAAAAACCGGATGAGGTAGCGACCGATCTTGCCGATGGTGACAAGGGTCGAAAAGGGGTAGACGGTCTTGCCGATGGTGACAAAACCGGATAGGTAGCGACCGATCTTGCCGATGGTGACAAGGGTCGAAAGGGTAGACGGTCTTGCCGATGGTGACAAAAACCGGATAGGTAGCGACCGATCTTGCCGATGGTGACAAGGGTCGAAAAGGGGTAGACGGTCTTGGCAATGGTGACAAGAACCGGAAGGGGTAGCGACCGATCTTACCGATGGTGACAAGGGTCGAAAGGGTAGACAGTCTTACCGATGATGACAAAACCGGATAGGTAGCGACCGATCTTGTCGATGGTGACAAGGGTCGAAAGGGTAGACGGTCTTGCCGATGGTGACAAAAACCGGATGGGGTAGCGACCGATCTTGCCGATGGTGACAAGGGTCGAAAAGGGGTAGACGGTCTTGCCGATGGTGACAAAACCGGATAGGTAGCGACCGATCTTGCCGATGGTGACAAGGGTCGAAAAGGGGTAGACGGTCTTGCCGATGGTGACAAAATCGGATAGGTAGCGACCGATCTTGCCGATGGTGACAACGGTCGAAAAGGGGTAGACGGTCTTGCCGATGGTGACAAAAATCGGATGGGGTAGCGACCGATCTTGCCGATGGTGACAAGGGTCGAAAAGGGGTAGACGGTCTTGCCGATGGTGACAAAACCGGATAGGTAGCGACCGATCTTGCCGATGGTGACAAGGGTCGAAAGGGTAGACGGTCTTACCGATGGTGACAAAAACCAGATGGGGTAGCGACCGATCTTGCCGATAGTGACAAGGGTCGAAAAGGGGTAGACGGTCTTGCCGATGGTGACAAAACCGGATAGGTAGTGACCGATCTTGCTGATGGTGACAAGGGTCGAAAAGGGTAGACGGTTTTGCCGATGGTGACAAAAATTGGATAGGTAGCGACCGATCTTGCCGATGGTGACAAGGGTCGAAAAGGGGTAGACGGTCTTACCGATGGTGACAAAAACCAGATGGGGTAGCGACCGATCTTGCCGATGGTGACAAGGGTCGAAAAGGGGTAGACGGTCTTGGCAATGGTGACAAGAACTTGAAGGGGTAGCGACCGATCTTGCCGATGGTGACAAGGGTCGAAAGGGTATGACAATAGATGTATATTGCCGGGATATCGGATGAAGACTCCGCCACAACCTCGAAAGGGGTCTTCCGGACAGAGAATGAATCATCACTATTCATCATTCAATTTTTTTTATTCACGTTACTGACCTAAGCCCCCTTTCAGGTTTTCGCCGAAGCCAGCCCCCTTTTGCTTTTGCCCGCGCGCCCTTTCGGGTTTTCACGCGGCGAGATAACCGATTTTGCCTGCGACGCCCTTTCGGGTTTTCGCCACAGCTGGGTTATAGCCATTTTTGCACCTGTCCTGATATAGGAACAAGTCTGGCGGGGTATCTCTATTTTTAACCCCATTTTCTTTTCTTTTTCTTTGTTTTGTATAGGATACAGAAGAACTGGACCATGAAAATGTTGACGGACCTTGTCGATGATGACAAGGATTGAACCCTGCTTCGGTTCGTTGACACCGGCTAGATGTCGAAGCAAAGGATATGGTCTATTAGCAAGGATATAAGATTCAAGTTAGGGGTAAAGCTTGACCGATCTCGTCGATGATGACGAGGGTCAAACACATGTTTATTGACCAGCATAGGTTATCGTCGAAACAAAGGTGGGTTTATTAGCAAGGATGGAAGGTCCAAGCTTAGGGGTAGGGATTGATCGATCTCGCCGATGATGACGACGGTCGACCATGGGTTTATTCATCATCATGGGTCACATGCCGAAGCAAAGATGGGATTATCAATAGGGACGTAAGGTCCAAGTGAAGGGTAGAGATCGCCGCTCTCGTCGAGGATGACGAGGGTCGAAAAGGGTTTATTTGTCGGCATATGTTACTGCCGAAACAAGGACGGGGTTGTCAACAGGGACGTAAGGTCCGAGTTGAGGGTAGAGATCGACCGATCTCGCCGATAATGACGAGGGTCGAAAGGGGTGTGTTAAAGGTTTTCCGGCGGGACTTTGATGATTCTCCCTTTCGGAGTTTTATTGGGTGGAGAATAGGAGAGGCATTTGGAAATTACCACTTTACCGACTCAGGCGCCCTTTCGGGTTTTCGCCGAAGCCAGCCCCCTCTTGCTTTTGCCCACGCGCCCTTTCGGGTTTTCACGTGGCGGGGTACCCGATTTTGCCTGCGACGCCCTTTCGGGTTTTCGCCACAGCTGGGTTACGGCCATTTTTGCACTTGTCCCGACATGGGAGCAAGTCCGGCGGGGTATCTCTATTTTTAACCCCATTTTTATTTTGACTTCTTTCTTTTCTTCATTTTTTTATTCGGAATGCGAGCCGAGAGAGGGTAGCTTGATCAGGGCGAAATGCCGCTAACCAAGGAAAGGCAGCTTGATTAGGGCGGAGAGCCGCTAGCCAAGGAGAGGGTAGCTCGATCAGGGCGGAGTGCCACTGACCGATGAAAAGTAGTTTGATCAGGGTGGAGTGCCGCTTACCAAGGAAAAGTAGCTTGATTAGGGCGGAATGCCGCTAACCAAGGAAAAGTAGCTCGATTAGGGCGGAATGCCGCTAACTAAGGAAAAGTAGCTCGATTAGGGCGGAGTGCCACTGAACCAAGGGAGAAGGTAGCTCGGTTAAGGCGGAGTGCCACTAGACCAAGGAAAGGGTAGCTTGGTTAGGGCGAAATACCGCTAACCAAGGGGAAGGTGGCTCGGTTAAGGCGGAGTGCCACTAAACCAAGGAGAAGTAGCTTGATTAGGGCGGAATGTCGCTAACCAAGGAAAAGTATCTCGATTAGGTGGGAATGTCGCTAATCAAGGAAAAGTAGCTCGATTAGGGCGGAATGCCGCTAACCAAGGAAAGGGTAGCTTGGTTAGGGCGAAGTGCCACTAGACCAAGGAGAGGGTAGCTTGGTTAGGGCGAAATGCTGCTAACCAAGGGGAAGGTAGCTCAGTTAGGGCGGAATGCCGCTAACCAAGGGGAAGGTAACTCGGTTAGGGCGGAGTGCCACTAGACCAAGGAAAGGGTAGCTTGGTCAGGGCAGAGTGCCACTGAACCAAGGGAGAAGGTGGCTCGGTTAAGGCGGAGTGTCACTAAACCAAGGAGAAGTAGCTTGATTAGGGCAGAATGCCACTAACCAAGGAAAAGTAGCTCGATTAGGTGGGAATGTCGCTAATCAAGGAAAAGTAGCTCGATTAGGGCGGAATGTCGCTAACCAAGGAAAGGGTAGCTTGGTTAGGGCGGAGTGCCACTAGACCAAGGAAAGGGTAGCTTGGTTAGGGCGAAATGTCGCTAACCAAGGGGAAGGGTGTTCCGACAGATCACTCGGGGTGTGTCGGATGCGCCGCATGATACAACTTAATGTGTTTTCCGTTGAGGGGAGAGAACTGGATGACTCCTTTGTGGTCTACAAGGACGTAGGCACCCCCTTCATATACTCAGCGGATGATATACGGTCCGACCCAGTTTTTGACCAGCTTCCCTTTGGGGTTAGAGGCCATCACTTCTCTTCTTTTGACCATCACCAGGTCTCCTTTCTTGAACTCTCGACCCTTGACTAACTTGTCAAAAGCACGGGCCATGCGAGCTTGGTAGAGTTGGATGTTTTGTTGCGCCTGGAGGCGTTTTCCTTCGAGCTCAGTGAGCTCTTCCAATCTTCTTTCTGCATTGGTCTGCTCACCACTGACTAATCCGTGCTGGATGGCAACTCGCAATGAAGGAACTTCAAGTTCAATCGGCACTACAGCTTCCGACCCATAGACAAGGGAGAAAGGTGAACAGTCGGTTGGGGTCTTGTAGATAATACGATAAGCCCAAAGTGCTTCGTACATCCTTTCTTCCCAATCCTTTTTGTTAGACTTGACAGTCTTTGCCAATAGCGTGCACAAGGTCTTGTTAAAGGCCTCTGCCAGTCCATTGGCTTGAGGGTTGTAGGGGGATGATGTCCTCCAGTCAACTTTGTATTTGTTGGCTAGCCGGTAAACCTTCTGATTTCTAAAATGACTGCCATTATCAAAGATGATTCGGCTGGGGATCCCGAACCGGAATACTACATTCTGCCGGAAGAATCTTGCAACTAGTTCTCCTGTCACATCTCTTAGTGCTACTGCCTCCGCCCATTTGGAGAAATAGTCTGTAGCTGCTAAGATGTATCTGCATCCTGATGAAGATGCTAGTAGTGGCCCTACCACGTCCGTGCCCCACTGAGCAAACGGCCAACTTGGCAGAGTGGGATGCAGTGGCACTGGAAGTCTCCTCGCCACATTAGCGTGTTCTTGACATTTCTGACAAGCTTTGGCAAACTTGCAGCAATCATCAAATATAGTGGGCCAATAATAACCCAGCTTCTTTATCTCAATTTTCATTTTCGGGCCAGCCTGGTGTGCTCCAGCTGATCCTGCATGAACTTCTTGCATCACCCGTCCCGCCTCTGCTGAAGACAAGCAACGGAGTAGGACTTTCCTTCGGGCATCTGCCATAATTCGGAACAAGGTCCCGCTTCTCATCTCGTAAGAATCCTTGATCCTCAGGAGCTTCATTCTCTGTTCCTTTTCTTTTGGAAGTTGCTGGTGTTGAAACCAGCGTAGGAGATGCTCTCGCCAGTCGGGGTGCTGAACCCCTTCGATGACTGCTACTTCCATCTCTTGTTCGTCGACCAGAACCTCTGTTATGCTGGGGACCTGTCGGCGGTTGATCACTGTTATATTCAGGCTTGTGTCTGGTGGGACCGCCAATGAACTGGCCAGCTTAGCGAGGGCGTCTGCCTGAGCATTTCGACCTCGATTGATGTGCTTGATGCTGATGAAGTAAAATCTTGACATCAGGCGAGTTGCCAACTGGTGATAGGGGAGGAGCTCTTGCTTTCGCACCTCGAACTCTCCTTCCAGCTGTTTTATAACTAGCATGGAGTCTCCGAATGCTTCCAGCATCTGAATTCCCATGGACAGAGCAATCTGCAACCCGATTATCAGGGCTTCATATTCTGCTTCATTGTTTGTGCATTGTTTGTTTATGGAGCAGGAAGTATGCACCACTTCTCCTTCTGGGGACTTCAAGACTATGCCTGCTCCTGCTCTGACCCTGGATGACCCGGTAGCAGAGGTGTCAATTCTGGAAGCGCCATCAAAGTATAGCTGCCATGAGGAAGGCTGTACTTGGGCGGCTTCTAGGGTCTCATCCTCGGGAAGTTCCAGTTCCCACGGGCTTTCCCCGGGCACTGGGTGCTCAGCGAAGAAGTCTGCAATAGCTTGACCTTTGATGGCCTTGCGCGGTACGTAGGAGACATCAAACTCCATAAGGATTACCTCCCACTTGCCCAGGCGGCCTTTGAGTGCCGACTGGGACATAATATTGATGGGGACATCGCTTACTCCTTCACATACCTCCGAGGGTCCTGCTACTCGCCATTTTGCTCGCCATGATTTTTGGAGTCTAGCTATATAATTTCCACAATTTTCTTGAGTCATTATCATGTAATTTTACCTTTTATTGAGTCTATTACCTAAGTTAGTTAGTCATTTACCTAAGTCCAAGTTTCATTAACTAGCTTAGTAGGCTATTGGGCCTGGCCCATGGGCGCCCCCTTCCCCAACCTTTGGTCTTCTGTCAGTTGTCCACAATGTGAGGACTTATTGTAAATTGTGGGTTTCCTATATAAGGACCTCAATCCCCCACTTGAAGAGGGTAATTGATGAATGAATGAAAGCTTGAAATCCACTTGAATCCCCTTGAGTCTATCTCTCTCCCTCTCTCTCTATCTCTCTCTCTCTCTCTAAATTTTGAAATTCACTCTCTCTCCTCCCTATTCTCCCCTAATTAAGACCCCTCCCCCTTCCCCATACCTCCCATTTAATCCCCCTCCAACCCCTAGGTGGAAGCCCCTCTTCCAAGGCACCCCTTGGCATTCCCCATACACCCCCTCACTTCCCCAAGCACCCCCTTCACCCCTCCCAAGCTAAAATTCGAATTCTCCTCCCTTTGGGACTGCACCACATTCATTCCCAGCCCCCCTCACCTCCCTAGGTCGCAGCCCCCAACCCCCCTCCCCATTATTCTTCCTTTGGCCACCCAAGCTCTTCCACCCCTCTCCCCCCCTTTGATCAGTCTGCAGGTGGCTGAAGAAGGCCCGTCTTGCAGAAGCTACCCCGAGTTCGTACGGTGACATCTGAGGGCGTATCTTACCTTTCTGGAAAGTTCGTCCAGTCCCCTACGCAGGTGAGAAGGAATCGTGCAATTCCGAGTTGGTGGCCGCCCGTGAGAGCTGTCCTACCCCGACTGCGCCAGACACCACCTGCAGAAAGCCTGAGCCCGATTGGAAGCTGCTTCACGACCAACGGTGAAAGAATCAGGCTGAAGTCTCTTCTTCAAATATCTTCCTCCACCAGTCCTCTGTCTGGATCAAGAAGCGGAAGTGCATTCAGCATCCGGAGCGACTCCGACGGTTCGTGATTCGGCATCCAGGAGCGGCCGGGACAACTTCTGCAATCCACTGTTTGCATCTGGTAGCCGCTGCGGCCAGAGTCTGCAACCCGGTTCGTCACTGCACCACGGCTAATCGTGGAGGATTCAGACCCACGGCCCTTCATCAAAGTTCTTCCTCCATCTGTCCCCAACCAGAACCAAGAAACGGAATGACATTCGGCATCCAGAAGCCAGAGTTACAAATTTTCTCCCTCTGTCGCGCGGATCTGCCTCCTGCAACCTGCAGCGACCAGTGCCTACTCTTCAGGGTACACCGACCGTCCACGGCTTCGGATCGCAGCCGCACCGACTCCAGCTGAAAGCTACCTCGACCACGGAGACGACACCTCTGATTTTGTGCCAATCGGAGCTCGGGAGCGTCCGTGACAGCATCTGCAACATACTTCTACAGAACAGGTCCGGCCAGAGACCACACCAGCTGTCCTGGTTCAGTCGCCAGTGCCACCAGTCCTTGACTCCAAAGGCCGCCCCAAAATTCATACAACACCGGCTTCAAGTCAGGAAGCATTGCGAGGTGGTTTCGCTCAATTCGGAGTCCGGACAAGCCCGGGACAGAGCCAACAACAACACCCTGTCCAGCCGTCCAGATTGCAGCTGAACCCACATTGATTTCCTTTCCACCATTTCGGTCCGTCCTCCCATCCCCGCCTGGCCGGCTTACCGCCCCACCCTGCGTGGTGGTAGTGTTTGTTTGTAATTAACCAATTCCCACCCCCGAGATCACCCTCCTGCGTGAGGTGTAGTAATTGTACTCTTGAACAGGTTTTGAAGCTTCACCGGCGCAGTGTGCGGGGAGCACACTTCCCCGCTCGCCCTCGTCTCCGACCGGGATCGGCGTCTTCACGCCGATCAGGTGAGCTCCTGGCCACTCTTCGCAGCTGGTTATTACCATTGCTAGCTTAGTATCGCTCTTAGTTGTCCGTCGGAGGTGAGACGAGCGCTCGATCTATAATTTAATCCAATCAAGTGTTCACTGCGGAGCGAGTTGAGAGAGAGCCATTGCATCCCACGCCCTCGGCGTGCCGGCCGCCCTTGAAATCGGGCATCCCTGGCCCATTGGGATCTATCCCTATCCGGCCGACCCTTGGAGCCCCGAGGTCCAACCTCGGACCCTCACCACCATCGCCGGTCCTTCTACGGATCCGAGTGTGCTTCCGCGAGCGAAACCGCATGTGCGACGTTGCCGACTCATAGTGCTGCTTGCTATCCTAGGTCCAAGGGAGTCGCGACACATCAAATTAGTATCATTGTCCTCCGCTGCATATTGTGTCACATCAAATTGGTATCAGAGCAAGTTCTAGACTTGTCTCTACTAAGTCTTGTCCTAGGGCATTTGCATTCATCACCCGATCCTCATGAATACCCCTCGTTGGTCATATGGTCCGATTGACCCCCTCCACATGGACTACATTGTAGATGAGGACCTTCATTTTGATGGAAATCCTCATGCCTATCTTAGGTGGGAGAATACCATGGAAAGGGACTTTGAAAGTACTTGGGTATATGGATCCGAGAGAGTCCGCAGGGCCAAGGCACGACTTCGGGGTCTAGCTAAGAAAATGTGGGAACACAAAGAGAGATTCAGAAGGGTTTGGGGACAAGAGCCCATTCACTCATGGGATGACATGAAGAGGGAACTTAGAAAGATCTATGCTCCCCGACATTCCCCTACCCACCCGAGAAGCCCTCCCACAAACCCGTTCCCGCCCAGTACATCTAAACCCTCCACTAGGACCAAAACCCCACCACCCAAAGGACCCCAAGACTCATTAGAAGAACTAAGGATTGAGATTAAGAATATCTTCACTTCCCTTAGGGCCCAAACTTGCACCACCCCATCGCCAAAGGGCCTTCCCACTCCCTTGGAGAGCAAGACCCCCACACGACAAAGGAATGAGATTGAAGTTGAGGAATATGAGGCCTCCCCCGATTGGGAAGAAGAGTATGAATCATAATATCATGGGTTAGGCCAAGAAGTTCCCATCCCAAGTGGAGGAAGCATCATGGCTCACTCCACCCTCACCATTCCAACCCATGTGGACCCCATGTCCACTCCACCTAGGCCCATGATGGCCACCACCACCCCACCCAAAACTCCCCCACAAACCCACACTCCACAAACTTCCTTGGTCCCCAAAACCACCCCTCCATCTTACCCTAAAAGAAACACACCCCCTAGAACCAATCAACCCAATCCTCCTCAACCCATCCATCTTCCACTACCAATTCCTATCCAACCCCAACCTAGGCCTCCACTTCTCCCCTTACCGATCCCAAACCAAGTTCCCCTTTACCTCCCACCCCGGGGGTACCACACACCTATCCTCACCACCCCACCCTCAAGGGACCATCTCACCTCCTTGATAGAGGAACCCATGATTCCCATACCCAACCCCATAAAGGTGAACACACCAACCCCCCCATAGAGATCGCCCATGTCCAGGAAGAAGAAGGAACTTCACATGGTGGTCTTCACCTTACACCACCCTCCTTAATAGGGACCGAGCTTATCTTAGGAGAACCCCTTTCACGTTGGCTAAAGGAGAACCCATTTGGAGATCTCATGGTCCATGCTTACCCACCCATGGAGCAAAACCTTCCTATAGTACCCTTATCCACCTATCACACCACAATCCAATCATCCTATCAGGTGGAAACATTAGGGGATTTTCTTGAGGGTCTAACTTGGCAAATGAAGCTAACTGGCATGTTGACCACTGTAGCAGACCAACCTAGGAGTCTTAACCTCCTACATCTATGTGTCGGGTCCATCTCTTCCATTTACACTATGGGTTGCTACACTAGCGACCTTCTTTTATCCCTCCCCATTCCCGAAGAGCCCGATGCTATCCATGAATTGGAGTTACTTATTTCGGGTAGGATACCAAGCCCTCCAATCATGACCAACCAACCCTCCTCGAACTTCGGTTCAATTACTACATTTGAGGAGGAGGACTCACCATTTGGAGACATTGAGGTGAAAGAATACCTCACCCTTGGTAACACATTCCATGACCCCTTTGATCCCACCCTATGGAAGACAATGAACCCATGGGACCTGACCGCCCTACCCACCACCCACTCCCTCCTACCCTCACCAACCATGCTAGAACCAACACACCTCGTCCTAGACCCAGTCCACACCAAGGGAACCATGACCATGGGCAGTATACACCTAGGGAACAAGGTAGTGCCCCACCCCATGACGCATACCTACTATGATCCTTTCGACCCTTACAAATGGGAGCTTAAAGGTCACCCCATACCCACACACATGGTCATCATCTCTAGGAGAAGAAAGCACCCATCTTGGCATGTCACATCATTCGACAAGGGTCATGAGTCCAGCCCTCCCATGCATGTCACGCACAGTTTAGGCTCAATGCATAACTGGCCTACATTTGGTTGTGCTGGCCCACCCACATTCTTCATAGCCCTTACACTTGAATGGAGCACACATGGATGTCCGGGTCCCCCGGTAATTCTCACAGCCATACACGATAGATCCACCTATGGTTTCCCAGGCCCCCCTGAGTCCACAAGATGCCTCATCACATCCATGAATGATAGGTCTATGTACGATTGCCCCGGTCCCCCTCTGCATACCACATACTTCCCACCCCCACCGCACCATCACTCAAAGCATTCTCATTCAAGCAAGCATCCAAATATGGGTAGTGACGATCATAATGAGCGGGCTATAACTCAAGGGTGGCACTTTGAAATCCAAGGAGGTAACCTCGCGATGGTGGCATTGGAACGACCCTATCTTAGGGCCACCTCCAAATCGAGGGCACGAGGACTTGGACCTTTCATGTTCCAAGTGGCTTTGGCAAAACTGGCTTATGGATTAGATTTACTAATGGGCTATGGGATATACCCCAATTATCATGCGGCTGATCCGGCACCCTACATGGGCACCGCGGTGAATCCCAGTGAGTACTTTGAGCCTATAACTTCCTTTAAGAGGGACACCCCGGAGTGCTTCCACCAAACAGCCTTGAGAGCCCGACGTGTACACAGAGGGGCAATACTATGCAAGCAGGGTTCCAACGCCAGCACGAGGGTGTGTCGACCGGGCCGCCTTGAGAGGATGAGGAGCCGTCCCCTGGTCACAGGTGCAGGTTGGTTTTGGAGATTGCAGGACGCCCTGAGCTGCTCCCCCGGTGGGCCCTTACTCGACGGAGTCGAGTTCTCCGCACCCCGGGAGTATGATGGGGACATCGCTTACTCCTTCACATACCTCCGAGGGTCCTGCTACTCGCCATTTTGCTCGCCATGATTTTTGGAGTCTAGCTATATAATTTCCACAATTTTCTTGAGTCATTATCATGTAATTTTGCCTTTTATTGAGTCTATTACCTAAGTTAGTTAGTCATTTACCTAAGTCCAAGTTTCATTAACTAGCTTAGTAGGCTATTGGGCCTGGCCCATGGGCGCCCCCTTCCCCAACCTTTGGTCTTCTGTCAGTTGTCCACAATGTGAGGACTTATTGTAAATTGTGGGTTTCCTATATAAGGACCCCAATCCCCCACTTGAAGAGGGTAATTGATGAATGAATGAAAGCTTGAAATCCACTTGAATCCCCTTGAGTCTATCTCTCTCCCTCTCTCTCTATCTCTCTCTCTCTCTCTAAATTTCAAAATTCACTCTCTCTCCTCCCTATTCTCCCCTAATTAAGACCCCTCCCCCTTCCCCATACCTCCCATTTAATCCCCCTCCAACCCCTAGGTGGAAGCCCCTCTTCCAAGGCACCCCTTGGCATTCCCCATACACCCCCTCACTTCCCCAAGCACCCCCTTCACCCCTCCCAAGCTAAAATTCGAATTCTCCTCCCTTTGGGACTGCACCACATTCATTCCCAGCCCCCCTCACCTCCCTAGGTCGCAGCCCCCAACCCCCCTCCCCATTGTTCTTCCTTTGGCCACCCAAGCTCTTCCACCCTTCTCCCCCCCTTTGATCAGTCTGCGGGTGGCTGAAGAAGGACCGTCTTGCAGAAGCTACCCCAAGTTCGTACGGCGACATCTGAGGGCGTATCTTACCTTTCTGGAAAGTTCGTCCAGTCCCCTACGCAGGCGAGAAGGAATCGTGCAATTCCGAGTTGGTGGCCGCCCGTGAGAGCTGTCCTACCCCGACTGCGCCAGACACCACCTGTAGAAAGCCTGAGCCCGATTGGAAGCTGCTTCACGACCAACGGCGAAAGAATCAGGCTGAAGTCTCTTCTTCAAATATCTTCCTCCACCAGTCCTCTGTCTGGATCAAGAAGCGGAAGTGCATTCAGCATCCGGAGCGACTCCGACGGTTCGTGATTCGGCATCCAGGAGCGGCCGGGACAACTTCTGCAATCCACTGTTTGCATCTGGTAGCCGCTGCGGCCAGAGTCTGCAACCCGGTTCGTCACTGCACCACGGCTAATCGTGGAGGATTCAGACCCATGGCCCTTTATCAAAGTTCTTCCTCCATCTGTCCCCAACTAGAAGCAAGAAACGGAATGACATTCGGCATCCAGAAGCCAGAGTTACAAATTTTCTCCCTCTGTCGCGCGGATCTGCCTCCTGCAACCTGCAGCGACCAGTGCCTACTCTTGAGGGCACACCGACTGTCCACGGCTTCGGATCGCAGCCCCACCGACTCCAGCTGAAAGCTACCTCGACCACGGAGACGACACCTCTGATTTCGTGCCAATCGGAGCTCGGGAGCGTCCGTGACAGCATCTGCAACATACTTCTACAG
Organism: Amorphophallus konjac; assembly: GCA_022559845.1. Classification (NCBI taxonomy): domain Eukaryota; kingdom Viridiplantae; phylum Streptophyta; class Magnoliopsida; order Alismatales; family Araceae; genus Amorphophallus; species Amorphophallus konjac. The sequence goes on along the minus strand of CM040129.1, from coordinate 11,133,458 downwards.
AACAGGTCCGGCCAGAGACCACACCAGCTGTCCTGGTTCAGTCGCCAGTGCCACCAGTCCCTGACTCCAAAGGCCGCCCCAAAATTCATACAACACCGGCTTCAAGTCAGGAAGCATTGCGAGGTGGTTTCGCTCAATTCGGAGTCCGGACAAGCCCGGGACAGAGCCAACAACAACACCCTGTCCAGCCGTCCAGATTGCAGCTGAACCCACATTGATTTCCTTTCCACCATTTCGGTCCGTCCTCCCATCCCCGCCTGGCCGGCTTACCGCCCCACCCTGCGTGGTGGTAGTGTTTGTTTGTAATTAACCAATTCCCACCCCCGAGATCACCCTCCTGCGTGAGGTGTAGTAATTGTACTCTTGAACAGGTTTTGAAGCTTCACCGGCGCAGTGTGCGGGGAGCACACTTCCCCGCTCGCCCTCGTCTCCGACCGGGATCGGCGTCTTCACGCCGATCAGGTGAGCTCCTGGCCACTCTTCGCAGCTGGTTATTACCATTGCTAGCTTAGTATCGCTCTTAGTTGTCCGTCGGAGGTGAGACGAGCGCTTGATCTATAATTCAATCCAATCAAGTGTTCACTGCGGAGCGAGTTGAGAGAGAGCCATTGCATCCCACGCCCTCGGCGTGCCGGCTGCCCTTGAAATCGGGCATCCCTGGCCCATTGGGATCTATCCCTATCTGGCCGACCCTTGGAGCCCTGAGGTCCAACCTCGGACCCTCACCACCATCGCCGGTCCTTCTACGGATCCGAGTGTGCTTCCGCGAGCGAAACCGCATGTGCGACGTTGCCGACTCATAGTGCTGCTTGCTATCCTAGGTCCAAGGGAGTCGCGACACATCAAATTAGTATCATTGTCCTCCGCTGCATATTGTGTCACATCAAATATATTTCAGGGGATCCTCCTTGGACACCAAGTTGATTTCATGCGACAACATATAATGTCGGAGCTTTTTGACTGCGAAGACCAGTGCTAGGCAGATCTTCTCAATATAAGTATATTTCTCTTCAGTTCTGACCAGTCTCCGACTGAGGTAATAGAGGGCTTGTTCTTTCCCTTCTTCATTATTCTGGGCTAGCATTGCCCCCAGAGAATTGTGTGTAGCTGCTATATACAGTATCAACGGCCGTCCTTTCACCGGTGCGCCCAATACTGGAGGAGTCTTTAGATAGTCTTTTAGCTTGTCAAAGGCTGTCTGGCAATCTTCATCCCAATAAAAGGGAACATCTTTCATCATCAACTTGTGAAAAGGCTGGCATCGCCCTGACAAATTGGAAATGAACCGCCGAATATAAGGCAGGCGGCCCTGTAGTGACCTCAGCTCGGAGATGTTCCTAGGTGGAGGTAACTCCTGAATCGCCTTGATCTTTGCGGGGTTTATTTCAATTCCCCGATATCGGACGATGAAGCCCAAGAATTTTCTGCTCGACACTCCGAATGCACATTTCATAGGGTTCATTTTTAGTTTATGCTGCCTCAGCCTCTGAAAAACAATCCGGAGGTGTTGCAGATGATCTTCTTTTCTTCTGGTTTTGACCACCAGATCATCTATGTAGCACTCGACCTTGTGGTAGAGCAATTCATCAAAAGTTTTGGTCATTGCGTGCTGATAGGTTGCGCCGGCATTCTTCAGTCCGAATGGCATTCTCTTGTGATGATAAATGCCTTTAGGAGTTCGGAAAGCAGTATGGACCCGGTCATGCTCCGCAATCCAAATCTGATTGTAGTCGGAAGACCCATCCACGAATGACAGGGCTTCATGGCCGGTTCTAGCATCAATCATGACCTCGGTTATTGGTACCGGGAAATCATCTTTGTGGCAGGCTTTATTTAGATCTCGGAAGTCAACACAAATCCAGATCTGTCCATTCTTCTTTTTCACGGGGACGATATTCACCAGCCATGTGGTGTACTAATTTTCTTCAATAAATCCCACATCAATGAGCTTGTCAACTTCAGCATAGATTCGGGTGATGAGCTCCGGCCTCATACGCCGCGGTGGTTGCTTCACCGGCTCGGCTTCGGGGCTGATTGCTAGCTCGTGTTGTAAGACAGCAGGGCTTAGACCTGGCATCTCTTTGTAGGTCCAGGCGAAGCAATCCCGGTATTCTAGCAGTAGCTGGATGTACAGCTCCCGTTCTTCTGGGGATAGTTGGGCGCTGAGGAAGGTGGGCCTAGGGTCCTCCTCATCTCTCAAGTTGACTTCTATTAGTTCATCGACTGTGGCCTGGCCTCCGTCTTCTATTTCCGGGGGTGCCGGCGGGAGGTCGACGAAGTCTGGAACACCATCTCGAGGGTCGAGCACTTCGACCTCCTCGTCGGACATCGCCAGAGCTTCATGGGGTCCTCTTGCTTCTTGCGCTAGTGACTGTGTGGATGGATCTATGGACACATCCGTCGCCGTTGCAGCTCCCGAGGGTGAGAGAATAGCTTCAGTGCTTGTAGATGAGGTTGCAGCCATGACAGGCCAGTAGTTGTTTGCCGCCGGACTCGGACAACATATTGGATTTGTAGCAGAAGTTGAAGGAGTCTCGCCTTCTGGGACAGTTGTATCTTCTGCAGAAGTGGCTTTTTCTTTTCTGGTAGCTGGCTCCCCTTGATTGGAGTTGACCAAGGCCTGCCTGATTGGTAGAAAGGATGTTGAAGTCGTCATTAGTATGACCCCTGCGGAGGGAGAGACTTCTGCTTCTTGAGTATCTTCGGCTTCGTTGCTGCTAGCCGTATCAAATTCGGCTTGAAAGGCCGCTTCTTCAGGACGGACCTGCTCCCAGCATCGGCAGGAGATCAAGGTCTCCATTTGTTGATTCCGGGATAGAGCCAATTCAGCATGTTCGGCTTCCGCCGGGTATTCATCAAAGGTTGGCCCCAGAGGGCTATCTTCAGTTGGATAGAAGGCGGAGATGGTATCCACCTCGTACCGCCCACTGTAATAGTAGTCTTCCAGGGTGAAGCCCAGACCCGGATGTTGAGAGACACGCCTCATTTCTTTATCCAGATTTGCAGGATACCACATCTTCTGGAAAGCTTCCTTGCATTTTTGAGGTTGATCGGGAGGGATGTGTTGCTTTTGAAACATCCTGGCCGTCCGATCAGTGGTAAATGCCAGGCCCTGAATAGGAACCCGCGGGTTGGCTAGATCCTCAGGGAGGCTGCAGTCTGTATCCTCCTGAGTGGGATGCTCCTCAGCTGTATAGAACAAGCTACTGGGCCCATCTTCTTGTGTCCCCTCCCAAGCTTTGAAAGGTTCGAAAGTGGGATCATTGAGGCCGGAGATTGGCTTGGTGAGGCCGGCCGGGACTCCGATGCGGTCGTGTTGTCGATCAACATGCACTTCCTTAGCTTTGGGGTATAATGCTGGGGGTGTCACCCTGCCGACATTTCCAGAAGCCGTGATGTGGGAGACCACCTTCGGCTTGACATATCCGCGCGGCGGTGGTGGATACCAACCGTCACCCGATCTATTCTTCGATGCCCCTGCGGGGGTCTCAGCTTCAGAAACCTTCCGGGGAGGCCCCGTATAAAGGCTGTATTTGATGCATTGGTGGAGCGTGGAGGGCACCACCATATTTTCATGCAGCCATGGGCGGCCGAGCAGCACTTTGTAGGAGGTGCAAGAGTCAATGACGTGAAACTGCACCGTTGTAGTGAAATCTGCCAGGGTCAGTGTGAACTCTGCCACTCCCATAGATACTTCACATATTTGGTTGAAGCCAGCGATACGCATATCCCCGACTTTCTCGAGATGCACATTAAAGTGGTACCTCTCGTATATTCTATATGGCAGGATGTTGACTGCTGCACCAGGATCGACCAGAATCCGGTTCAGTTCTCTTCCGTTCAGGTGCCCTTTCATATATAGCGGCATGTTGTGACTGGCAGTAGGCAGTAGCATGTCTTCTGGAGAGAAGGTCATACTGGCTTCTGGTATAGCCTCAGCTGTGCAAGTTTCAAAATGAGCAGGCGTCTGCAGAGCAGTGATGATCGCCTGTCGAGTCTCTTCACTCAAAGAGAGAATTTCCCAGATCGTAAATCGAGCGGGGAGCTTTTTGAGCAACTTCATTATTCGGCTCCCAGCCTGGACATTGGAGAGCTTCATCTCTTCAGCCCATATGGGCTTGGGGAGGTTTTGATTTGTGGGTCCAGACGGACCTGCTTCATCTTCCTCGGACTCGGCACCCTCTTGACTGGCACCGACTGTCGGGTCTTCTTTATCAGCTGCTGTAGGGCGAGCTCCATCTGCATTTGCATCCTCAGTAGATTGCGCTGGCTGCGGGTGAATGACCCCGGGTGTAGGATTAGCCTCCTGACAAGGCTGCTTCCCCTTTGACATCTTCATGAATTCAAGGAATGAAGGGACTGTCTTGCCCCCAGTCTTGTTGTATAGACCTGACGGAGGAGGGATTTGGACTCCCTTAACTTCCGGCGGAGGCGTCTTGTAGGGTTGCTCCCCTCTGAATATAATGTTGTGATTGGGTGGCGGCTGGCGCCCCCATTTTCGGCCTGACCGAGTGGCATGTGCAGCAGTTGCGGCCTCGGCCTTGCCTCCCCCAGCATGGGGTGTGAAGCAAATTTCTTCTTCTTCCTCTTCTCCGGGTAGGTTGAAGAGTGCTAACAGGGTATTGCAGGAGATGACCCGTGTTGTATGGGCTCCAGCGGCCTTTCTTTTCTTCTTCTTTTGCTTTTTCTTCTTTTTGGTTTCTGCAGGTGCTTGCCCCCAGAACAGGTTGCTCTCTTGAGGTGGTGCTGCTTCAGCTTCCTCCCTTTGCTTGAGTGAGAGTTTCTCCAGCTCTTGCCATGGGACGTGGTCCCGTACCAGTAGAGGTTTCAGTTCGGGCTGCACATATTCATCCAGCCCTTCAATTAGGTGTTGCAGTCGAAGGACTCTAGTATTGGTTTCCCTGATTACTGACAGCGGAGTTTGTCTCCTCCTGTTAGGTGTATGTATTCTGACAGCTGTAGGTGGAGTGACCCATACGGGTGCTACCACTGGCGGAGCAGGCCGGGGTGTAATGCCACGGATATGTGCCCCCTCTTTTGGGCAGGGTGCCCTCTTCTTCTTGTGCTTCACAGGGATTTGCTGCCACCCCTGCTGCTCCTTCACGGGCTCCAGGAAATGGATTTCGTAGGTGCTCTGTGTGCTTGCTTCAGAGATCTCCTCAGGTAATGCCTGGTAGAGTGAGATCATGTTGACTGCTGCCCTCCTAAAAGGGGCTTCATGTGGCTGAGGGGGGTCTACTTTGTACTCTCCCAGCTCTATCTCATTTTTCTTCACCATCCCTTCGATGACGTCTTTGAAAACATAGCAGTCTTCGATTGGATGTCCCAACATCTGGTGGTAGGGGCAGAATCTTGGACTGTCTTTTCTCTTCAGGTCCTCCGGCCTCCTTGGTTCAGGCAGAGTGACCATGTTGTATTCTGTTACCCAGTCGAACAGGACTCGGGTCTTGTCTTTTGGAAAGGAATAAGCTTTCTTCATTTTGTCCCTCAGCGAAGGACCTTCTTTATCATCTGGGGCTTTTGCAGGTTGCGGGGGAGCCGCTTTCTTGCCTTTCTCCTTCTGCTGTTCGAACGCCTTGATATCAAGCGCATTCGCTTCTTTAGGTGTGGGGCGCCGTTCCGCAGCCTTGCCTTTCTGGGCTATGCTGGCAGTTGACGTCGGGACAGGCTTGGCTAGAAAAGCTTCCACCTCAGCTACCACATTATTCAGTCGGTCAAACGACCGTATTTCCATACCAATCATCTTTTCCAGGACCTCCCTCCTGAGGTTTTGTTTACATATTTGCACAGCGTCCTCCTGATGCGGGGGCCGCTTACATCTCATTCCAAGGTTCCTCCACCTCTTGATGTAGTCAAGGGCTGTCTCATCTGCCCTTTGTTTTGTTGAGTAGAGTTCGGCCACTGTGACCTCCCTCTCTGTGACATGGAATCTTTCTCTGAACTTCCTTTGCATATCTGACCAGTCATTAATTGACCCGGCCGAGAGACTGGAATACCATTCGAAAGCGAGCCCCGTCAGCGAGGACCCGAAGAATTTCAGCAGGTATGACTCGTCGGTGGCCAGATCACCCATAACGGTCATATAATATGCAATATGCTCTTTTGGGGAACCTTTCCCGTTGAATTTGTCAAATTTGGGCGGCTTGTTGACTCCCAGGGGAAGTCGCTTAGCCGCATGGTGTTACGGGTAGGGCACCCGATAGGCATTGAATGCGACGTAGTCGCCTTCGCTTTTCTCTGCGAGCTTCAGCTCGATCATCCTTTCCACCATCATCCGGTTCACGACCGTGGGGTCAACCGGTTCTGGATAGAAGTACGCTGGCTGTAGGTATGGGGTGACCAGGGTGGTCGCCTGTGGAGGTTGCAGCAGCCGGGGTGTTGGGTGCACCTGAGGAAGCACCGGAGGTAGCAGCGGCTGAGGCTGTGGTGGCCGCTGTGTGCTGTCGTCACAGTTGGTTCTGACGGCTGTGGTAGTGTATAAAGCGGCGGAGGGTCGTCTCGACGAGCCGCTCCCTGGGATGATTCACCCTGGACTTCGGGTGGTTTAGAGGCCGATGAGTGTTCAGTTTTCTCCATCAGCTGTTTCTTCAGGGAATCTATTTCCCGTTGATATTTTTGCAGCAGCATCAAGACTGATGGATCTATAGTGGTGGGGACACCTTCTGTTGTCTCCCCGGACGTACCCTCAGGCAGGATGTCGAGGAGTACGTCATCTTCTTCTTCCGTCGTCACGACATTAGCGGTCAAGACGGGGGCTTTATCATCCCAGTGGAGGTAGACCTGGGGCTGTTTCTCTTTCATCATTGTCAGAAGCCCTCTTGCTGCTTCTGTCCTGTGGGTAGTTGGCCCCGGCCGTACGGCCAATTGAGCCAGTTCTTGGGGGTCTTCAGGAAGCTCCCCATATCGGCTGGGTACACCAACCATGTTGCAAGTGAAAACCTGCATCCTTCTTCTTTGTCGATGGACCCTCCGCCTTGCTTGTTGCGGAAAGGTCAGCCTCTCGAATACGGAAACCCTTCTTCTTTCTTCCCGCTCGGGGAAGGCTTCATCGGCTTCGATCTCAAGGCCGTCATCGTATCCATTATCTTCGACCGACGACATCCTCATTATGTCTCTTATCTCTTCTTCATCTGCCGTTGATGGACAGTAATCTTCTTCAGTGGCGACTGTCTGCATCAGCCGCTGCTGTCCGAGTGAGGTGTTGCCCAATCCTCGGAAATAGCTTCTGACCAGGCAGGCCATTTCTTCTCGACCCCGTTCTTGATGTAGCACGGGGGATAGTGGTCGGCCTCCAGAAGGAGGAATGTAGGCCAGTCGAGCTCTGTCGGCTGGCTGTTGGAACCTTCGCCCCGTGGCAGGGACGTTGGCTTGACGGGCCGCAGCACGGAAACTTCTGTGGCGCGGAGGATCCGCAACCACCTCTTCTCCCATCTTCGAGGGTAGGCCCCTTTCTCTTATCACCTCCGCATCGTCATTCACAGGATGGCGGCGGATGGGTGTCAGCTAGTGGACAGGTCGGGTCCGTTTGGGAACCCACACCTGTCTGAACTTCCTCGGCTTGAGTGCCGTGTTTCCTTGGCCATGGTGGCCGGCTTCTTTCATCTCTGCCCTCCTTCCAGCAAGGGCCTGATATGTGTTGTGGACAGGAACGTTTGGGATGACTCTGTCTGGGGTCGCCCGCGCCGTGTGCCCGTTGAGGAAGACACGCATGCCTCCCACCAGCATTGACTTCCCGGACTGAGAGACAGTTCCGGTGATCACAGCAGTGTTCTTGCGAGCCTGGCGACGCTGACGTCCTCCAGGGGGTTTGTTGACTACAGCGGGGTGCGTCCCACGTACAACGTGGTGCCCCATGCAGCTAGCGGCCGGGGCCGGATTCTTGAGCAAGTCGTCACAGCGAGGAACCCTCAGAGGTTCCACTTCCTCCATAGCTTGCTTGGAAGGTTCCGGGGCTTCGACTTCTAGGATGTCGACGAAGGCCAAGCCCAGGAAGTTGGGGAAGCCTACAGCGGCAGGGAAGCTGTCGAATTCCATGGGTACCGCCAGGTACCCTTGCGCGTGTTCAGCAACTATCGACTGATCGAAGTCGACGCCAGCTATTCCATGAGTCGTCATTGTCTGCCTGCAAAGACAAACAGGAAAACAATCAGTAGTCTTTGAAAGGGCTTCGATGCTCGAATATCTCAGCAAAGAGATGAAAGGTGACACCAGTCCCACCGGGCGTGCCAGACTTGTTTCAGCATTTTTTTTTCCTTTCGTTCGCGCATCGATCAGCCAATCGACTAACTGGTAATCAACTGACTGATTGACGACGCGGGCGTGCTAGTCACATAAGTGACGATTATATTGTGTGCTCATTCTGACCCATATCGGGCGAATGTGAGGTTCGGTCGGGACCAGCAGTCCGCCATACCATAAAGGCTATGGCGTTAATTACATCCCTCACAAGGAGGGAGCACCTTTGATTAATTGCCGAGATAGTGGGCTGTCGAAGCCGTCGTAAAGAGAACTACATGATGATTATAGCAATGACTGGCAGGATGCAACATTAATCATGCAAAAGATGTGTAGTTTAATGGGAAAATGGATCCTCGGTACGTGACGAAAGAAGCAGGTCCGAGGACCACCATCACACTAGCGAAAGCATGAATGCTAACAGATACGATGATGATGACGATGCAACAGCGTAAATCCGATAGCATGCCCTCTTCCTTCGGATTATACCGAAGAAAGGGAGATAGGACATCCATCCATGGAGAGCCGGAATGGAGACCCAAAAGAAGATCAGGCACAGGCCTGGGTCCAAAAAGGATTCAAATATGACGGAACCATATGCGTCGTTCGTTAATATTCCCCTAAAAGGACCATCGGAGGACATGCAACGGCAGAACTCTGAGGGTCAGCGGGGTAGCCGAAGAAATGTTGGGTTCGGCATAATGTAGGGGTGGAACCCCCCCCATTCATATATCTCCGGGTCCCGGGTGAATGACGATAATTCCCTCGCAAGATGCTGAAGGCTGGCTTAAAAGGTTGATGGGAGTAGGACCTCTGGGTTTGGGACGACTATTCTGGGGTTTAATGGGATTGTTGAGATGTCAAGATTTGAAGAAGAGCACCCACTAGTAAGGTGAAATGACACAGATATTAGTCGGCGCTGGAGATCCCGGCACGAAGGGCAGACGGCGCGAGGGGAGGGGGTTTAAAAGGGCATCGGCCCAGTCTGGTCCCGGCGCGAAGGAAAACGGCGCGATGGAGGGGCTCAAGGAGGGTCTCGGCCCAGCCTGGTCCCGGCGCGCCCTGGACCTCGGCGTGGCCTGGTCCCGGCGCGCCACCCACCCGGCGCGGGTTTGGCGCCGAGAGGCAATGGCGCCGGGGGGAGGGGCGTTTTCTAAGGTTTGCAGAAGGGGTGTTTGTGAGGGTTTTATGGGCGTTCAATGGAGATTTCATGAAGCCAGGTGGGGGTTATAGGAAATGAGGGTGGATGCACTCCTGGGGGGGGGGTTCAAAGTGATCATCACTTATAAGATCTGTTCCCTGCGATGGCGAGAGGCCGTGAGATGATATGGCTCAGGCTGTTGCCAAGTCGGGGGATTAAGCACTTAATTCCGATGAAACATCGTGCCGTATAATCGGAATAAAAATCCTGGGCAAATTTCCCTTATTTTGGGAGTGTGCCAAGGGGGTATTATGGGATATCTACTCACGGATGCCGGAGTAGAAACCAAAATAGGTGCCGGGCGTAGCCCGTAATTCAAGGAGGGCCAGATCATACGAGATCCCATCCCCTTTGTTGTAATCTTCCCAACTCAGTCGATCGGAGGTCATGCAGAGGCAGAGCTCCTTGACTTAATGGGTTATAGAATGTGAGGGGCGCTACCCCTGTTTGATATAGCTCCCGTGAGGACAGAGGGAAGGGCGATGCACACCCATGGGGCAGGACGTGACGGACAGAGGCTGTATGGGTTATTGGCACGGGCATGAAAGCATCAGGATGGCCAACAAACACATAGGCGTCAATGCAGAGAAGAAGGGTTGGTTGTCGGCACGAAGGCCATATAGGTTCGGCGTGGTAGGGGAAGCCTAAACGGCGCGACAGGTCCCCAGCGCGAGACCTACGCCGAGGGGGAGTTCGCGCCGGGAGGCTTTCCGATAGGGATTCCTTCTGTGGCAAGGGCTTCAGAGGGTTTGGGGCATTCAGAAAGAAAGTTTATTCAATGATTCGACCACCATTACGGGCAATCATAGGGAGGATAATCTGGTGTGAAGATGGCCTTTCCTCTGGGACTTCACTAGGAGCGGAACCACCCACCGAAACTTAGGACTCTGGCCCGTGTTCAACCCTCTTCATTTCACAGACGAGGAGCCATGAGATAGGCTGTCTCAGGCTCTCGTTGTGGATACGAGGTTGAAAGAGCGCGCGGCAGAAGAACCTTCAACAAAATCAGAAAACCCGACGATGAAACACGCCTAGTTATCAGTATCCTTAGCGTATGGCGAACCTCGGATGCAGAGACAGAAAGAAGAGGGTAATGAAAGGACAGAGCTCAACCCATTCTTCTATTAACTATATCAGCCAAATGGCCTACACGCATGCGATTCAAGAGAAAGAAATCCAAGACCTTATCCCTGCAGACAGGGTTACATCGGCATCCGATGCTATTGAAGCAAAGATGCCAGAAATCAAAAATACAGAGGGAGAAGTTGAGACAGATAGGGAGGAGAAGCCGAGGAAGCTGTCGCTGCCCGCCGTTCCCACCTGGATCTTTCTTCGAACCTCTGACCCTTCCCTCTTCTTTTCTTCTCTTTCTTTTCTTTCAAGGGCTCTCGAACTCCCCCTTTCTCTTCGGTGGCTAAGCACTCTGCTTCTCTTCCTCTTTTTCCTTTTCTTTCTTTTCTTTCTTCTATCCTCTGTCTGTCTCTTTTGTTCGAAGGGCAGGCCTCTTATAGAGGTGAGGCTCTTCATGCATTCGGAACGAGCTTCCCGGCGCGCCAGGATCGCTTCTCCCGACGTGACATCCGTCGGCGCGTCCTGTCTTGCTTGGGCTTGGCCCCTCTATTTGTCATTCGGCCCAGTCATCCAGGATACACTTAGTGAGCTCCTCTCGACAGTGGGGTTCTTGACCCATACATATTGCGACTCCACCAAGCCCATTTACACCTTGAATTCACACATGCATACGGGGCACTGTGCGTCTTGGCCCAGGAGTATCAGAGATGTCTGAACATCTGTTTCAACAGGCAGATGATTGCCTAAGTGTTGGTGTAGTTTAATCAGCCTGACTATCTGAAAGATAGCAGCACTGAACAGCGACCTAGCCAGAGATGGCTTTAGTCGAACAGAATGATAGGGGTAGTGGGTTTCTTCTATTCAGACTCTCAGATCACCCGGGGGTAGCACGTGAACTGTGCCCTCTACTGATCTTCAAAGCTGTGAATATGATATAGTTTCTTCTGGTATATTTTGGGTGTCAACACCCCCGAATAAAAGAGGTCTCAAATAGGGGCAGTCCATTATGACCTTATTCCGTAAAAGAACAAGAAAGAAAGGAATGAAGAAAAGGGGCAAAAATCAAGGCTAAAAGCTCGTAAGCTCGAAGTTCTCAAAAAGACTTTGAAAGTCCCCTAAATAATAAAACTAGGCACGACAAGAGTGGCAGTACAGTTTCCCCGCGGGACATTATGAGCCCGGTCATATGCGTGCCTAGAGCGGAAGTAGGTTCGATGATGGACACAAAGCCCCGGCACAACAGACCAAATTCTTTAAAAGGGGGGTGTTGCGAGAAGAACTCAAGCCCTAAAAACCTCTACACCTACTGCCTGCTTTCCTGTTAAAATCTGTTTTATTTTCCAAGGAATGGATCCTACGGGGTATGGCCTCAGTAGAGGCACCGTTAAAGCAAAGTTAGCACCGGCCACGGGCGGTCCTTTATATTGCACATTGAGTCCGGGAGGCCCCTGGTGAGATGGGAGGTTCCCTGTCGTCAGGTCTAAGCTGGTTTCAAAAATCCAAAGAAATCAAATATTTCAAAATCCAAAAAAAATCAAATATTTCAAAATCTAAAAAAAATCAAATATTTCAAAATCCAAAGAAATCAAATATTTCAAAATCCAAAAAAAATCAAATATTTCAAAATCCAAAAAAATCAAATATGTTCAAAACCCAAAACAAAATCAAATATTTTGAAATCCAAACAAAAAAAATCAGATATTTTAAAAATTTCAAATAAAAAAGATTTTCTTGATTTGGATTCATAAGCATCCATTGTATTCATTTGACATTTGTTATTTGCCTATTTAAATAAGGCTTACCCCCTTGACCAAAAATCAATAGCTAGTTATTTCCTAACTTGTTAGAGGCAAGGGGTTAAGCCTAAAACAGATTTAATCTATTTTCTGTATTTGTATGTGTGCAGGGGCAGGTTGAAGCTGAAAAGTTCAGTGGGCTCGTGACCATGTGAATGTTAAAGTCTTATCCCAACCTACGAAATCACATCAAGGAAAAGCCCAAAGCTCAAACTCAATCCAATCATCAATTTTATTCAGTCCATATATCAAACTTTCTAAGTACAAGTCCTATCCAACATCATCATGAAACAAAAGAAAATCACTCAGTCCTCCGCTGGGCATCCCCGCGAGGACGTATCTCTCTCAGCTCTCTAACATAGGCCTGGCGCATCGCCGGGATCTCTGCAATCTCTGCTGGTAGGGTAAGCACCCTGCTCACCTCCCACATGATCAGGGCACTCCTGACCGCCTGCTCATCCTCCTCTGTACCGATCCTCCTCGCCTGTAGTGCGGGAAGATAGGGTAGTGCTGGTAGAACAGTCCGGGGTAGTCCAACCTGTAGGTAGCACCGATGCGGGCTGTACATCGCCAGTGCGGTGTCCCTCACGAGCCTCAAGTCCAAGCGCGGCCTCCTGGGAACTCTGACGGTGGTGTCACGGAGGAAGTCCGGGCGCATCACGAACCAATCCAGGGGCAGCATGTTGATGTGTAGTCGCCACTCATCCCTGGTCTTCTTTTCTGTTATCCTGCACTCTACCTGCGGAGAGAATCCGAACGCGCTACCTATGAAGAAGAGGGGGTGGCTCCCGAAGATCCTGCTAGCTGAAGTGACATCCTCCTTGTAGATGAATTTCATCCTAGCACCCATCCAACACTCTAGAAGGATCATAGAGCCAAACAGGGGACCTCCTAAGGCTGCTGAAGTGAGGCCCTCGTACAAGTAAGCTAGGATGGCTTGGGAGATGGAAAGTCCCTGCCATAGGCCGCTAATGGTACTGAGAAGGGGAATCTCTAGCACATGGTCAACTGAAGGAAACAAGATAGCCCCGCACAAGTAAATGGACGCAGCCTTAGCTATGGCTTCATCCCACCCACACCTGTTCCTGCAATGCTCCACTACCCATTGGCTAAGAGGAAGAAGATGAATCTGACGTGGGCCTACGAAAGTATGGACATCCTTGCTATCTGGTATGAACCCTCCCAAGATAAGCCTAGGATCTATAGGGGCAACAGTATGACACACTGAGTCTTCCCCTCCCACTTGGGACCTGGGTAAAGAGAAGTAGGTCTCTACCTGCTCCAATAAGATAGTGGCCTCGAATGATGGGAAAATGAATGTATGAGTTTGAGGATGCCAAATTTCAACTAAGGCTGAGATGCTGTGCCAATCAAGAGAGAGCTTTGGGTAGTTCTGACCTAACACTAAGAGTGGTTGTAAGTGCCAAGATCTCAAGATAGATGTCACTCCTAAGGGCAAGGCGCGGACCATGGGAGCCAACCACTTCAAGGTGGAATACCGCCTGCGGCCAGGGAGAAGCTGAGGTGGGAAGAAAGGAGATGGAAGAAAAGAGAGGAAAGAAAAGCATGTAAGTAAATGAAAGAATTGAATTGAACGAAATCATGATTAACTTACCTCTCTCAGAGGACTCGAGCTGAGATGTCGTGGGATCGCAGTCAGTCGTTGGAGCACTTCCCGCTCCTTCCTGGCCGGCTTTGGCCCTTCAAAAGATGCTCCCTCCATGGAACTCCCCTCTAGGGCCCTCTTCATGGTGATTTGGTGGTGGATAGCAAAGGTTTCAAGGCTTAGAAGGAGGAGGATGTGTGAATCACGAATTTAGGCTCCCCCTCCTACTTATAGGGCTTGTTAGGAAGCCTAGGTCTCTTGAGATCAGGTCGGATAAGTCTAGGGTAGTTTAAGATGAGGTTTGGATGGGTTTGAAGCAGTTTGCCCTCAGGTTAAGAACTCTCCAGCACAGTCCCATTCAAGTTCGTAGGATGCCCCGTTGGACGGTCTTACGATAGACCGCCTATCTCATTGTGCGGCCCGTTACGGACCGTTTATCATCTTCCAGAGAGTTCGAGGGCAGGAGTTTAAGCGGCCTGAACTAGACCGTTCGTCTTCTTATGCGGCCTGTGGTAAACCGTTCAACATTCAGAACGGTTAATAAAAGACCGTTCAATTTCCCTCGGAACGGTCTATTACGGACCGTGTGTTACTTTAAACGGCGCACTGAGAACCATTCTTCTGATCTGAAGCCCTTGTCCAACAAGTTGTGCACCTATTCAACTAGTAGTCGTGCTGTCTCTCATCTCACCCATTTGGCGTCTCTCATCTCACTCATTTGACGCCCTCATCTCACTCATTTGACGTCACTCATCTCACTCATTTGGCATCACACACACTCTCTCTCACTCTGGGTCAGCGTCCCTCTATCTCACTTGTGGTCGTGTCGCGTCACACCCATAGTCGTGCCTCACCCGTAGTCGTCATCTCTCACTCACGCACTCGTGTCGAGTAAGTAGCCGCATTCATCCATTCATTCATTCATTCATTCATAGAAATAGACAAACAAGAAAGGCATATCACTATCATATCATATCATGTACAAAAGTCGGGCCGATTACAAAAGTCAAGACTGTCCCTCTCCCTGGCCCCCATCCCTATCTCCGGCTCCCTCATGCCTCTTTGGTGGAGGCATCGCTGAAACCGCCTCGTCATGTTGACGTCGCCGGCGCCGCTCATCCTCCTCATTCCTCCGGTGGCCGGAGGAGCCTGTAAAGTAACTCCTAATAGAGCCATGAGTGCCGAGGCTGCCGCTCGCAGTCGCTCGGCTGCGCTCTCGACTCACCTTTCTCATGCCCGCCACCATGCCCTCGAATCTGGCAACCTGTAATCGGGCCTACTCCGCCTCAGCCCGGTAGCGCTCTGCCTCGGTCGCGCTGGCTCGGAGTCGCTCCAGCTCAGCCCGAAGAAGCATCGTCTCCAACGCGTCTGCTGGTCGGCTCTGTGCTGCCTCCTCCCGCACACGGGCCACCTCCTCCCGAGCCGCTGCCCGGCTCTGCTCAAGCTCGGTCCTAAGGCGGGTCAGCTCAGACGTCTGCATGCACATATCATTGTCAGTCAATTGCATTTCATACATATCATAAGCATAAGTAAAAAAGGGGAAGTGTAGTGATTTACATACCCTCTCGGTGAGCGCCACCTCGGCCGCCTTGGCCCACGCTACCATCCAAGTGAAGTCGGCCTCCCGCTCGGCTCGATCTGCAGGAGTCTGGGTAGAAGAAGAAGAAGGAGCATCGGCCCCCTGTCTCTGGGCCCCCTCAGCACGCTGCATCCAAAACTCCAGGTCAGTCACATACATAGTCATAATCATAAGCATTTGCATAATTTAAAGAGTTTAGGGTTTAGAAAACTCACCAGTAAGGCCAGGGCTTGTCGGGCCTCATCCTGCTCCCTGATGGTGGAGTGCAGGAGCCCCTGTAGCTCCGCTAGTCGTCCCTCAAGGTCAATCTACATTTAGAAGTTCAAGTGTCAGTGCATCATCATCATAAGCGTAATAGACAGAGTTTGAGTTTAGAAGTCATACCGGTCGGTGGGCACCCCGAAACACCTGGTCCCGGTAGTGTCTGGCGTACGCGGTGTAGTACGCTGAGTCGCTCTCCGCTCGGACGGTCACCACCCGCCCGAGAGCTGTCCCGTCGGCCACCTGCGCAGCGTTCCTCGTAGACCAATCAAATGTTGCCGCTAGGCCCCGGGTAGTCCTCGTCACTCGCTACCCCGCCTTCTCAGGCGCTGGGAACTCCACCGCGGGCTGATGAACCCTGATGGTCCTCATCACCAATTTGTAGTGCAGTGGCTCCACCACATTCAAGCAGTGAAGCCACACATCTCGTCCGGCAAAAGCAAGGGTGCCAACCACCCAAGACTGACCCTCCTGGCCATCCTCTGTGTAAGGTGTCCACCGTACCTGCGATAAATAGAAAGTCGAATCAACATCATATAAGAATTGCATTTAATTAAAGAGTCTGAGTTTAGAAGTATACCGAGGAAAACGGTAGAGCGTCCAGGTCGTCCTGCAGCTCTCGGACCTGTCGTCTCAGGGCTGCAGTCTCCCGAGGTGCTGTCCACCTCCGTGCAATCGGTAGGAGCCCGGAACGGGTCTCCTCGCCTCTGCCCAGCCCACGTAGGTACACGTAGGCCCACACCTGCATCACAGCATCATGTCAGCATTTAGGAAACATATAGAATTGCATAATTAGGTCTAGGGTAAGAGTCGTACCTGGAGTAAGGAGGAGAAGCCCCCGAGCATCGTCCGACGGGCCGTCGAACTCAGCGTGTCGAACAAGAAGGCGAGAACTGCTGCTCCCCATGCGTAGTCGCCCACGTGGCTCAGCTCCTCAAGGAAAGGAAGGAATCGGCAGCTCATCACGTCCACTCTGGTGAAGAAGAGGAGTCGCCCGAACATCAGCATCAGGAACCATTGCAGCACTCTATCCGCCTCTGCTCCCAGCCACGCAGCTACCCTCGGCCGGGCCAACTCCACCAACCGCTGCAGGTGCTCCTCCGGCTGCTCTCCAACTGCAACTCCCACCCGTCGTAATCCCAGGCTGTCCTGGAGACTAGCCCAGGGTAGGAGGGTCGACTGCCTCTCAGGGCACCGCAGCTCTAAGCCCAGCAATCCCTGAGCCATCGCCCGATAGTCTGGAAAAGTGGTCCCGCTAACCGGTGCCCCGTGCACTCGTAGGCCAGTGAGCTTGGCCACGTCCTCCCGCGTGGGGACCATATGCCCCCATGGGAAGAGGAACGTCTGACTCACTGGGTCCCAGCAGTCGTGCAGAGCATAGAGCAGAGCTGCGTCGAACCGACACACCTCGATGCTCAGGAATGGGGCGAACCCCATGGCAGCCAATCGCTCCCTCTGAAAGTCCGGCAGTGCTAAGTACACTGCGCGGACCTGCAGCCACGAGGTGCGGGTCATGCGCTTTCCCTGCATTCATTCATTCATTTTAAATGCATTTTTAGTAATTTATTTAAGCATTTTATTTCATATATAAATAAAATCATCAAGGTTTAACTCTCTGTCGGAAGAGCGGTTACCCACAGGCCGCTCGTACCTTTGCACGGTCCCATGTGCACCGTTCTAATCCCTAGGTTCTGTGTTTCGAACGGGCTGGCATTGGCCGTTCTTATCTTGAACGGGTGACCATGCACCGTTCTTCCCTCAGGTTCTTAGTTTGAAACGGCCACTCTTGGGCCACAGGAAGGTTGGGCGGCCCTATAGGGACCGCATTGTTCTTTGTTGACAGGGTATTGAACGGACAAATGAGGCCCGCTTGTTGTTTGTACGGTGAGTCTCTCACCGTCCTTACTTGGTTCGGTTCTAGTGTTGTGTGGGTTTGAACGGCTCCCCCTGAGCCGTGTGAGTTTGGGTGGCTCTATGTGAGCCGTATGTTTTTGTTTGTGTGGTTTTGTTTAAACCGCCCTACCGTCATCTTACCCGACGACGGTGAGGGTTTCCCCACCGGTGGGGAGGCCACCATGGTGCCCCAAACCGGTCATTCGCCTCCCTAATCTCCCCCAAAAAAATCCCCTAAATCTAACATGCATGGTGTAAAAATGGCTAGAATGGGGGCCTACCTCGGGACCCCGGGTCGCCTTCACCTTCACCGTGGGTTCATCGGTCGGCTCCTCCAACGCTTCGTCGCCTCTAGCGTCAGCAGCAACCGCTGCAGCTTCCTCCCCCTCCGGTTCGGGCACGGCCACAGCAAGCTCTTCACCACCGGCCTCCTCCGCGACGGCCACCGGCGGCGGCATTTTCTCGACCGTCGGTGGCGGTGAGGGCTCCTCGCCGGTCGCCCGGTCTCGGGCCGCTTGGTGCTTGGTCCTCATCGCGATGGAGGGGCGAGAGGTGGGGAGATGAGAGAGGAGTTGGAGACGAGAGAGGGAGTGAGAGGGGTTGAGATGGGCTCGGTGTGCCCTTCGTCCTCTCCCACCGTCGGTTACGGTGGAGGGAGACGAAGGGTTTTAGCATTTGAAGGTTGCAGAGGTTGTACGGTCTAGCGATAGACCGTCCTTCATTTGAACAGTTGAGAGGTGACCATTCATCTTCAACGGCATGCTATTTAAGTCGGTTCAAATTCCATAATCTATACGACTCACATCTAACCGTTCTTCTTTAGGCGGTTGGTGCCTAACCGTTCATGTTTGAAGTTGTTTTACCCCCATTTCTACACTTAGTGTTCAATTGATGAATTTTGATATCATTGAAAATCTTGTTAACAATTTCATGTGCAGCATCCAAACTTTCACTTGCCGTTTCACCTGCGCAGGTAAGTCAGGTATGGTCTTCTATCCTTATCACCCGTATTGCATTATTATATGGTACTATAATATATTATCTTGAGAACCAATTGGTTATCTACGTGTTCCAGGATCTGATGTTCCCCTTTAAAAAAAACGATGATGATCCAGGTTCACGTAATCTTCGGATAGGCCGTTAGGTTGAGATGTCATGGGGAGAATGGTTCTATCTTGCACGCTGTGGTTGCGGATGGTATCTTGACTCTGATTCTCCCAGCTTAGCAATATTATTCTCGAGTATTTTATATTTCAATCTTTCTTTGCATTCGTTTTAACGATTTCTTTTATTTTAGCCCAGCATGCATCATACGCATCTTTTTGAGCTTTCATGCCCCATGGTTTGCTTGAAGAATGTCCCGTCAGTGATGGTTAGCTGTGCGTTCAGTGTTTGAGTAAGAGGAACTAATTCCACTCTGAGTTGGAAGGTTCTCTTTGGTCAATTCGCTTGGTTTGGTTGATTAAGAGGTCCCCGTCTGGAGCTTTAGCCTGTTTCTTTACTTTTGCTGCCTGCTTTTGGCCTCCTCATTGGACCGCGGGATTGTGTCCCCCATGAAGTTGGTCTTGTCGATTTGTTTCATTTAGTTTAGTTCCTCCAGACTGGTGTCGCTTTTGGTTTTATCATTCCTTGCATTTGGTTTAGAGATTTTCGGAAGATTCCCGTCGCTTGTTGGTAAAAACGGGTGTCGTTTTACCTTAATGCCCGCTTTTCCGGTCCACTCCGCTGCATTTTCCGCTCCATCTTCATGTTCCATGTCACTTTCGCTTCACCTCCGCTCGCTCCCCTGCAAAGAGGGCGTTAAGGAGGGGCATCTATTGACACCTGTTTGCTGCCGATAAGTTGAGTCATTCCTCTTACTCCCATTTGTTGATGTCTCGAGTTGTCCATCACTCGCTGGGACTATTTTCAGGCATGTTTTGGGCCAGTTTTATGGGAAGCCTCCCTCCCTGACTAGGTTTGTTTCAATTCAGGGCTTAACGGGCCTTGGTTTTGGTTGATTGGGCTTTTCTATGAGTTTCAACACCCATGTACATGTACGGTTCATCCCTGGCCGCCCAATCAATGCGCGGTTGTCTGTGGACCGTCCATCTATTTTGGAATATGTTGGTTAATTTTTTGAATTTCCACCGACAAGCGTTTATGCGGTTCTTCTCTAACCGTTCAAATTGATGGACAGACGGATAGTAGCCGCTCATCTCTCAGAGTCCTGCGATTGGTAGTTTTCTCAGATAATCATCCAATTAATCTATTTATCACCGACAAGGCTAGAACGGGTTGTCTTTGGCCGCTCAACTTTTGAACGGTCTCATCTGAGCCGTTCATGTATGAGAGTCCAACGGCGAAGATTTCGGTCAGTTCGATGGATAATTTGGATTATTTATGGTTTATTTTGAATTTCCACCGATGGGGTTGGACGGCCAGGACATGACCACACATCCAATTGAACGGTCTATCGTAAGACCGTTCATCCGTTCGATTCTTGAATTTCAACGGATTTTATCTCTTTATCTGTGGTTTTATCCCCAACTTCTCCCGTCATTTTCTCCGCGGATAATGAACCATTTTGAGTGCCGTTTCGACTGGATGAGAGATAATTTGATTATCTATGATTTTCCTTTGATTATCTCGACCTGAAAATGCTTCTAAACCCTAAATTCGAGCTAGAACTTTAGGTGCTCTATAAATAGACCCTAAAGGCCGGGTTTGAAAGGGGGGAGATTTTTGGTTGACGGCGAAGCCCTGCCGCATTCTTGAGCGACCTAGCACCAAGGAGGGAGGCTTTCCACGTCCATATAAGCCTCCGATTCAGGGAGTAGTCTAGTTTTTTAAGTCTTGTGTGTTTGATACGTTTTGTCCTCTTTTTCATTACATGCATTACTTTTCTCACTTTCTCCCCACGTTTTTCTTCATCTTCATTGCCATGCACACACCCACCCACGTTTATGACACCCAAAGGGTTTAAAATCCCCCAGGTATCCCCCTTTCCACTTATTCATGTTCATTTCTCATTATTTTGGCATCTACTACACTTTTCAGTTCTAATCTTACGTTTTCTCTTTGTGTTTTCACGTTGTTTTGCAGGTCAGCAATCCCTAGCACGAGACCCATCCCCTCTGGTCGGCTGGAGAGGGTGGAGGTTGGACCCTTTGTGACTTCTGGCTTGGTAGTCTTGTGCGGTTCTCTACCATCCGTTCAAGAAGACGTGCGGTGCAGCGTGGACCGTCCTTCTTCTTCCTGCGGTCGTGACAGAGCCGTTCAACTGCCAGGAGTGCTTCCTCCCGCATCTTCTGCAGCGTTCTTAAACAGTTTATCGTAACACCGTGCATCTTACAGGCGATTCTTCCTAAACCGTCCATCTTCCCAACGCTGCAGGTCAGGCGAGTACCTCTCCCTCTTTCCAAGGTACAGAGTGTTCATCACGTTCGGCACCTTGGTGGCGATCACAGGTTTCTACACCTCCCTTTTCTTCTGTCTTCATTCGTTTCCCATGTTGGATGTGGTAGGATAGACATTGGGAAGGCATTGGAAGAACGGACGGGAGGAGAAATATATCTACAGCTGGGAATGGGCCACCCATGGCCCATCAACCACCAAGGTGAAAGTGCCGCCGAGGCCATGGTCAAGCCCATCTGAAGCCCAAAATAGAAGAAGGCGATAGCGCCACAACTTGGGGCGCGCCGAGAAGGCCTGGCGCCGATGGCACCTCCCCACCCTTTCCATACACCTCAGCCGCCATATGAAGAGGCTCCATCCTCTATAAAAAAGATGCTTCGAGCACAAGAAAGCCCCGGGCCGGTGAGCAACATAGGCAGCGGATAAAAAAAAAGAGAAGAAGAGACAAACAGAAGAAAAGAAGTGGAGCGAGAGCTTGAAAAGAGAAGAGAGCCCGTGAAGAGAAGGAAGAGCAGAGGTAGGGGTGCTACCGCCGTCACCTGACGCCCCATTTGGGGCTACAATCCCCTTCCCCTGGTTCCCCCTCTTCTCTATTTTATATGCTCGTCTGTGCTTGCGAGTCCTGTAATATCACGGCCTCTTAAGGCTTCTATCTGTATCCTAACGATGCCTGATTTTATATGAATGAAAGAGATATATTGATGCATCTGTTCATGATAAGAATTCTTTTTTGTTATATATGTGTTGCTTTAATCAAATCCCCTTGATGTTCGTCCGTGTACTCCCATCATTCTATCTCGAATTTCTGTAGCTCCGGTTTGCGCTTCTTTCATCTAACCCTGGGCGACAGTCTTATGGCTGCTACGACTTCGCAAAGATAGTGGGAGTATTATCCCATCTATCAATGACATTCGCGAAGGCATTGCTACGCTCTGGGGATACTGAGTCCTGGCACTTACTCCTTGAGTTCTACCGTGAATAGTTGAAGTTATTTACCTCTGATAAGGTGGGAGCCCGAGACAGCCCATCTCGTGGCCTTCCCGTCTCCCAAATCATGAGAAAAAGTAAATTTGCCTGGCTCTGATCTGGTGTTTGTGTTCTCTGAATAGTTTCCTGTTCACTCGGAAGAGCTCAAGCCCGACAGCTTGTATGAAATCCTAAACCCAAAAAAAAAAACTGTAAGACCCCAGAATTTATGTAAATAATTTTTGAATTTATAAATAATTTTCTTGAATTTATAAAGGCCTAAATGTATTAATAAATGGGTTATTAGATTAATAAGTCATTATAAGGCCCATTTGTATTAAATAATTAACCAAATCCATTTAAATAAAGTCCAAAAGGTTTAAGGACCAAGCCCATTAAGTTTGGCCCATATTCTAGAAGGTTATTAAGTCTATTCACATATTTTAAGGATAAATACTAATTATCTAAGATAATTATATGGATAAATAAATAAAAGAGTTTTATTAAATTGAAACTCTATACACGTCGACTGTAACGGTCCATCGGGCGACCGCCACAGCCGTGTAACGCGCCTACCCTGGACCGTTACACTCTGCGAGTTCCGTAAGTTAAAGAACTCGTGAAAAGATTGAAACTTTAGATTCTTATCTACAAGAGACCTAATTAGAACGATATGTTAAGTCACTAGGGACTCTTAGAGATCACGTTTTTACAGAACAAGGACTCTAGAATCGATCTAATCCTCAAACCCTAGCTAGAACTCTATAAATAGGACCTAGTTCTGAACTGTGCGACCCTTACTTTTGCTCGCGTGGAATCAAGGTAAGGAGTCATAATCTTGGGTAAGTTCTTTAGAGGAATTTGTTTACAATACTTTAGACTAACTCCTCTCCAAATTTCACGTCCTTAGGTCAAGAGGTTGTGGAGTTAGAGCCCAAGGAAGTTGCTGAAAAGTCACAGGAAGAGGAGAACTAGGGCACATTTTTCAAACCATAAATTAGAAGTTTAAAGCCAAGTTAAGAGGTAGGTTATCTCATGAACGGCAAAAACAGCTTGATAGGAATAAAATCCCTCTTGTTTGATTGAATTTCTTGCATGATAGATCATGAATTTCATGGTTTAATAGTTCTATGCATTCATACATCTCTTAGCCCTAAGTAGAAGATTAAAAGATGTTATCTTGTCTATTCACTGAAAACCATGCATGTAGATAGCCTATACTTTGTTATCATGCCTAGGATAGACATGGTATTTGATTTACAGATATGATGGGTGTTGATCTCTTAGGTTTCATATCAGTTTCTGTCAGCAGACGCTCTGACGCATCATGGTAGGACCGTCACATACATGTAACGGCCTTACGACAGACCGTCACACACTCTGTTATGTTTCGTTTCACTGTTGTCTCTAACGCACCAGTACAGGAGCGTTACATTACTATAACGGCCCCTCGATAGACCGTCACAGACACTGTGACGCACCCCTGTTAGACTGTTAGACTCTGTGTTCTGTCAGCTCATGATAGAATAGTTACCAATTAAGTTACTTATAATTAACCCTAGATAGCTAAGTTTTAACCTTTTATGTGACTCTTAAGTTATCTAATTGTTCATGATAGGTATTGCATGTTATTTTAAGTTATGCTAGTTTCATGTACCAAAAATTCTATAGTTTGTATTTAAATCATGATTTTCCAAAATTATATTAATGGAGTTTTATCATGGTTTCACATCATTACATCTTCACTCTTTATCAATGGAGTCGATTCTATAAGTACATGGCACATATTCTGGTATGTTGTCCATTAGTTCACTTTGCACTATAGGAATATTATTCTTGGACTTGAGGACCTCTCTATTGGATATTCCTTCCAATGGACTAGGAAATCTTGTTTCAAGGCCTCCGTAATTCTCCGTGAGCCTGGGATTCCCACTAGGACGCCGAGTTGGTTGTACCCTTAAAGCCCATTGATTAGAGTACACTATCGATGTTTTCTAGTTATCAGTAGTGTAACGGCTCTATATTGGACCATCAGGCAATGTAACGGCCCAATATAAGGCCGTCACATTCATCTGAGTTCGATTGCTTGATTCTGGTCTCAGACTACTGTAACGGCCTAATCATGGACCGTCACACAACGTAACGGCCCAATGAATGACCGTCATACTTCTCTGAGTCTATTTGATCGTTCTGAATTCGGATCATTGTAACGGCCCACTACTGGAGCGTAACATTATGTAACGGTCCAGTGAACGACCGTCACATTGCTTAAGTATTTAAACCAAGGTTTGACCCAAGGGTTGATACTCCAAGGGTTCTAGATGGACTAATGATAGTCTAGAACTTATAATGTTGATCAAGGAACTTAATATAATGATTGGAAAGAGAAAAGAATGTACCGTTATGCTGTCGATTTATTTCCGTGAGCATGACATTGTTTAAATCTATTTTCTTGATCTCTCATACTCTAAATTGAAGTATTCATTCATTGATTGTTGTTATCATGAGTTATTGACCTTATTACATTCTTGGCCATACTTTATTGTTACACTCATAGAAGTAGCTTGATTTATACGTGAAGATGCAGTTCGGGCGCTGATTGTGTCCAAGGGCTCTATGCTAGTCCCCACGGCTGATTACCGAAAACATACTATTTTATAAACCATGGGGTATGATGCTACTGGCGTCGCATTGCGCTGGGAGTACTTTCTTTATAAATAATTGAAAACCATGAGCACTCATGAAAATCTAGTGAATTACTACATGATTGACATTCTCGTGCGTAACCTTTATGGTTATGAAAGTGAAAGTGTATTCTCGATACATTCTTGTTCATGAAAGGCCAAACATCATGTTCTCCTTACATTCATTCTTGTTCACTCTATCTTACATGATTATCGTGTTACTTTGGTTTAATCGCATGATATTCGCATTCGCATGATTTTGCCATACTTCTTTAGAGCTAAATTGTTAATTACTTTAATAGTGCCTTCATGTTGATGCGAAGATACCTACTGGGCAAGTGTGTTCATTACCTATTTCTAATCTTTTTTAGGAAATGAAAGTGAGTCTGATTCAGGTTCAGAATGTTCAAGTAGCAGATCCGAGAGTGAATAAAGATGAGCGAAGACTTAGGAAAGTCTATATTGTTTAGATCGAGTCTATGTAATTTCGTATTTCTTGAGTCTAGTAGAGTGAAAGATGGTGGAAAAAGTTATTGTATTTGAATATTTGATTGATAATGGAATGAAGTTGGATTTTTAGTAAATATTGTGTAATTTCATTCATTTTGTGTGATTATCTTGCACTCTGATTGTTCTTGCTTGCAAGAGGCTTACCATGCCGGCTGTTCGCGCTCCCCGAGTTAGTCTTCCGCTGAAATAAAGGCTCGGGACGTGACAAAAACACTTTCAGCTAGCCTCGGTGCCAATAGCTCTCGCCGCCGATCCAGCGCTGATCGCCTCCCGCGCCAGGTCACCTTTTTGTTTTCGCGCCGAGTGCATGAGCTTGTGCCGATTGCATTGCCGCGCCGATACCCCTTTTAATTCCCGCGTTGAGCACGGGTGTTTTGTGCTGGCCGCTAGGGACGTTATCTCCTTGCCATTTTTATTTCATTATGTGTTGTCTGCATGCACAAGATGATTTTATGGCAGGGCTATGGCCCACGTGGTGCACTGATTTCACGAAAGTCAGTTGAATATATGAAGCTTTATCGGTGCATGGCTTACCATAATAGCGTTTGGAGAGGGAGATTTCTGTAGCCCATCTAAGAGCAGCCGAACTAGGTCCACCAGGACCAAACGAGGGCCAGCTCATCTAAGTGATAGCCCCGCAGGGCCCACTTAGACTAAAAAGCCCAATAAGATCACTCGGGATCAAACCCTTCCTCGGCGGCCCTTAGGCTCGGAAGGCCCGAGCGTCGGTCAGGTCGGAGGAAGACCCACGCCCGATCTATCCTCTCGCCGGGATAAAGGCTAGCGCTCAGCGCCCACTCCGACCGATCCTCATCCGAGCTATGTCTATCGCCCGGATAGGGTTGGCACTCTTCATGCTTAGGATGTCTGATGATTTTCTTATCCACACTGCCATTGAGAGCCCTTTAGGAGCAGGAGTTTATGAGGATAAGGGACCCATAACCCCTCAAGGCTATAAAGATCCCATGATAAGGATGTAAAGAGCCCACGTTGGGGACGTAACTCCCGCCTGAAACTCCTCAGCTTACGGGACTCATGAGGCTGGCGCGCTATTTAAACCTGCGACTCCCTCCAGCGAGAGGTAAGGCCAACATACGCCTAAAATTCCCCGAGCAGGAACCACTTCACCACCTTGGTGTAGAGGGATCTCGCGCCTCACCTTTTCTCCTCCCTTCATAGCTTCCACCATTGCTCTACTGACTTAGGCATTGGAGGGTTTACCCCAGAGAACCATCCCTGGGCCCCCTGATCCATTTCCCTTCCTTGCAGTTCACTATTCGGTGATCATCCTCCCAGCTCAGGACCAGCGCGAGATCACGCCTCTTCATCTAAGAGCAGCCGAACTAGGTCCACCAGGACCAAACGAGGCCCAGCTCATCTAAGTGACAGCCCTGCGGGGCCCACTTAGACTAAAAAGCCCAATAAGATCACTCGGGATCAAACCCTTCCTCGGCGGCCCTTAGGCTCGGAAGGCCCGAGCGTCGGTCAGGTCGGAGGAAGACCCACGCCCGATCTATCCTCTCACCAGGATAAAGGCTAGCGCTCAGCGCCCACTCCGATCGATCCTCATCCGAGCTATGCCTATCACCCGGATAGGGTTGGCGCTCTTCATGCTTAGGATGACCGACGATTTACTTATCCACACTGCCGTTGAGAGCCCTTTATGAGCAGGAGTTTATAAGGATAAGGGACCCATAACCTCTCAAGGCTATAAAGATCCCACGATGTGGATGTAAAGAGCCCACCTTGGGGATGTAACTCCTGCCTAATACTCCTTAGGTTACGAGACTCATGAGGCCGGCGCACTATTTAAACCTGGGACTCCCTCCAGCGAGAGGTAAGGCCAACACACGCCTAAAATTTCCTGAGCAGGAACCACTTCACGACCTTGGTGTAGAGGGATCTCGCGCCTCTCTTTTTCTCCTCCCTTCATAGCTCCCACCATTGCTCTACTGACTTAGGCATCGGAGAGTTTACCCCAGGGAACCATCCCTGGGCCCCCCTGATCTGTTTCCCTTCCTTACAGTTCACTATTCAGTGATCATCCCCCCAGCTTAGGACCAGCGCGAGATCACGCCTCTTCATCTAGCGCCGTCTGTGGGAAACGATCAAAGAGACAGTATGGTGCGAAGAAGTTCAGGGAGGAGGTCCACCGGTGACAGGGGAATGGCCATGGTGGCGGCGAGAGATGGCCCCTCTCAAGCCTCACAAAACCCTCCCTCCAACGCCAACACCGCAGCCGACGGACCACCCCCTTCTCCCGCAGAGGTAGGGCCACCACTCAACGGTGGCGCTGACACTTTCCAAGCCCTCAACGTAAAACTGGACATCCTCGTGGAACTCATGAGGACCCAGGCGGCAAGGGAAGGAAGGTCACGCGCCCCTCCGGAGCGCCCTCCCTGTGAGAACGTGTCCCAGCACACTGCCGGAGGCCACTTCACCCTCCGAGGCCGGCAGATTATCCGTAACAAGTCAGGAGGACCTTCACAAGCCCCTCCCTCGGAGCAAGAAGCCTCCTGCACGCCGAAAAGGGAAAGACTTGCGGCACGCCATCCAAACCCAGAGACCGAAGCCCCCGGGGAGCGCCCAGGAAGTCCCCTCAGCCCCACAACGTGGCGACAACCAGAGTTATCCCTCCGACTGTGAGAATTCGAGAGGCGTTTCGCAGAACAGGAGCGCACCCTACGTGCCATGCAAAATGTCTCTCCGGCGGAGGACGAGGAGAAATCCCCATTCTCCGATTACATCTTGAAGGCAGAGGTATCTCTCAGAACCTCCATTCCGACCTTCAAGTCCTACGACGGCCAAGGTGACCTGGCCGACCACTTCGACAGCTTCGACGCCCTGATGACCCTTCACGGAGCGTCCGACGCCATGAAGTGCCGAGCCTTTGTGACCACTTTTGTCCAAGGTGCCCAAGCATGGTTCCGGGCCCTCACCCTCGGATCCATCTCGGATTTCAAGCAATTCGGGCGAGTATTTAAGGAGAGTTTCACCGGTAGCGGCCCCCCAAGGTAGGTAGCGGGGCTATTGGCTCTCAAAGAGGCGCAAGGAGAGAAACTCCGGGCTTACATCAACCGATTCAAGTCGGAAGCCCTGAGAATCCCCCGCCTGGATGTAGGCTCGGCCATAACCGCGCTGACCCGGGGCACCCGGGACGAGAACCTCCGCCGTGAACTCGTCCTCCACCCTCTCTCGACCCTTGCCGAGCTAGTGACTCTGGCTTTGCGCCACGCCGAGTGCGAAGAAGTACTCAGCGCATGCCGAGGTGCAACCGGCTCGGGTCGGGAGGGGGACAAGAAGCGGGGACCCGAGCCAAGCTCGGGTCCAGGAAAAAGGCGGAACCGAGATGGGGAACACAAGGAACTGTCCCGGAAGTATGAGCGGTACACTCCCTTAACCGCTCCAGTATACGTAATATATGAAGACATCAAAGGCTCGGGCCTTCTCCGTCAACTCGAGCCAATAAGGTCGAAAAACCGCAATCGCAGCAAGCATTGCCTGTTCCACAGTGACCACGGGCATCACACCGGTGATTGCCACCAGCTCCAGGATGAGATCGAGCGCCTCGTCTGCCAGGGACACCTATCCCGGTTCGTGGCAGGGCGTGAGGAAGACCGAGGCACCCCAGAGGAAATTGACAACGCCCCTCGCGGGGTCCACATCAATGTCATCACTGGAGGAGCTGCATCAGGAGGGGACAGTAGCCGAGGAAGGAAGCGTCATGCTGAGCGGGCGAGCCGAGCCGTCGAGTCTCCCAAGGCCCCGCCAAGTGAGCCCCAGGTCATAGTCTTCTCCGACCAAGACCTGGAAGGGATGACCACCCCGCATGACCACGCCCTAGTCATATCGGCCACAATATACCATTGTAACGTAGACAGGATTCTAGTTGACAATGGAAGGGCCCCTGATGTATTATCTTACGAATGTTTCCTTAAGATGGGGGAGAATCCGTCTAAACTCCGCCCGATCCGAACCCCCCTTTGCGGGTTCAATGGCCAGGCCACTTATCTCGAGGGAGCCCTAAGCCTGCCGGTTACTCTCGGCACCCCACCCAAAATCGTTATGGTCATGGTGGACTTCATAGTGATCAAGAGTATGATAGCATACAACGCAATCTTCGGCCGAGGAATCCTTAGTCGAACGAAAGCGGTGCCCTCTACCTATCACCAAAAGATGAAGTTCCCCACCAAAAAGGGGATGGGAGAAGTCCGAGGTAACCAGGCGATGGCCAAAAGGTGCTATAATATCTCGGTTGAAGCCACAAGGCCGGACGGGAAGAACAAGGGTCCCTGGGAAGTCGAGGAAAAACCCGCAACCTCCGAGCCTGGAGGCGAGCTGCTAACGGTTTTCCTAAACGACGACCCGACCCTAGGAGTAAAGATTGGAGCCGACCTACCGTCTGAGGTTCAACAGTAATACAAAGAGTTTCTTTCCGTGTACACCTGAGTCTTTGCATGGTCTGATGATCAACTCCCCGGAATACCAGAGGAGACGGTGATGTATAAGCTCAACCTCGACCCGACCGTAAAACCCGTCCAACAATGCAGAAGGAAGCACACGCCAGAGAAGCAGGCGATCATCAAGGAGCAAGTCACCAAGGAGCAAAAGACTAGTCTTTTTAGACCGGTCCTGTACCCGACATGGCTGGCTAACATTGTCCTAGTGCCAAAAGCTTCGGGAAAGTGGCGAATGTGCGTGGACTTCACCGACTTGAACAAGGCTACACCAAAGGACTGCTATCCATTACCGAGCATCGACTATTTGGTTGATTCAACCTCGGGCAATGAGATACTCAGTTTCCTGGACACCTATTCAGGTTACCACCGGATCAGAATGGATCCAGAAGACATCGAGAAGACCGCCTTCATCACCGACTTCGGCGTATACTACTACACCCGGATGCCTTTCGGGTTGAAGAACGCTGGAGCCACATACCAGAGGCTGGTCAATCATATGTTCAAAGGACAGCTCGGCCGGAACGTCGAGACCTATATTGACGACATGCTCATCAAGACCCCCAAGGCTGAGGACCGCTTTGCCGACCTAGCTGAGTCCTTCGACACCCTCCCGAGGTACAATATGAAGCTCAATCCCACCAAGTGCACCTTCGGAGTATGATCCGGGAAATTCTTGGGTTTCTTAGTCACCCAGCGTGGGATCGAGGCCAACCCCGATAAGGTCCAGGCCATCCTGGACATGCGCCCACCCACCTGCATCAAAGACGTTCAACGCCTTACTGGGCGCATTGCCGCGCTCAGTAGATTCCTGTCCCGTGTGGCTGAACGATGCCTACCCTTCTTCAAGTTATTGAAGGGGCCCAAAATGGCATATGCTATGTTCATATGGGACGAGGAATGCCAAAGGGCGTTCGCCGAGCTTAAGGAGTTCCTGGCTTTGCCCCCAGTGCTTTCCAAGCGTGTCCCAGGTGAAGTATTGTATCTCTATCTCTCGGCAACTCCATCTACAGTTAGCTCGGTCCTTGTCAGAAATGACTCGGGAGTCGAGAGACCGGTCTACTACACCAGTAAGGTGCTCAACGAGGCTGAAAGATGGTACCCCGTAACTGAGAAACTCGTGTTAGCGTTGGTTACCTCGGCCAAGCGCCTCAAACCCTATTTTCAAGGGCACTCCATCATCGTGCTGACCGGTGAACCTTTGAAGAGGATCCTCGCTCACCCTGAAGCCTCGGGACGCCTCGTCAAGTGGGCCATCATGCTTGGGACCTACGATATATCATACCGGCCTCGCTCGGCTATCAAAGGATAGGCGGTTGCTGACTTCATTGCCGAGAGCACTATCCTGACCGAAGAAAAATCTCCGTCTGCGCCCGGGCCACCCTGGGAACTGTTCGTCGACGGATCCTCCAACTCGGCCGGAAGCGACGCTGGAATCCTTCTGAAGTCCCCCGAAGGAGTAGAGCTACAATACGCCTTGAAGTTCAACTTCCAGGCGTCCAACAACGCCTCCGAGTACGAAGCCCTTATCTCGGGAGCCCGCATGGCCCGGCGACTGGGGGCTGAGAGAGTCAGAATTCACACTGACTCCCAACTAGTTGCTAGCAAGGTCAATGGGGATTACAAAGCTTGAGAAGCACCGATGGTCAAATACCTCCAGCTGGTCAGAGCCGTGGCACAACAGTTCGAGAGTTTTGAGGTAGTTCGAATTGCTCGGGAAGAAAACTCCCGAGCGGACGCCCTCTCTCAGCTGGCCTCCTCTCTTGACCCCGAGGGTACTCGATCGGTCCTTCTCTAAGAGCTAGAGCGACCGAGCATCGATTCAGAGCTCCTGACCGTTAACCCGACCTCCCCAAGCCACTGGCGCACCCCCTACCTGTTGTGGCTCCAAGACTCTCAAGAGCCTCCCGACCCTCGGGAAGCCCAAAGATTGAAGTACCAAGCTCGGAGATTCATCGTTCTGGACGGCACTCTCTACCGAAGATCCTTCTCCCGTCCTCTCCTGAAGTGCCTCAGTACTGACGAAGCCAACCGAGCGATTCAAGAAGTTCATGAAGGCCTGTGCGGAGCGCATTTGGGAGGAAGGTCACTCTCCACGTCTTGCTACGGCAAGGTTATTGGTGGCCCGCTCTGCATCGCGATTGCTCGACCTACGTACAGCACTGTGACCGATGCCAGTGATTTGACCACTTGGTCCATCAGCCGGCAACGGAGCTCGTTACCCTAGCCGAGCTATATCCTTTCGCTCGCTGGGGAATGGACATCCTCGGGCCTTTCCCTACGGCTCAAGCCCAGAAGATGTTCATCATCGTCGCCATCGACTACTTCGACAAATGGATCGAGGCCGAAGCCACAACAAGAATCACCGAGACAGTCGTCTGGAGTTTCGTCTGGAAGTTGATCATCTGTCGCTACGGCATCCCCCGAGTGATAGTGAGCGATAATGGTCGGTAATTTGATTCTCGTTATTTCCGAGACAGATGCGCCGAACTAAGCATTCGCAATCACTTCACCTCAGTCGCCCACCCTCAGGCTAACGGGCTGGTCGAAAATGCCAACAAGACCATCTTAAAAGGCATCAAGACCATCTTAAAAGGCATCAAGACAAGGCTCGGCAAACCCAAGGGTAGCTGGCTTGAGGAATTGCCGAACGTACTTTGGTCATACAGAATGACTTCCAGAACGGCAATCGGTGAAAGTCCCTTTCAGTTGGTGTACGGCACCGAGGCCATTATCCCATTGGATATTGCCAATCCCTCCCTTCGAGTCATCTGTTTCCGCCCGATGCTAAAGACCAGAAACTACTCGAAAACCTCGACCTAGCGGATGAACTCCGAGAGATTGCCGGCATCCGAGCAACGGAATATCAACGCCGCCTCACTCGATACTACAACGCCAAAGTCTGAGATAGACACTTTCAACCGGGAGATTTTGTCCTCAGGAAAGCCGAAGCCTCTCGACCACTCGAAGTGGTGGGCAAGCTATCCCCTAATTGGGAAGGCCCCAACCGAGTGGTCGGGACGCTAGGGAAAGGAGCATACCGGCTATCTACGATGGAAGGAGAGCCCATCCCTCAGACCTGGAACGCGACTACACTATGCAAGTTCTACTTCTGAATACTGAACATTGTGTAGGCGGCATGAAATAAAACAAAAGCTTCCTTTCTTTTATTCAAACAACTCGCTTGTACATCAGAAAGGCCGAAGCCAAGAAAATACATGTCAAAAAAGAAAAAAATCCATCTGGCACCTCCGTATGAGCCCATCACTCCGCTGACTCGGTTAACCTTCCTACGTCCAGCCACTGACTCTGCCTGGTGCAGAAACTGCCTCGGATAAAGGGTAGTCGACCCCGTTGGCTAGGGTATCTCGGAACAAAGGTGACAGAGGGATTAGGAAGGAGAAGGCTACCTTCCAAGTTGATAGAGATGGAGGAAGGGGAAGAGGGAATACAAATGAAGGCCCCCTCCCCACCAATCTGCAAACTCGTTGGAAGGAAGAGAGTGCAGGCACCCTCCGAAGAATGAAAGAAATGATGGGAAGAGCAGAAGATGGAGAAAGAGGCTGCGGAAGAAGAGAGGAGAAGCAGAAAGTGGAGATGAATCTTGAGAGAGATCCCCACCATGGAGCGAGCGGGAAGGGATGGGCGGCAGGGATGCCTGATTCCCCCATCCGTCCGTCATCTCGCCCCTCCCCGCAAGCGTCGACCGGAGTTGATAAAAGAAGACGACGTGCCTCCGCATGTCGAACCCTCTTTAACCCCGCCCGCCGACCGTCGAACCCCCTTTAAACCCGAAGCAACAAGGACTCTTTGCCCTTCGTCATCGGCAGCCTCATCTTCCAGAGCGTCTTCCATGCTTCAAATACAACGGCACAACGCTACGTGAAGAAAGAATGAGAAAAGACTATCAGGGAAAACCCTAAGCGGTGGAGAGGAAGGGACGCCCTTCAGGCCTTTTATAGGCAAAGGGAGGCTGTTTTGCCTTAAATGATTCTCCCCTCGAAAACACGCCAAAGGGACCTCTCCCTACGAACGGTCACCTCAAACTCCTCGTTTCCGCCCCAGCGGGACACACGAAGCGGCCAAACATTCAAAGCATGAGAAAACGGAAAGACACCATGTCAGACGCTCACCAAACCATCATGCGAGAACCACGCAGAAAGTATCGACACTTTCCTACTACTGCAGATACACTGAACAAAATACGACAATGGTGATACGAAACAGTTAAGTCTTCATCATAATGCTATTGCCTTACCTTTTTCCTATACAACAAGGAAAGTTTTCCTTCAAAAAAGGAAAAGACATACAAAAAGAATAAGCAAAGCAGATACAATTAGGCCTCTGGCCCACCCTGAAGCTTGGAAGTGGAAGGCTCAGACGGTCTACCCCCGGCACCCTCGGCGATGGCCAACCCTGGCACTAACCCCACCGGCGTGGGAACTACCTCGGTTGTATGCCCTCCCGAGGCATCCGGAGTTGGCGACCCCTCGGACGAAGAGCCCCCCTGATCTTCTTCCTTTGACGCCGAAGTAGAGGAACCGGAGGATGACAAGTCCAAGTCATAACATTGCCCAGACTGGAAATCAATTATCCCAGATGCCTGCTCCTTGGCATAAGAGACGGCCCGATCGTAGCCCTTCTTAAACCACTTACGGATGCCTCGGTGAAGTGCTGACTCGTAGTAGGGGAGGGCAGCCTCCTTAAGGTCGACCCGGTAGGCCTCCGAGCATTTGTACGGCTCGAGCACCTCCGCCCCGGCCGATCCCATCCTACCATGGAGCTCGGCCTTCTCCCGCTCCGCCTCTGCTGACCTCCGCTCGGCCTCAGCCGTCTGCTTCTCGCCCTCTGCCGCCTGCTTCTCCGCCTCAGCCCGATCAGCCTCGACCTCCCGCCGAAGGCCCTCGGCTTCCTCCGCCCGGTCCACCAGCTCGGCACGCTCGGCCTCCCACTGGCCATCTAGCTCGACGTGAACGATGTGCTCCTCTTCAAGAAGCCTGCTCTTCCTCTCGAGTGATTCGCGGGCCTTAGCTAGCTGCTCGGTTAGTGCCCGGGCCTCCACCTGGCTCGCCCGCACCAGCTCCCTAACTGAGGAGAGCTCCCGCCGAAGCCCATCACCCTCCGCGGTGAGCCGAGCCATCTTCCTGTCATACCCACCAAGGGTCCAGGCCAGGTTCGCCCGCTCTGACTCCGAACGGGCATAAGCTTCTGCCAGAGTGGCCCCCATCTGGGCTAGGACCAAGCCGCCCTCCATAACCATCTCGAGGGCCACGAACGGGGAGTACTGCATGTTTCCTCTCTTCACCTTCGCGGCTATACCGTGACATACCTGATACAGAGGGCCCTTGATGCTGAGCCTCTCCAAGGCCGCCGAAATAGAGACCCCCTCTTCGGTCGGCGTCCCACCGGATGGCCCAGATCGAGCCGCGGCTTCGTTTGACCCTCGTGCCTCGGTCGGTAGGGGCTACATCACCTTTTCTTGCGACCCCCCAGCCTGGATCGGTTCGGCACCTGCATTGCCACCTGGAGCGTCGCCCGCCTCAATCAATGCCCCAATCTCGGCCGTGGTCCCAGCGTCACCCGCCACGTCCACGGCCCCCTCGGCTCCGTCCGAGGGGAGAGCCGGGCCGACACCACTGCCAATCGCAGAAGCAGCCTCGGCCCCCTCGGCTCCGGTCGAGGGGGGAGCCGAGCCAGCATCATCGTCGACCGCAGGAGCAGCCCCAACCTCCTCGGCCCCCCTTTGCTCGGCGGGTGGGAGAGCTCACCCAGTAGGGTTGGCCCCTTCATGCTCGACGGAGGGGTGAGCCGCGGCAAGGTCACCCTCGACTGCGGCGGCGGCCCCAGCCTTCTTGGCACGTTTCCTGGCCTTTACGGCGTCCCAGATCATGCCCTCCACTGGATCCTGACGCTTGGGCCCCCGTGATCTGGAAGACCCCTCCCGGGCCATTCCCTTGCCCCTATCTCGGGCTCGGGAGCGACCCGTGGGAGCAGCCGACTCATCGGCAGCCGAGTCATCGCCGAGATCGATCACCTCTGCGGCCTCCTCCAAAGCCGACCGCCTGGTGTCTGCACAGAAGAAAGATATGATCAGGAAAAGGAAATGGTCTCAACATCTGAAGAAGAAACTGATTCGTGGCGACTGAACTGGTCGGCTGTAGCCGCGCAAGAAGAGATCGCTCGACGTTCTCTGGAGTAACCAGCTCCTCCGTGGACTGACGACGCTTCAGCAAAATGATCGCGTACTCCTCCACGTCCGGAGAAAATTCGTCCTGCCTCGGAGGAATGTTCTGATGAAAATTAGGGATTATGGGACACCTCCAAGTCTCCTCCACCGAGAAAATCCCCACCCAGAAGAACTGAGTTTTCCACCCCTTGTGCGAAGAATCCTTCGCGGCCAAGGAGACACAGCTCCTATTCCGCCTTGCCTGGATGAAATAGAAGCCCTTCCCGGTCGAGGGATGCGTCTTCAACTCGAAAAAATAATGAAAGAGGTCCAAGGAAGCAGGAACTCCGCATTGATGGCAGAGGATGCGAAAGGCAGAAAGAAGAAGATAAGAGTTGGCTACCAACTGTACATGCGTCAACTGAAAGAAATTGAGAAGATTAAGAACAAAGGGCTCGAAGGGAAGGCGGAACCCCCCCTTCCACGACAGAAGAAAGGTGCCGATGTGGCCCATACGAGAGTCCAGGCTCGTCTCATGCGGGGCAGCCGTGGTGAAGAAAAACTTATGGGGCAGACGAAACTGGTGCTCTAGTCTTTTCACCTCCGCCTCCCCCAGTTCACTGCAGTTCTGAGCCGTCGCCCTCGCCGCAGGCTCGCCCTCCCACTCTTCGACATCCGGACGCTGATCCGCCATGGAATCCGGAGAGGAACTTGAAGAAAGACGCTCCCGGGACCCCGAAGACTCTGGAGGAAGGGGAAGCTGTCGGACTGCCTCTGCAGTTATCTCCGCCAACTCCGCGAACGCCGCTGCAAGCCTCTGCTCTTCCGTCGTGTCCTCACGATGCATCAAAGAGCCCCAAAAGCAAGCGCGAAGGAGAGCCAAACCCTAAAAACGGAGGGAGTCTGGAGCGACGACAAGCGCACAACGCCTATATTCCCACGTGGAAGGTGACGCGTCGTTCCGACCTCCGAGAAAAGGGGGCCCCTTCAGTTCAAATCCGTCAGGATCATCATTATTACGGGCCCAGGTGACCACGACACGTGGCTTCTTAACACCGCCAGATCTCCACCCACCTGAGCCACGCTGGTCCAAAACCCTAAACAGCTACTCTTCCGAGCTTACCAAAGCTCGGGAGTAGGAGGGGGACAAGTGGAGAGGGGGATTTCTGTAACCCATCTAAGAGCAGCCGAACTAGGTCCACCAAGACCAAACGAGGCCCAGCTCATCTAAGTGACAGCCCCGCAGGGCCCACTTAGACTAAAAATCCCAATAAGATCACTCGGGATCAAACCCTTCCTCGGTGGCCCTTAGGCTCGGAAGGCCCGAGCGTCGGTCAGGTTGGAAGAAGACCCACGCCCGATCTATCCTCTCACCGGGATAAAGGCTAGCGCTCAGCGCCCACTCTGACCGATCCTCATCCGAGCTATGCCTATCGCCCGGATAGGGTTGGCACTCTTCATGCTTAGGATGACTAACGATTTGCTTATCCACACTGCCGTTGAGAGCCCTTTATGAGCAGTAGTTTATGAGGATAAGGGACCCATAACCCCTCAAGGCTATGAAGATCCCACGATGAGGATGTAAAGAGCGCACGTTGGGGATGTAACTCCCGCCTGAAACTCCTCAGCTTATGGGACTCATGAGGCCGGCGCACTATTTAAACCTGGGACTCCCTCCAGCGAGAGGTAAGGCCAACACACGCCTAAAACTCCTTTAACTGGAACCACTTCACCACCTTGGTGTAGAGGGATCTCGCGCCTCACTTTTTCTTCTCCCTTCATAGCTTCCACCATTGCTCTTCTGACTTAGGCATTGGAGGGTTTACCCCAGGGAACTATCCCTGGTCCCCCCTGATCCGTTTCCCTTCCTTGCAGTTCACAATTCGGTGATCATCCCCCCAGCTCAGGACTAGCGCGAGATCACGCCTCTTCAGCGTCTGTTCACGTAATGTTCATTAGCCCATATTTCATGCTACATGCATAAACCTGCCACGTTCCCTCTTCTTCTTTTAAGCCTTCACCTGCTGATTTCCCCTTTCACGTTAGTGCATGTTGTGTATGCAAACCAACCCACCCATCCACTAATCATATTCATTCTACGTTAATGCTTCCTTGGGCTCACCCATGCTTAAACATGCACAGTGAGTGTGTGCACTAATAAATCCCCAATGGGCCTTCTGATCATCATTCTTTATTTGGCCATGCATATGTTCATATATATATATATATATATGAATGTAAGAATAAACACATGCTTTTTTATGAATCAATTCTGTTGGGCCATTCATACTGAATTCCGTGAGAGTGATGGAGATCTCTTTTAAAATCCACACTTAAAAATATAAAAAAAAGCAATAGATATATGGGTGAATGCAATAAAAATAGCACGAGGTGCTAATGTGGAGTGTGTGTGATCGCCAGAGACACGAGGGTCTCAAAGAGGAGATTGATATGGGAAGATGATCGCAAAATACCTCAAATATGCGGGGGATGTGAGTATTCCTTTCTCTTCAAATCGGCCGGCCGACGAAGAGAGTTCTTCCTTTAATTACCCTTGCAAAAAAGACAAACACCAATGAAGAAATCGCATTAGATATGTGGTGAGTGTAGCATCAATTCATGATAGAAATATGTGAGCATGAAAGCATGTGCAAGAACGCACCTTAAGGGTGGTTGCCCTTAAACCCCTATGCAAAGGGTGTGGGAGATGAATGAATGCATGAAAATAATGAGAATAAGGGAGATGTGCAAGAGTTGCACTATGGGGAGATCTCAATATGATGGTTGAGAAAAATCAATGAAAATAATGATATATGATGCATGATCTATAACAATAATGATAATGAAGATAAGAAGAATAATGAAGGGAAGATAAGATAAAAAAAATCTTTTTTTGTGGTTCCTTGGCTTGAATGCTCGATGGGGAGAAAGCCTCAAAGGGATGAAGATGTTGATGTGAAGTCCTCCTTAGCCAAAGGGCCCTGCGTTCGGTTCCTGTAAAAAGAAAAGAAGAAAACAAAAGGAAAAGAACAACAGCAGAAGAAGAAGAATAAGAAGAAGAAGAAGACGGAGGCACGTAGAAGACAGAAGAAGAAGGGAAAAAAATAGAAGAACGCAGGGGAGAATGAGAATTATCGGAACCAACCTCTTAACAGAGGCGAGAGCCTCTATTAATAGGTTAGAAAAAGGTGATAAGAAGGGAAGAGATTAAAGGAGGAAGGGATAAGAACGGGCAAGAGCCCAAATAGAGGAGGAGTCTAACGAGGCAAGGACTCTCCGGTGAAAGGGCTGCGAAGCCAGAAGGTGAAACACGCCTTAGGTCATGGCGTCAATTAATGAATTGACGACTCGACCAGAGGGCGTTTCTCAAAAACACGCCCTGCACAAGGGCGTTTCTCAAAAACCAAATTTAGCAATAAAAACTCCCCATATTTGAAAAATGTAAAACACGCCTTAATTAAAGCCACGTTTAAAAACACGCCCCTGAGAAGGGCGTTAATTTCAAGAGCTCAAATGGGGAAGTCGGTCAAACCTAGAAGAATTAACGCCCTCAGGTGAGGTCGTCCTTTCTTTAAGAAACGCCCTTGGTTAAGTCATGTTTTGAAGAAAACACGCCCTTACCCAGGTCGTGAATTTAGAAAATTCATAAAATAGATAAAATGGGGGAGAAATAGATAAAATGGGAGAAAACGTCCTAGACAAGGTCGTGTTTCAAAAACACGCCCTTGATGAGGGCGTGAATTCAAAAAAAATAGAGATAAATGCCCAGAAAATCCAGAAAAATAGGAAAAAGGAGATAAATGGGGAAAAATAGGAGAAATTCAAGAAAAAGTGGGAAAACCACTCAAATAAGCTGATTTGAGGGTCAAATGGGGCATCACAGAGTGATATGAAATATACTCAAAATAATGTCAATTTTAGCGTGTCTACAGCTGCCCCGCCTTGGCGTCTGCTTTGCAAGGGAGCGTAGCAAACTGAAAAGTAGATCCCAAGGTGTGATGAGACACGCAATCAACATCACTTGATGAGAATCAAATCAAAAGCACGAGATGAAGCAAATCTCGGGAAATTCAAGGAAATCAACAATGTTTGGATAAAAGGGGAGATGCGCACGCGGTGCACGAAGGAGATAAAATAAATGATCAACTTCCAACGCGGTGGAAGTACCCCAGGTCACAAACCTGTAGGTTTCACCATT
Source organism: Amorphophallus konjac (assembly GCA_022559845.1). Taxonomy (NCBI): domain Eukaryota; kingdom Viridiplantae; phylum Streptophyta; class Magnoliopsida; order Alismatales; family Araceae; genus Amorphophallus; species Amorphophallus konjac. The sequence continues at coordinate 11,093,439 of CM040129.1, read as the reverse complement.
GGGGAGCGGTTACCAGCCAGTGGACGTGCTGCAGCCAAGGTGGATCAAAGGAAAGGAGATTAAAAATAAGATGATAAAAATCCAAACAAGGAGCTTTCGAGAAAATCACCCAAAACAGCGACAAAACGAACTGAGGATCCAATTCGACAAGGAAAATCTCATATCTCGAAGATTAAGATCAATTCAACCCTCAAAACAGCTTATCAGAATGATTTTTCACAATTGATTCAAAGTCCTACATGAATGCATGCTGGGCTAAAGGGAAAAATAACGAATGAAAATATAATATAATCAAGGATAATATTGTTAAACTGCCCAGACTGGGTCAAGAAACCGATTTCGCGAGCTGATACTAAGCCGAAGCCCGTTTATCCACGCACCAACTCGTAAAAAGGGAACCATCGTCCCCAGTCTCGGACGGCTCAACGGCCTATCCGTGTGACTAAGACTTCTCTGGAATCATCATTATTTTTGATGAAGGGGAACTCAAATCCCAGATTTACCAAAGCCACAAGGTCCTTGATATAATCTAGTAACATATAGTAAAATGCATACAGGGAGATGGTGATAGCAATAAGCCTGGGGGACTCAGAAATGAGCTGCAAAACCGGTGGGACTTTGATGATGATGCCCAGCCGGCGGGACCAAGAGCTTCTTATCCTGCGCTCAAAAATTCATTAGTCAAGATATAAAAGATAACAAGCAATGAATAAGACATTCAATCATAGCAATCATCAAAGCATCAATTATAGCATGTATATGGCATGAATAGCATAAGTCAAATCATAGCATTGTTTGTTGTTTTATCATGAGGAGACAATCTTGGCTAATCAAGATTTGGAGTTGAATGATCAGAATGATAATGCCCAGTGGCGGAGTGATCAGATGAAATTAGCAGGAGTAGATTAAAAAGATTTGGAGATGAATAATAATCAGGAGATATGATAATCAGAATGATATAGGGAGATGATAACCAAAAGATGCCCAGGGTGGCATGTTATGAAAATATCGGGGAAGAATCAATAGATTGATAGCAATAAGTGGAGAGAGGACTCATCCCGTGCTCCTGGTCCTTGCAAAGTTGTTCCTGCAAAACACCATCAGACAATACAATGCAATTTTTTTTGATTTTGAAAATATGCAAATTTTTATGAGTTTTGAAAAAGATATTCCAATTTTTATGAATTTTATCAATATGCAAATTTTTGTGGTTTTTTTTAGGAAAAGATATTCAAATTTTTATGAAGTTTTGAGAAAGAAATATTCAATTTTTTTTGTTTGATTTTGGTTAAACATTGCTAAAGCAGCATCAAAGGGTGTCTTAAACCACTGGCTAGGGGCCCTCGTTCCTTCCCCTTTCGCTAAAATTTCCCAAAGCCGGGCGTGCATTGAAGGGTGGCGCCCTATAACCGACCGTCTTTGATCAACGGTGCCCCTACCAAGGCCATACCCGAGAAACATTCGGTCTTAGAGGGAGAAGAGAAGAATAATTGGAGATAAGCTTTATGCAGGATGGGAGATATCAAGACTTGAATTCCTTCCAAGGTGCTTCCCCTCAAAGAGGTAGTATGTTGTGCCGGGGCTTTGTGCCTTTGATTTTCAGACCCTTGACATGCATACGACCAGGGTTTTCCCTGCGGGGACTTTGCCACTTTTGTCATGCCATAATTCATAATTGCAATTATCAAAATTCTGATTTGATTTCCATAATAGCCCTTGTGGCAAGATTTATCATGAAATTCATATTTATTTTTCTTCTGGGTCAAGACTGCCCCTATTTGAGACTCCTCTCGTATTGGGATTTACCAAGGTTGGTCATCTCATCCGTCAATCTCTTGCACCTGCATTCGGCCGAGTAAAGAAGAGAAAAAGACTTTCAGAAATTCATGGCATGGCCAAAGTAGGAACGGTGTTTTATCAAAGGAGCCGGCTAAGGACGCCGTGAAGTGTGTGGAATGCCCAACTAAGGGTTGCTCTTAACAAGCGGGGAAAGAATGTTGAATTCCCAGCGCGGGGTCTTACAACCAAGAGTGCTGCATAGCAAGCCTAAAGACTCTTTTGAGAATGATTTCAATTAAACAAAAGCTTAAGATAAAGGTTTAAAACACCACTCTTAATCTCGTTAAGAAGCACTTGATTTTGAAAATCATGCGTGAAGTAATGATGAAAATGATATTATTAAAATGCATACTTACGCCAATATTTTACCTTGCAACCTTTGTAGAAGCAGCTGTCAGAGGCGAGGTTGATCATCATGGGATTTGTCCTCTTTGGCAGTCAAAAGGATTGGAAGCAAAGGATTTGAAAGTGGCTTCACAAGAAGGAGTGGTGCTAAGACGAGACGCAGACGAATAAGGAAAAAAGGGAAGAGAAGCGAGGGCTAGAACTCCCTCACTAAGGTGTGGAGACCCTGATCACATGAAACAGTCTACAGAAGAAGCGGAGAATTAGAAGGATGAGTGAGGACTAAAGCCTCGAAAGTAATGGGAGAATGGGCAGATGCCCAAGGCAGTGGATGTGGAAGAAGTTGGGTCGGACCCAGAATCAGGAGGAATTAGAAGAAGAAATTGGTAGATAGAAAGAGGTGGATCCGGAGGGTCCGGAGGTAAAGGAGGAGAATCGTGATAAGAGGAATCATCCGGGGGCTCCGGAGGGATAACGAAAGAAGGGACGCGATGCCCTGGGGAGAAATAGGGAAAAAGATGATGAAAAAGATGACGGAAAAGGAAGAAGAGAATAAAAGATATGGAGTCCCGGAGGAGCAAAAAGATGAATTGAAGGAAATATGGAAGGTCCGGAGGTTCCGGAGGAATGAAATCAGGAGGGTCGCGATGCCCTGGGAGATGATAGAGAGAATAAGACGGAGAATCCGGAGGTTCCGGAGGAATAAAATCAGGAAGGAGAAGGTGGAAAGGGGCGTCGTGCCCGAGGGAAAAGTCCGGAGGTTCCGGGGGAATGACAAAAGAAGGGACGCGATGCCCGAGGAAAAGATGGAGAGAATCCGGAGGTTCCAGAGGGATGAAATCAGTAAGGAGAAGATGGAAAGGGGCGTCGTGCCCAAGGGAAAAGTCCGGAGGTTCTGGAGGAGGAGAATGAAAAGGGGCGTGATGCCCGAGGGGAAAGTCCGGAGGTTCCGGAGGAAGCAAATAGAAAGGGGCGCGATGCCCGGGGAAAAGATGGAGACAATCAGGTGGAGAATCCGGAGGTTCCGGAGGAAGCAAATGGAAAGGGGCGCGATGCCCGAGAGATAAGTCCGGAGGTTCCGGAGGAATAGAATCAGAAAGGGCGAGATGCCCAAAGAGGAGGGATAAAATTCCTGGAGGTTCCAGGGAGATAGCAGGAAAGGGGGCGCGATGCCCCAAGGGGAGTGGACAAAAAGATGAATATGAATAAGATGGGAAATGTGAAATATCCGGCGGTGCCGGAAGATGAGGAAGGTACGGGTTTGGAAACCCGGGAAGCAGGAGATGCAATTGTATGCGAATGCAATGCGATGAATGCTGTGAATGCATGAATGCAACAAAATGCATGAGATGCAAGGAATATGGAGAATATGAAGGGCGAGAGGACGAGATCCTCCTCTTAACCCTGGGAATGGCCCATGAAGAAGAAGTGATAGAGATGGACGAATAGAAAGTGGAACAAATAAGGGATGGCCCCTTAGCATCAAGGTAACTGCCCCTCCATGGCAGTGAACATGTACGGCCAATTGGCCCAATAAAGGAAGCTTCAATAAATGACAACCCCTTTGGAAAGCGAAGATCAATAAAGTGAGGGAGTCGTAGAGTTGGAACGGGAAGCATTATGTTGCCCATTGATGGTGATGAATATGGAATGTTGAATAAAATGGGCATTCGCCCCTTGTAAATGAATTCGGAATTCGAAGGTTTGAACAAAGGGTGCCCTGCCCGGCCTTCATACGGCGTTAACGCTTGGCATGGCGGCGACTTGGCTTCTTCGGCCGTGATTGGCACAATAACCCGGATTGGCATCCGGCAAATAAATTCTTGCATCTTGAATGGCACGGCCAAATCCTTGCCGCCCGGCTCCTGATCATCTTCGGCACCTGTGCTTGTAGAAGGCCCCCCATTCCGAGTAGTAGAAGGAGGTGAAGCGGAGGTGGAAGGCTCCATGAATGGTGGAGGCATGATGGAAAGCGTAGGCAAATGGGTGAGCGTAAGCGGAGGTTCAAACACGTCGAGTTTCTCCCTTTGCTCGGAAGCAGTTGGGATTGGCTCGTATGCAAAAAAGGGCGGATCCTGCTCAGGACTAACCATGGGTAAAGGCGTAAGGCTATATGGTGGAGGAATAGGCAATGTGGGTTTTAAAGGGATAATGGAAAGCCGAGGTGGCGGTAATGGGAGGCTAATTGGGGAAGGTTTAACGGTAGGCTCAATGGAGGCCGATGGTGTGGAGGTTAATGGTTTAAGGAGTGGAGGTGTAATTGGTGGAGGTTTAATGGAAGGTTTAGGGGAGGTTGGTGTGAAGGTTAATGGTATAACTGGAGGAGGTGTAATGTATGCGGTGTCAAGGATATGAGGAGACTTACAATGTGCCGGTGTGGGTGATTGAAGTATCGACCCATCATCATAACACCAATTAGTCTCATAAGTAGGGGTTGGATCAGGGATGGTTTCATCTTGAGCAGGAGGTTCATCAAATGATAGTGGGGGAAGCGGGAATTTAAGGAAACTCGAAAGGGGTGCCTGCGGAGCTTCATCATCATCGTACACTGCCTCAGATTCTTCAATTGTCGGCTCTTCCTCGCTTGGAATGCCGAAGTCATAATCGTCCATCCTGTCTTTCCATTCATTCTCCATCTTTGTAATCTCGTCCAAAGCGGCATGGAGAGGATTGACTGGAGTAGGAGGAGCCGTGACCCTCTTTATTTGTTCCTCCATCAAAGTAATCTTATCAAGCAGAGATTATTGGAGGGGTGTGACTTGAGCAACAGAAGGTTGGCAGGGCCTTGAAGGAGGAAGGGCCGTATAAAAAGGCCGTGGAGGGGAATTGACGGTATGACCCGTAAAAGAACCCGGATGGGCCGGATTGCAATGAATAAATGGGCCTCGGGGCCGTGAGGGAGGAGGAATAGAAGGAGGCGGGTGTCGGACCACCCGAGTAGAATGAATAGGGGGAGATGGGTAATGGGCTACCCGAATATGATTGGAAGGAGGAGGTGGGTGATGGGCCACCCGTGTAGAATTGGAGGGAGATGGGTGATGGGCCACCCGAATAGAATTGGAAGGAGGGAGAGATGCATGAGATGTACCCTCAACGGCAGCCTTAAAAGCTTGGATCTGTTGAGGGGTAAGATGATCTAATGCATGAATGATCTGGGAGACCTTCTCATCATTGGGACGAGAGGATCCCGAGGGAGTAGTGGCTCGGAATTGAGTTGAAGGACCATTGGATTGGACATTGCCCATGGGTCGGGTATGACCATGAGAATAAGGACGTGGTCCCTTGAAAGAATGGTGAGAATGCTGATTAACATGTTGAAATTGAGGATATGAAGTGCTAGGTTGTGCATCCTCATGAATTGAATTGAACATGTTTCTATCATGGTAAGCCATTATATAATCAAAAATTCTCAATAATTATGCAAATAAGCACACAAGTTGGAATGGTTACCGTGATTTTTGATTGTTTTATCCTTGGTGAATTAAGGATTTTAATAAAGTTTGGAAAGATTCACACAAGGAGAGTCCTAGTTTCAAATGAGATTTGAACTCCAATGCCAACTAGGAACTCTCACTCACCACGTATTAGGCCAACTATATCGGGACTCCAAAAGGGTACAACCTGCCCGGCGTCCGTGAGGGAATCCACGGGTGCGGGGGCTTATGGAGGCTTGGAAAAGGGATTTCCAGTCCAAAGAGACGGAATGCTCAATGGAGGGTCGTCCCGATTCCAAGAGGGTGTGTGGATCCAAATGAAGAGGAGGAGGCTCCCAAACCAAATGCAAATATGAATGCAACAGGGTAAACAGGCCAACCACAATAATATGATCAATCAACAAAAATAAGCATGAAATATCATGAAAAACCACAGCCGAGGGTTCTGGAAACCCACAGTAAAAACACGCCCGGGAAGGGGGCGCTACTAAAAAAGACACGACAATGTGACTGTCGTGAATCAACGTGAGGGGCCCAGGGGCTGGCGAAAACACGCCTTAGGGTGAGGCGCTATCAATAAACGGACGCCCTGTTCAGCGGGCGTCAACTCAGGAGACACGCCCTGATGAGGGGCGCTAATAAATAAAAGAACGCCCTTGGGCAAGGCGTGAAACACTGGCAGCAGATATGTGCAAAATATATGATATGAAGAAAGCACAGGGGTTTGGCAAAACACAGGAAGAAAACGCCCTGGGGCAGGGCGCTACCAATGGAAAAAGCACCCTTCGGTAGGGCGTGAAACGCCGCGGGCAGATGCCAACCAAGTCAAGGAACGCCCTGGGTCAGGGCGCTACCAATAAACGAACGCCCTATGCAGTGGGCGTCAAATCAATAGAAACGCCCTGATCTGCGGCGCTACTCAATAACAGGACGCCCTCGGACAAGGCGTTAATTCACAGGAAGCAACAAAACCCGGAAGTAAGCTGGAAAACGCCCTGGCAGAGGGCGTAAAATATTAAGAAGACGCCCTGTGTCAGGGCGTTAAATCAATAAAAACGCCTCTTCCAGAGGCGTGAATTCATCTTGACCAGGAATCCTTCGCGGCCAGCAACAGCAGAGGAACACTCATAGAATCAATGCAATCAACAAATATGAATATCAAAAGGGCACGCGAGGGTGCCAAGGGAAAAGGGGTAATGAAAGAAGAACACAAAGTGTCCCACCGTGATCGCCAATTTGGAGATCTCTTTTAAAATCCACACTTAAAAATATAAAAAAAAGTAATAGATATATGGGTGAAAGCAATAAAAATAGCACGAGGTGCTAATGTGGAGTGTGTGTGATCGCCAGAGACACGAGGGTCTCAAAGAGGAGATTGATATGGGAAGATGATCGCAAAATACCTCAAATATGCGGGGGATGTGAGTATTCCTTTCTCTTCAAATCGGCCGGCCGACGAAGAGAGTTCTTCCTTTAATTACCCTTGCAAAAAAGACAAACACCAATGAAGAAATCGCATTAGATATGTGGTGAGTGTAGCATCAATTCATGATAGAAATATGTGAGCATGAAAGCATGTGCAAGAACGCACCTTAAGGGTGGTTGCCCTTAAACCCCTATGCAAAGGGTGTGGGAGATGAATGAATGCATGAAAATAATGAGAATAAGGGAGATGTGCAAGAGTTGCACTATGGGGAGATCTCAATATGATGGTTGAGAAAAATCAATGAAAACAATGATATATGATGCATGATCTATAACAATAATGATAATGAAGATAAGAAGAATAATGAAGGGAAGATAAGATAAAAAAAATCTTTTTTTGTGGTTCATTGGCTTGAATGCTCGATGGGGAGAAAGCCTCAAAGGGATGAAGATGTTGATGTGAAGTCCTCCTTAGCCAAAGGGCCCTGCGTTCGGTTCCTGTAAAAAGAAAAGAAGAAAACAAAAGGAAAAGAACAACAGCAGAAGAAGAAGAATAAGAAGAAGAAGAAGACGGAGGCACGTAGAAGACAGAAGAAGAAGGGAAAAAAATAGAAGAATGCAGGGGAGAATGAGAATTATCGGAACCAACCCCTTAACAGAGGCGAGAGCCTCTATTAATAGGTTAGAAAAAGGTGATAAGAAGGGAAGAGATTAAAGGAGGAAGCGATAAGAACGGGCAAGAGCCCAAATAGAGGAGGAGTCTAACGAGGCAAGGACTCTCCGGTGAAAGGGCTGCGAAGCCAGAAGGTGAAACACGCCTTAGGTCAGGGCGTCAATTAATGAATTGACGACTCGACCAGAGGGCGTTTCTCAAAAACACGCCCTGCACAAGGGCGTTTCTCAAAAACCAAATTTAGCAATAAAAACTCCCCATATTTGAAAAATGTAAAACACGCCTTAATTAAAGCCACGTTTAAAAACACGCCCCTGAGAAGGGCGTTAATTTCAAGAGCTCAAATGGGGAAGTCGATCAAACCTAGAAGAATTAACGCCCTCAGGTGAGGTCGTCCTTTCTTTAAGAAACGCCCTTGGTTAAGTCATGTTTTGAAGAAAACACGCCCTTACCCAGGTCGTGAATTTAGAAAATTCATAAAATAGATAAAATGGGGGAGAAATAGATAAAATGGGAGAAAACGCCCTAGACAAGGTCGTGTTTCAAAAACACGCCCCTGATGAGGGCGTGAATTCAAAAAAAATAGAGATAAATGCCCAGAAAATCCAGAAAAATAGGAAAAAGGAGATAAATGGGGAAAAATAGGAGAAATTCAAGAAAAAGTGGGAAAACCACTCAAATAAGCTGATTTGAGGGTCAAATGGGGCATCGCAGAGTGATATGAAATATACTCAAAATAATGTCAATTTTAGCGTGTCTACAAGTGAAAGGAGCTATATCAACAGGGTTTTACCCCTACATTTATTTCAATTCGAGTTTCGGGTTTCGGGTTTCCGATTTCCCTCTTTCATCCTGCCGGGCCACGGAGTTCTGCCACTGCATGTTCTCCGCTGGTCCCTTTAGGGGAATATTAATGAGACGCCATGACGGTGCATATTGTCCCGTTGAATTTTGATCCTCTTGGATCTCGGGCTACGCCCATCTTTCTTTTGGCTTCCATCTCAGCACTCCTTGGATGGATGTCCTATACTCCCCCTTTGGCACAGTCCCAAATAAGGGGAGATGCTGCCAAAATTCATTCATGATCCTTGCTTTGTCATATCGTCTGATGTTTTCGTTAAACTAATGAATTAACCCCCTACTGTGTGGCAGAGACCTAAGACAGTCTATCTCATGGCCCTCTGTCCGCCATGCAAAGGGAACATGATGATGATTATGAGATCTCCTGTTGACATAGTCACATGGTCTCCCTAGACCTTCTGTGGATGAATTTATCCTCCCCTTTCAGCTTACCCAAACATCAGCGCCAGAGCCCATGAATCAATCTTTCCAGAAACAATTGGAACCCCTGATCCCCCCGGGATGATTTGTCTATAACTGGTCTTCAGTACCCTCTAGCCTTCTTGAACCCACCAAAATCCATAACCTCACAAAGCCCTCAAAATCCCTAAAGAAATGCCTCCTGTCGGCGCCAGATGGCCTCCCGGCGCAGCCCTCTCTCGGCGCGAGTTCCGCACCGAGTGATAGGCGGGCCGAGGACCGGCCAGCCACCTTGGCATGCCGACCGGCTATACTTCAAACCCCCAGGCCGATGCCCCCTTGTGCTTGCTGTAGCGCCGAGTCCGGTCGCTTTGAGACCCCACCGCATCGGTTTGCCTTCGCGCCGGTTCCCATCCGTGCCGGTTCATCCCAGCGCCGACTATTATTCAAACACTCAACTTCCCAGAAACCTTAATGAGCCCTAAACTTAGTCTAAACCCAATGTCCACCTCATCAGCCTTCATGCCAACCTTCATCATATCATGGGGAATCATGGTTCTTCATCCAAGTTTAAGGGAGATGAATTGATGGGGTTTTACCCCCACATTATACCGTTTGACCACGATGTTTTCTTCTAACCCTGCTTACTCTTGGAGTTCTGCCACTGCATGTCCTCCAATAGTTTCTTAAGGGGATATCAACAAATACCATGATAATGGACATTGTCCCGTCGCATCTAGATCCTCTTGGATCTCGGGCTACGCCCATCTTTCTTTTGGCGTCTATCTCGGCACTCCATGGATGGATGTCCTATATTCCCACTTGGCATAGACCAAGATAAGGGGATATGCTGTCGGATTTCTCCCGTATATTAGTATCATATCTGGTTTTGCATAATCACATGCATCTCCTATCCTACGAATGAATGAGCATACCTATCATATTGGTTTTGCCCCTGGGACCCTTCTACTTTGGCACTTAATCAAGGGTTGTCCTTCTTTGGAAGGGCGTAATTGACGTCATAGCCTTTATGGTATGATGGACTTCTGGTCCCGACTCGGACTTCACAACCGACTGACCAAGTCAGATCGAACGCATAATAAATTGTCACTCTGGTGACTGGCACGCCTAATAAAAATAACTAATAAATCAAATAAATAAAATAAAAGATCGTTCCACAAAGCTGGCACGCCCGGTGGGACCGAGTCTCTCTTCATCTCTTCGCCAAAGTAGAAGGTCTGGAGGCCTTCCCCAAAATACTGATCATTTGCTCATTCTGATTTGCAGTGATCTCAATGGCTGGCGGACTTACTACACTTGCATTCGGCCCTCAAGTGGTTGCTACCCACGCGAAGCACGGGTACCTGGCAGTGCCCACTGCTTTCGGGACTCTGCCACCAGGGGTGGGGTTCCCTAATTTTCTCAGAGTCTCCTTCATCGATCGACCTGCTGAGGACTGAGGAAGAGGAAGCTGACAAGACTATTGCGGCCAAGGCCGTAGCCCCTGCAAAGGTGAGCTGTTCGCGGGGAACCACTCCGTCTCGCCATACTATCTCATGCTATGTCCACCACGTGGACTACCATGCTGTCCCCGCCAGTGATAAGGCGTCCGGGGTGAAGAAGAACAAGAATCAAAGAAGAAGATCATATCAAGTCTGTTCTAATTGGTGGCATTCGTGTTTATCTGAACAGCCACCGTGCTGAAGCTTTGCTAGATCATATCATCTCGGCAATTCCCATTCACAACCTCTTTCAGGTGCTAGCAAGTCGGGAGGCCAATTTGGACAAAGAAGTCTATGGGAAGCTGACCCTCACGCTACGAAGTTTCAAGCAAGTGTGGGTTCCTAAGAGAACCCGGGGTTCTGCCTCGACCACACAAGATTCAACATCAACTGTCAAGAACCCCAAGAGTGGGGGAAATAAAGCTACACCAAAGGAAGAAGTGGTCATGCTAGTAGCCTCTCCGCCCGCTCATAGGGTCTGTGCCAGGCAGACCAATGTTCTCCGACGTTCGACAAGATCGAACGGAGCTACTAGACTATCGCGGCACTCGTACATGTCATCGATGCAAGACCAACTGTTAATTTCTGCCCTCTATCCAGGGCACAATCAAGAAGGAATGGCCCAAGTGGTCTGAAATTACTTCTATGGCTTGGAAAGTTCTTCCCTAAGTCGACAGAGGCTACTCTGTGCCATTAGCGCCGAAAGAAAAGAAGAAGGCAAAGAAAGAAGAAGAATGGTGTCATTCATGCACATCAATGAATATGAAGATGGCTTGCAAGCCAAGTACTCTGAAGCTTCTCCACAGCATGAAGGGAATAAAAGGATATCAATGTTTGAAAAGTCAACCTTCCCTAGTCAAGTTAAGAAGACAGTCTGGGGGCAAAGAAAAAGAATCCAAGTCTTTACTTGCAACATGGCAGGGGTGGCTAGTAGATATGGGGCCCTACCCGAAGAGTCGGAAGAGTTGGCCAAGTTAGCTGAAAGGCCCGGGCTAATGACAAGAAGAGGAAAATCTACAAGAGAAATGATCGAAGTAGCCAAAGAGGAGCAAGCTGTCACTACTTCGACTGTCGACATGGTGACTTCTGAAGAAGAAGAGATTACTCTGCCAGCCTCGTTTGAAGATGTTTCGGGCAAAGCATTCAAGGGTACCTTTGCTATGGCAGCGCAGGACCCAATTATCTTAATGATGATGAAAAATTACCAGCAAGAGATCGAAGCCTTGAAAAGGCAACTGAATGAAGGAAATGAACAAGCCCCTTTTCCCTGGCAACAGGACGTGCATGCTGAATCATCCCGGGAAGTTCCTAACCCTGTCAATGCTATACCACAAACTACTTCTTGAGCAGCAGGCTATGGCAAGGCCGCTCTTCAGCCACATTCCCTACAGCGACCCTTGGTGCAACCAGCTCTTCCACCAGTGCAGCAGTTGCCACCAACGGAGCCGTCGGCACCTCATGTCGAAGCTCTACTCACTCCCTCTATAAAGCATCCTGTACATTGCCACCTGGTGCTGGTGGACCCAACCGTGGTAAATAAATCGATGGTGGAACAACTAATTGAAATGAAGCGGGCCGAGAGGACAGATGGTGATATCATTACTTTTGATGTTTACAAGGTGCCATATCCGCCACAGTATGCCGCAAAGAGGCTCCCGCCTAGCATCAACAAACTGCCCAAATTTGAAAAGTTTGGCGGGCAGGGCTCTCCTAAAGAGCATATTGCCTACTATATGATGGTAATGGGTGATCTGGCAACAGATGAAGCCTACCTGCTAAAATTCTTCGGGTCCTCACTGACAGGCCTGGCTTTTGAATGGTATTCCAATCTGTCGGCCGGCTCTATAAGCGAATGGGCAGCTATGCAACGGGAGTTCCGGGAGCGGTTCCATGTTACTGAAAGAGAGGTCACACTGGCCGAGCTGTATGCCTCCAGGCAAAGACATGATGAGTCAGCCCTGGAGTACATCAAAAGATGACGGAATCTCAGTATGGGATGCAGGCGGTCGCCACATCCAGAAGATGCGGTGCAGATATGCAAGCAGAGCCTGAGGTGAGAGATCCTCGGGAAGCTGATCGGAATAGAAATACGATCTTTCGACCGGCTAAATAATGTGGTCGCGGAGATTGAAGCCTTCATCTCCAGCTCTCCCTCTACTCCGGCTACTACAAACCATAAGGGCAAGTCTATTGACAAGTGGCCATCGCCCAAGGAAGTTCACACAATTGATTTCAAAGTGTTCGCTCAATAAGAAGAAAAGGAGGAAGGAATTGCCAACCCGCCTCCTGCTAAGCTAGCTGAGTAGCAAGAAGTCCTGTCCTTACGGGCCAATATGAAAAAATTCTACTCTTTCCCCAAGGAGAGGACTCGAGTCCTCTTCGAATGGGCTGTCGCAAACAACAACGTTACTCTACCAGAGCCGAAGAGACCAGAAGATGCTAGAAAGAAGGATCATCCTCGCTTCTGCCCATATCACCAGATGGTTGGGCACCCTATTAAAGATTATTATGTCTTTAAAGATGCTATTGAAAAGCTAGTTAGGAGAGGGGAGCTACAACTGGGTGACTATAAGGTGGACCCTCCTCGCCCGCATGAGCTACCTGCTATGGAAAGAGCAATCAATATAGTGTCTCTATGCCAGTTGTTGTCTCAAGAGACAACCAGAGTTAGCATTGCACACCAGGTGCCAACTACAAAAAGGCAAGAGAAGAATAAGCCAAGAGACAGAGGGAGCGGCATTGTACTCTCCTGTAACACACTATTGGCCTTGCCCAGTGCGAGTCGAGCTGCTGAAGAAGATGATAAAGAGATATATTACACGCCACTGAGGGGAGGTCGAGCTACATCACCTATCTCTCACCGTCAACCCCAGGAAGGGTGGGGGCATCCTCCACCACCTCCTGAAGAAGCATGCTATTATACCCCTCATCAACATGAGGGCATAGCGGCAAGAACATCCACTCATACAGAACCATACGTGTCCCGTACCGACAATAAAATGCTGCTAGTCCCACCTGGAATCAGCACGGGAAATAGCACTCCCATCTCCTACCAAGCTAACTCCGCTCTGATGATGGAGCTCTATCAGAAAATACAAGAAGTGGAGACACTAAGAAAAAGATTGACTAAGATGGGCTTACTCCTAGTCACACTCGGGCAGGCAGGACCCTCATCCGAAGCCCTACAAGGTGGCGCTAAATCATTTGAAGCCTCACTGCAACCAGCTATGCCCCAGTCAACACAAGGCCACGACGGGAACACCCTCCCGCGGCAGCTATACCACGCGGCCCCCGCGTACCCCTCAGCTCTCCAGGCACGTCAGGGGGCAGCTTCTACACCTCATGCAATGCTGCCTCTACAATCAGCTAGCTTGCTCCGGAATCTAGCGGCGACAGCCATAACAAATTAACAAGCCAGTAATGGAACAGGCAACTGAGATAAAATCTGCTGAGGAAGAAGTCACCGAAGCAAAGTTATATATGATCCAACAAAAAGATGATGAGTCTACTTCGGACTACATTCAACGCTGGAAGAGTCTCAGTGCGAGATGCAAACATCCGCCAAGCTGCAAGGACGCTGTCCAGCTATGCAAGCGCAATCTGAGGAAAGAGATCCTGCAAAGGGTAATTGGCCTCGAAGTCAAATCCTTCGAACAATTAGAAGATGTGGCAATTGAAATTGAAGCATTTCTGGCCAAATACTGCCCGGCTTTTACTCCTCCAATTCAAGAGCACAAGCTAATTAAAGAACAACAGGCACCAGAAGAAATAGAAGCAGTTGACTTCGTAGCCTTCGAGCATCAGTGGAGGAAAGCACAGGAGACTGCTGGCTCCTCCTCTACCAGGGTTGCTGAACAAAAACCCCCTTCACTAAGGGCAAGAATGAAAAGACCATACTCATTCCCGCAAGACAAGACCCAGCTGCTGTTCAAGTGGGCCCTTGAGTACAAGAAGGTCATCCTCCCAGAGCTCAAGAGACCAAATGATATCGAAAGAAAAGATGACCCTCGGTTTTGCCCCTACCATCGGAAGAGGGGACATCTCATCGAGGACTGCTATATATTCAAAGACATCATGGAAGACTTAGTCCAAAGTGGTGAATTACAACTTGGAGAATATAGGGTGGACCCACCTCGCCCTCACCCGATGCCCATTTTCAAGATGACGGCTAACACAGTTTACGTATATCAATCGGGATGGTACACCTTCTGAGATGCATCCTGAGCTCCCTCCATTGTGGCAAGAGGCCGATAAAAATGCAATTGTTGAACCATCTCTGGGGCAACTACTGAAGATCAAAATAGAAATAAACCTAAGAATAAAAGAAAAGATGCTACTTTATCGCTCGATGTGCTGCCCTCTTTATTCAAGCCATCAGCTCAAGAAAGGAGTCCACTCATATCAGGGCCAACTGCAAAATGATAAAGATGCAGGGAAGAATCTCATTCCAAATGAAACGACCCGGCACGACACAGCCACTGCTCTACATGCTCCAGCACACATGGAAGCATGCTCAACCCTTTAAGGGAGAAGTACTCCCGCCCTCCACCCGCACCTCACTCTGCATAAGAAGGGGCAACTGAATAAACAACTGTCAAATGGGGCTAGTTCACCCGGGAGACACCTGATAGCATAGTCCTTCTTGGAGCCAATAGAAATTCTATTTCAACACACACTTGACATGGGGGCAAGAATGAAAAGATGCTCAGCTGCAATCAAGCTCTGAGGTGACGCTGGGCACATCAAGACTCTATTCCTCGCTCGGGGGCTGCCAACAAAAGAGAAGAGGGTGGAGTCCAACAGTCGGATTTCCCTGCTACTGTCTGCCTACACAACTGCTCGTGAAGCGAACAAGCTACCCAATGAAAAGACATGCTTTGAACAACTCATCTTCAGCTATCCACCCCAGCTTGGGGGCATTAAAAGGGAGAATGAACTCTCCGACTACCCACCCCAGCATGGGGGCATCCAAAGCTAAAAGAAGAGAGAACGGGATTATTCAGGGCACACCAACATCCCACCGTGAACTGGACAACCCGTTGTAGATGTTAACTGTTCGACAAGCTCGACTGCTAAAGATTTCGAGCTCCTCGCTTAGAGGACCCATTTGCTGCATTTCATTCAATGTTAGAACGGGATTCCTCCTTATCCTGCGAAATGCTTCCCATTAGTCCCACCGGGATTGACCCTATAACCCCAGTGTGGAACCCACATTCATAACCAATACATCCTTGCCATCCTTTGGCATTCCATCGCAACAGCTACATAAACACGCTAAAAGATACCAAACTTGTCCCACTGGGCTCATAAATCCTTTCCCTTGGCCTGAGGCACTCCGCCCTCGCCGAGCTCTTAGACTCCGCCCTCGCCGAGCTCTTAGACTCCGCCCATCAAGTTCTGTCGAGTTGAGTCCATAAGTTTTTTTCCTCGGTGCAAGGCACTCTGTCTGCGTTGAGCTCTTAAGTACTGCCACCAATCTAGGCCCATAAACGTTTTCCCTCTGGCTCAAGGCACCCCGCCTTGGCCGAGCTCTCAGATGTTAATCCCTAGCCCCACCGGCACTATAACAAAATAGTCAAATCCATCAATAGTCCCACCAGACGACCCAACCCGCGCTATGGGTTGGTCTGTACCAGGAGTACTTTTGGAGGGTACCATTCTTAGCCCTCATCAGCCGTCTAGGTTTTACCCTTGGCCTAGACCCCACGTCTTCGCTGAGTTGCTTGATTTTGGCGATCTGTTGAGTCAATGCCCATTTATATATCCTGCCCTTGTTCTAGACATGCCGTCCGAGCAAGGTTTGTTGATTCTGACATCTCGTTGGGTCGACGTCTATATTCTACCCTTGCCCCAGACACGCCGTCCAAGCAAGGTTTGTCGGTCTTGATATCCCGTCAGGTCGACGTCTACATTCTACCCTTGTCCCAGACCTACCGTCTGAGCAAGGTTTGTCAACTCCGACATATTTTCAGGTTGGCATCTACATTCTACCTTTGACGCAGACCTCCCATCTGGGTCAGATGTATGGGTTGTCTTTGACAGTCTGTCGAGCAACATCAATTCCAGATTGCTTCCAAGTTCGACATCCTACCAGGATCCGCTATCCTATCTTCTGGCCTATGACGTCTAGTCGAAGCCAGCTATCCTTGTTTGCAAGCCCAACACCCTATCATATATTTCAAGTATCTCATTTTTTGACTCGTCCACCTCGGCTGAAGCCCACTACCATATATCTCACAACTTCCAACTATTCTATTCCCCGACTGAGCCATGACAACCGAAGTCACTTTTATACATTTTCAGTCATTCCATCATCCGGCTAAAGCCGCTATCATACTTTGTTAATTGTCTCATCCTCCGGCTCAGCCATCTTGGCCAAAGCCGCTATTACAATTCTTTAGCTATCTCCTCTTTCGGTTTAGCCATCTTGACTAAAGCCGCTATCACAATTTGTTAATTGTCTCATCCTCCGGCTCAGCCATCCCGGCCAAACTCGCTATTACAATTCTTTAGCTATCTCCTTTTTCAGTTTAGCCATTCCGGCCAAACCCGCTATCATAATTTGTCAGTTATCCCATCCTCCGACTCAACCATCCGGGCCAAAGTCGCTATTACAATTCTTCAGCTATCTCCTCTTTCGGTTTAGCCATTCTGGCCAAAACCGTTGTCACAATTTGTCAGTTATTCTATCTGTCGGCTTAGCCATTCCGGCCAAAGCTGCTATCATGATTTTCAACTACTCTACCTGTCGGCTTAGCCATTTCGGCCAATGTTGCTATCATAATTTTCGACCATTCTATCTTTCGGCTTAGCCTTTCCGGCACTTAGCTATTTTAGGCCAAAGCTTGCTATCAGGGGTCATCCACCCATCCCATTGCAATAATCAATGCAATGCAACGGCCTAGACCTGTCGTCGAAGCCCGCTTCCCTTGATTATGACTATTCAATCCCTCTCTCCTCAATTTCAACTCACATTCCATCCTCCTGGATGTCGGCTTGGAAGCCCGCATCCCTACAGCATGTGATTACTATCCTATCTTTTAGCTTGGCCATTCCGGCCAAAGCTATTACCGTAATTTTTAGCTATCTTATCTTCTGGCTTGGCCATTCCGGCTAAAGTCCACTACAATCAACTCCAGCTATATCACTGTTCTGGCTCTTGTAGCATGCTATCCCGCTACCTTCTGGCTTTTACAGCCTACTATCCTGGCTCTTGTAGCCTGCTATTTCTGACTCTCTTAGCCTACTGTTCCTGGCTTCTATAGCTTGCTATCCTGGCTCTTATAGCCGGCTGTCTCTGGCTCTTGTAGTGCTATCCCTGGCTTCTATAACATGCTATCCTGGCTCTTGTAGCCTGCTGTCTCTGGCTCTCGTAGCCTGCTATTCCTGGCTTCTACAACCTGCTGTCCTGACTCTTGTAGCCTGTTGTCTCTGGCTCTCATAGCCTGCTATTCCTGACTTCTACAGCCTGCTGTCCTGGCTCTTATAGCCTACTGTCTCTGGCTCTCGTATCCTGCTATTCCTGGCTTCTATAGCCTGCTGTCCTGGCTCTTATAGCCTGCTGTTTCTGGCTCTTGTAGCCTGCTATTCCTGGATTCTACAGCCTACTATCCTGGCTCTTATAGCCTATTGTCTCTGGCTCTCGTAGCCTACTATCCCTGGCTTCTATAGCCTACTATCCTGGCTCTTGTAGCCTACTGTCTCTAGCTCTCGTAGCCTGCTATTCCTGGCTTCTATAGCCTGTTGTCCTGGCTCTTGCAGCCTACTATCTCTGGCTCTCATAGCCTGCTATTCCTGGCTTCTACAGCCTACTGTCCTGGCTCTTGTAGCCTGCTGTCTCTGGCTCTCGTAGCCTGCTATTCCTGGCTTCTACAGCCTACTGTCCTGGCTCTTATAGCCTGCTGTCTCTGGATCTCGTAGTCTGCTATTCCTGGCTTCTACAGCTTGCTGTCCTGGCTCTTGTAGCCTGCTGTCTTTGGCTCTCATAGCCCGCTATTCCTATCTTCTACAGCATACTGTCCTGGCTCTTGTAGCATGTTGTCTTCGGCTCTCGTAGCCTGCTATTCCTGGCTTCTACAACCTACTGTCCTGGCTCTTATAACATGCTGTTTCTAGCTCTCGTAGCTTACTATTCTTGGCTTCTGTAGCCTACTATCCATGCTCTTATAGCCTACTATCTCTGGCTCTCATAGCCTGCTATTCCTAGCTCTCGTAGCCTCCTATTCCTGGTTTCTACAGCCTGTTGTCCTGGCTCTTATAGCCTGCTGTCTCTGGCTCTCGTAGCCTGCTATTCCTGGCTTCTACAGCCGGCTGTCCTGGCTCTTATAGCCTGCCGTCCTTGGCTCTCGTAGCCTGCTATTCCTGGCTTCTACAGCCTACTATCCTGGCTCTTATAGCATGCTGTCTCTAGCTCTCGTAGCATGCTATTCCTGGCTTCTACAGCCTGCTGTCTCTGGCTCTCGTAGCCTGTTGTCTCTGGCTCTCGTAGCCTGCTATTCTTGGCTTCTACAGCCCGCAGTCCTAGCTCTTAAATCCTACTGTCCTGGCTTCTATAGCTTGCTATCCTGGCTCTCACGGTCTGCTATCCTGGCTCTTATAGCCTGCTATCTCTGGCTCTCGTATCCCGCTATTCTTGGCTTCTACAGCATGCTGTCCTAGCTCTTGTAGCCTACTATCTCTGGCTCTCATAGCCTGCTATTCTCGGCTTCTACAGCCTGCTATCCTAGCTCTCATAGCCTGCTGTCTCTCGCTCTCGTAGCCTGCTATTTTTGGCTTCTATAGCCTGCTGTCCTGGCTCCTATAGCCTGCCGTCCCTGGCCCTCGAGGCATGCTATCTTGGCTTTACGGCCTGCTATCCTGCTATCTTGGCTTATACAGCCTACTATCTCACTATCTCCGGGTCCATGTGACCTACTAGCCTGGCATTTTTCAATATCCGTGCATCTCTTGGCCTTGACATACCGTCAAAAGCCCATTGTCTTGCTACCCTTTTGGCTTAAGCCTACTTCAACAATGACCATCATGTCCCACCGTGATGATTGCTACAACTCAATGACTTGGGCTCCCTTTGAAGCCTACTTTCCTACTACCGCTAGGTCTGCATATCCTATTCTCCTATTATCTCTTGGCTTTTACAGCCTGCTTGCCATGTTACTTTCGGCTGTCATAGCCCGCTTCCCTTGCCAATTGCCGGCTTCTGTAGTCCACTTTCTATATTCGGGTTGGACTCCCTGTCAAAACCCGCTATCCGTTCCTGGCCAAGACACCTTGTTGAGGCCTACCACCCCATTTTAATCCAGGTTCATCATCTGAATAAAACGGCTCTCATCAGCCAGTGCCAACCCCCTTCATCCCGCCGGGACTTGCTACATAAAGCCATTTTTTCATTATTTTGTTATCAATTTTGCTTACTTTTGAATAACTAACCTACAGGTATTCGCATCAGGCGCTTGAACAAATAAATGGATATATAGTGACATATACATATATGCATACATATAAAATAAAAAAAGAGAAAGAAAGAAGAAAAAATTGCATGCTTTCAAATTTTGAGTGTTTGTTGGCCCTACTTGCATGCTTGCTTATACTATAAGATAACACACCTCCTTCAATTTCCTAGGACCACATTTCCTTGCTAAATAAAGCGGCCAGATTCTAAGCATGTATGCGCCACGGCATACACTAAGGGATGAAAAGCCAATATTGGCTGAGTGCATGAGTCTAGTGGAAAAGTCATAGCTGTGTCTCTAACGCAACTCGTGAGATACACCCAAAGCAAAACTCCTACACTTTGCACCACAATGTGTTCATCGGTCTCTTATCATAGGGATGCTAGAAGGTTCTTCCTAATACTTTATGGATGCTTAAACTTCTGCACTCACATGAGGGGTAATCATGAGGAAAAAAGCTGCCTTCCCCCAGTTTAAAAAAAGGGGGGGAAAGAAGAAGAACAATAGATAGGATGAATCTTAGTAGTCGGGAATCCCCATTGAGACACATGAGGAGACTCGCGTCGAACGGTAAAGTCCATAATAAAATTGCTATAAAGGGTGAATCCTAGTAGCCGAGAATCCCCATTGAGAGACATGCGGAGACTCGCGCTGAACGGTGAAGTCCGTAATAAAACTGCTATAAAGGATGAATCCTAGTAGCCGGGAATCCCCATTGAGACACACGAGGAGACTCGCACCGAACGGTAAAGTCCGTAATAAAATTACTCTAAAGGATACATCTTAGCAGTCGGGAATCCCCATTGAGACACATGAAGAGACTCGCGCCGAACGGTGAAGTCCGGAGCTGGGAATAAGCTATGGGGGTTGTGCGAAGCTACCGAAAATCGAGAACCCCAACTGTGTGTGTAGACGCTAGAGCAATACTCTAATGTTATCTAGAACATCTGCGTATCCCTACGTCGGAGATTCGCTGCTCACATACTTGCACTATCACACTATAGAGAAGTAGCCTCGGGTGTAGATCGTGGCTTACGCTGTGCACATATTCTATGCGATGTCCTCTCTGCGCATGCACATCTTCCTTAGTTGTGCCTTGTGAGCCGCACTTTGTCTATGAGTCACAGGCATTGTCCTTGTTCTATCCCCGATATAGGGGAGCTATTCTATATATCTAGCTTATGCTTGCTGTTGAATGCCTGCATGCTCGCATGAACAAAAAGACACGCTTCCAAATGGGCTGCACCCGTAGGCCCCGCTCGCTCGTCCCTTATTCGTGCCACCTACGGGTGGGGGGCATTTGTTGACACATAAAAAAAATACATATATACATATATATACATATATATACATATATAACAATAATAATAACAAAAATATAAAAAAAAGAAAAGAGAAAAGATATAACAATGATAATAAAATAATAATAAAACTATAAGATAATAACAATATAAATAATAATACTAACATATTTCATCTTATAATATTTCTTATGTTTCAGGAGATAGAAGATCGTCGATGACATTGGGAATGGGCCACCCATGGCCCATCAACCACCAAGGTGAAAGTGCCGCCGAGGCCATGGTCAGGCCCATCTGAAGCCAAAAATAGAAGAAGGCGATAGCGCCACAACTTGGGGCGCGCCGAGAAGGCCTGGCACCGATGGCGCCTCCCCACCCTTTTCACACGCCTCAGCCGCCGTATGAAGAGGCTCCATCCTCTATAAAAAAGATGCTTCGAGCACAAGAAAGCCCCGAGCCGGCGAGCAACATAGGTAGCGGATCAAAAAAAAGAGAAGAAGAGACAGACAGAAGAAAAGAAGTGGAGCGAGAGCTTTAAAAGAGAAGAGAGCCCGTAAAGAGAAGGAAGAGCAGAGGTAGGGGTGCTACCGCCGTCGTCCGACGCCCCATTCGGGGCTACAGTCCCCTTCCCTTGGTTCCCTCTCTTCTCTGTTTTATATGCTCGTTTGTGCTTGCGAGTCTTGTAATATCACGGCCTCTTAAGGCTTCTGTCTGTATCCTAGCGATGCCTGATTTTATATGAATGAAAGAGATATATTGATGCATCTGCTCATGATAAGAATTCCTTTTTTATTATATATGTGTTGCCGTAATCAAATCCCCTTGATGTTCATCCGTGTACTCCCATCATTCTATCTCGAATTTCTATAGCTCCGATTTGCATTTCTTTCATTTAACCCTGGGCGATGGTCTTATGGCTGCTACGACTTCGTAGAGATAGTGGGAGTATTATCCCATCTATCAATGACATTCGTGATGGCATTACTACGCTCCGGAGATATTAAGTCCTGGCACTTACTCCTTGAGTTCTACCACGAATAGTTGAAGTTATTTACCTCTGATAAGGTGGGAGCCCGAGACAGCCCATCTCGTGGCCTTCCCATCTCCCAAATCATGAGGAAAAGCAATTTGCCCGGCTCTGATATGGTGTTTGTGTTCTCCAAATAGTTTTCTGTTCACTCGGAAGAGCTCAAGCCCGATAGCTTGTATGGAATCCTAAACCCAAAAAAAACCCTTTCACCTAGCCTCCGCGCCAATAGCTCTCGGCGTCAATCCCGCGCCGATTGCCTCCCATGCCGGGACTCCTTTTTGTTTTCGCGCCGAGTGCATGAGCCTATGCTGATTGCATTGCCGCGCTGATACCCCTTTTAATTCCCGCATCGAGCACAGGTGTTTCGTGCTGGCCGCCAGGGACGTTATCTTCTTTCCATTTTTATTTCTTTATGTGTTGTCTACATGCATAGGATGATTTTATTGCAGGGCTATGGCCCACGTGGTGCACTGATTTCACGAAAGTCAGTTGAATATATGAAGCTTTATCAGTGCATGGCTTCCCATAATAGCGTCTGTTCACGTAATGTTCATTATCCCATATTTCATGCTGCATGCATAAACCTGCCACGTTCTCTCTTCTTGTTTTAAGCCTTCACCCGCTGATTGCCCCTTTCACGTTAGTGCATGTTGCGTATGCAAACCAACACACCCATCCACTAATCATATTCATTCTACGTTAATGCTTCCTTGGGCTCACCCATGCTTAAACATGCACAGTGAGTGTGTGCACTAATAAATCCCCAATGGGCCTTCTGATCATCATTCTTTATTTGGCCATGCATATGTTCATATATATATATATGTATATATGTATATATATACATGAATGTAAGAATAAACACATGCTTTTTTATGAATCAATTCTATTGGGCCATTCGTACTCAATTCTGTGAGAGTCGGAGGAGCTATATCAACGGGGTTTTACCCCTACATTTATTTCAATTCGTGTTTCGGGTTTCAGGTTTCTGATTTCCCTCTTTCATCCCGCCGGGCCACGGAGTTCTGCCACTGCATGTTCTCCACTGGTCCCTTTAGGGGAATATTAATGAGACGCCATGACCGTGCATATTGTCCCGCTGAATTTTGATCCTCTTGGATCTCGGGCTACGCCCATCTTTCTTTTGGCTTCCATCTTGGCACTCCGTGGATGGATGTCCTATACTCCCCCTTTGGCACAGTCCAAAATAAGGGGAGATGCTGCCAAAATTCATTCACGATCCTCGCTTTGTCATATAATCTGATGTTTTCGTTAAACTGATGAATTAACTCCCTACTGTGTGGCAGAGACCTGAGACAGTCTATCTCATGGCCCTCTGTCTGCCATGCAAAGGGAACATGATGATGATTATGAGATCTCCCGTTGACATAGTCACATGGTCTCCCTAGACCTTATGTGGATAAATTTATCCTCCCCTTTCAGCTTACCCAAACATCAACGCCAGAGCCCAAGAATCAATCTTTCAAGAAACCATTGGAACCCCTGCTCCCCCGGGATGATCTGTCTATAACTGGTCTTCAGTACCCTCTAGCCTTCTTAAACCCACCAAAATCCATAACCTCACAAAGCCCTCAAAATACCTAAAGAAATCCCTCCTGTCGGTGCCAGATGGCCTCCCGGCGCAGCCCTCTCTCGGCGCGAGTTCCGCGCCGAGTGATGGGCGTGCCAAGGACTGGTCAGCCACCTAGGTGCGCTGACCGGCTATACTTCAAACCCCCAGGCCGATGCCCCCTTGTGCTCGCTGCCGCGCCGAGGCCGGTCGCCCTGAGACCCAACCGTGTCGGTTTGCCTTCGCACCGGTTCCCATCCGTGCCGGTTCATCCCAGCGTCGACTATTATTCAAACACTCAACTTCCCAGCAACCTTAATGAGCCCTAAACTTAGTCTAAACCCAATGTCCCAACCCCATTAGCCTTCATGCCAACCTTCATCATATCATGGGGAATCATGGTTCTTCATCCAAGTTTAAGGGAGATAAATTAATGGGGTTTTACCCCCACATTATACCGTTTGACCGTAATGTTTTCTTCTAACCCTGCTGACTCTTGGAGTTCTGCCACTGCATGTCCTCCAATGGTTTCTTAAGGGGATATCAATAAATACCATGATAATGGACATTGTCCTGTCGCATCTCGATCCTCTTGGATCTCGGGCTACGCCCATCTTTCTTTTGACGTCTATCTCGGCACTCCGTGGATGGATGTCTTATATTCCCACTTGGCATAGACCTAGATAAGGGGATATGCTGTCGGATTTCTCCCGTATATTAGTATCATATCTGGTTTTGCATAATCACATGCATCTCCTATCCTACGAATGAATGAGCATACCTATCATATTGGTTTTGCCCCTGGGACCCTTCTACTTTGGCGATTAATCAAGGGTTGTCCTTCTTTGGAAGGACGTAATTAACGTCATAGCCTTTATGGTATGACGGACTTCTGGTCCCGACTGACCAAGTCAGATCGAGCGCATAATAAATTGTCACTCTGGTGACTGGCACGCCTAATAAAAATAACTAATAAATCAAATAAATCAAATAAATAAATAATAAAATAAATAAAATAAAAGATCTTCCATAAAGCGGTAGACAGTTTGCCGTTGGTGTTGGCAACAATTACCAGGGGGCCTTCCATTTCATTTTCTGAGTCAGAATTGGGGCCCCCAGGGCATGACAGATGCCGCTCTGCATTACTATTTCCTTAAACAAGGTGGCAATTGAGTCGGCCCTTGTGGACACAGGAGCATCGATAAATGTGTGTCCATTAAGTACACTGCGTGCCTGCAATATTTCAGAAGACATTCTTAGGCCAACGCCAACCATGATTGTGGCTTATGATAACTCCAGACGAGCTTGCCACGGGGTCGTGTCAGTTCAGGCCGAGCTAGGGCCTTTGGTAATGGACGTAGAGTTTTATGTACTGGACATAGACTCGATGTTCAAGGCAATTCTGGGTCATCCATGGATAGATAGTCTGAATGCTGTGCCCTCAACTGCCCACTAATGCCTTAAGTTTCCATTTCAAGGTCGGGTGGTTAAGGTGAAGAGTATCTCCACGGTCCAGTCTGTTGATGCAATTGCAGACAAGATTCTTCCTACTTTATGGCCGAGCAACAGGCCAGTTCTTTCTGTTATGGACTTAAACTACTCATGGGCATATGCGTCACGTAAGCCCGCCACTGCACTGACAAATGTTAAATTCAAGTCCAAGATCAGAGATTCAAAAGGGTGGCACATGATTTTGAAGTTAGGCTATCAGCCGGTCATGGGCCTCGGCGCACAATTACAGGGGCGGACTAATCCCGTCCCCATGGGCAGGAAGATGAGCCGGAGGGGCCTTGGTTACCGAGAGTCGGCACAATCTATGCTGGGAGATTCTGGGCCACTGACGTGGGATTACCGTCAACACTTCGTAAAAGGCCCGTTGCAACCTGGTACTTTGAAGAAGCCGCCGTCCTGTTCTAATGAGAAGACCGACGCCACTTATGTTGCTGCTGACCCACCACCGCCACTGAAGGGGATGGTGGGTGACATGGAAGATTTTTGCAGTTGTCTTGAGAAGCTGTTCCATGAAGGAGAAGTTCGTCCAAAGAAGATGGAGATGCAGTTGGTGAAGCATTCTCCGACTGAGCTAGTTCACCGGAGGCCGCGGGAAGTGGGGAGCTCCATCACTACCTTTTCTTTGTCCCCGTCCGGTCTTGCCTCCTTGTTTCAGCAATTGGGGTTCGTTCCCCGTTCCCCTCCGATTATGGTCGACCCGTACTTTACGGAAAGATCACTTGAAGTTCTATTTGTTCCTTGTGCATGTGGGTGCTGCCCAGTCGTTGACTTATCAACACTATTTACTCCTCCCTCCCCCACTGCCAAACTCCACGATATGAGGTTTTTATCTTCCGACCCATTCTTCGATTGCATTTTCCCCTCTCTGTTTCCCATGCAACTTCCTCCTTCCCCGTCCTCCTCTTCCTGTTGCGTGATCTCCTCCGACTTCCAAAAAAAATGCCAATTTTAAAACGGAGGTTTCAATGGAGGATTATGCTATTTTCTGCCCATCTTCCCAGGGGCATGAGACCCCTGCTCCTTTCCCAGTAGATTTCTTGTCTTCTAAGTTAGATGTACATTCTGCAAAGTCTCCTAGGTTGGTAGAGTCAGTTGGGGTAGAGTCTAGCTCTAGTGTTATCAGCCCGTCCACGTCTGCGGTGCACCCCGTGATGCGCCATTCTAAATCCGTGCCAGATAGGTTTCTGCAAGATTTAGCTCAGAGATGTCATGCCCTTCTCAAATGCCCTGAATTTTTTTAGACCACCATAGTCTTAGAGGATGATGAGGAAGTAGAAGGGGTGTGGAGCAATGACAGATTAGGTGTATACAAAGTCATAAATGAGAAGGACCCAGTCGAGGACAAGGAAAGCGATGTGGATGACATTGCCGATCTATATGCCCAAGGTTTGAAGAGATTTGACGAACCGTCGACGGCAATGGATGAACCCACTAAAGAGATCAACCTGGGGACGGAAGAGGACCCCAAGCCCATAACTATTTCTGCTAATCTCCCTCCTCAGGTAGAAGAGGAGATAATCAAGGTTTTGAGGGAGTACATTGACTCTTTTGCCTCGTCCTATGAGGACATGTCGGGTCTTGACCCCACTTTGGTTGAACATCGACTTATTCTTAAACCAGGGGCAACACCCGTTAAACAGAAAGCAAGAAGGTTCCACCCCCAAATGGCCTTGAGGATAAAAGAGGAAGTCGATAAATTGTATAAGGCCAGGTTTGTTAGAGTGGTATTATATCCGCAATGGGTGGCGAACATAGTCCCGATAATGAAGAAAGATGGAAAAATTCAGATTTGTATCGATTTCAGGGACTTAAATTTCCCGCTTCCTCACATTGACGTGTTGGTGGACAACACAGCTGGGTATGAGGCCCTTTCATTTATGGATAGATATTCTGGTTATAATCAAATCTGTCTTGCTCCCGAGGACCAAGAGAAGACCTCTTTCACCATGCCCTGTGGCACGTACTGCTATGTGGTTATGCCGTTCGGATTGAAGAATGCAGGTGCCACGTACCAGCGGGCAATGATGGCCATCTTCCACGACATGATGCATGTGTACTTGGAAGCTTACGTGGATGATATCCTAGTGAAGTCGAGGTCCAAAGAAGAGCACCCCGCCATTTTAGCCAAGGTGTTGCAAAGGGCTAGGGAGTACAAACTGAAGATGAATCCAAAGAAATGCGTATTCGGAGTTGCATCAGAGAAATTGCATGGGTTTATAGTTAGGAAACGGGGGATTCAGATTGATCCGAATAAAGCAAATGCCGTTATGGAGATGCCGCCATCTAAGAACATCACTGAACTCAGAGGTTTGATTGGGCGTCTGTAGTTTATTAGAAGATTTATATCTCAACATTCGCAGAGGTGTCGCCCATTCTATGAATTATTGAAGGCGGGATCCAAATTCGAATGGAATAAACAATGTCAAAAGGCCTATGAGGATCTTAAGGTTTACCTTTCTAATCCCTCGGTTCTGCAACCTCCTGTCCCTGGTAAACCCCTGATTTTATACATTTCTGTAATTGAGGACTCCCTAGGAGCTGTCCTGGCTCAGGTGGACGATGAAGGAAGGGAAAGGGTAGCATACTATCTGTCTAGATTGTTCAATCCTGCTGAATCTAAGTATACTGCCATGGAGAAGACTTGTGCAGTGCTAGTGTGGGTAGCTCAGAAGCTCAAACACTATTTCCTTGCCCACGAGGTTAAGCTGATCTCTAGAATGGACCCAATCCGTTATCTCTTAGAAAAACCTATCCTTTCTAGTAGGTTAGCTCGCTGGCAGAGCTTCCTTTCTCAATTTGATATCACCTTTGTTGTTCAGAAAGCGATCAAGGGATATGCGATTGCTGAACATCTCGCTCATTCTCCAATCCCTCACACTGATTCAATCCAGGACGAGTTTCCTGATGAACACTTGGCTGTAATCACTCATCTTCCTTTTTGGTCTCTTCATTTAGACGGTGCTCTCAATTCTCAGGGCCGTGGAATCGGTGCCATTCTCCTTACTCCGGAAGGGGTAACCATCCCCATCGCTTGTCAGCTCTCTTTTCCTGCCACGAATAACATAGCCGAGTTTGAGGCTCTCCTTGCTGGCCTGAAGCACGCCTACCTCATGGGCGCGCGATACCTAAACATCATAGGAGATTCTCAATTGGTGCTGTGTCAAGTTCTGTCAACTTACCGCACTCGTGACCCCACACTTAAGCCTTATCAAGATTTGGTCACGCTCTTGGCTAGATAGTTCTGGAAGCTCATCTACATTCATACTCCTCGCTCTCAGAATATCCTTGCTGATGCATTGGCATCACTTGCTTCTTCCCTTTCCTTCCCGCTTAGTCGTTCCACCGAGACCATTGTGGTTCAGCGGATGGACGCTTCCTCTCTCCAGGATCCTTGGTTCGATAACCTTAGGAAGGCTGTAGAGAAGAAAGCCGAGAAGGAAGATTTGAAAGAAGTTTCATTTACTGAGCTTGAGGAGATTATAGAAGAAGAGGAATTGCCGTGGTATCACGAGATAGAGCAGTATTGCAGGGATGGTTCCTTTCTCGAGACGGCAACTGCTGAGCAGCGTATGGCCATTAGGAGAGTCACCGCCAGATACACGATTGTTGCTGGAGAATTGTACAGGCGGGCTCTCAATGGAGTTTTAATGAGGTGTTTGGATGACGATGAGGCTTAGAAGGTAGTGGAAGTCGCTCACTCCAGTGAGTGCGGAGGGCATGTAAATGGGCAGGCGTTAGCGAATAAGATTATTAGGCAGGGCTATTACTGGCCAACCCTAGAAGAAGACTGTTCCACCTTTGTCCGTAGGTGTCTTCAATGGCAGCTTCATGCCGATAAAATCCATGTTCCGGCTTCTTCTCTTCATCCTCTTTCTGCTCCTTGGCCATTCTCGATGTGGGCCTTTGATATCGTTAGACCACTTGGTGACCCTAATGCTCAAGTTAAACAGAAATCTTTCATTCTGATTGCTACGGAGTACTTCACCAAGTGGGCGGAAGCTGAAGCTTATGCATAAATCAAAGCCACCACGGTATGCCGCTTCATCCTCAAGAATATCATCTCACGGTTTGTAGTGCCAAGTGATATCGTCACCGACAATGGACCTCAATTCGTTTCTCAAGAACTTTGGGACCTCTGTAAGAAATTTAATATTTCATTGCACTATTCATCACCATACTACCCTCAAAGTAATGGCCAAGCAGAGGCCACAAATAAAACCCTTCTTAAAATCATTAAGAAAACATGCGAGTCACACAAATTTGCTGATTGGGCCGACAAACTGATAGAGGCTCTATGGGCTTATCGCACCTATGTCCGTACTCCCACGGGGTAAACTCCTTTTTCTCTCACCTATGAGATGGAGGCGGTACTCCCGTACGAGATCTTCATCCCTTCCCTAAGAGTGCAGCTAGACAAAGAACTTAATCTCGACGAGCGTCGAGAGGCGTTGCTAGTCCAACTAGAACTCTTGGATGAGAAGAGACTTAATGCAGCCAATCATGTCTCAGTTTATCAAAAACGTGTCTCACGGTATTTTCAAAAGAAGGTTATCGAAAGGAAATTTCAAGTGGGTAACATAGTTTTGAAATGTAAATTTATCAGATCAGCAGGTCCTAGGTCTAAGCTGCAACCTAATTGGGAAGGGCCGTTGGTAATTAAAGAAGTCTATCCTGGTAACGCGTACCGTTTAGTTAATGCGGGCGGTAAGGAATTGCCAAATCTATGGAATGGGTTGTATTTAAAACGTTTTTATCCATAGAGTCAAGCCAGCAATGGCCCGACGGCGGGGTGTGCCTCTACTTGATCACGAAGGGGGATCCCCGGTACAACATTCACACACTACACGATCCCCTGTGGTTTGGTTTTCCCTTTTTACGCAACACCATTTCTCCCTTGGCCATGCTCAGGGGATGCGAAAATCCTTATTTTTCTCTCCTCTCGGCTAAAAATAAGGGCAAGAGATGAATAAGGGGGCGAGAACTGATCTAGACCCCCCGATAAAAGAGGTCTCAAATAGGGGCAGTCCGTTATGACCTTATTCCGTAGTTATAAGAGCAAAAAGAAAGGAAAGAAATAGAGAAAGGGGGCAAAAACTAAAGACAAAGCTAAAAGCTCATCCAAAAGCTCGTAGCTCGAAAGTCTAAATGATGTGAGACGAGGTCGAGGAAGGACTTCAAACTATCAGCCGGAGAGCAGGAAGGCGAGGTGACTAGAGAAGAACGGAGGAGCTCGGCCGGGGCCTCACACCCATCCCCATCTCAGGGACGACGCAGTCGCGCTCTTCATTCTTCTCTGCGGTGATGGCAGTTGCAGGCGTTGCAGTTGGCACGGCGGTGATGGCGGTGGTGATGGACGACGACGGCGGTTGAACGGTGAAGGAGGAAGATCGTGGAGCTTCGATGGGGCTTCACACCCGTCCTCTTCTCGAAGACGATGCACCGGAGCTTCACGGACGACCTCCATGGCGGGGCGAAGTGGGGTTGGGCCTCTCACCCAGGGTTCCAAAAATCTGGAAGAACACTCATAGCCATAGCTAAACTGATTTTTTCTTCATTCTATTGATTCAAATAAGGACTACAAGACTCTTTTTATAGACTTCACAAAGAAGATCAAAGGACAAACTCTAAGACTCTTTAATACCTAGGAATATGAAAAGACACCTATGACTCATTATAACTCTCTTAAAAACTCTAAGACTCTTTAATGTCTAGAAATATGAAAAGACACATATGACTCATTATAACTCCCTTAAAAACTCTAAGACTCTTTAATGTCTAGAAATATCAAAAGACACCTATGACTCATTATAACTCCCTTAAAGACACTTAGGGATATCAAAAGACAAACTTCAAAGACCCTTATGTAAAATAAAAAAAATTACAAATATTTTAAGACGGAAGATCAAGTCTGATGTTGATGACGATCCCGTCACTAAAAGGCCCCTAAAATAATGAGACTAGGCATGGCAAGAGTGGCAGTACAGTGTCCCCACGGGACGTTATGAGCCCGGTCGTATGCGTGCCTAGAGTGGATGTAGATTCGATGACGGACACAAAGCCCCGGCGCAACAGACCAAAAATTCTTTGAAAAGGGGTGTCGTGAGAGGAACTCAAGCCCTCAAAGCCTCTATACCTATTGCCATCTTTTCTATCAAATTCCCTTTTAATTTCCAAGGAGTGGATCGTACCCCGGGTATGGCCTCGGTAGAGGCATCGTTAAGCTAAATTGGGCCCCAACTATTGTTGAGTAGTGGACAGCGGATCTAGAGGGGAGGGGTGAATAGATCTGCCCCTCTTTTCGTAATGCAACCCTCTATATAGCTAGATAAAATAAATCACAGCGGAATACAACTAGCTTAGCGACGTATAAAATGATTTGCTTAGAAATATGATTTCACAATATGGATATTGAACCTAAGCATGCATCTAAAATAAATCAATCACACAATCAAACCACAACATAAAGGATTTTAAGGTGATTCAGACTGAATCCCCAGTCCAACGTTCACCCCTCACCAAATCCGATAAGGCTCCACTAGTGCCATGCACTGAACCGTAAATCGGAAAGATCTCTGATTACCTTCCTACTAACTACAGGTAGGGACGTCAACACCACAGATCGGACAACTTCCGATTGCCTTCCTACTAACTACCGGTAGGGACGATCTTCAGTTTCAAATGTTTGAATGAAATGGAAAAAGAACAAATATGAAATCACTCAAACAAGATATAAAATATGCTCAAAGTAAAAAGATCTTGTCTGAGTTGCAGGAGCTTGAATCTGATGCTTCGATGGTGTCTTCTTCCTTGAGAGATGATCTTCCTTGAATCTCTTCTAGTTGATGAGGAAGACTATGGATGTAGCTTCGATCTTCCTTTTGATCTTCTTGAGTTGATGAAGAAGATGAAGGATGCAGCTTTATCTTCTCTTGGCTTGGGCTTGATCTCATCTTGAAGAAGCTTGAATCACTTGAGGATGAAGAAGCTTGAATCACTTGAGGATGAAGAAGCTTCTTCCCGTAGTACTGTTCATAGCTACAGTACTCGAACTCCTCTCCTTTGAACACACCCTTGTAGCCTCCCTTGAATCCCCTTGAAGCATTAGGGTTTCTAACCCGCCTTGTGTTGGTTTTATAGACTTTGAATGGTCCTTGGACATCCTTCAGACCAGATCCATAATCCATGGGGGATTTGGTGACTTTGGGGTTAAATAAATACAAGGAAATGGGCTCTTCTCGAAGTGGAAAACAAAGTCAACATTGAAGGCTCGGGGCTGGCGGTCGACCTGTAGAAGCTGGCGGTCAACCGCTACTGAGAAACGATGTAGACGGATGGTCCCTAGAATTTTCGGTTGACCGCTACTGGGCTGGCGGTCGACCGCCCCAGCCAGCAGCTCCCAGTCTGCACGAGTCTCAGTGGCGGTCGACCGCCCCTGTGCTGGCGGTCGACCGATAGCTGGGCAGACCCGGGTTTTCCCGGGTTGGTCCGTTAACCTCTTTAGATCCATCGCTTGAGTCCTTTAGCATTCCGTTCTCATCTGTGGCATCAACCTTGACTGTCTTGAAGATTTCTATTGATTATATCGCTCCTATAATCAAAATTTTGTTCCGCGGGCTCCGCCCTCGGAAACCCCCCCAAGGGGCGCTGCCCCCTTGACCCCCGCGACCTGACCGGGCAGGTCGATCCCCGCGACCTGACCGCGTAGGTCGATCCGCATGCGAGGGCGCAATCATTGAGCTTTCACTTTTGCCATTTCTACTCAATTCCTTGTCCATTCATTGGCATATCTGTCATGAACAAAACATCACGTATGTCAGTCATATGAAAGTGGAAAATAATAATGACTTATAGTGTTTAGCTATTATCAAAACCAAGAATATCTAATAACTCAAATGACCACAAGATGATGTCGAATGACCCAAACCACAGGAAAACTCAAATGATCACATGGGCACAACAACTATGGGCGGTCATTTATAACGCACATTGAACCCAGGAGACCCTATGGACATGCAAATTTGCGCGCCCGTATGTCCCGGCTAGTCCAGCATCAACAACAACGTCAACTGAAGAGACTGTGAAGAAGGGAAGGCCATCCGGACTCTCTGAATACACACACAGCCATGAAGCCATCTCCGGAGTCACGACGGTGAAGCGAAATCAACCACCAAGAGCCCCACAATTCATGGGCCTCGAAGAAAATCAGACGGACCATGACTCGTGCTCACAACGGACTCAGAAATGCACCCCTGATGGCCTTCAGCGGCACACCCCTGGCCTTCAGCGGCACGCCCCTGGCCCTCAGCGGCACACCCCCCTTTTGGCCTTCAATGGCACGCCCTGAAGCCCATTCAACGGCACGCCCTCATGGCCTTCAGCGGCACACCCTTTGAGCTTTCAGCGGTACGCCCTGTTGGCCTACAGGGGCACACCCTTGCGGCCTTCAGCGGCACACTCGCTGAGCCCGCCAGCGGCACGATGCTCAGCCGTTTCAACGGCACGTCCGGCAGACCAAATCTCACGCCCATGCCCTATGGATCTTTGGCGCGCAGTGAGCGGTTCGAGGTGTCGACCGGAGGTTGGGCCACCTAAGCTATCCCTCTGCCACCGAAGGACGGGGAGGTCAAACCCCATGATGACCCAGCACTTCCCGCCTCCGACTGTCGTGCTCGGGGACTGCCGCTGCTGGGAGTATAAAACCACTCCCATTTCAACGAAGAGAAGGGGGACACGAAGAAGAGGTACACAGAGAGAAGAGACGAACAGACACAGAGCCACATACGAGAAGGAGGAGAAGAGAGAAGAAACGGGAGGGGGCTCTGGCGTAGAGTCTTCCGATGACCACCAGGCAAAGAAAAGAGAGTAAGAGAGAGAGAGGGCTTGATGTAGCAGGGGAAAGTGGGGAAAGAGCAGTGGACGGTCGTCCCTGCTTCGATCCCCAACACTCCCTCTTCTTTTGTTCTCTTTGTCCCTCTCCCCGTTCTTTTGTTCTTTGGTTTTCTTTCTTGCCTGTAGCCTTAGCTCGGGCATGATTTGTAATGTATATGGACGGCTATGGCCCTTTGTTCCCCATGAATGAAGATCGTCCCCCTCAGTGGGTTTTTCTCTTTGTCTCGTTGGTTTGGGCCACAGTGCGCTTGATCGTCTTTTCCTTCCCTTTCCGGTGATTGTTTTCATCCCTCATGCCGACGGTTTCCTCCGGATCCGGTGCCACCCTGAATGGTTTGAGGTCACGAACCTCCTCCTGTAAAGCCCAACGCCTTCACCCGTGCCTGCCCCTTTAAGCCCTCTCCCCTCCTGTCAGGGGTCCCTGTGGGTTTGATCAGCAGGCCAACCCTTTTGGAGCCTTGCCCGGTGCGCTTGCACTTTCCCCCAGCGGCACACCCTTCTGGCACCTTGGCCGACACACCCATAGTAGCCCCCAGCAGTACACTCTCCCTTGGTGCCCCAGCGGCACACCTGGTCTCTCTCTAGCCCGATACACCCCTCAAACGCCCTATACCCGTCCTTGGCCGGCACGCCTTGGCTAACTCCCCCTCCAGTACACCCTGTCCAGTCTTAGAGGTTTCCCGTCCATCGTTTCCTCCGAGTTTTTCAAGGTTTTTTTAAGGTGTTGCCGCTCTCGGGTGCCCACCTCCAACTGTCGGGTTCCGCCACTCCATGTGGGCACGTTCCCTTTATCTCCCTTACGCCCGGGTCAAGGGGAGATACTGCCGAATTTTCGTTAGAAATAATAACACATTGAAGAGACAAAAGGAAGCAACGAACAAATAGAATAATAACACATAAAAAGGCAAAAGGATGCAACAAACAAATGGAACAACAACATATTAAAGGGCGAAGGAAAATAACGAACGAATGGAACGCTCGACGATAAAACACTCCAACAGGAATAAGACACTTTGGGCGACGTGAAAAGAATCAGATTGAACGGTGGTGTGGCGGATTAAATGCCCAACTTATAAAGAACAGGCTGTGAGGAAAGGGAGGAAAGACTTGTATAAAACTGCATAAAAACCAAAGTAAGGAAGAAAAGAAAAGCCTTAAAAGTAGTAAAGGAGGAGTGGGCCTTCATCGACACACCTGTTCCAGCCTTCGTCGGTACACCCTATCAACCCTCCAACGGCACACTCTAACAGCCCTTCAACGACACACCCTTTTGGCCCTTCAGCGGCACACTCCTCCTCAGCGGTACACTCTCCCTCCGTCTCTCTCTCTCTCTCTCACCGTCTCTCTCGCTCCCTCACCGTCTCTTTCTCTCTCGCGCTCTCACTGTCTCTTTCTCTCTCCCTCCGTCTCACCATCTCTCCTCCCGTTGTTTCTCTCTCACGCTCACCGTCTCTCTCTCTCGGCTTCCCCCATCGTCTCTCTCTCTCACCCTCCCACCTCATCTCTCTTCTCCCCACCGTCTCATCTCTTCTTCCCACCGTCTCATCTATCTCTCTGTCTCACCTCTTCTCCAACCGTCTCTCTCTCTCTCTCTCTCTCTCTCTCTTGTTCTCCCTTGAAGCCTTGGGGTTTCTAACCCCTCATGTGTTGGCTTTATAGACCTTGAATGGCCCTTGGACATGCTTCAGACCAGATCCACAATTTGTGGGTGATTAGGTGACTTTTGGATTAAAGAAACCCATGTGGAATGGCCTTTCTCGAAGTGGAATACAATGTGCAGACTTTGTGTATGCATGCAACCGGCCAATATACAGACTTTGTGTTGCAACAATCAGCCGATGTATAGACTTTGAGTTGCAGCAAATGGACAATGTACATACTCTGCGTGTGTGCTAGCAGACGATGTATAGACTTTGAGTTTGTAGCAAATGAGGAGTGCACCGGCTATGCATGGCAAGCTATGCAACTAATGTACGGACTTGTGGGTTCGCTAAGTCAGTGAACGTAGGTAAAGATAGGAATGTATAGACTTTGAATGCATGGAGCACACAGGCCACACAGACTCGGTCCGAGAATGTATAGACTTTGAGCTGATAGATGTATAGACTTAGTGTGCATGCAACTAGCCAATGTACAGACTTTGTGTTTCAGCAACTAGCCAATGTACAGACTTTGTGTTGCAGCAACCGGCCAATGTACAGACTTTGTGTGCATGCAACCAGCCAATGTACAGACTTTGTGTTGCAGCAACCAGCCGATGTATAGACTTTGAGTTGCAGCAAATGGATAGTGTACAGACTTGGCGTGTGTGCTAGCAGACGTTGTACAGACTTCGAGTTAGCCCGACACGCCCGCCAACTCCCTCCCCGGCACACTCTCTTTGCGCTTCTCTGGCGCCCTCTAACCTACCCGGTACACCCTCCATCCCCCCCTCTCCGGCACGCTCTCTCTGTTCTCGCCGGTACGCCCCCCTCTTAGCCCCCCAATGGCCCACTCTTCATTCAAAAAAATTGATGTGGCACAGCCCAAGGATGACTAAGTATGTAATGAACCACCTAGGACCTAGACCCATAAGCATACAAGCGCTCAATGATTCTCACATCAACGGGTTACTCACACGGCACACACGATCGCCCGGTGGGGCCGGAAGATGATGGCGAGGGTTCGGGGTGGGACCCAATGGTTCTAATTAACTTGGACGGCTTAGGCTGACCCCAAAGAGTCTAGAATACCCAACTTTGTGGGTGGCTGGCCCGCAGGGCGGGGGCTTAGGTGGCACTCACTCACGGTCCGCGGTGGACACTAACAAACTTAGCATGCAAGTACGGGCCCTCTTCTCACCGCCGACGAGCAATCAAAGAAATACTAAACTTACAGAAATAAGGCTACTAAGGTTAGTATCAGAAGCTTACCTGATCGGTGTGAAGACACCGATCCCGCTCGGAGACGAGGGCGCGCCGGGAGGCGAGGGTATGCACCCGATCGCCACGGCGATGTAGCTTGACCTGAAAATGCAAAGGGTACAGCACTACTCCTCTCGCAGGAGGGGTGATCTTGGGGTGGGGATTATGCTTAATACATCCAAAACTACCTCCACGCAGGGAGGGGCCTTCAGCCAGCCAAGCGGGGTGGGGAGATATGCAAAGAGAACCGACTTCCCGAGCTTCGCCGATTCTGCCTAGCTTATGTATTTCTGGACAGAGGGTCGATGTCGATGCTGCCAATAATTCCACCGAGCTCAGAATCTGATGAAACTTGCGCCAAAAGGTTGCTAATAGATTGAGGATGATGTCTGAATTTTGGCAGGAGCTCTGAAGCTGAGGGCTGTTCGGGCCAGCGACTGGAACAGGTCAGCAGCTTCTTCCTCTGGCTGGTGCAGAATTGGTACGGCAGGTTACAGAGGGTACCACGGACGCTTCTGAACTCCAAATGTGACGAGCCTGGCGGTGACGTCCTCGTGGTCGGAGTAGCTTCGAGCATGAGTTGACGGGGACCCAATCGGAGGTCGGAGGGGAGAATGGTGGTCGGATATGTGAGGACAGGTCAAACCAGGACCTGCAGGTGGCTGGCTGCAACCTTCGACAAAGAAATTAGTAACTGATAGCTCCGGTGGCCGAATGAGGTCCTTCTTCTTGGAGGTGAAAGCTAACAGGAAGTAGTCTCTGCCCTCCAAAAATGGCGCTCAGAACCTTCACGAGCTGGCCGTGGCAGCTTCTTCTTTCAGCTTCTGGTCTGCAGACTGGGACAGCAGACGCAGTTGGACGAGATCGGCTCCCCCGATCAGCTCCGACCTCGGAAGCCGGCAAAACCAACTCAGTTGGAAAGCTAACTTGCAGACGATTCCGGAGATGTAGGCCTTGCCACTTGAATCTTCGAGGGACGGTCGTGGCTGCTTCTGCAAGTCGCTGTAGTTCTGCTGCCTGAAACAGAGACAGATTAAGGGGAAGAAGAAGGTGTGGGGAAGGGGATGGCCAAGAGAGCAAGTGGTGGGAAGGGTGTCTAATGGCTAAAGGAGGGAGATGAGAGGAGTTTTAGGGGTTGTGAAGGCTAGGGAGATGGAGGTGGGAAGGGTGAAGTGGGGCTGGAGAGGGGGCTGGTCTGCTAGAGATGGTGGAGGGAAGGGGTGAGCACAAGGGAGAGAGGGAGTGGGAGGGAAGGTGGGGGCGAACTTGGCTTGAGGGGAGAGGAGGGGTGCGACCTAGGGAGCAAGGGGGGAAGGGGAGATGGGTGGGAGATTCAAATTTGGGGTCTTGGGAGAAGTGGTGTCAGCCTTGGGGAGGTGGGGTGGTGCTTAGGGAAGTGGAGGGTGGTGGGTGATGGTTGGGAAGTAGGGCATAGATTGGTGGAGGGTTGTTGGGACTAGAGGGAGAGTAAAGGAGGGTTGTGGGAAGTTGTGGAGTATTAATGGAGGTAGGTGGGAGTTGGATTTTGTTGGGTTCTGTGCGTCCCCTTGTTGTCTTTGACAATGGTTTTGATGATTCTAATATATTGTGTGTTTTATGCTTAATGGCATTTTGATGACAAACAAACTAACACGATGATCTTTTGCTTTGCAGGATTGGAATCAAATGATGAATATCATTTTGGGAGTCAAATGGCTAATGGACAAGCTTCTTACTATCCATAATTGATTTCTGTTTTACATGCCTCTCATGGATATTGATGTATTTCGGATTGAATTGTGTCTTTCAACTTGACATTTTTGATGACCTTCAATTGATGAATGGTTGTCCATGTTCTTGGTTTGAAAAGAATGTCAAAATATAAACATCTGTGTGCAGGATCCATTTTGCTCTCTAAGTCTTGGAGACATGGGAAGAATCTATTTTCTATTGAGATTCATGAAACCTTGAATTGGAAAAAGGGGCTAATGCTTGGCTATGGCTTCGACATCAACTTTGTTAACTTAGCTTCATGATGCTCACACTTGTGTTTAAATTCAATGCCATAAGATTGTAATGCTCATTCATGATATTTAAACATACTATAAGTCAATCTTGATATTCAGTTAAGGATAACTGGTTTTTCACGGTGATTTTCTAGGAAGTCTTGAAGTTTTCAAATGGGTTAATGTCTTTAACAAATCGTGTGTGTCTATGCCTTTACGTGATCTATTGAAAATTAATTGATAACCAAGGTGCTAATAATGTGATAATTTGATCTTGCAGGAAAAACAGATTTAGTGAACTCTTGGAACACAACTCATTTGAAGTTTGGAGGAAAACCAACTCTTGGTGGATTTCAACTCCAAGTCAAACAAACATTGCCATTCCACTCTAACGGAGTCGACATCACAAACCTTGAAGTCGGCTTCAACTTGAACTTTGGTCATCCTACAAGGGGGGCTTCTTGGGCACTCTCTCACTTGTGTTCAAACTTCTTGAAATGGGTCCTTTTTTCAAGTGATCATGAGAGTTTTGACTTGTGTTGACTTGATCTAGGCTATACATGATTTTTCGTGTGGATGACTTGGTTATGTCAAGGTTCTTTGAAGAAACCATGTTTTAAGTCTCATGGATGACTCTTATGCAAAACTTGCTCTCATTGTGAATATACTGTATTTAATGCTTACATTTGTTGAATGAGGTCTAAAAATGCTAACATCTTGTTTTCAATGCATATTCATTTATTTTACATGTTGAATGAGGAGGAATGATTGTTGGTTGGACACAAATTGATTTCATTCGGGTTTAGAATGAATTCCCTTGCAAATTCA
Source organism: Amorphophallus konjac (assembly GCA_022559845.1). Lineage (NCBI taxonomy): Eukaryota > Viridiplantae > Streptophyta > Magnoliopsida > Alismatales > Araceae > Amorphophallus > Amorphophallus konjac. The sequence goes on along the minus strand of CM040129.1, from coordinate 11,053,494 downwards.
TCATGATGTTTTAGTTATATGCAAACTAGTTTATTTAACTTGCTTTTGATCATTTAATTTCATGTTGAATGGTTGAATTCATTGGGTTGCATGTTTAGAACTTTATATGACCTTTTGGAATCACTTTTTGATGTTTGGAGTTGATTGGGTCGACCCCCCACACTGGATGGGTCGTCCCCTGGGCAAAACAGGGAGCTTTTAGCTCCTGGTCAGAGATGGGTCGACCCCCCTGCACAGATGGGTCGACCCATGTTAAACAGAAGCTTAAAACTGCTTCTGGCAGCAAGTGGGACGTCCCACTTGCCTAGATGGGACGTCCCATCTACGGTTCGCAGCAACGCGTGGGTTTTTCGTAAATCGTCGAAACCCATCCAAATGACCTCCGAATGGGCTGAAAATTTACACACTTACCCTTGAGTTACTAATGAACATATTGGGGTGGTTTTGCTAGGGTTTTGCAAGGGTATTATGGTCTTTTGCACAACTCATCCCTCTTGTATATATAACATACGAATTTGGGGTTTTAATAATCTCCTAAGGCTAACCTTGTTCTATTTGTTGTAGGAGAGAAAGAAGAGAGCTCAAGGAAGCTTCAACGCTAGATTCGATCTACATCCCTCGACATTTGGAGCTCGTGGAAGAAGAAGAAAAGGAGCAGATCATCAAGGGGATCAAGAGGACACTCTCAACGTCATCATCCGGCTACCCTCCGACCCGTGGCATAGAGAAGACATTCTATAGCCCTTGTTCTTCGATAGGAATTTCTTTCTACATCCTTTTTGTGCTTAATGGAGTCAATCTCTTTAGGTTTCTAAAGTTATATTGATCATATCCTTCGTTTCTAAACATCATGTCTGTGAGTGTGTGAACCGTCGGTGAACGGTTGTGGAGTTATTGTGCCGCGGGCATTGCGGCTTGTGTGTGTGTGATTGTTGGTCCCTTGTGGATCGTGTACGGAGCTGCGTCTCGGTGTGTGCTTATTGTCCGGGGTGTGTTCCCCGTCATGTGTGTGTGGATATTGCTACAGAAGTAGCGTGTGTGTGTGGTTGGGGTTCATCCCCGGGTGCTACGAAAGTAGCGTGTAGTGAATCCTCACCCGATTGGGTGAGGGGTGGACGTAGGGTGCCCGTCGTGGTCCCGAACCACCTTAAAAATCTGTGTCTTGTGGTTTTGCCTGTGTGTTTGTCATTTCTTCTATCTCCCTTCACAGGTTCAATACATAGGTTTTTATCTCACTATGCTATCACACATTGCTACCTCCGTTATTTGTATTTGAGCTTAATCTCCTTGTTAATCACTGTTTAATCTTTGTTAAACTTGAACTCTCTAAATTGTTGCATTGTCAATTCGAGTGAGATCGGAAAGCGTGAGAGAACTCTTTAATCTCACTCATGTTTAAGAAATCAACGTTGCAATTTTAAACTCCGCTGTGGTTGTCAAGGAAAGTTTTAAAAAATTCCGCCATCTCGGTAAGAGGACAATTCAACCCCCCTTCTTGTCCGCCATCTCTATCTGGGCCAACAATTGGTATCAGAGCCGAGTCTCTGATTTTTATTCAGCGGACCTCACGGTCTAGGAGAAACGATCTTTTTATGATGGCTAGTCTAAATTCAGTTCCTGTATTTGATGGTTTTGATTTTACATCATGGCTTGGAAAATTGTGTGTTTGGATTTCTGGCTTTGATCCGAAACTCATGAAATTAATCTCTCATGGTCCACATGTCTTACCCAAAAATGAACTAAGGTGGACTGATGAACATAGGAAAATGAACTCTGATAATCTTTTTGTTTTGAATGCTCTTAAAGCTGCAATTGACTCTAACAAATTTTCGTTTGTTCTTGATTGTAGCTCGGCCAAAGAAATCATGGACCAACTGATCAAGGTTCATGAAAGAGGGCTAGAGGATGCTTGCATGATGGCTAATAGCAAGGATGATCATTCATGTTTAGAATCCAAGGAGGTATCTTCTGACTCAAATTCTGATGATGAATTAAGTTTTGAAGAATTAATGGATGCCTATGATGAGTTACTTGAAAGACATAAAACAATAAAATCTGAAAATAGAAAATTGAGAAAGAAAATGGAAAACATTCATGTTAATGATCTTACTTGTGAAAAATGCATTGAATTTGAAAAATCAATTGAATCTCACATGCTTGTTGAAAAAGAACTCAAAGAATTGATTGCAAATCTGAAATCTGAAAATAAATCTTTACAAGATAAAATTTCAGAATTTCAACTCATTGAGAAAGATAATGAGAAGCTGAAAATATTGAACAACTCTTTGTCTGAAAAAGTGCTTCTTTTGGAAAAAGGAAAAGCTACCTTAAATGCTGACAACTCTGAAAAGTTGAAAGAACTTAGAAAGGAAATAGAAAGCTTCAAGAATTTGAATGACAAATTTGATAACAATGAAACTATTGGTAGAATGGTTGGTGAAAATGTGAATTTTCAAATGAATGAACTTGAATACACTTATATGAACAAAAATTCATTTGAAAAACTCCAAAATGAAAACAGTGCTTTGTTGATTCAAATTTCATTACTTGAGAGCAGATTGAAAAATCTTGAAAAAGGAAAAAGTGTAGTTGTTGCTGATGACTTTGAAAATGCTCATGCTATGGAACAAGACATTGAAAGTCATAAAACTATCAATGTCATTTTGAATGAAAAAGTCACCTCATGTGAAAAAGAGATTGCTGATCTTGAAATGCACATTTTAACATTGGAAGAAGAGATCAAAAATTTGAATGAATCCATGTTGTTGTGTGATAAGCAAAATGAAAAATAGAAAAAGGATGTTGATTGTTCTTGTATGCATGCAGAATCCTCATATAATAAACACAATCATGCTTCAAGAAAAAGAAGAAATGTTTCATGCTATTATTGTGGATAATATGGACATGACATGTATGATTGTTCCTTGATGGAATTTGATGATAATGAAGCATTGAAGTCACAATTGAAAATTGTTGATAAGCCTAACAATCTTGATAAACCAATGAAGAAAACCTTCAATACTCATTGCTATTACTGTGGATTGCATGGACATGTTTTTGAAAATTGCTTCATTAAGAAAAATGATGATGAATGGTCTCTCAGAAAGAATTTTTTCTGTCATTACTGTGGTCAAAATGGACATGTGATGAATGATTGTCATGTAATGAAAAATGATGACAATTGGTTTTTGAAAGGAAAATCTTCCAATTGCTATTATTGTGGTAAGAATGGTCATTCAATGGATGATTGTTCCACCATGAGAAATTGGTGAGGACACGCGCCGCATCACTCGACGGAGCACACGGAGCACGCCAGCATCTCTTTGGCTAGGCGACTACGGCATCTACTAGAGGATCTTTCTTCTCATTTGAGGCCATGTTGGGCCTAGGTTTGGTCCCTGCGTGGACACGTTATCTAGTTCTTTTATGTTATCAGACTATGTGTAGGGAGTATTGGGCTGTCTTCCTTTATTATTGGGCTTAACCTTGGCCCATAGATGGTTGAATTAGGGTTAGGGTTTTGGGGAGGGGGGCGCATCCCTCACCTTTGGTGGCTGCGCCACCTTCTCCCCTTGGCCCCTCCACTTCCCTTTTTGGGCGCCCCCCCCTTTCCCCATTCCATCTCCCCCCCTTTCCCCTTTGGGCGCCCCCCCCTTGATCCCTCCTTGATTGGAGGGGGGCTGGCCGCAACCCCCTTGAATGGAGGAGGGCTGGTCGCACCCCCCCTTCCATTTGCGCCCCCCCCCTTCCTTGTGGCTTGGGATGAAACCCTAGCTCTTCCCCCCCAGATATATAAGGCTTGTATTTTTTCTTTTGGTGGATTATCAAATGAATAAACAAAAAGTTGTTGTTTCTCTTGAAGGAGGCTGCGCCCACCTCTGTTTCTCTTTGATCCTGCGACGGGATCAAGCTTGGGGTGTGACTCCCCATCCCCTCGGTGCGACACCGAGGTTCCCCCTCTCTTCTATCTCTTCACAGATTCAAGCTCAGTGCAACCAGATCTTGTCTCCAAGAGCTGTGACGTCCTCCTCTGTTCCTGGTGACTTTGGGCGACCAGCCCATTTTTGGGTGATCCTGCTACGAGTCGCCAACGCGTGCGAGGTGGTCTCACCTCATTCGGAGTTCGGCATCCCCCGTGGCGGTTTTCTTCGTGAGCGCGCGCAGGACCCCCTCTCCCTGCGAACCTGGTTCTGTCCGCCCCATTGCAAAAATCTCATGGGACGGACATCAGCGAGTTTGGATGTGGAATCTTCACCAGTCGTACCTCTCTTCGTCCTCTTTCCAGCGCCGCCGACCTCACCCCGTTCCGACGTCCGAGCTGTTCGTGACGTCCATTCCCGTGAGGTCATGCAGGTCTGCCCTGTCCACCCGGCGCTAGGACTACCTGCAGATTCCCGAGCTTGCTGCACTCAATCACGACTGGATCTGAATGAGTCCTTCGGTCGGGACCTGCTGCCCTGCGTCCTCTTCGTCCTCCAACAAGCGGAGCTCCGTTCGCCCTTCGGAGCTATTTCTTGTCATTTGTCCCGCTCGATCACGCGGTTCTGGGAGCAGAATCCCTGTCGCAACTTGCAGGTGTGCCCCCGGCTTCCACGGATGGAATCTGCATGCCCCCTTTGGCCGAGACTTCCTCCCGTGAACTAGCTACGCGCCCTCGCTGACGGCGCCTCAATCGGACACCGGATCAGGTCGTGGGAGCGTTCACCGCCGAGTCACTCATTGCTGCGAACCTGCCGACCGCCGCTCAGGTCCTCCTCGCGGCCAACCCTTCACCGAGTGCCGCCCGTCAACCCGTACATCGGCAGCCCCGAATCTCTATGTTGTAGCCTGTTATCTCCCTGCGAGGAGTGGACATTTGTGGTTGAGGTTGTATTATTGTTCATCCTTGTGTATCGGGATTGTTGATCTCGACCGGGGTTTCTTCCCCACGCCTAGGCGTGGAGGTACGTGCGACGCTCCCTTTGTTGGCATTTGCTTTGCTAGTATGCTTTCTATTATGCCGCGTGAGTGCTTAGGATCCTAGCTAGTCTTTTCGTCACCGCGTGACTGTGAGTTGAGAGCACCCATCCCGTGACCCTAGTCGAGCGCCGAGCTCGGACTAGATTCCCTTAGGCGTACGGTGGTTCCTTAGCCGCTGAGATCCCCGCGCTTCCCTCATAGAGACGGTCATTGGGCTTGAGTTTCTTGTTGAGAGACGCCTCCACCCGGAGGAACGCTACGGAGGTCAGCCACCCGGCTTGCCTTTGGCGTGCGAGTGCTGGCCGCACTTCATTGCATTCGTAGGTCCTAGCCCGTTTCGGTCCCGTCCCGCATCAAATTGGTATCAGAGCTTAGGGAACCAGTTTGTTCTAACAAATTGGGGTCTTAGGTCATTTGAGTCTTTAGGTTGTCTAGGGTGCATTAAGTCTCTTGGGTCATCTAGGTAACCTACTAGTGCATTGTCATTTTAGGTTTGTGTCTAGTTAGAGTTTTATCCTTGTCTCGTTGAGTCTTGCATGTCCTGCGCCCCCCCCCCCCCCCCCCGCCAGCCCCATGGTGGTTCCTCGTGCCCACGTGTCAGATTGGTCATCGCTGTTGGCCTGATTCGACGCTCTTATGGCACGACCCCTGGGTGTCGCCCCTACCACTCAGTCGTCGGGAGACCCGATCCCTATACCGATGACCGAGTCGTTCCAGCGCCCTGTCATGTCTGTGGCGGTCCTACCTAATGGGTTGCATACGGAGATCGACTTCATCAGTAGGGTTCCATCTAATTGGGTCTCACAGGACATTGTTGAGTCTCTCTCTAAGACTGGGGAGATTGTTCTCCATGGTGGCTTAGCTTTTGTCGAGTTTCAACGATGGTTTGGCCCCGTTCTATATCACGATGGTGCATGGTGTAAGATCGACACACTTGCTGGTCCATGCATCATTTTAGGGCAAACTTGGTTGGAGGAGAGAAGAGCGACCATCGACCTGGACAGGAGGACCTGCACCTTACACCCATCTCACCTTCCAGGCGAGTTTGTCTTCCACGATGGCGCTGCGCCGACCACCTCCGTGTCGCTAGCCACCCACCCCCAGCGATCCACTCCGCCTTTTGTTCCAGTGACTTACGAGGCTGAACAGGAGTTGATTGAGGAGTACCTAACTGAGGTCGAGGAGTTGGGGAGTGACCCCATGGAGCACCCAGTCGTGCCTGAACCTTTGGAAGTTAGGGCCGACACTCTCGGCCTGAGACCCTCGACTGAGAGCCAGGGGCCCCTCCACATCATAGAGGACTCTGTTTCCATTCCCGAGGGAGATGCTTCACCCTTAGACCCTCATATAGAGCCATTCTTACCTTCCGAGGGTGAACTGGTCATTGGAGAGTCTTTAGCTAGCTGGCTAAGGGAGGGTCCACTTCTAGATGTCTCCATTCCTTGCTATACACCCATGGGACCAGCCCTCCCAATTGTACCCCTTGACTCCTTTCACACCACTTTTCGGTCCTTCTGCTTTCTTGAAAATGTGAAGGGCTTCCTTAGGAGTTTAGATTGTCAATGGGAGTTGACATATATGTTGACCTTAGGGTCTGACCAACCCTATAGTCATTGCTTTACACTCCCTGCTTTGGGGTCTATTACCTCGGTCTACACCATAGGACATATCACCTCCGAGGTCCTTTTATTCTTTCCCATACCCGTGGAGGTTGATTTTGTCCCCTCTTATGGTATCACGGTCCCGAGGGTGGAGCCTTGCCTTCCTTGCCATCCTCATGAGCCTCTTGCCCCATACATTAGAGCGCCTGACGGTGATCATCTGCACCTGGGCGAATGTCGCACATGGGCAAGTATAGTGAAGGGACCTGTCGGGAGGGGTCATCATTTCTTTGACCCATTCGATCCTTTCCCTAGTGAGCCTCTCGACTCGTATTCTTTTCCCCACCTTGTCGAGCAGGTCCATTATCACACCCCATCTAGGCCTGCTAGTCAACATCTCACCTCGCATACACCCAGACTCCAGAGTTTAGGAGGCCAGGGACACATGTCTCACTCTCATGTTTCTCCATGTCCCACATCATATAGGGGTAATGTCATGAGTGAGTTTGGGCAATCTAGTCCCCATGAGTCTACCACATTCAGTAGGACACCCATGCATGATAGATACAACTTTGGTTGTCCAGGTCCTCCCCGTGTTGTCCAATCATGTAGGAGTCATAGGCATGCTAGGTCTGTGTTTGGATGTCCAGGACCACCACTGCATTCACATAGGTATGAGTCAACACAGCTAGTTCGGAGTCTGCATCATCACCACCTCGAGGCCAGCAACGCACGTTATAAGGAGTTAGCTGATGCGCATCGACGCACCCGTGAGTTCCGAGAGGGAGAGTACGTCATGATCAGGGTCAGACCTGAACGGTTTCCTTCGGGGGCCGTGAAGAAACTCCAGGCCCGCGGTGCTGGACCCTTTCGAGTCTTGAAGCGAATTGGGTCGAATGCGTATGAGATTGAGCTGCCAGACGACTATGGGATCTGTTCGACGTTCAATGTCTCAGATCTGGTGGCATATCGGGATCCCGCGGTGATTCCCAGTGAGCTTTTTGGGCCCTCCCCTCCTGTTGAGAGTATTACACCTTCTGAGCGTCCACCTCTTCCAGCCCCATTACAGAAACGCGAGCATATAGATTGTATACTGGATGAGCAGGTGACCACGACCAGGAGCGGAGCCTACCAACGCTTCTAGTGCGTTGGAGAGGGCGCCCTGCGACAGACGACGCCTGGATCACACGTGGAGAGCTGGAGAGGATCGACCCGGACCTGCTGGAGCGCTACTTGAGCGACCGTGACCCTTACTCGACGGGGTCGAGTTCTTCCCACCCGGGGAGAATTGGTGAGGACACGCGCCGCATCACTCGACGGAGCACACGGAGCACGCCAGCATCTCTTTGGCTAGGCGACTACGGCATCTACTAGAGGATCTTTCTTCTCATTTGAGGCCATGTTGGGCCTAGGTTTGGTCCCTGCGTGGACACGTTATCTAGTTCTTTTATGTTATCAGACTATGTGTAGGGAGTATTGGGCTGTCTTCCTTTATTATTGGGCTTAGCCTTGGCCCATAGATGGTTGAATTAGGGTTAGGGTTTTGGGGAGGGGGGCGCATCCCTCACCTTTGGTGGCTGCGCCACCTTCTCCCCTTGGCCCCTCCACTTCCCTTTTTGGGCGCCCCCCCCTTTCCCCATTCCATCTCCCCCCCTTTCCCCTTTGGGCGCCCCCCCCCCCTTGATCCCTCCTTGATTGGAGGGGGGCTGGCCGCAACCCCCTTGAATGGAGGAGGGCTGGTCGCACCCCCCCTTCCATTTGCGCCCCCCCCTTCCTTGTGGCTTGGGATGAAACCCTAGCTCTTCCCCCCCGGATATATAAGGCTTGTATTTTTTCTTTTGGTGGATTATCAAATGAATAAACAAAAAGTTGCTGTTTCTCTTGAAGGAGGCTGCGCCCCCCTCTATTTCTCTTTGATCCTGCGATGGGATCAAGCTTGGGGTGTGACTCCCCATCCCCTCGGTGCGACGCCGAGGTTCCCCCTCTCTTCTATCTCTTCACAGATTCAAGCTCAGTGAAACCAGATCTTGTCTCCAAGAGCTGCGACGTCCTCCTCTGTTCCTGGTGACTTTGGGCGACCAGCCCATTTTTGGGTGATCCTGCTACGAGTCGCCAACGCGTGCGAGGTGGTCTCGCCTCATTCGGAGTTCGGCATCCCCCGTGGCGGTTTTCTTCGTGAGCGCGCGCAGGACCCCCTCTCCCTGCGAACCTGGTTCTGTCCGCCCCCTTGCAAAAATCCCACGGGAAGGACATCAGCGAGTTTGGACGTGGGATCTTCACCAGTCATACCTCTCTTCGTCCTCTTTCCAGCGCCGCTGACCTCACCCCGTTCCGACGTCCGAGCTGTTCGTGACGTCCATTCCCGTGAGGTCATGCAGGTCTGCCCTGTCCACCCGGTGCCAGGACTACCTGCAGATTGCCGAGCTTGCTGCACTCATTCACGACTGGATCTGAACGAGTCCTTCGGTCGGGACCTGTTGCCCTGCGTCCTCTTAGTCCTCCAACAAGCGGAGCTCCGTTCGCCCTTCGGAGCTATTTCTTGTCATTTTTCCCGCTCGATCACGCGGTTCTGGGAGCAGAATCCCTGTCGCAACTTGCAGGTGTGCCCCCGGCTTCCACGGATGGAATCTGCATGCCCCCTTTGACCGAGACTTCCTCCCATGAACTAGCTGCGCGCCCTCACTGACGGCGCCTCAATCGGACACCGGATCAGGTCGTGGGAGCGTTCACCGCCGAGTCACGCATTGCTGCGAACCTGCCGACCGCCGCTCGGGTCCTCCTCGCGGCCAACCCTTCACCGAGTGCCGCCCGTCAACCCGTACATCGGCAGCCCCGAATCTCTATGTTGTAGCCTGTTATCTCCCTGCGAGGAGTGGGCATTTGTGGTTGAGGTTGTATTATTGTTCATCCTTGTGTATCGGGATTGTTGATCTCGGCCGGGGTTTCTTCCCCACGCCTAGGCGTGGAGGTACGTGCGACGCTCCCTTTGTTGGCATTTGCTTTGCTAGTATGCTTTCTATTATGCCGCGTGAGTGCTTAGGATCCTAGCTAATCTTTTCGTCACCGCGTGACTGTGAGTTGAGAGCACCCATCCCGTGACCCTAGTCGAGCGCCGAGCTCGGACTAGATTCCCTTAGGCGTACGGCGGTTCCTTAGCCGCTGAGATCCCCGCGCTTCCCTCATAGGGATGGTCGTTGGGCTTGGATTTCTTGTTGAGAGACGCCTCCACCCGGAGGAACGCTACGGAGGTCAGCCGCCCGGCTTGCCTTTGGCGTGCGAGTGCTGGCCGCACTTCATTGCATTCCTAGGTCCTAGCCCGTTTCGGTCCCGTCCCGCATCAAAAATGATGATGATTGGTTTGCTAGGAGATACAAGAATCCATCTGTTTATGTTAACTCTAACCCCTCGGGACCCAAGATGGTTTGGGTACCCAAACATCCAACTTGAGAATCTATTTTGCAGGGGTACCTTGAGGTCGAAGAAATTAATAAACATTGGGATCTCAAGGTGAGGAAGAAAATGATTTGTTTTGAAACTTTGTCTCACTTGGTTCTCTTTAAAAAATCTGAAAAAGGTAAAATTTATGTTTTGAGAAAAATACTTCCAACTTGGTTCACTGGTTATGGTATCCTTTGGAAATCTTGAGAATTTTTGAGTTCCATGTCAGAATGACTTGATCACTTCTACTTTCACTCCATGTGAATAAATTCTGTCTTCAAATGCTTTATTCTTCTCATAAAGTGTTTTCACACTTAAAATCAACTCTTGTAAATAAAATTTGGTTTGAATGCTTCTCATTGTGCATAGAGTTTTCAAACTCTTACTTGTGCATACATAGATCACTCACTTGTGCATACATAGATCACATGCTTAAGTTGCATAAAACATGCTGCACATATCATATACATCCTCACTTGCATACATTTGCACTTGCTTGCATACATTTGCATATTCCTCATATTCTTGTGTTTGATTGCTATGATTTTTCGGTATATAAAATGGTGTTTGTGAAAGGTTGGATTATGTCTAGCCGGAAGCTTTCACTATGCGTGATGGTGGTCTTCGGACCTATGTTCCCTGCCGCGTACCGAAAATCACTTTGTTTGAATAGTTTGCTATATCCTTGCTTGAATGCATGTATATAATTTTAGAACACAATTCCTTGCAAATCTTCTAAGACCTCACCTCCTTGCTATATAAAATGCAGTGATTTTAATCATTTGTGAAAAGTGACATATACAAAGGAGGATGATTCATTTCAACTGTGCATACATTTATGGGGAGTCATAACTGTGTATAGGCAAATTCATCTTCTACATCCAAAGCAATTACCCATACATTATTCCTAAAATGATGCATATGACTTTGATTGATAAGGATTTCAGAAATTCTTTTTAACACTTCATGGGAAAAAAATTTCTACATGAAAATTGAGAGAATCATGAGGAAAAAGCTGCCTACCCTGCATGCTTAAATAAGTGGTATGTCTAACTGAGTAGCCGGGAATCCCCACTAAAATAAATGAGGAAACTCGCGTCGAAAGGTGAAACAAAATTCACATTTTGTGATGAATCCTAGTAAGCCGTGAAACCCCATTGAGACACATGAGGTGACTCGCGTCGAACAGTGAAATTCAATAAAAGAAAAATAAAAAGGGGTTGAGCGAAGCTACCAATAGTCGAGGATCAAAATGGAAATGTAGGAAGGAAATAACCCTCTAGTGTTTTCTAGAAACTCTGCTAATATCCATATAAACTTGAAGTTCATTGCTCATTTACATAAATTTCAATTGGGTATTTTTGTGATGATTGTATATCTTGAATTTGTTCTTATCATGGCTTATGTAGTACCTTGCATATATGAATGCACTACCTTTTTTGATTATGGTTCATATCTCACATTTTGATTTTGAATGAATTGTTCTTTTGCTATCCCCTTACCCCATTAAGGGGGAGCTATAGTACTGTATGTGTGCTTAACTCCAATGCATGCTTGCTTGTTTGCTTGCTTGCATACTTCATTTCACATTTAAGTTTGCATAGATGCATCTTTAGGTTACATAATCCCATTGTCTGTTGGCATTTGTTCTTGACAATTGGGGGAGAATAATGTACTTTTTGGCATTTTACACTGTATGCATAGCTAGGTTTCATTTTTGCATATAGGTTAGTTAAATCACACACTTGTGAATAATTAGTTCTACATATAATGAAAAAAATTCAAAAAATTGACCATTTTGCATTGAATTCACATACCTGTTGATTGTATGTCAAATTCCAAACCTTGTGTGGTTCATAGTTCATACTCTTCCCTTCATGGGAAGTAAATTGCTGGGTTCGTGCTCTACTTTTTGAATCTATGTATCTATTCCCTAAGTCCCCCATTTTTTTTACTAATGACAAAGGGGGAGAGAACTTTAAATTGTCACAATATATTGTCATCATCAAAAAGGGGGAGATTGTTGGATTCTGTGCGTCCCCTTGTTGTCTTTGACAATGGTTTTGATGATTCTAATATATTGTGTGTTTTATGCTTAATGGCATTTCGATGACAAACAAACTAACACGATGATCTTTTGCTTTGCAGGATTGGAATCAAATGATGAATATCATTTTGGGAGTCAAATGGCTAATGGACAAGCTTCTTACTATCCATAACTGATTTCTGTTTTACATGCCTCTCATGGATATTGATGTATTTCGGATTGAATTGTGTCTTTCAACTTGACATTTTTGATGACCTTCAATTGATGAATGGTTGTCCATGTTCTTGGTTTGAAAAGAATGTCAAAATATAAACATCTGTGTGCAGGTTCCATTTTGCTCTCTAAGTCTTGGAGACATGGTAAGAATTTATTTTCTATTGAGATTCATGAAACCTTGAATTGGAAAAAGGGGCTAATGCTTGGCTATGGGTTCGACATCAACTTTGTTAACTTAGCTTCATGATGGTCACACTTGTGTTTAAATTCAATGCCATAAGATTGTAATGCTCATTCATGATATTTAAACATACTATAAGTCAATCTTGATATTCAGTTAAGGATAACTGGTTTTTCACGGTGATTTTCTAGGAAGTCTTGAAGTTTTCAAATGGGTTAATGTCTTTAACAAATCGTGTGTGTCTATGCCTTTACGTGATCTATTGAAAATTAATTGATAACCAAGGTGCTAATAATGTGATAATTTGATCTTGCAGGAAAAATAGATTTAGTGAACTCTTGGAACACAACTCATTTGAAGTTTGGAGGAAAACCAACTCTTGGTGGATTTCAACTCCAAGTCAAACAAACATTGCCATTCCACTCTAACGGAGTCGACATCACAAACCTTGAAGTCGGCTTCAACTTGAACTTTGGTCATCCTACAAGGGGGGCTTCTTGGGCACTCTCTCACTTGTGTTCAAACTTCTTGAAATGGGTCCTTTTTTCAAGTGATCATGAGAGTTTTGACTTGTGTTGACTTGATCTAGGCTATACAAGATTTTTCATGTGGATGACTTGGTTATGTCAAGGTTCTTTGAAGAAACCATGTTTTAAGTCTCATGGATGACTCTTATGCAAAACTTGCTCTCATTGTGAATATACTGTATTTAATGCTTACATTTGTTGAATGAGGTCTAAAAATGCTAACATCTTGTTTTCAATGCATATTCATTTATTTTACATGTTGAATGAGGAGAAATGATTGTTGGTTGGACACAAATTGATTTCATTCGGGTTTAGAATGAATTCTCTTGCAAATTCATCATGATGTTTTAGTTATATGCAAACTGGTTTATTTAACTTGCTTTTGATCATTTAATTTCATGTTGAACGGTTGAATTCATTGGGTTGCATGTTTAGAACTTTATATGACCTTTTGGAATCACTTTTTGATGTTTGGAGTTGATTGGGTCGACCCCCCACACTGGATGGGTCGTCCCCTGGGCAAAACAGGGAGCTTTTAGCTCCTGGTCAGAGATGGGTCGACCCCCCTGCACAGATGGGTCGACCCATGTTAAACAGAAGCTTAAAACTGCTTCTGGCAGCAAGTGGGACGTCCCACTTGCCTAGATGGGACGTCCCATCTACGGTTCGCAGCAACGCATGGGTTTTTCGTAAATCGTCGAAACCCATCCAAATGACCTCCGAATGGGCTGAAAATTTACACACTTACCCTTGAGTTACTAATGAACATATTGGGGTGGTTTTGCTAGGGTTTTGCAAGGGTATTGTGGTCTTTTGCATAACTCATCCCTCTTGTACATATAACATACGAATTTGGGGTTTTAATAATCTCCTAAGGCTAACCTTGTTCTATTTGTTGTAGGAGAGAAAGAAGAGAGCTCAAGGCAGCTTCAACGCTAGATTCGATCTACATCCCTCGACATTTGGAGTTCGTGGAAGAAGAAGAAAAGGAGCGGATCATCAAGAGGATCAAGAGGACACTCTCAACGTCATCATCCGGCTACCCTCCGACCCGTGGCATAGAGAAGACATTCTATAGCCCTTGTTCTTCGATAGGAATTTCTTTCTACATCCTTTTTGTGATTAATGGAGTCAATCTCTTTAGGTTTCTAAAGTTATATTGATCATATCCTTCGTTTCTAAACATCATGTCTGTGAGTGTGTGAACCGTCGGTGAACGGTTGTGGAGTTATTGTGCCGCGGGCATTGCGGCTTGTGTGTGTGTGATTGTTCGTCCCTTGTGGATCGTGTACGGAGCAGCGTCTCGGTGTGTGCTTATTGTCCGGGGTGTGTTCCCCGTCGTGTGTGTGTGGATATTGCTACAGAAGTAGCGTGTGTATGTGGTTGGGGTTCATCCCCGGGTGCTACGAAAGTAGCGTGTAGTGAATCCTCACCCGATTGGGTGAGGGGTGGACGTAGGGTGCCCGTCGTGGTCCCGAACCACCTTAAAAATCTGTGTCTTGTGGTTTTGCCTGTGTGTTTGCCATTTCTTCTATCTCCCTTCACAGGTTCAATACATAGGTTTTTATCTCACTACGCTATCACACATTGCTACCTCCGTTATTTGTATTTGAGCTTAATCTCCTTGTTAATCACTTTTTAATCTTTGTTAAACTTGAACTCTCTAAATTGTTGCATTGTCAATTCGAGTGAGATCGGAAAGCGTGAGAGAACTCTTTAATCTCACTGCTGTTTAAGAAATCAACGTTGCAATTTTAAACTCCGCTATGGTTGTCAAGGAAAGTTTTTAAAAATTCCGCCATCTCGGCAAGGGGACAATTCAACCCCCCTTCTTGTCCACCATCTCTATCTGGGCCAACAGATTTGAATGAGAGGGGGGAGGAGAGAGGGGAGGTTCGCCCTTGCCTTGTGGGAGAGAGAAGGAGAGCTAGAGAGAGAGAGAGAAGGGGATTAATGAGAGGCTTGAAAGGGATTTCTTCAATATTCATCAAAAGTTGAGTACATGAGGAGAGATGGGCCTATATATAGGCAACCACTCTTTACATGACCAAAATGTCCCTGACAATAAGACAAAAGACTGTGCATATCGTAGACTCAATCCAATGTGCCAAGACTACGGTAATAAGGCCCAATTAGGCATACCAAGGGAAATGGACTAGAATCCACATGACTCAATAAAGGGAAATGCAATGATAGGACTCAATAAAAGGAAAATACATAAAATGAAACTAAGGAAAATGAAGATAACAAGTGTAGACCATAGTCAATCCGTATCAAAAGTGCGCAGGCGTCCCAAGCTAGAGGGAGTGTCGTGAGATGCCCTCATCAAATCCCCCGAGGTGGGGAGAACTCGACCCTGTCGAGTATGGGTCCGCCTGTCTATCGTAATGCTCCAGCATGTCGGGATCCAAGCGCAGTAAATCCTCCCGACTCACCGATGTATCCTCGATCGGGGGACGGTTCTTCCACCTAACCAGATAGTGTTGATACACCTTGTGCCTAGTAATGATACTCTGTTCATCCAGTATTGCCTCTACCTGCTCTCGTCGGCCTCTCAAGCTAGAAAGTGGAGTCCCTCCGGGAATGTCTCTCTCAAGATGGGGTAAAGGCTCGAGCTCCTCACTGGGTTCCACCGCGGGGCCCTTGTAGGGTACCAGGTCCCTCACATTGAAAGTAGGGTGTACCCCAAAACCCTCTGGTAGGTCTAGCTCATAAGCATTACTGCCAAGTCGTCTCAGAACTCGAAAGGGTCCCGAACCCCGTGCCCTCAACTTAGAGGCAGGCCCTGGAAGGAGCCGCTCCGTCCTCACCATCATCGAATCTCCCACTTGGAACTCGCAGTGGCGCCGATGAGCATCTGCCCGCCTTTTGTAAGCCTCATTGCTCTTTCCTATATACTTGCGGATGTCATCATGCAACTCTTTGATATGCTGTGCAAAGGACTCAGCTGAGACTGACACTCTAGCATGTGGGGGAAGGGGAATGAGATCGGAAGGTTTTCTAGGCCTATAACCATGTACAACCTCAAATGGACTCTTGCCTATGGACCTATTGATAGAATCATTGTAGGCAAACTCGGCTTGAGATAAAAGGAGATCCCAATTCCCAGGGTGGTCCCCGACAAGGCATCGGAGCAAGTTCCCAAGGCTTCGATTGACGACCTTAGTCTGGCCATCGGTTTGAGGATGATAGGCAGTGGAGAATTTGAGGAGGGTTCCCATTAGGTGCCAAAGAGTCTTCCAAAAATAACTGGTAAATTTCACATCCCGATCAGACACAATAGTCTTAGGTAATCCATGGAGTCTGACTACCTCATCAAAGAATAATCGGGCAACCTTAGAAGCATCGGAGGTCTTGGAACATGGGATGAAGTGGGCCATTTTAGAGAACCTATCAACCACTACAAAGATGGAATCATGTTTGCGCAAGGTCTTAGGTAGGCCAAGGATGAAGTCCATGCTCAAATCCTCCCATGGTCGGTCTGGTATGGGTAGGGGTGTGTAAAGCCCAGTATTCTGTTTCACTTGTTTGGCTGAGGCACAAATGCGACATTGTCCCACAATGTGGGCCACATCTTTCTTGAGACTAGGCCAATGGAATTGTCTTTCAACTAACTCTATGGTCTTTTGGACCCCAAAGTGTCCAGCTAGGCCCCCACTGTGTAACTCCCAAACTAAGAAGTCCCGAAGTGAAGTCCGGGGTATGCAAAGCCTAGCTCCCTTGAATAGATACCCTTCTTGAAGTATGAACCCCTCATGTTCCTTGTGGGGCTGAGTGGAAAGGGTGTTGTAGTGAGTCCCAAAGTCGGGGCAATTTGGATATTCTCCTTTGATTCTCTCAAACCCGTTTACTTCCACTTGGATGGTGGAGAGTAAGGCTACTCGCCTACTTAGCGCATCGGCTGCGCGGTTCTCACTACCCATCTTGTACTTGAGGACAAAGGTGTAGGCTTGAATGTATTCTACCCATCGGGCATGTCGGGCATTGAGTTTTTGTTGGGTGTTGAGATATTTCAAGGCCTCGTGGTCCGAGAAGATCACAAACTCCTTGGGTAGGAGATAGTGCCTCCAATGCCGAAGGGATTGAACCATGGCATAAAGCTCTTTGTCATATGTGGAGTACCTAATCCTAGCCTCACAAAGTTTCTCACTAAAATAGGCTACCGGGTGACCCTCTTGGCTAAGAATGCCCCCAATCCCTACCCCGGATGCATCACAAGTGACTTCGAAGACTTTTGAGAAGTCGGGTAGGCAAAAGACCGGGGCTTGGGTCATCTTTTCCTTAAACTCTAGGAAGGCTTTTGAGGCTGCCCTGGTCCACACAAAGGTGCCTTTCTTGAGGCAATCCGTGATAGGAGTGGTGATTGTGCTAAACCCACGGATGAATCTCCTATAGAAGGTAGCTAGCCCGTGAAAACTTCGGGCCTCATGAAGGGTCTTGGGTTCGGGCCACTCAAGAATAGCTTGGACCTTTTCGGGGTCCATGGATACCCCTTGGGATGAGACAATAAATCCTAGGAAGGCTAGTTGATTGGTCAAGAAATGACATTTCCCGGGGTTAGTAAAGAGACTCTCCTTCCTAAGAATGGTGCACACTTGTTTGAGGTGATCGAGGTGGGCTTCCTTGGATTGGCTATATATGAGGATGTCGTCAAAATAGACAACTAAAAAGATGCCAATGAAGGGCCGGAGGACCTCGGTCATGAGGCGCATGAAGGTGCTTGGCGCATTAGAAAGGCCAAAAGGCATAACAAGCCATTCATAGAGACCGTCCTTAGTCTTAAAGGCGGTTTTCCACTCGTCCCCGGGCCTAATGCGGACTTGATGGTAGCCACTCTTGAGGTCAATTTTAGAGAAGACGGTGGCTCCCGCTAGCATGTCTAACATATCATCAAGCCGAGGGATGGGGAACCTATATTTGACCGTTATCTTGTTGATGGCTCGGCTATCCACGCACATGCGCCAAGTTCCGTCCTTTTTGGGTGTAAGAAGAGCCGGGACGGCACAAGGGCTTTTGCTAATTTGGAGGAAGCCCTTCTTGATGAGTTCCTCAATTTGCCTCCTGAGCTCGGCATGCTCGGTGGGGTTGAGGCGGTAGTGTGGGAGGTTGGGTAAGGTAGCTCCGGGCACAAGGTCGATGGCATGTTGCACATCACGCATGGGTGGTAGCTTGTCCGGAAGCTCTTCAGGAAACACATCATGAAAGTCCTCCAAGAGTTGTTGAATTTCGATTGGGTGTGGGTCGGTTGGGGTGGATTCCCCAAGGCAAATAACAATGGCACACACATGTTCCCCTTGGTTGACTTCTTCCTCAAGCTCTTTCCTAGTGATGAGGTGTAGGCTCCTAGGAGGCTTGTTGACCATACTAGGGTTAGGGCTTGGTGGGGTGGGGTTTGGTGGGTTTGGGATAGTGGGAGGGGTAGAGGATCCCTCAATGGAGGGAGATGCCTTCTTGGGAAGGGGGCGAGGTGGAGAAGGGTTGAGTTGGATTTTCTTCCCCTCATGAATGAAGATGCAAGTGTTTGTCTTTCCTAGAAAGGTGGCATCTATATCGTAGATCCAAGGTCGTCCTAGGAGTATACTCCCAACTTCCATAGGTAGGATGTCACACCACACTTGGCCTTGATAAGATTGGAATGTAATGGGGACAAGGCAACGAGCACTAACGGGTATGGAGGTGGTATCAATCCATGCTACCCGATATGGGTGGGGATGTGGGGAGGTGCTAAGGCCCAAAAGTTTGACGGTGTCGGGTGACACCACATTCACACTACTTCCATTGTCCAATATGACCTTCCTAACATGGCTCCCTATCCGTATGTAGGTATGGAATATGGTGTTTCTCCTCCAATCATGCTCTTGGGTTTGAGTGAGGGTGCATCTAACCACTCCGAGGTGGGAGTCGGTGGGTGGAGGAGTTTGTTCTTGGTTGCTCTCCATGTGGTGGTTCTCATATTCCTCCTCCCATTCAAGAGCGGGTTCATATACCTCAACCTCTCCTTCCAATTCAGCTTGGGGGTTGGTCTCCTCTATGAGTAAGTTGGATGCTCCCTTGGTGGGGCATTGATTGGTAAAGTGCCCATACCCATAACACCTAAAGCATTGCTGCCCACTTTGATGGTTTGGGGCCATTTTAGGGGGAATGGATGTCGGATTGGGCCTATTGGGAGTTGTGTTTAGGGGCCCACTTGTGGTGCGGGGTGGTGGAGTGTCACTAGGAGGGGTGACCCGTGTGGGAGGAGCTCCCATGGGTGTGGGTAGGAGACCTCTTTGAGGAGGTGGAGGGTTGGCCCAAGGTGCCATGGCTTTGGGGTCCATCCCCCGAGGGGGAACCATTCGTGTGTACCGAGAGAATTTCTTGGCATCCCGAGCTACTTGGTAGGCTTGCTCTAAAGTGGTTACTTGACGCATGAATAATTCCTTTTTTATATGGAATTGAAGTCCATTCCTAAAGCGGGAGAGTGTGACGGAGGGGTCCTCTTGGACTCCACACTTAAGGAGGTAGTAGTCAAACTTTTCAATGTACTCCATAACGGTCCTTCCTTCTTGGGTCAAGGCTTGCCATTCATCTAGGAGGTTTTGATGGTAGGAGGGTGGGACATATTTGAGTTTGAGTTGGTCTTTCATGGCCCCCCATGTGGTGATTGGAGCTTCCCTCCTAACTATCCTTAATGCCTCAACATTCATCCAATGAGTCTTGGCTAGTTTGGTTAATTGCATTTTTGCAAGCCGGACTTTCCTATCCTCGGTCATTGGGTACCAATCAAAATATTGATCCATGGCTGCCTCCCAATCTAAGTAGATGCTCGGATGATGAGATCCATCAAACGTGGGTGCGTCGACTTTCACAAGTCTCATTAGTTGGTCATCCGGGTTGTCCCGGGGAAGTCTCTCATTCCTTCTAGGAGGTGGGTCCCTTTCCGATTCGGGAGGGTGGTCAAGGTTGAGTCCTCCTATGACTGGCTCCACATGTGGAGGGGGATCTCTCCTATCTCCTTCCCTTGGGATAGGCCTATTGATCATATCCTTCGTTCCTCAATTTGTTCAAGCCGGGCCGTAATGTCGTCAAGCCTTCCCATAATATTGGTCATGTATTCCACAAGAAACCTCATTTGGTCGGGAAGCTCATGCTCATTGTGAGGGGGATTTCCTTGGGGATTAGGATTCATGGTGTTATTGGAAGAAGATGAATTGACTTGATAATGAGTTCCACTACGGGTGGTCATGCAAGGTTGGGTGGGCTATGCAAGGGTGTGCGGATGCACCTATGAAAGACTTAGTGTGACCCAAGACTAGACTTGTAAGGACAAGCCTATGACCGCTCTGATACCACTTGATGTGGCACAGCCCAAGGATGACTAAGTATGTAATGAACCACCTAAGACCTAGACCCACAAGCATACAAGTGCTCAATGATTCTCACATCAACGGGTTACTCACACGGCACACACGATCGCCCGGTGGGGCCGGAAGATGATGGCGAGGGTCCAGGGTGGGACCCAATGGTTCTAATTAACTTGGACGGCTTAGGCTGACCCCAAAGAGTCTAGGATACCCAACTTTGTGGGTGGCTGGCCCGCAGGGCGGGGGCTTGGGTGGCACTCACTCACGGTCTGTGGTGGACACTAACAAACTTAGCATGCAAGTACGGGCCCTCTTCTCACCGCCGACGAGCAATCAAAGCAATACTAAACTTACAGAAATAAGGATACTAAGGTTAGTATCAGAAGCTTACCTGATCGGTGTGAAGACACCGATCCCGCTCGGAGACGAGGGCGCGCCGGGAGGCGAGGGTATGCACCCGATCGCCGTGGCGATGTAGCTTGACCTGAAAATGCAAAGGGTACAGCACTACTCCTCTCGTAGGAGGGGTGATCTTGGGGTGGGGATTATGCTTAATACATCCAAAACTACCTCCACGCAGGGAGGGGCCTTCAGCCGGCCAAGCGGGGTGGGGAGATATGCAAAGAGAATCGACTTCCCGAGCTTCGCCGATTCTGCCTAGCTTCTGTATTTCTGGACAGAGGGTCGATGTCGATGCTGCCAATAATTCCACCGAGCTCAGAATCTGATGAAACTTGTGCCAAAAGCTTGCTAACAGATAGAGGATGATGTCTGAATTTTGGCAGGAGCTCTGAAACTCAGGGCTGGTCGGGCCAGCGACTGGAACAGGTCAGCAGCTTCTTCCTCTAGCTGGTGCAGAACTGGTACGGCAGGTTGCAGAGGGTACCACGGACTCTTCTGAACTTAAAATGTGACGAGCCTGGCGGTGACGTCCTCTTGGTCTGAGTAGCTTCGAGCATGAGTTGACGGGGTCCCAATCGGAGGTCGGAGGGGAGAATGGTTGTCAGATATGTGAGGACAGGTCAAACCTGGACCTGCAGGTGGATGGCTGCAACCTTCGACGAAGAAATTAGTAACTGATAGCTCCGGTGGCCGAATGAGGTCCTTCTTCTTGGAGGTGAAAGCTAACAGGAAGTAGTCTCTGCCCTCCAAAAATGGCGCTCAGAACCTTCACGAGCTGGCCGTGGCAGCTTCTTCTTTCAGCTTCTGGTCTGCAGACTGGGACAGCAGACGCAGTTGGACGAGATCGGCTCCCCCGATCAGCTCCGACCTCGGAAGCCGGCGAAACCACCTCGGTTGAAAGCTAACTTTCAGACGATTCCGGTGATGTAGGCCTTGCCACTTGAATCTCCGAGGGACGGTCGTGGCTGCTTCTGCAAGTCGCTGTAGTTCTGCTGCCTGAAACAGAGACAGATTAAGGGGAAGAAGAAGGTGTGGGGAAGGGGATGGCCAAGAGAGCAAGTGGTGGGAAGGGTGTCTAATGGCTAAAGGAGGGAGATGAGAGGAGTTTTAGGGGTTGTGAAGGCTAGGGAGATGGAGGTGGGAAGGGCGAAGTGGGGCTGGAGAGGGGGCTGGTCTGCTAGAGATGGTGGTGGGAAGGGGTGAGCACAAGGGAGAGAGGGAGTGGGAGGGAAGGTGGGGGCGAACTTGGCTTGAGGGGAGAGGAGGGGTGTGACCTAGGGAGCAAGGGGGAAAGGGGAGATGGGTGGGAGATTCAAATTTGGGGTCTTGGGAGAAGTGGTGTCAGCCTTGGGGAGGTGGGGTGGTGCTTAGGGAAGTGGAGGGTGGTGGGTGGTGGTTGGGAAGTAGGGCTTAGATTGGTGGAGGGTTGTTGGGACTAGAGGGAGAGTAAAGGAGGGTTGTGGGAAGTTGTGGAGTATTAATGGAGGTAGGTGGGAGTTGGATTTGAATGAGAGGGGGGAGGAGAGAGGGGAGGTTCGCCCCTTACCTTGTGGGAGAGAGAAGGAGAGCTAGAGAGAGAGAGAGAGAAGGGGATTAATGAGAGGCTTGAAAGGGATTTCTTCAATATTCATCAATAGTTGAGTACATGAGGAGAGATGGGCCTATATATAGGCAACCACTCTTTACATGACCAAAATGTCCCTGACAATAAGATAAAAGACTGTGCATATCCTAGACTTAATCCAATGGGCCAAGACTACGATAATAAGGCCCAATTAGGCATACCAAGGGAAATGGACTAGAATCCACATGACTCAATAAAGGGAAATACAATGATAGGACTCAATAAAAGGAAAATACATAAAATGAAACTAAGGAAAATGAAGATAACAAGTGTAGACCATAGTCAATCCGTATCAAAAGTGCGCAGACGTCCCAAGCTAGAGGGAGTGTCGTGAGATGCCCTCATCAAAAATATATATGTAAAAATATATAATGATAAAGATAATAATACTAATAAAAGAAAATAACAAAAATCATGATAAATAAATAAACATGAATGCATAGTAAATAAACAAAAATGTGTAAAAAAATAGATATATAATAATAATAATAATAATAATAATAAAAATCATCCAAAACAATTGCATAAAGGAGAATAAACAGCACAAGATTATATGGTAAAAAAATCCCAAATAAAAAAAATGGTAAAGATCCGTATCGCAGCCCCGTCTTCCCCCGTGACTCGGTGTTAAGGGAACAATAATGCTGCCCTGGTAGGTCAGGCCAGAGTCTCAAGAATTATCCTGACATGGCCACGGTCCGACCTCGCCCTGGGCCGACATCCCAGTTAAACCAGATCCGTCTCCAGGCCCGGATTCTTCCCGAGCCACTATTGAAATTGCCGTGCTTTCGGCAGACATTTGAACGATTTTATCACGACTTTCATCGCGTTTCTACATCGGACCCTTGTCCGAATATGAAAGGGTCCGCGAGTGACCGACATGGCCAATGTCTCGTATCCCGATGCGGGCTCTTGTGTGATTTATTCCGCCCCACTCTTGCGTAATTAGTATTAATCCTTTTAGGCCGCAGGGCCCCTAATTTTGGCAATTAATCAAGGGTGTTCCCTCGTATGGGGGATATAAATGGTGTCATGACCTTTATGGCATGACAGGATCTGGTCCCGACACGAACCGCACAATCGTCTGACGAAGTCAGGTCGAGTGCACCTTGGGCTCTTCGGAGCCCGAATTAATTGTCACTTCGGTGACTGGCACGTCCACGCACTTAATAAACCAACAAACGAAATCAAATAATTACCAAATAATAATAATAATAATAAAAGAGTGCGTCCACAAGTCTGGCACGCCCGGTGGGACCCATCCACCCTTTATCTCTTTGCCGAGACTAGGGGCCCTGTGGCTCCTTTCTTGTAATACTAATTGCGCTACTTTCTCAAATGCTGGAGAATCACATCATGGTGCCGACAATGGCAGTCACTTGCGGCCCTCAGGTCGTCAGGAACCATGTTCGGGGCGGCTATCTCGCGGTCCCCCTCAGCTTCGGAAGCTTCCCTCCTACGGTGGGCTTCCCCAACTTCCTTGGGGTGGCCTTCGTCAACATACTGGACGTGAAAGCACCTGACGAGCCCCAGACCAACACTCCCACTCCGGGGGCCACTGAAGCTGCTGCCGGCCGAGCTGTGGCCGTGGACAACGACGCTGGCCTGCAACGTGCACCACTTGCAGCAGACTGCTGGCCCATCCCATCAAGGATCGGCATCTCACCGGAGGAGGCTCCGGAGGAACAACACTGGCACCGTCCTAGGGCGTCGCATATCTAGCTCCGGGAAATCCATGGCCGTCGGGACCATCCGGGTCCACTTGGACGGGCAAAGGTCCCAGGTGATACAGGACCGCGTTGTCCCAACTATCCCATTCTGCAACTCTTTTCAAGGGCTGGAGAAGCTGAAAGAGAAGGTGACACTCGCAGCCCCAGCCGCAACACCAAAGACTGCGCCGGCTCACAGGCCGGCCAAACTGAAACAAGTTCGGGTTCCCAAGGAAGCCCCGCCCGCTGCATACACCCAGATGAGACCCGACACTTTCCGCCCTATAAGGGCCCGAAGAGATGAAAGGGTCGAGGTGACAACCCCAGCCTGCCAACCAGCACCCGTCATGTCAGTGCCGCCCGAGAATGCCCGCCGTCATCGCCGTGGGCGCCGACATAATGCTGCCCGCCCGGCACCCAGGGTTTACTCCCCTCCTGTCCCTTCCATCGGTACACAGGCATCGATTGCTCTCCCTGACTAGGAGTGGGAAGGGATCGAGCAGTCCATGAGAAACTACCTTCGGGGCATAGGTAGCACTCCCTTGTGTCGCCATAGACTGTTGGGGGCAGTAGCCTCCGCTTTCCAAGAGGAAGAAGCCCGACCCGCACCTAGTGCAGAGTCGAGGAATCGGTTGGAGGAGCCGCACCAGTCCCCTTTTCGGGAGGAAGCGCCGTCCCGACGATCGGTCTTCGACAGGTTGGTGTTCCCAGGGAGATCATCCAGGAGGGTGACAAAGAGAAACAGGAGCTGGAGAATCTTCACCTGCAATATGGCAGGAGTTCTCGATCGGTATGGGTCCTTACCTACCAGCCCTGAAGAAATGGCCAAACTCGCTGCCAGGCAGGGGCCTCTCACTAGAAGGGGAAGAGCAGCAGGCGAAGCGGCACAGGGAGGCACCGAAGAAACTTTCCACGAGGAACCGCCCACGGCCCTTACGGCCAATGTGGTCACTGTTAGGGTGCTAGGCCTGGATACAGAGGGGGGGTGAATGTATCCCTCTAGAAAATATGGCCCATTTTTAAAAAACTAAAGCTCAGATATGCGGAATTAAAACTAATGAGCTTTCCAAGATGAAATGATAAGGCAATCAAATGAACAAACAGTTGGACTGCAACAATGCAGCCACCTGATCAACCAGAAACGAATGCAGAGTAAAACAACCCAAACACATTTAGCAGAATATAATGCTCAAAAATAACTCTCTAGATAATGCAACAGGCCAAACATGCACAACCTGTGAATGGGAGGTAGAAGATATGGAGCTAATGCAAGGCAAACCACTACACAGATAATTTTTAGGTGGTTCGGTCCTCCAGACCTACATCCACCCCTCACTCCCAACCAGAGTGAGGCTTCCACTAGTAACACTAGCACAGCAGACTCAGTCTGCAACAAATGCTGCCAAACAGCTTGACCAGGGGAACAACCTCCCCTCTTCCTCCCAACCGGAGGGAACCCACAAGCAGCACCCAGCTACTTACAACCGGAGATCAAATCTCCCTTCTCCTGACCCACCAGGAGGAATCCACAAGTAGCATCCAGCTACTTTCGACCGGAGATCAAATCTCCCTTCTCCTGACCCACCAGGAGGAAACCAATCCCCAACAGGGCAATCGGAAGAATCACAAGGAAATGTAAACGAAACTAAGAAAAGGAAAATACAGTAATCAGAAAACTGTAGCTATGGTAGCACAACCGTGGCTCTCAACTAGAGCTAACTGGGATGGATATGATCCACGGTACAGCATGAACAAATATTCAAGTAGCTTTGCTTCTCTTCTCACTCTGCTCGAGCTCTCTATCTCTTTCTTTCTCTCTTCTTTCTCTTATGCTTCTTCTCTTCTCTCTCCTTTCTTTTCCTTTCTTCTTCTGGATCGTGGAAGCTCTCACTCTTCCTCTGCTTTAGTCGATCACGATCGGTCTTATTCAGACAGAGGAGTCTTCCTTATATATCAGCAGCATTTAGGGCGACATGCGCTCTCCACGATTCTCGCCAAGAGGCCTCAGTCCACGTGTCAGCATCCTGGTACCTCGTCCAACCTGGGATCACGAGCCAGTCACCTCAGATCACGTGCCCTTCATTAGCACGTTCAGCAACTACAGTCTGGTGGCGTCAACTCACTTGCTCCAAAAGGTTGACGTAGCCTTCAAGGGCATTCTACCAGCAAGACTTAAGTCTGCTGCGTTGACTCCATCAGCCTGCTGCGTTGACGCATTGATACATTCCAGCGAGCAACCAGCCTAGCCTTTTTAACTGCTGCGTCGACTCTTCCAACCCGTGGCATTGACGGATTGATGATCCAGTGATCAAGTCTTCAGCAGATGGGCGTGCTGCGTCGACGCTCTCATCATGCTGCGTTGACGCATTGCTGTTCCAGCAGCTGAAATTTGGATGGCTTCAGCCTTCTTGCGTCAAGGAGTGCGTTGACGCATTGTGCAGCTGCGTCCACCCTCTTGTCACCTTGTCGATCCATCAAGCTGCTGCGTCGACCCAACGAGCTGCAGCGTCGACGCTGCCAAGGTACTCCAGAGGTTGCAAGGAGATACTTGAACTGCTGCGTCCACGCTGCCAGTTGGTGGCGTTGACGCACGAACATGTACTTCAAGCCTGTCTTGCCTTGTATATTGGCGTCTCTTAAGCCGTTGCGTCGACGCTGCTTCATAGTGGCGTTGACGCATCGAGCACCCTGCATCCTTTTGTTCCTTGTATATTGGCTTCTCTTAAGCCGCTGCGTCGACGCTGCTTCATAGTGGCGTTGACGCATCGAGCACCCTGCATCCTTTTGTTCCTGTTAAACATTCATTAAAACTTAAGTGTCTATATCACTTAGCTTATCGTTGTCATCATCAAAATCAGGAGTACAACAATCTCCCCCTTTTTGATGATGGCAACTCTGGACTGTTTTAAGGGTGAGGCACCAAACAAACGCATGGACAGGTATCTAAGATTCAAGAAGCTTCATTACATTGTATCACAGTTGTATCATTACATTGTATCACAGTTGTATCACAGATAAATCATAGGTAAACTATATGCTATCATTCATCAATGCGTTTGTCATTACAAAAAGAACTCAAGCTGCTTTGCGTTAAACTCTTTTCTCCCCCTTTGACATCATCATGAAGGGGGCAATATGTGATCTGGCACGAGGCCTCAATTGAAAAATCTGGCATGACTAGAAGAAGATCCGCGAGCCCTTGGTGGTTGACTTGGAGTAGAGTGAGATCGTGGAGTGGTAGATTGATCTCTGCCCAGCAACGTGCGAATGTCTTGAGATATAGCAGCTAAGTCATGTTGCAGTGTGGTCCTCACATGTGCAATAGCAGAGGACATATCATCTTGGACATTTTTGGTGTTCTTCAGTAGATTTCCAAGAGAGTTAAGCGTGTCTGTCACAGTGTCAATCTTGCTTAAAATAGCTTTGATGCATTGGGGAAGAGCATTAACAGGACCCTTGATGGTTTCAACAGCAATCCTCACATCAAAACAAAGATCAGTAATCTTGGCAAGAGATTGACAAAATGAAGATTGATTGCTGTGTATGTCGGTCACCAATGTTGATAGTTTGTCAAGTAGAGATGATAGGTTTTTCAAGACGGACCTTGTAGCTTGGTCAGATAGCATCTTGGAGAGTAAGAATTTTTGCCACTCGGATAAGACAGAGACTTCAAATTGTATAACCCGAGCAGTCAGTTTGTTGAGATGATAATTTGTAAACTCCATTAGCTTGTCCATCTTTGCATCCTGACGCTGCAGCATCATAGACATGTGAGCAAACATCTCTTCAACAGTGGCTGGTGGTGGAGCTGCATCAGAAGTTGGAAAAGGCCTCCTATAAACACCAATTTCCATTGTAGGTGTAGAGCCACTGGGTTCCCCAGTTTCCAACTGAGGGCTTGATGATCTCACAAATGTTTCTTCAACTTCATGCTCTTCTCTTACTGAACTACCATCTGGTCTGCCTTCTCTCACCACAGGTGGAATTGGTATCTCTGTCCTGTTTACTTGACTATCATCCATAGTGACTGTTCTTGATGCCTGTCCTGTCTCTGATTGAGCTGATTTCTGACTGGGAAGGATTCTAACAGCCTTACCATCAATGACTTGGAAGCCCATAAATCTCTGAACGTAAGACATGGAATATATGTTTCCTTTGGGGATAACATGTTTCTTTTCAGTTCAAAATCCACTCCTACCTTTTTGAAAATTGATGTGAGGTGTGCTGCATAAGGTAGTGTTCTAGAGTGGTGAAGACAAGTTCCAATTGTCTGAACTACAACATCAGTTAAAGAAATCTTAACTTCCTTTAGCATGCAGTACAACAGGAATCGCTGCATATCTGTGACTCTTTCTCTACCACTGCTTTGAGGTGTGATGATAGACGTGCATATGTGATGAAGTAGTCTGACAGATGGTATAAATCTATTAGCTTTCAGACTGGACAGGTATGTCTGTTTCACGTCAGAGGGGTCTTTGGTTAACCCAGTCAAAACAGCAAACGCCTCATGTTCATCTAGCTCATACGAATGAAGCTTTGCTCCTCCCATTGGTATTTTCCAAACTCGAGCAAGCAGGGCACTAGTTAACTCAAAATGAACATTTCTAACAGTGGAGGACAATTTGGGAATCTTCGGTTCATATTTCAAATTCTGATAAAATTCCCTAACGAGTGTAGGATAGTAAACAGTGTGCTTCGTCACAAACTTCCACCAGCCTTGAAATTCTAATGCAGGCCGTACCTCAGGAAATGCAGTCAGTAGCTCTTCATCGGAACTTACAATGTACCTGGGGATAAGAACCTTGAGAGGTTCTTCTATATTGATGACAACAGAAGACCTGGATTTCTTCTTCCCCGTTATACCAGAAGAGGTGCGTGGTTCAGCTGAAATCGATTTTGAGGACTTTCTTCTCTTGACCGGCAGACTAGGGCTCCGAGGACGTCTCTCCTTCTCCTTTCCTTTGCGCTTCCTAGAAATAGCTGTAGATGGTGTCGCTTCTGGAGGGTTGGCCACTGGAGCATCAAGCGCATCCTCTGTGAGTGAGTCCATCGTCAACTGTGTCGCACTCGAAACCCTCAAGTTCTACTCCATCAACAGCTTTCCCGACTGAGCACCCTTGCCGAAGATGATCGGAGACAAGAAATGGTGTGGGAGGGTGTTTGGAGAACACGGAAGGTAAACCGTCCAATGGTTTCGAATAGAGTGGAGAGGAGTGGCGGTCAAGCTACTCTTTTAAAGAGACTACGAAGACCCTTTTAGTGAATGGTTCAGCTGGTTCAAGTCGGTGAACCAGGTTGAAGAAAGTTGCATTAGAGACAATGCATGGACGCCAAGGGGACATTGCGTCTACGCAGTGAGACATATGTGAGTAGAAAACACAAGACAAGTAGTCAGAAAGACACAAGGCGTGGACACCAAGGGACATTGCGTCTACGCAGTGAGGCTGATGTGAACAGAAGAAGCAAGACAAGTAGCCAGAGGGACATCCGTTCAAGGGATTTTCTTAAGGTACTAAGATAGTGAGATAATCAGGCTTATATTCAAGGAATTTTAAGTGTTGCAGATGGAGTTCCCATGAGAGAGATGTAAGTAAATAGGCTCTAATTCATTTAATGATAAGAGAAGAGATAATCTTAAAACATTGAATTAGAGGCCATGAACCACTAAAGCCACCTGCCTGGAGAAAAAATAGAACTCTTTTCACACTAGAACCATTTTCATTTCTGTCCCTTATATCTTTCAATTTTAAGAAGCCTTTCAGATAGAGAGAAATTTAACTGGCATTGAAGATAGACTCAGTTGAATAAGGAGCATCAGATCAACCAAACACACATGTTTTAATTGTTTTCACATTTTCAACATTTTCAACATCTTTTTACATTTTCATTTACAGTCAAGTATTGCTAGTATTTTGACACGGGTACACATGTTTATCAGACACCCGAGTCCCCGGTTACTCAGCATAGCAAACTATTCTGCATTGACTAACCAGAGGTGGCAACTGACTTCATGACATGCCTATCAGCACTTCAAGTGCTTGAAGGTAGTTTCTCAGTTGATAGTTACCATTGCTCTGGAATGATTTATTTTTCTCTTGAAGACAGAGATAGTAGCGCACCTCATGACTTGCTCTTCAGCACTTCTTTGGTGCATAGGGCTAATTTCTCAGTGAACAACTACCATTGCTCTGCATTATATTACATGTGAATAGATTGCATCTTTAGCGTTTATAAACAATTTCTGAGTTCATCATCAATACAATTATTAAATTCCTCTACACACATTGGTTTCTTTACTTTTGAACAATAAGGATCGAGAGATGATGAGGTCCTGGTTTTATTAAATTGTTCAGCTTTTTGCTCCATACATAGTGCCTAAATGGGTTCAAAAGTTCTTGAATTCAAACATCATAAGAATTATGGATCTCCTATCATTAACATATCATAGAGCAATTTAGAAAATATCTCATATTTCACAGGAATTATCACTGTAACTCCCCCTGAATTTAAGACATCATCTACATATCTCAGTGCTCTAGAGATTTTTCCCATACACGGATGTCGAGGAAGCTTTATGAAGATAAGAACGAAAAGGACAAGATATATGGACAGAGCAAGTTGATGTGAGAAGGAGGTTTCCAAAGAGAGGAAGATGTAACCCTGAGATTCCAATAAGGC
This sequence comes from Amorphophallus konjac, assembly GCA_022559845.1. NCBI lineage: Eukaryota > Viridiplantae > Streptophyta > Magnoliopsida > Alismatales > Araceae > Amorphophallus > Amorphophallus konjac. Next base: position 11,022,769 of record CM040129.1, on the reverse strand, counting down.
ACAGCTGCGTTAACTCACCCTCTTCACTGCGTCAACTCATCCATCTAGACATCACAACCATTTGTTCAATTTCAGAACCCAGTTGCCCACAACGTTAACTCAGTTTCACCATAGCGTCAACTCACTCTACCAGCCACAGACACTCCACATCAAGGTTCTCAAGGAATAAGCTGTCTGGTGCGTTAACTCTATTTCCACACTTAGTTAACTCAGTCCTTCAACCAGCAATAACAGCTCTGTACTTTATGCAGCATTTTGTCACCATGAATTTTATCTTAAGCTAACTCCCCCTTAGATCATGCAATGTTTGCCATGAAAACTGAATCTATGAAATTGTGATACATGCACATTCAGACTACCCTAATAAGCAAAGTGACCCATGGTACTAGGCGGAGCACATGGTCTAAAAGACCACTTCACACATAGTAAGAACCTCCAGACAGATCTTCCTGCCTTTTGGTAGCTTCCATTTAATATACCACAGAGGTCAATCATAATAATTCAACATGCAGTTCTGATTTCCAATCAATTCTCAATCTGAATTATGCACTGATATCTCAACATGTGCTCATGAGAAACAAGGCAGATTTTTAAATGTGAGCATGCATGCATGGATCAATTTTAAGATTTTCAGATTTTTCAGAATGCAAGTTTATTCTCTTTTCAATGTCTAAACAGACAATTAAGTATGAGCATTGAGAGACATGAATGTTCATAGTGTTCAATAGATGACAAGTGTGAAGAACACATCAAACAAGATATGCAGTGAATTTCATTATAGGAAGTGCAGAGAATTTACCTGAAAATTTCAGTCCTAGGGGTTTTCTTCTTGAGTGCCTTGGTTTATTACCCCTCTTTATTCTTCAGCTTCCAAGGCACACTTGCAGGTAAGCAAACTATTTTGCACAGATAGGCACCCAAGAAGTCTTGGGTCCTGACATGACAGTATTACTCCTAGCAGGTTTTCTCAGCACATTTCTAGCAGCATGGTCATCAGATTTCATCAAGTAGTAATTGTTCATTGAATGACCAAATTGTCTACAGTAATGGCATGAATTAGCAGATTTCAAATTCTTTTTATGCACATTACTGTTGTCATGAAATTTATTGACAGAGAAAAAGGTTTGTTTACTGAAGCCGGCCAGCCAACATTCAGCAACTCTATGACCTAGCTTCCCACAGTGATAGCATGCAAAAGACTTTTTGCTAATGGCAGGGAATTTATCAGTTTTAGAATTGAATTTACTACCCTGAGCATGCCAGCATTCAATGGTCCTGTGGCCTGTCTTCCCACAGTTGACACATGCAGAATATTTTCTATTTGCAGCAATTTTATTCCTATCAACATCATTACGGTTTGCAGGGGATTTAGCATGATGTGAGAAAGACATTTTCTTACCATCTTTAAACCAGCATTGTGCAATGCTGTGTCCTAGTTTGCCACAGTGCAGACATTCAACTTTCTTTTTCTGGAATGAAGATTTTTTATCATGAAGTTTCTCAGCATTAATTATTTCAGCATTCAAATCATCCAGTTCTTTTAATTCACACTCATGCATCAAATGACCAATTCTATGGCAGTAATAACATGACATTTTCTTTTTCTGAACCTCATGATTTCTGACATGAGTTTTCCTAACATGCATTTCACTGGCATTCATGTCGTCTTTCCTTTCAGTTTGCATTCATGCATTTGATGACCAGCTTTATGACAATTAAGGCATGACATGAGTTTCCTGTTAGCATGAGATTTAAAAACAGGATGCATGTAAGTAGTAGAAGCCATTTTGTTCTTTCCCTTTTGTTTTTCAGTTGGCATCAAAATTCTTTGAGCAGCAAATTGAAACACTGAAGGATTGGCTGAACTAGCAGAGGCAACATTTGGAACAGCTGAAGTTTGAATCTTATTTTCAAAATTCTTTTTCTTGGTTGGATTATAGCCCAACCCTTCTTTTTGAAAATTGACTTTAACACCTAGCAGTTTATCTAGATTTTCTTGACCATGAACAAATTTGGACAAGGAATTTTTTAAGTCATGAATTTCATTTTCCAAGGAGGTGATTTGTAACTCATAGCTGGCGATTTCTTGCTCACTGCAATTCACACATTCAGTTAACACCTTGTTAGCAGTTTTATATTTTTCAATTTCTTGTTCCAGATTGCTCAATTTTTCAGGAGTTTCAATACAAACCGTTTTTCCTTTTTCTAAGGTTAGAAGTCTCTCAGACATTGCACTGTTTAACAGCTTCAATTTTTCAATTTCTTCTTTGAGCTTATCATTTTGAACCAATTCATTTATTAGAAGCTGGTCTTCTGAATTGACTTCATACTTTCTTCCATTTTCAGTTTGTTTCATTTCTCTTTGTTGTGTTTCACACTCTTTCTGTAATTCTATGTTTACAGATTTTATGGCATTCATTTTTTCAATCAGCAAATCATTCTCTTGTTTGAGTTTCTCAAATTCTTTATCATTTCCTTTAGCAGATTGTTTTAGAGAGTCATTTTCAGATTTTAGCTTGCTTAGTTCTGAGTTAACAGAATCCTGATTCTTTTTCCTTAGCAATTTAACTTGACTCTCAAGCTCACGAATTTCAGATATAGAATCATCATTTGTTTGTTTCAATTTTAAACAATTTTGACATGAAGAGGAATTTACACTGTTTAACCTAATACCCTTTTTCAGTTTCTTATGTTCCCTTTTTAATTTTTCATATAGCCCCAACAAGTCAGCATAAGTATTTTCCCAATCATCTGAAGTATAGTTTTCAAAGGGATTTACCTCATTATCATCATCATCTTCATCTTGACTGCTGCCTTGATTATATCTGTCTGCCATCATGCAGCTGTCCTCATTTGCCCTGTGAATTTTCTTCAGCATATCCAAGATGTCTTTAGCGGACCTGCAATCATGAAAGCAAGACCATAGAGCTCTGTCAGTAGCTGCTTTCATCAGATTAAAGGCTTCCTGATTTTCTCCGTCCTTTGATCTGTGTCTGTCGGTCCATTTGGACACTTTCGTAGGTAAGGTGTGAGGACCTTGTGAAATTAATTTCCACAGATCAGGATTAACAGCATTAACATAAACATGGAGAGCAGCGTGCCACTGATTAAAATCAGAACCACTAAAGACGGGTGGAGGAGCCATTGAAACAAATAGAAGGTAGATTCAATGCAACAGGAATAATGATTCACTAGAAACAAATTAGCACCTAAGACAGCAAGATCGGATCTGCAGGTCGCTGGACCTTCTAAGCAGACACCGCTCTGATACCAATTGTTAGGGTGCTAGGCCTGGATACAGAGGGGGGGTGAATGTATCCCTCTAGAAAATATGGCCCATTTTTAAAAAACTAAAGCTCAGATATGCGGAATTAAAACTAATGAGCTTTCCAAGATGAAATGATAAGGCAATCAAATGAACAAACAGTTGGACTGCAACAATGCAGCCACCTGATCAACCAGAAACGAATGCAGAGTAAAACAACCCAAACACATTTAGCAGAATATAATGCTCAAAAATAACTCTCTAGATAATGCAACAGGCCAAACATGCACAACCTGTGAATGGGAGGTAGAAGATATGGAGCTAATGCAAGGCAAACCACTGCACAGATAATTTTTAGGTGGTTCGGTCCTCCAGACCTACATCCACCCCTCACTCCCAACCGGAGTGAGGCTTCCACTAGTAACACTAGCACAGCAGACTCAGTCTGCAACAAATGCTGCCAAACAGCTTGACCAGGGGAACAACCTCCCCTCTTCCTCCCAACCGGAGGGAACCCACAAGCAGCACCCAGCTACTTGCAACCGGAGATCAAATCTCCCTTCTCCTGACCCACCAGGAGGAATCCACAAGTAGCATCCAGCTACTTTCGACCGGAGATCAAATCTCCCTTCTCCTGACCCACCAGGAGGAAACCAATCCCCAACAGGGCAATCGGAAGAATCACAAGGAAATGTAAACGAAACTAAGAAAAGGAAAATACAGTAATCAGAAAACTGTAGCTATGGTAGCACAACCGTGGCTCTCAACTAGAGCTAACTGGGATGGATATGATCCACGGTACAGCATGAACAAATATTCAAGTAGCTTTGCTTCTCTTCTCACTCTGCTCGAGCTCTCTATCTCTTTCTTTCTCTCTTCTTTCTCTTATGCTTCTTCTCTTCTCTCTCTTTTCTTTTCCTTTCTTCTTATGGATCGTGGAAGCCCTCACTCTTCCTCTGCTTTAGTCGATCACGATCTGTCTTATTCAGACAGAGGAGTCTTCCTTATATATCAGCAGCATTTAGGGCGACATGCGCTCTCCACGATTCCCGCCAAGAGGCCTCAGTCCACGTGTCAGCATCCTGGTACCTCGTCCAACCTGGGATCACGAGCCAGTCACCTCGGATCACGTGCCCTTCATTAGCACGTTCAGCAACTACAGTCTGGTGGCGTCAACTCACTTGCTCCAAAAGGTTGACGCAGCCTTCAAGGGCATTCTACCAGCAAGACTTAAGTCTGCTGCGTTGACTCTATCAGCCTGCTGCATTGACGCATTGATACATTCCAGCGAGCAACCAGCCTAGCCTTTTTAACTGCTGCGTCGACGCTTCCAACCCGTGGCGTTGACGCATTGATGATCCAGTGATCAAGTCTTCAGCAGATGGGCGTGCTGCGTCGACGCTCTCATCATGCTGCGTTGACGCATTGCTGTTCCAGCAGCTGAAATTTGGATGGCTTCAGCCTTCTTGCATCAAGGAGTGCGTTGACGCATTGTGCAGCTGCGTCCACCCTCTGGTCACCTTGTCGATCCATCAAGCTGCTGCGTCGACCCAACGAGTTGCAGCGTCGACGCTACCAAGGTACTCCAGAAGTTGCAAGGAGATACTTGAACTGCTGCGTCCACGCTGCCAGTTGGTGGCGTTGACGCACGAACATGTACTTCAAGCCTGTCTTGCCTTGTATATTGGCGTCTCTTAAGCCGCTGCGTTGACGCTGCTTCATAGTGGCGTTGACGCATCGAGCACCCTGCATCCTTTTGTTCCTTGTATATTGGCTTCTCTTAAGCCGCTGCGTCGACGCTGCTTCATAATGGCGTTGACGCATCGAGCACCCCACATCCTTTTGTTCATGTTAAACATTCATTAAAACTTAAGTGTCTATATCACTTAGCTTATCGTTGTCATCATCAAAACCAGGAGTACAACAGTCACCACCGGAGACACGAGCGGCGGACCCTCTACATCATCCGAGGACGCCCCGGCCGAAGAGACAGGGGGCATGCCCAATCTCCCCACAACTGACCCGGCAATGCTGCTCATGATACAACGATTCCAACAAGAAATTGAGTCACTAAAGAAGCAACAGAATGAGCGGAACACACAACCCTCGATGTCCGGACAGATCGAGGTTCTGCTCGGAGCGCCCGGGGGCAACGGGCAATCTTCAGGAGTAACTCTGCAGCCTGCAACGTTCCCAGTGACTCTCGGCTCCCCTTGGGGCACGACCCCGCAGCAAACACATCACACAACACCGGTCCTGCCACAGATCCCGCCTTCCCAAGGGTCCCCCATGGCCCCCCAGGCGACTGTGCTGGCTACCCCGAGCGCACAGCCCGCCCATTTCTATCCAAGCCCGATCGACCCAGCAGTAGTTAGCCGGTTGATGCTTGAACAAATGATAGACATGAAATTGGCAGAGAGAGGCGATGGGGATCAGACGCCATCTGACGTCTACCTGGTGCCCTACCCGGCTCACTATGCCGCAAAGAAGCCATCGGTTGGCGTCACCAAGCCACCGAAGTTCGAAAAGTTCAATGGGCAAGGGTCTCCCAGGGAGCACATTGCCTATTATGTGAATGTCATGGGGGATCTGGCTGCTGATGAGGCCTACCTCCTGAAGTTTTTCGGCTCGACACTTACCGGGCTTGCCTTTGAGTGGTACTCCAGCTTGCCACCCCGGTCTGCTGCTGATTGGCCCGACATGCAGAAGAAGTTCAAAGAAAGATTCTACGTTGCTGAACGGAAAGTCACTGTGGCAGAACTTTATGCCACAAGGCTAAAGAATGATGAGTCGGCCCTCGACTACATCAAAAGATGGAGGAACCTCAGCATGAGGTGCAGGCATCCCTCGCACCAGGAGGATGCGGTGTAGATCTGCAAGCAGAACCTGAAGAAAGAAATCCTAGAAAGGATGATTGGCACCGAAGTCAAGACATTTGACCGCCTGAATAATGTGGTAGCAAAAATTGAGGCATTTCTGGCCCGATATTCCTCCACTCCGGCCATGTCAAGCCAGAGAGCCAGGCAGGCCGAGAAGAAGCCAGCTCCACCTGAGGTGCACACACTAGATTTCCAGGCCTTTGAGAAACAGAAGGAGAAAGCCAAGGGGGCTGCCAACCTTCCCCCGCCCAGAACCACAGAACGGCGGGAGGGCCCCTCACTGAGGGAGAGGATGAGAAACAAGCTATATTCCTTCTCCCGAGACAAGTCCAAGCTCCAATTAGAGTGGGCAACTAGTTACAATAAAATCACACTGCCAGAGCCGAAGAGGCCCGGAGACCTGAAGAAGAAAGACAACCCACGCTTCTGCTTGTACCACCGGATGCTCGGGCATACCATTGAGGACTGCTACGTCTTCAAGGACGTTATTGAGTCCTTAATCAAGAATGGGGAGCTGGACATGGGGGAGCATAAGGTAGATCCCCCGCAACCGCATGAGCTGCCCAACATAACCCCCACCATCAACATGGTCTCATTATACCAGGAGTTGCCTGAGGAGTGGGCGGAGGCCAGCACCCGCGCCACTTATGAAACTATTATCATGGCCCCAGCTCAAGACCAAGGGGATTGGCAGACTACACCCAGGAAGAGTAGAAGATCACGCGTCCCTTGGCCCACCCCAGGAGTTCACTTGAGGGGTGTGACACCCCTGCCTGCACCACCCCTGGTGAGCCCAGTCTGGCACGACACGGCCCCTCGACTGGTCGTGAGGCGGCTCACTCACAACAAGAAGAGCTGTGTCCCGATGCGGATGCATAAGAAGACCAGCCCCGCAGTTGAAAGACTCCAGGCTATTATTGATGGGCTTGAAGATTATGAATAGCTCGAAATCCAGCCTATGGAGCTGAAGGAGTATGTCCCCTGGGAGGAGTTCGAATCACTCGAACTGACTCCAGGAACAGAAGCTGAAGTAGAGAAAGAGCCTCCCCTATGGGGTGAACTTCCCCAAGAACGGCCGCTGGCTATAGCAGGAAAGAAGAAGAAGAAAAGAAGACCTAGGAGCAAGAAGAAAAAGGAGGTCGTTGTCGCCTGCAACACCCTCTCGGCGTTGTTCGACACTGCCCTCTCCTTGGAAGAGAAAGAAGAAGAGCTACCCCATGAGCTGACGGAGGTGAGCTAGGCTGAAGCGTCCACTTCCCAACATGCCACCAGGTCGAGGAGGAAGTGGGGACGCCCTCCTCAGGACAACCTCAACATCATGTTCAAAGAAGAGCAGCCATACCAGGCCCTCGAGCCCGAGGTCCGAGGCACGGAGATCCCTCCCCCGACGGGTCTCTATCCCAGAGGAGCCAGGAGCCGAGGCACCCCTTCATTTTCTGAATTCCTGTTAGCCCGAGCAGGGGGGCAGGCATGCTCCCAAGGGTCTTCTTCGATCAGAGAAGCAAGCAGTCCCTGAGCTCCACCGGCGGCGACTCCTCCTCAGCCAGAAGAAGAATTTAACGGCATCCCAAACCTTGCCGAATTCATGCAAGAAACGGAGGAAGCCCAGCAGGCCCCATAGGCTAAACAGGCTGTCACAGAACCCACAAAAGAGGCATCCCCTGAGTTGACACCCCACCTCCAGGGTGGAGGCAGGCGCAGCAAGGCCGAAGAGATGAAGTTACTCAAGGTGCGGGCTGCCGATCGAATAGTCAGACACCTCAAGAAGATCCCGGCCCGGTTCACCGTATGGGAGATGCTGTCTTTGGATGAAGAAACATGGCAAGCCATCATTGCCGCACTCCAGACGCCAGCACATCTTGAAGCCTGTCTGGCAGAAATATCACCTGAAGTGGCTGTGGCTTTCACAGAAGATGACATGCTCCTGCCCATCTGCAGTCATAACAGACCCCTCTACATGAAAGGGCAGCTGAACGGCCAGCCTATCAACAGGGTCCTGATCGACCCAGGGGCGGCAGTGAATATACTCCCCTACCGGGTGTACCAAAAGCACTACTTTAACGTGCACCTGGTTGAGGTAAAGAATGTCAAGATTGCTGGTTTTAACCAGAAATGCGAGGTGCCCATGGGGGTCACAGAATTCAACTTGACCTTTGATGATTTCACCACCAAGGTCCAGTTCCACGTCATCAACTCCAACACCTCCTATAAGGCGTTGCTTGGCCGCACCTGGTTACACTAGAATAGAGTGGTGCCCTCCACCCTGCACCAATGTATCAAGTACCCTTACGAGGGGAAGGAAGTCAGAATCTTCGTCGACCTCCACCCGTTCGAGGTGTTCGAGTGTCATTTGTCAGATGCCAATCTGTACTTAGAAAAGGCAAAGCAAGCTCCCCAGGCTGTCCAAGGCATGGGAAAGAAGAAAGTGGAGTCGGGCAGTTGGTTTCCTCCGCCGCCCCCGGGCTATATGGCTCCCCCACATGTACCATTCATCGCACAAGAGGGGGGGGGGTATTCAAGGCAGCTCCTCTTGCCATCTATCCTACAACGGGGACGCCCTGGCTCGAAGACCTGCTGGAGGATGTCAGGGTCCTGCCAGGAATCTTCAAACCCATTATAGAAGTTGACTGCCAAGTAGCTGTTTAGCGTGCTTTCCTTTCGTTCGCGTATCGATCAACCAATCGACTAACTGGTAATCAACTGACTGATTGACGACGCGGGCGTGCTAGTCACATGAGTGACGATTTTATTGTGCGCTCATTCTGACCCATGTCGGGCGAATGTGAGGTTCGGCCGGGACCATCAGTCCTCCATACCATAAAGGTTATGGCGTTAATTACATCCCCCACGAGGAGGGAACACCTTTGATTAATTACCGAGATATCGGGCTGTCGAAGCCGAAAAAAGAACTACATGATGATTATAGCAATGACAGGCAGGATGCAGCATTAATCATGCAGAAGATGCGTAGTTTAATGGGGAAATAGCTCCTCGGTACGTGGCGGAGGACGCAGGTCTGACGACCACCATCGCGCGTGACGAAGGCTTCCGGCCAGACATGATCCGGCTTTCAGTCGACGCCATTTAATATACCCGGGGATCTATGTATGCATGCACACAAGACATTCATGATTATATTGAATATGAAGATAGCGCCACGAAGGCGGCGGTGATCGACCACATTTATTGCCCCTCGTCGAGAGGAGGAAGGACGACATGAGTATGATAGCGAAAGCATGAATGCTAACAGATACGATGATGATGACGATGCAACTCAGGCTCGCTTAGCCCCTCTTTTATTCGATTTGCTGTCAGATATAGCTTATTGACATCGCCCCCGAGAGAGGAGACTCGTCCCGAGGCAAGCGAGTGAGTAAAATATCAAAAGGGTTTCAAAACCGGTGCGGTTACGACTTACACGGCGCGGCAGAGCGTAGGTATAGCGGCTAATACGGCGCGGCCATGACTAATAGCTTAAGACGGCGCGAGAGCTTGGGGGCGCGCCGGTCTGGGGCGCGCCGGAAAGTCGCAAAGAAAAAAAAAGGGAATATGAGTGTGGCCTTAATCCGGCGCGGGGGGGGTACCGCGCCGGATTAGGGCGCGCCGGGGAACTCCGCGCCGTTTTAGCCCAAATTCCATTTCTTTGGACCTCCTTTGAGTTTGTTGGGCCCATCTGGGGGACTTTGAGTCCATTGAGGCCAAGAAATTTTATTAGATTGAAGTCCAGAGTCCTCCGAGGATGACATGTTAAGCCAGTACGAGGTTCATACTCGAGCACAGGGGTAATTAGATTCGGAGCAATTGATCATCAAGGTTTTTCATAAACTTAATCTATCCAGAATTGGACAGCATCTCCCCTGGATTGCAAAGAATTGCAGGGGATAAGCGGGGTCATGTTCACCTGTGGAACAAGCCCCTACATCGCCGGTCTGCATAATGTCAGCCAGCAAACCCCAGTGGATGGAGTACCCCGAGGACTAGCCTACTAGGGGCACCCAAGGTTCCATGGGGGAAAGAAATAGGGGGAGGAAGCCGTCGACAGTGGGGACGATACCCCGAGGGCTAGCCTACGAGGGGTGACGGACCCATAGTCGATGGTTCATCCCATGGAGAGATTGGCCATTGGGAGAGCGGGACTCTGAGGGCTAGCCTACAAGGAGCACGCATCCCCCGGTCTCGGTCGGGTCTTAATTTGTCGGGGTTGAGTTTCGTTGAACCAGGGCCCCGTCACTGTCTGCAGTGGCTTCGAGGGAGTGCCCACCATCGAGAGATGGAGCCCCCCCAGTCGCCCAGCAATCGTCAAGAAACAGCAGAGGAATGTCCCCCTCCCCGGACGATCGAAACATCGGAAACCCTCAGAGCGGTGTGGATGAGTATGGTGCATGTGAGCAGTAGATGCATAAACGAAACGAGATCGTTGCAGGGGCATTTGCTCGAACGGTTGAAAAGCAAAGTTCGAGAGGGGTGGATCCCTTGTATAGCGGATAGAGGCACACGCAGAGGCGCGGCTCTATCCATGAGGATAAGAACGATGCAAAAATCCTTGAATCATATGTAAAGCGAATGATCGAAAGAAAACCCCCGGGGAGGGGTGTTTCTATAGCCCACGATGGTTCGGGGCATAACCGAGGCTTCGATGGAATCGAATTACAGCTACGTCGAAGAGAATCCAACATACGCATTGACACAAGTGAGAGAGACAGAGATTCTGAATATCAGCTCGGCCTGTTGACCTAACCATTCGCACACGTATCACTATTCAAAGATGGAAAACGAACGAATGTTTACATTGAGAATCCGGCGTCGACACCACTGCCAGAATGCCGTTCATCGACGCCGAGGAACATACAATGGCAGGATGAATCACAGAGGAGGGGAGGGGTCGGCTCATATCATTGCCATCCCTCCCCTCTTCGGTTTACAACCAGTAGACGGAGATTGGGGGGAATCGGCGGGAGATAGGGGAGGAACAACGCCGGTGCCCACCTGCTACCGAAAACAGAGTATCGTAACTCAGTCGGGGAAGAAGAAGGTCACCGGCGGAGGACGCCCAGGAGAGGCGCTATTCTTCTCTCTGGAATTCTCTCTCGATCCCTCCTCTTCTCTCTGCTTTTCTTTTTTTTGAAGCCTCCCTCTCGAGAGTCTCTCTTCTTTGTTTTCGTCTGGCCTCTGTCTGGCCTCCGTCTGGCCTCTTCTCTCTCGCCTCCTCTTTCTGTTCTCGAAGAACCCTATATATAGAGGCCTGAGTTCGAACTTGAACCGGCGTGGGATTAGCGCGCCGGGAAGAGCCTTCAAGGCTTACCGCGCCGGGGTTGGACACCCTCAGGGTGATTTGCGCGCCGGCTTAAGGGCTGAAGATGGGCTTTAGCGCGTCGGGATCAGGGGCGTCGCATGAGGGGGCGCGCCGGTTTAAGGCGCGCCGGGCTAATGCTCCTCGTGCGCTTCAAGCCAGCCGATGAGTCCGGGGATGATTCCGGGAGTCATCGTGAACATTATCTCGCCAATGCCCATCGAAACCTTGGCGGGATGTTTTGTCGAAGCTCCCAGGTCAACGTACGGCCGTTCTTGAGACTCCAGATAGCTTTGACTTGACCGTACGGGCTTTCTGCCGACACGGCCTTTGGCTCTACGCTCCATGCTGTTGGTCCGTCCTGGCTCGTACTCAGCTCTCTAGGGGGTTGGACAGCCAGGAGATAGTTCCGCCTGAGCCGGGCGATCATTCGGCCACTAATGGGCCCATCTTGGCGGGAAGCCGTGCCCATGCCTGGCGATCGGGATCTTCCGCCGTCAGAGCTTTCGGTTCTCCGTTTCGGGAAACCGGGGGGACTCCTTTATCCTCAGGAGAGCCTTTCATGAGGTGGGTATCCACCGGGTAGATCGTCGTCCTTGATCGGACAACGGGTGTAGTGTATGCAGCATGATAGAGTCAATGCCGATTCATTGGGCAGGCTTGGTCGCACCGCCAGTTGGTTGTGAATTCGTCCCGGCTCCCTTGAGGCGATGTCCCCGTATCTATACGGAGTGACTCGAGGCTCTGACAGCTTGAGAAGTCTTCAATAGGTTGATCTTTGTCGGCTTCCGTGCTTCGGTGGGCCGGATCATTCGTCTTTATGGCTTGTTCGCCGGTGATCATATTTTGGGTGCCAACAAATGCCCCCCAGACGTGGGTGTTGTGAGCAAGGCACGCGTGCAGCAAGACCCACGGATGAACTTCATCTGGACGGATCTCTTCTTCGGTTGACAGGAGCTCTGGATGGCCCTTAGTTCGGCACGGATGCTAATCCGGCGCCATTCCCATCTTAATACAGCATGGGATTAATACGGCGCGCCCTTACCCTTTGTGGTTTTAATCCGGCGCGGTCTCGGGCATTTCGGCCACTAATCCGGCGCGCTCTTTGCTTTTGCCATGTTAATTCGGCGCGGGTAGAAACGGCGCGCCTTTTGCATATTTGGACGTTAATCCGGCGCGCTAAATAGCGCGCCGGGTTAAACGCCCAGTGCCACCTCCATATAAGGCTTTTGCCCTTGTCTTTTTCTTCTTCATTCCTCATTCGAACGAGCTGTTTCTCTCTCTTCCCTCTCTTCCCTTTCTCCGGCGCCGAGAGCGGCGATTTTCCTTCGGGTGAGTGGGGATGCTGTCCATTTGGGGTTTCAAAACCCTTTCTTTGGGCCCCGAGAGGCTTCTAGCAGGGCTTGCCCTCGGAGCTATTCCCCCGGGTGTTCCTCTTGGCCTCGGTGCAATGCCGATGGCTGCCTTTTAGGGACCGTTCCTCAGTGGACGCGTTCCCGCTTTTCTTTGGCAATCCCCTGTGCTGGGGAGACTCTGCCGAAATTTTGTCGGAAGTTTGCCTTTGATCAGCTATTTTCTGACTTTGCTTTTGCTTGATGTGCCCTTTTTGCAGCTGTCATGGCATCCAGCTCTTCCTCTCGCGCCGTAGTGACATGGGAGAATGTTAATTCTCTTGACTGGGGGCACGGCCAAGTGGCTATAGTTGCAGAGTCTTCAGATTCAGAGACGGACACTGTAGACACCGGTCGTCTCCTTATCCTCGGGGGCGACTCCTTTCATTATGATAGAGAGGGCGTGACCAGGAAGGATTATCCCAAGGACAAGCACCTGATGTCCCTTCTTCAGCGCTTCAACCTTCAGGGGAAGCGGGATGTGTTCGCCGTCCGGAAGGTCGAGCAGGCCCTGCTGGTGGAGAGAGACAGCCTGGCCGAATGTGTGATGCGGGGAAGACCCATCTATCTCCCCGGAGAGGTCAGGAAGTGGAGCGCTGTGCTGGGGCTGCAAGACCTGGCTCCGGCAGACGGACTGCTGACTAGAGCTCCCGAGTTTGTACCCGCTCGGTGGAATGATTCCGCGGGCAGAGTGGATCGGGAGAAGCCGATTTTTGGTTTATTCCTTGCCCCGTTGAGATGGGGATATAGGGATGAATCATTCTTGTTGGATTGCTTGGCAATTCGCTTCAAGCACCAGATATCAGTGGGATGGTTTGCTGAGCTGAAAGCTGCAGACGCCCATGCATTCAGGCCCGGGGCAGTAGAGTTTACAGACTACGTGCTGCATCATTACGCTCCTCTTCTAATCAGAGCTGGTGTATATCACAGCGTGTATGCTTCCAGGTATCGGTACCCAATTTCCCGGGGATTGTGCTGTGGCATGATCGAGGTGTTTTGCCCTGAGTACAACACCTTCTATACTTCAGAGGGAGAGACTTCTTTGGACTTATGGAGCCTGTCTCAACTCAGCGGCCTACCCATTGATGGAGAACCGTATGAAGAAGTTTGTTGGCCTGACTGGTTGAAAGACCAGACCGACGGTGACGGCCGGTATTTGGCGGGCTACGCCTATCGGTATCTGATGAAGGCGTATCGCACCCTTTTTCATTCGTCGCACGATACGAGGGAAGCTCGAAAGCCAGGCGAAAAGCGTCGGGTGCGGATGGGCGCCTGGCTTCAATATTTCTTCCAGGGGAAGAGCAAGTATGAAGATTTTCCTCCCATAGCGCCAGTAGCCCAGAAGCGGAAGAAGAGGGTGCGACGCCAGGCCGCTTCATCGTCTTCCTCGAGAGGAAGGCAGGGAGAGAACCCAAACCCCACTGGTGTTGATGCAGTGACTCACTGTGCTGCATATCTAGTTTATTGGCTCTGCTCCTTCGCTCTTCCTCAAGGTGACGAGAGTGTGATCAGAGCAGAGGCCATTTACCCGGCCTGTCTTATGGCTTGGGGTATCAAGCTGTCTCTTTGTCCAGTGGCCTTGTGCCTCATCTACAAGATGTTGGGGGACTTGCATAAGACGCTTCTCCCTAGAAGCCTTCGGACGGTTGGTCCGTTACATTTTTTCAATGCCTGGGTCTGTACCCTATTCTCGGAGGCAGCTCCTCGGGCGTTACAAGCGGTTCCACTGGTCCCGCGCATGATAGACTTTGCAAGTGCCGAGCCATCATTGCTATCGGAGCAACTCTATGCCATTTGGGGTAAATTGACCCGTCTTCCCGTGGACTCGCCCGGGGTTCTTCATTTCTGGAGCTTAGCTGCTCACTCGAGCCCATTGACGAACAGGACGAGGCAATGCAAGCTTTTTGAAACTGAGGAGTACATTCATCCGATTTCCCAGGCCAATTATACCAAGCCTATTCTGGAGCCGGAGTTGGTTGATTGGGCACTGGCCATCAGGCCTAGTGTCCTTGTATTTCGCAAGAGCGGCATTCTGTGGCTGGAGCCGTATTACCCGTTCCGTTTCAGTCGAACTTTGGCTACGACCAGCAGATTCCATATTCTTCTTCACAATTTGCATTGCCCAACAGGCATAGAGCCGGGCAAACGTCCAGCGACGACGCCCGAATATGGTGGGACTTTTTCCATCGTCGCGAAGACGTTTCTTTCCGGGTGCCCGCCCCTGCGCGCTTCCCTCGCGTTACGCCTGAATACGTCAAGTGGTGGAACGCGCGGACGGGATTCTACAGGACTTCCCGGAGAGAGTGCTGGGCTGTGGCGGAGCACAGGTTCTTAGCTTCCCAGCCGGAGCCAGTTCTTGACATTGACGCTTCTTATTTGAAGAAGTTGAAGTCTTGGACTAATACGGACGTGAAGGCCTATCTAGAGGCCCGCAAGCTCGTAAAAAGCCGCAAGATGAAAGTTGAGCCGAAGCTGCCCCCGATCAACAAGGATGATTATGTGAAGACCCTTCGGGGTTTATGCCGGGTAAGCAGTGAGAGGGTGATCCTCCAGCAACTCCCTTTGCCGGTAGAGGAGCCCATCACGGCAGTGGCAGACTGGCGTCCCGAAGTGGACAGGTTGTATCCCTACCGGACTTTTATTCGCAAGGAGGACAGGCGGGCTGACTTATATGCCAATACCCCCTGGCTGTTCGCACTCCTTCGGTCTCATGGCCTCTCGGTGGGTAGCCCCAGCGAAGCCATACTGGACCATCCTCTTCAGATCTCCTTCAAATATGCAGACAGGTGGGGGCTGGACCATCTGAGCCTGTATTATCTGCTGTCCTCCCGTGGACACGAGGACCTGGCGTTGCTGGCTGAGCCGAGCGAAAAGATTGGGGATCTGTGCTGGCTTGTTCGCGAGGCAGCCTCGAGGGACAAAACGCCCTCGCTATTTTATTGGCCTCTCTTCCCCTTTTACACGGGGCCGGCAAGTACGTTCTATCTTTTCATTCAGGCCCTTCGGCCAGCTTCTTCTTTTCATTGTGGTTGTGTCATTCTCACCCTTGTGCGTATGCAGTCCGACCGACTTCGGAGGAGACCCGGCACTTCAGGGAGCTGATCATAAAGGCCCAAAAGCTGACACATTTTGAAGTTCCTGAGCCGGCCCCGACCGCGACGCCACTGCCTCCTGGAGATTCGAGGAAGAGGACCAGGTCCCAACTGCAAGAGGCCGTCGGGAAGGCGAAAGCGGCGGTGACCCGGGTGACACGGGCACACCGGAAGAAAGCTGCTGAGAAGGAATCGGCAATCGTCCTTCCTTCTGTTGTATCTTTTGAAGAGTTTGAGGCTTCTCGTGCACAAGGGCTAGAGGCTGAAGGTAGGCTCTTCCTTTCTTCAAAGTGCATTAGCTTGTCTCGACCGCTTGGGCTGGCCCATGCTGACAGTTGCCGATACAGTTGCCGCGGTCGTCGGACTGGAGGCGACGGTAGATGTAGCGGCTAGGGACGGGGCAGAGGAAGCCTCTGCTGCTCCCACAGAAAGGGATCTGCCCTCTCCAACACCCCGGCGGGAGATGGAAGGTAATCTATAGTTTAGTTGCGATAGCAACGTAAATCTTCGTATTTTCAGCCATCTTGACCCCTTTTTGCCGTGAATTGTAGTTGATATACAACCATCATTGTTTCCGGGCTCGGAGAGTGCAGAGGAGGTGATCCCCTCGGGGCAGGGAGAACCCGCCCCTGAGGCATCATCTATTGTTGCCCTTGGTGTGGAGAGCACCGGGAAAGTTTCCGCCGAGGGTGATGCTCCTGCTGGCGAGGCTCCTACTTCGACGGCGGGGCGTCCTGAGAGAGCAGAGGGGTCTTCCTCCTCTGAGCATGTAGATTATGGTGGCGGCTCCAGTGACGAGGAGCCATCACTGCTTGGTTTTGAGACCGACGATGCTGGGGTGTCCTCGGCCTATGAGAGTGACTATCTGACTTTCAGCCCGGCCCGGTTATCATGGGGTGGTCCTGTGCCGTCATTATCGCTTACGAGTGAGGAGGCTGGCGCTGGGGAAGCTGCTCTTAAAGATTTAAGCTTAGTCCCGGCCGAGGTAAGGACCTATCCAGGGTCGATGCTTACCATGCTTCCTTTCTCCTCCTTCTAGCCAGGTTTTAAGTGTATATATCTCCGATGCAGACTGAGGTGGCGCTGCCAACTATGACGGTGCAGATACCACTCCCGGCCCTGGGAACAGGCCATGCGACTTTCCCGTCCGTCCTGCGGCCCCTCGCATTGCGGTACCCAAAGGATCATGCAGCAGCGATGGTTCCAGTTGGTCCCGGAGCGCTCGTGGAAGTTGATAGTTCGGCGGTAGCCGGAGATTCTCCGCCAAGGGAGGCTGCACAGCAGTCAGTTCTGGAGAAGGGTGGCTCCGCTGAGGTAGAAGCCGGGGAGATTATTGAGGGACGGACGTCCTCGGTCCTTGAGGTTCTTGTTGGACTCCCACCCCAGGGGGCCGGCAAAGAGATTGTTGTTATTGAGGCTCCAGCCACCGCATCTGCCGGTGCGGTTGTTCCCGGTAGTAGTGGGCTGCAGCTCATGCCGTCGTCATCCTCCGGGACGGCCGATGATATATGGGCTGCCGTGGATAGCAGAGTAGAGTTCGAACTGCCCGAGACGTCGCCACTTGGTCTTCGATCCTCGAGTGATGTCGTGTGGCAGTTCCTGGGGACCCTCCAGCAGACCGTAACGGCCAGTAGGGATTTAACTTATGTTCAGCTGAGGGGCTTGATAGAGCATCTGTCCCGCTCGCTGTTGGCCCTCGGTTGTCCCATGGACGACTGGACTCCGCGGGTGATCCTGCTCCTGAAGTATGTGAACAGGAGGGAGTTCTTAGGTCGGGAGGCAGCTGACCAGCTGGCGGCCATATCATTGGAGCGGGCTGAAAGCAAGATGGCCCTTATTTCTCTGCAAGAGACCGCGGCGAGGGCGAGGGACGAAGCCAACGCCTCTTTACAACGCCGGAGCTCCCTGACGGCCCGGATAGCGGCATTGCAGGCCGAACTTTCCAGGATAGAGGCTGAACTTGAAGAAGTAGATCGCCTGGGGGTCAAAAAGGTTGAGGATGCCGAGATGGCCGAAGGACAAGCTGCTTCCCTGGAGGTGAAGCTATCCGAGCTGGAGGCCACCGAGTTCAAATTGCAAGAACTGACCCGTCATCCCTCCCTGGGTATTCCTGTGCTGGAGGACATCTTCCGACGCCCTTTGCCGTAATCTCTTTTCTTTATTTGCTCCCTTTTAATGCACCTTATGTATTCCAGGGCATGGCCCATGTAATCATGTGCCTTTTACTTCATAGTAATGAAAAATCTCCATCCTGATTTTGAATGAAGACTCCATCTTGTCATTGTTTTTTTTTCCTTTCATTTGCCCGTTGATTCTAGCCCGAGTGTATGAGTCACTAGGGCAGGAGAGCGCTCACGCCTTCAGGGAAGGGGTGAGGTGTTCACTCCACCGCGCCGTGACTTTTCTCAAGACTAGAAGCGGCCTATGCCGGCCGAGAGTTCGGGGGACCCAGGAGGGTATAGCGAAACTGACGGATAAACGGTCCTGCCGAGAACGGCCAGAACCGAGAACGGGTAGCGACCGGTCTTGCCGATGGTGACAAGGGTCGAAAGGGGTAGACAGTCTTGCCGATGGTGGCAAAAACCGGATAGGTAGCGACCGATCTTGCCGATGGTGACAAGGGTCGAAAGGGGTAGACGGTCTTGCCGATGGTGACAAGAACCGGATAGGTAGCGACCGATCTTGCCGATGGTGACAAGGGTCGAAAGGGGTAGACGGTCTTGCCGATGGTGACAAGAACCGGATAGGTAGCGACCGATCTTGCCGATGGTGACAAGGGTCGAAAGGGGTAGACGGTCTTGCCGATGGTGACAAGAACCGGATAGGTAGCGACCGATGGTGACAAGGGTCGAAAAGGGTAGACGGTCTTACCGATGGTGACAAGAACCGGATAGGTAGCGACCGATCTTGCCGATGGTGACAAGGGTCGAAAAGGGTAGACGGTCTTGCTGATGGTGACAAGAACCGGATAGGTAGCGACCGATCTTGCCGATGGTGACAAGGGTCGAAAAGGGTAGACGGTCTTGCTGATGGTGACAAGAACCGGACAGGTAGCGACCGATCTTACCGATGGTGACAAGGGTTGAAAGGGGTAGAAACCGGATAGGTAGCGACCGATCTTGCCGATGGTGACAAGGGTCGAAAAGGGTAGACGGTCTTGCGATGGTGACAAGAACAGGATAGGTAGCGACCGATCTTGCCGATGGTGACAAAGGTCGAAAGGGGTAGACGGTCTTGCCGATGGTGACAAGAACCGGATAGGTAGCGACCGATCTTGCCGATGGTGACAAGGGTCGAAAAGGGTAGACGGTCTTGCCGATGGTGACAAAAACGGGATAGGTAGCGACCGATCTTGCCGATGGTGACAAGGGTCGAAAAGGTAGACACTGGACGTGCATAAGTGGGATATCGGATGAAGACCCTCGCCCCGACCTCGAAAATGGCCTTTTGGATGGCGGATGGTTCATCACTATTCATCATTCATTTTTATTCACATTACTGACCTAAGCGCCCTTTCGGGTTTTCGCCGAAGCCAGCCCCCTCTTGCTTTTGCCCGCGCGCCCTTTCGGGTTTTCACATGGCGGGGTACCCGATTTTGCCCGTGACGCCCTTTCGGGTTTTCGCCACGGCTGGGTTATAGCCATTTTTGCACTTGTCCTAACCATAGGAGCAAGTCTGGCGGGGTATCTCTATTTTTAACCCCATTCTTCTTTCTCTTTTTTTTTGGGATGCGGGAAAACTGGATCGCAAAAAAAAACATCGACTGGCCCTGTCAATGACGACGAGGATCGAATCCTGTTTCGATTCGTCGATGCTGGTTAGCTGTCGAAGCAAAAGGGGTATGGTCTAGTAACAAGGATGTAGGATCCGAGTTAGGGGTAAAGATCGAACGATCTCGCCGATGATGGCGAGAGTCGAAAAGGGGTTTATTCGTCGGCATGGGTTTGTCAACAGGGACGTAAGGCCCAAGTTGAGGGTAGAGATCGACCTATCCTGTCGAGGATGACGAGGGTCGAAAAGGGTTTGTTCATCGGCATATGTCACTGCCGAAACAAGGATGGGGTTGTTAACAGGGACGTAAGGTCCAAGTTGAGGGTAGAGATCGACCGATCTCGCCGATGATGACGAGGGTCGAAGAGGGTTTGTTAATAGGATTTCCGGTGGGACTTTGATGATTGTCCCTTTCGGAGTTTCATTGGGTGGAGAATAGGAGAGGCATTTGGAAATTACCACTTTACTGACTCAAGCGCCCTTTCGGGTTTTCGCCGAAGCCAGCCCCCTCTTGCTTTTGCCCGCGCGCCCTTTCGGGTTTTCACGCGGCGGGGTACCCGATTTTGCCTGCGACGCCCTTTCGGGTTTTCGCCACAGCCGGGTTATAGCCATTTTTGCACTTGTCCCGATATGGGAGCAAGTCTGGCGGGGCATCACTATTTTTTTAACCCCATTTTTTTCTTTTTCCTTCTTTCTTTTCTTTTTATTCGGAATGCGAGCCGAGGGAGGGTAGCTTGATCAGGGCAAAATGCCGCTAGCCAAGGAGAGGGTAGCTCGATCAGGGTAGAGTGCCACTGACCGATGAAAAGTAGCTTGATCAGGGCAGAATGCTGCTAACCAAGGGAAGGTAGCTTGATTAGGGCGGAATGCCGCTAGCCAAGGAGAGGGTAGCTCGATTAGGGCGGAGTGCCACTAAACCAAGGGAGAGGTAGCTTGGTTAGGGCGGAGTGCCACTAAACCAAAGAGAAGGTAGCTTGGTTAGGGCGGAATGCCACTAATCCAAGGAAAGGGTAATTCGGTTAGGGCGGAGTGCCACTAAACCAAGAAAAAGGTAGCTCGGTTAGGGCGAGTGCCACTAAACCAAAGAGAAGGTAGCTTGGTTAGGGCGGAATGCCACTAATCCAAGGAAAGGGTAATTCGGTTAGGGCGGAGTGCCACTAAACCAAGAAAAAGGTAGCTCGGTTGGGGCGGAGTGCCATTAAACCAAGGGGAGGTAGCTCGGTTAAGGCGGAGTGCCATTTAACCGAGGAAAGTGTAGCTTGATTAGGGCGGGATGCTGCTAACCAAGAAAAGTAGCTTGATTAGGGCAGAATGCTGCTAACCAAAGAAAAGTAGCTCGATTAGGGCGGAATGCCGCTAACCAAAGAAAGGGTAATTCGGTTAGGGCGGAGTGCCACTAAACCAAGGAAAAGGTAGCTCGGTTGGGGCGGAGTGCCATTAAACCAAGGGGAGGTAGCTCGGTTAAGGCAGAGTGCCATTAAACCAAGGAGAAGGTAGCTCGGTTGGGGCGGAATGCCATTTAAATGAGGAAAGTGTAGCTTGATTAGGGCGGGATGCCGCTAACCAAGAAAAAGTAGCTCGATTAGGGCGGAATGCCGCTAACCAAGGAAAAGTAGCTTGATTAGGGCGGAATGCCGCTAACCAAGAAAAAGTAGCTCGATTAGGGCGGAATGCCGCTAACCAAGGAAAAGTAGCTCGATCAGGGCGGAATGCCACTAACCAAGGAAAAGTAGCTCGATTAGGGCGGAATGCCACTAACCAAGAAAAGTGTGTTCCGACCGATCACTCAGGGTGTGTCGACTGCGCTGCATGATACAGCTTAATGTGTTTTCCGTTGAGGGGAGAGAATTGGATGACTCCTTTGTGGTCTACAAGGACGTAGGCACCCCCTTCATATACTCGGTGGACGATATACGGTCCGACCCAGTTTTCGACCAGCTTCCCCTTGGGGTTAGAAGCCATCACTTCTCTTCTTTTGACCATTACCAGGTCTCCTTTCTTGAACTCTCGACCCTTGACTAACTTGTCAAAAGCACGGGCCATGCGAGCTTGGTAGAGTTGGATGTTTTGTTGCGCCTGGAGGCGTTTTCCTTCGAGCTCAGCGAGCTCTTCCAATCTTCTTTCTGCATTGGTCTGCTCACCACTGACTAATCCGTGCTGGATGGCAACTCGCAATGAAGGGACTTCGAGTTCAATCGGCACTACAGCTTCCGACCCATAGACAAGGGAGAAAGGTGAACAGCCGGTTGGGGTCTTGTAGACAGTACGGTAAGCCCAAAGTGCTTCGTACATCCTTTCTTCCCAATCCTTTTTATTAGACTTGACAGTCTTTGCCAGCAGCGTGCACAGTGTCTTGTTAAAGGCTTCTGCTAGTCCATTGGCTTGAGGGTTGTAGGGGGATGATGTCCTCCAGTCAATTTTGTATTTGTCGGCCAGCCGATAAACCTTCTGATTTCTGAAATGGCTGCCATTGTCAGAGATGATTCGGCTGGGGATTCCGAACCGGAATATTACATTCTGCCGGAAGAATCTTGCAACTAGTTCTCCCGTCACATCTCTTAGTGCTACTGCTTCCGCCCATCTGGAGAAGTAGTCTGTAGCTGCTAAGATGTATCTGCACCCTGATGAAGATGCTGGCAGCGGCCCAACCACGTCCGTGCCCCACTGAGCAAACGGCCAGCTTGGTAGGGTGGGATGCAGTGGCACTGGAGGTCTCCTTGCCACATTAGCATGTTCTTGACACTTCTGACAAGCCTTGGCAAACCTGCAGCAGTCGTCAAATATAGTGGGCCAATAATAACCCAATTTCTTTATCTCAATTTTCATCTTTGGGCCAGCCTGGTGTGCTCCAGCTGATCCTGCATGGACCTCCTGCATCACCTGTCCTGCTTCTGCTGAAGACAAGCAACGGAGTAGGACTTTCCTTCGGGCATCTGCCATAATTCGGAACAAGGTTCCGCTTCTCATCTCGTAAGAATCCTTGATCCTCAGGAGCTTCATTCTCTGTTCCTTTTCTTTTGGAAGTTGTTGGTGTTGAAACCAGCGTAGGAGATGCTCTCGCCAATCGGGCTGCTGAACCCCTTCGATGACTGCTACTTCCATCTCCTGTTCGTCGGTCAGGACCTCTGTCACGCTGGGGACCTGTCGGCGGTTGATCACTGTTATATTCAGACTTGTGTCTGGCGGGACCGCCAATGAGCTGGCCAGCTTAGCGAGGGCGTCTGCCTGAGCATTCCAGCCTCGATTGATGTGCTTGATGCTGATGAAGTAAAATCTCGACATCAGGCGAGTTGCTAACTGGTGATAGGGGATGAGCTCTTGCTTTCGTACATCGAACTCTCCTTCCAGCTGTTTTATAACCAGCATGGAGTCTCCGAATGCTTCCAGCATCTGGATCCCCATGGACAGAGCGATTTGCAACCCGATTATCAGGGCTTCATATTCCGCTTCATTGTTCGTGCATGGTTTGTTTATGGAGCAGGATGTATGCACCACTTCTCCTTCCGGAGATTTCAGGACTATACCTGCCCCTGCTCTGACCCTGGATGATCCGGTGGCAGAGGTGTCAATTCTGGAAGCGCCATCGAAGTATAGCTGCCATAAGGAAGGCTGCACTTGGGCGGCTTCTAGGGTTTCATCTTCAGGAAGTTCCGGCTCCCACGGGTAGTCCCCGGGTACCGGATGTTCAGCGAAGAAGTCTGCAATAGCTTGACCTTTGATGGCCTTGCGCGGTACGTAGGAGACATCAAACTCCATAAGGATTACCGCCCATTTGCCTAGGCGGCCTTTGAGTGCCGGCTGGGACATGATATATTTCAGGGGATCCTCCTTGGACACCAAGCTGATTTCATGCGACAACATATAATGCCGGAGCTTTTTGACTGCGAAGACTAGTGCCAGGCAGATCTTCTCAATATAAGTGTATCTTTCTTCGGTTCTGACCAGTCTTCTACTGAGATAATAGAGGGCTTGCTCTTTCCCTTCTTCATTATTCTGGGCCAGCATTGCCCCCAGAGAATTATGTGTAGCTGCTATATACAGTATCAACGGCCGTCCTTTCACCGGTGCGCCCAATACTGGAGGAGTCTTCAGATAGTCTTTTAGCTTGTCAAAGGCTGTCTGGCAATCTTCATCCCAATAAAAGGGAACATCTTTCATCATCAACTTGTGAAAAGGCTGGCATCGCCCTGACAAATTGGAAATGAACCGCCGGATATAAGCCAAGCGGCCCTGTAGTGATCTCAGCTCGGAGATGTTCCTAGGTGGAGGTAGCTCCTGTATCGCCTTGATCTTTGCGGGGTCTATCTCAATCCCCCGGTATCGGACGATAAAGCCCAGGAATTTTCGCTCGATACTCCGAACGCACATTTCATAGGGTTCATTTTCAGGTCATGCTGCCTCAGCCTCTGAAAAATAGTCTGGAGGTCTTGCAGATGGTCCTCTTTCCTTCTGGTTTTGACCACCAGGTCATCTATGTAGCACTCGACCTTGTGGTAGAGCAATTCATCAAAAATCTTAGTCATTGCGCGCTGGTAAGTTGCGCCAGCATTCTTTAGTCCGAACGGCATTCTCTTGTAATGATAAATGCCTTTGGGGGTTCGGAAAGCAGTGTGGACTCGGTCGTGCTCCGCAATCCAAATCTGATTGTAGCCGGACGACCCATCCATGAATGATAGGGCCTCGTGGCCGATTGTAGCATCAATCATGACTTCCGTTATTGGCACCGGAAAGTCATCTTTAGGGCAGGCTTTATTTAGATCTCGGAAGTCAACACAAATCCGGATCTGTCCATTCTTCTTTTTCACGGGGACGATGTTCGCCAGCCATGTGGTGTACTGATTCTCTTCAACAAATCCCACGTCAATGAGTTTGTCAACTTCAGCACAGATTCGGGTGATGAGCTCTGGCCTCATACGCCGCGGTGGCTGCTTCACCGGCTCGGCTTCGGGGCTGATTGCTAGTTCATGTTGTGAGACAGCGGGGCTTAGACCGGGCATCTCTTTGTAGGTCCAGGCGAAGCAATCCCGGTATTCCAGCAACAGCTGGGTGTACAGCTCCCGTTCCTCCGGGGACAGTTGGGCGCTGAGGAAGGTAGGCCTAGGATCCCCCTCATTTCCCAAGTTGACCTCTATTAGTTCATCGACCGTGGCCTGGCCTCCGTCTTCTATTTCTGGAGGCGCTGGTTGGAGGTCGACGAAGTCTGGGACACCATCTTGAGGGTCGAGCATTTCGAGTTCCTCGTCGGACATCGCCAGAGCTTCATGAGGTGTCTTGATTCCATGCGCCAGCGGCTGAGCGGATGGATCTATTGATGCATCCATTGCTGTTGCAGCTCCCAAGGGTGAGAGAACAGCTTTAGTGTTTGTAGATGAGGTTGCGGCCATGACAGGCCAGTAGCCGTTTGCTGTCGGGCTCGGACAGCATATTGGATTTGTAGCAGAAGTTGAGGGAGTCTCGCCTTCTGGGATAGCTGCATCTTCCGCAGAAGTGACTTTTTCTTTCCTGGTAGCCGGCTCCCCTTGATTGGAGTTAACCACGGCTTCCCTGATTGACAGAAAGGGTGTTGAAGTCGCCATTAGCATGACCCCTGTGGAGGGAGAGACTTCTGCTTCTTGAATGTCTTCGGCTTCGCTGCTGCTAGCCGTATCAAATTCGGCTTGAAGGGCTGCTTCTTCAGGATGGACCTGCTCCCAGCATCGGCAAGGGATCAAGGTCTCTATTTGTTGATTCCCGGATAGAGCCAATTCAGCATGTTCGGTTTCCACCGGATATTCATCAAAGGTTGCCCCCAGAGGGCTATCTTCAGTTGGATAGAAGGCGGAGATAGTATCCACCTCGTACCGCCCACTGTAATAGTAGTCTTCCAGGGTGAAGCCCAGCCCCGGGTGTTGAGAGACGCGTCTCATTTCTTTGTCCAGATTTGTAGGATGCCACATCTTCTGGAAAGCTTCTTTGCGCTTTTGAGATTGATCGGGAGGAATGTGTTGCTTCTGAAACATTATGGCCATCCGATCAGTTGTAAATGCCAGACCTTGGACAGGAACCGGCGGGTTGCTTATAACCTCGGGGAGGCTGCAATCTGTGTCTTCCCGAGTGGGATGCTCCTCAGCTGTATAGAACAGGGTGCTGGGCCCATCTTCCTGTGTCACCTCCCAAGCTTTGAAAGGTTCGACAGTGGGATCATTGAGGCCGAGGACTGGCTTGGTGAGGCCGGCCGGGACTCCGATGCGGTCGTGCTGTCGGTTGACCTGCACTTCCTCAGCTTTGGGGTATAGTGCTGGGGGTGTTACCCTACCAACATTTCCAGGAGCTGTGATGTGGGAGACCAACTTTGGCTTGACATACCCGCGTGGCGGTGGTGGATACCAACCGTCACCCGATCTATTTTTTGATGCTTCTGTGGGGGTTTCAGCTTCAGAAACCTTCCGGGGAGACCCCGTATATAGGTTGGCGTCCGCCAAGTGACATTCAAACACCTCGAATGGGTGGATATCAGCAAATATCCTCTCCTCCTTCCCCTGGAGGCTGTATTTGATGCATTGGTGGAGCGTGGAGGGCACCACCATATTTTCATGCAGCCATGGGCGGCCGAGCAGTGCTTTGTAGGAGGTGCGAGAGTCAATGACATGAAACTGCACCGTTGTAGTGAAATCTGCCAGGGTCAGTGTGAACTCTGCCACTCCCATAGATACTTCACATTTTTGGTTGAAGCCAGCGATACGCATATCCCCGACTTTCTCGAGATGCACATTAAAGTGGTACCTCTCGTATATTCTATATGGCAGGATGTTGACTGCTGCACCAGGATCGACCAGAATCCGGTTCAGTTCTCTTCCGTTCAGGTGCCCTTTCATATATAGCGGCCTGTTGTGGCTGGCAGTAGGCAGTAGCATGTCTTCTGGAGAGAAGGTCATACTGGCTTCTGGTATAGCCTCAGCTATGCAGGTTTCAAAATGAGCAGGCGTCTGCAGAGCAGTGATGATCGCCTGTCGAGTCTCTTCACTCAGAGAGAGAATTTCCCAGATCGTAAATCGAGCGGGGAGCTTCTTGAGCAACTTCATTATTCGGCTTCCAGCCCGGACATTGGAGAGCTTCATCTCTTCAGCCCATCTGGGCTTGGGGAGGTTTTGATTTGGGGGTCCAGACGGACCTGCTTCATCTTCCTCGGACTCGGCACCCTCTTGGCTGGCACCGGCTGTCGGGTCTTCTTTATTAGCTGCTGTAGGGCGAGCTCCATCTGCATTTGCATCCTCAGTAGATTGCGCTGGCTGCGGGTGAATGACCCCGGGTGTAGGGTTAGCCTCTTGACAGGGCTGCTTCCCTTTTGACATCTTCATAAATTCAAGGAATGAAGGGACTGCCTTGCCCCCACTCTTGTTGTATAGGCCTGACGGAGGAGGGATTTGGGCTCCCTTAACTTCTGGCGGAGGCGTCTTGTAGGGTTGCTCCCCTCTGAACATAATGTTGTGATTGGGTGGTGGCTGGCGCCCCCATTTTCGGCCTGACCGAGTGGCATGCGCAGCAGTTGCGGCCTCGGCCTTGCCCCCCCCAGCATGGGGTGTGAAGCAAATTTCTTCTTCTTCCTCTTCTCCGGGTAGGTTGAAGAGTGCTGACAGGGTATTGCAGGAGACGACCTGTGTTTTATGGGCCCCAGCGCCCTTTCTTTTCTTCTTCTTTTGCTTTTTCTTCTTTTTGGTTTCTGCAGGTGCTTGCCCCCAGAACAGGTTGCTCTCTTGAGGTGGTGCTGCTTCAGCTTCCTCCCCTTGCTTGAGTGAGAGTTGCTCCAGCTCTTGCCATGGGACGTGGTCCCGTACCAGCAGAGGTTTCAGTTCGGGCTGCACATATTCATCTAGCCCTTCAATTAAGTGTTGCAGTCGAAGGACTCCAGGATTGGTTTCCTTGATTACTGGCAGCGGAGTTTGTCTCCTCCTGTTAGGTGTATGTATTCTGACAGCTGTGGGTGAAGTGACCCATACGGGTGCTACCACTGGCGGAGCAGGCCGGGGTGTAATGCCACGGATATGTGCCCCCTCTTTTGGGCGGGGTGCCCTCTTCTTCTTGTGCTTCACAGGGATTTGCTGCCACCCCTGTTGTTCTTTCACGGGCTCCAGGAAATGGATTTCGTAGGTGCTCCGTGTGCTTGCTTCAGAGATCTCCTCAGGTAATGCCTGGTAGAGGGAGACCATGTTGATTGCTGCCCTCCTGAAAGGGGCTTCATGTGGCTGAGGAGGGTCTATTTTGTACTCTCCCAGCTCTATCTCATTCTTCTTCACCATCCCTTCGATGACGTCTTTGAAAACATAGCAGTCTTCGATTGGATGTCCCAACATCTGGTGGTAGGGGCAGAATCTCGGACTGTCTTTTCTTTTCAGGTCCTCCGGCCTCCTTGGCTCGGGCAGAGTGACCATGCTGTATTCTGTTACCCAGTCGAACAGGACTCGGGTCTTGTCTTTTGGAAAGGAATAAGCTTTCTTCATTTTGTCCCTCAGCGAAGGACCTTCTTTATCATCTGGAGCTTTCGCAGGTTGCGGGGGAGCCGCTTTCTTGTCTTTCTCCTTCTGTTGTTCGAACGCCTTGATATCAAGCGCATTCGCTTCTTTAGGTGTGGGGCGCCGCTCCGCAGTCTTGCCTTTCTGGGCTGTGCTGGCAGTCGACATCGGGACAGGCTTGGCTAGAAAAGCCTCCACCTCAGCCACCACATTATTCAGCCGGTCGAACGACCGTATTTCCATTCCAATCATTTTTTCCAGGATTTCCCTCCTGAGATTTTGTTTGCATATTTGCACAGCGTCCTCCTGATGCGGGGGCCGCTTACATCTCATTCCGAGGTTCCTCCACCTCTTGATATAGTCAAGGGCAGTCTCATCTGCCCTTTGCCTTGTTGAGTAGAGTTCGGCCACCGTGACCTCCCTCTCTGTGACATGGAATCTTTCTCTGAACTTCCTCTGCATATCCGACCAGTCATTAATTGACCCGGCCGAGAGGCTGGAGTACCATTCAAATGCGAGCCCCGTCAGCGAGGACCCGAAGAATTTCAGCAGATATGACTCGTCGGTGGCCAGATCACCCATAACGGTCATATAGTAAGCAATATGTTCTTTAGGGGAACCTTTCCCGTTGAATTTGTCAAACTTAGGCGGCTTGTTGACTCCCGGGGGCAGTCGTTTAGCTGCATGGTGTTGCGGGTAGGGCACCCGATAGGCATCGAATGCGACGTAGTCGCCTTCACTTTTCTCTGCGAGCTTCAGCTCGATCATCCTCTCCACCATCATCCGATTCACGACCGTGGGGTCGACTGGCTCCGGATAGAAGTGCGCTGGCTGCAGGTATGGGGTGACCAGGGTGGTCGCCTGTGGAGGATGCAGCAGCGGGGGTGTCGGGTGCACCTGAGGGAGCACCGGAGGTAGCAGCGGCTGAGGCTGTGGCGGCCGCTGTTGTGCAGTCGCCATGCTTGGCTCTGATGGCTGGGGTAGTGTATAGAGCGGTGGAGGGTCGTCTCGACGAGCCGCTCCCCGTGATGATTCACCCTGGACTTCGGGTGGTTTAGAAGCTGATGAATGCTCAGTCTTTTCTATCAGCTGTTTCTTCAGAGAATCTATCTCCCGTTGATATTTCTGCAGCAGCATCAGAACTGATGGATCTATAGTGGTGGGGATACCCTCTGTCGTTTCCCCGGACGTACCCTCAGGCAGGATGTCGAGGAGGACGTCATCTTCTTCTTCCGTCGTCACCACATTAGCGGTCAAGACGGGGGCCTTATCATCCCAGTGGGGATAGACCTGGGGTTGTTTCTCTTTCATCATCGTCAGAAGCCCTCTTGCTGCTTCTGTCCTGCGGGTAGTTGGCCCCGGCCGTACGGCCAATTGAGCCAGTTCTTGGGGGTCTTCAGGAAGCTCCCCATATCGGCTGGACACACCAGCCATGTTGCAAGTGAAAACCTGCATCCTTCTTCTTTGTCGATGGGCCCTCCGCCTGGCTTGTTGCGGAAAGGTCAGCCTCTCGAACACAGAAACCCTTCTCCTTTCTTCCCGCTCGGGGAAGGCTTCATCGGCTTCGATCTCAAAGCCGTCATCGTATCCATTGTCGTCGACAGACGACACCATCATTCTATCTTCCATCTCTTCTTCATGTGCTGCCGATGGGCAGTAATCTTCCTCAGTGGCGATTGTTTGCATCAACCGCTGCTGTCCGAGTGAGGGGTTGCCTAAACCTCGGAAATAGCTTCTGACCAAGCAGGTCATTTCTTCTCGACCCCGTTCTTGGTGTAGTACGGGGGATAGTGGTCGGCCTCCCGCAGGAGGAATGTAGGCCAGTCGAGCTCTGTCGGCTGGCTGTTGGAATCTTCGCCCCGTGGCAGGGACGTTGGCTTGACGGGCCGCAGCCCGGAAACTTCTGTGGCGCGGAGGATCCGCAACCACCTCTTCTTCCATCTTCGGGGGTAGGCCCCTTTCTCTTATCACCTCCGCATCATCATTCACAGGATGGCGGCGGATGGGTGTCAGCTGGTGGACAGGTCGGGTCCGTTTGGGAACCCACACCTGTTTGAACTTCCTCGGCTTGAGTGCCGGATTTCCTTGGCCATGGTGGCCGGCTTCTTCCATTTCTGCCCTCCTTCCAGCAAGGGCTTGATATGTGTTGTGGACAGGAACGTTGGGGATGACTCGGTCCGGGGTCACCCGTGCCGTGCGTCCGTTGAGGAAGACGCGCATGCCTCCAACCAGCATTGATTTCCCGGACTGAGACACAGTACCGGTGATCACAGTAGCGTTCCTGCGGACCTGGCGACGCTGACGTCCTCCAGGGTGTTTGTTGGCGACAGCGGGGTGCGTCCCACGTACAACGTGGTGCACCATACAGCTAGCGGCCGGGGCCGGATTCTTGAGCAAGTCGTCGCAGCGGGGAACCTTCAGAGGCTCCACCTCCTCCACAGTTTGCTTGGCAGGTTCTGGGGCTTCGACTTCCAGGATGTCGACGAAGGCCAAACCCAGAAAGTTGGGGAAGCCTACGGCGGCAGGGAAGCTGCCGAATTCCATGGGTACCGCCAGGTACCCTTGCGCGTGTCCAGCAACTATCGACTGATCGAAGTCTACGCCAGCTATTCCATGAGTTGTCATTGTTTGCCTACAAAGACAAACCGGGAAATAATCAGTAGCCTTTGAAAGGGCTTCGAAGCCCGGATATCTCGGCAAAGAGATGAAAGGTGACACTGGTCCCACCGGGCGTGCCAGACTTGTTTAGCGTGCTTTCCTTTCGTTCGCGTATCGATCAACCAATCGACTAACTGGTAATCAACTGACTGATTGACGACGCGGGCGTGCCAGTCACATGAGTGACGATTTTATTGTGCGCTCATTCTGACCCATGTCGGGCGAATGTGAGGTTCGGTCGGGACCAGCAGTCCGCCATACCATAAAGGTTATGGCGTTAATTACATCCCCCACGAGGAGGGAACACCTTTGATTAATTGCCGAGATATCGGGCTGTCGAAGCCGGAAAAAGAACTACATGATGATTATAGCAATGACAGGCAGGATGCAGCATTAATCATGCAGAAGATGCGTAGTTTAATGGGAAAATGGCTCCTCGGTACGTGGCGGAGGACGCAGGTCCGACGACCACCATCGCGCGTGACGAAGGCTTCCGGCCAGACATGATCCGGCTTTCAGTCGACGCCATTTAATATACCCGGGGATCTATGTATGCATGCACACAAGACATTCATGATTATATTGAATATGAAGATAGCGCCACGAAGGCGGCGGTGATCGACCACATTTATTGCCCCTCGTCGAGAGGAGGAAGGACGACATGAGTATGATAGCGAAAGCATGAATGCTAACAGATACGATGATGATGACGATGCAACTCAGGCTCGCTTAGCCCCTCTTTTATTCGATTTGCTGTCAGATATAGCTTATTGACATCGCCCCCGAGAGAGGAGACTCGTCCCGAGGCAAGCGAGTGAGTAAAATATCAAAAGGGTTTCAAAACCGGTGCGGTTACGACTTACACGGCGCGGCAGAGCGTAGGTATAGCGGCTAATACGGCGCGGCCATGACTAATAGCTTAAGACGGCGCGAGAGCTTGGGGGCGCGCCGGTCTGGGGCGCGCCGAAAGTCGCAAAGAAAAAAAAGGGAATATGAGTGTGGCCTTAATCCGGCGCGGGGGGGGTACCGCGCCGGATTAGGGCGCGCCGGGGAACTCCGCGCCGTTTTAGCCCAAATTCCATTTCTTTGGACCTCCTTTGAGTTTGTTGGGCCCATCTGGGGGACTTTGAGTCCATTGAGGCCAAGAAATTTTATTAGATTGAAGTCCAGAGTCCTCCGAGGATGACATGTTAAGCCAGTACGAGGTTCATACTCGAGCACAGGGGTAATTAGATTCGGAGCAATTGATCATCAAGGTTTTTCATAAACTTAATCTATCCAGAATTGGACAGCATCTCCCCCGGATTGCAAAGAATTGCAGGGGATAAGCGGGGTCATGTTCACCTGTGGAACAAGCCCCTACATCGCCGGTCTGCACAATGTCAGCCAGCAAACCCCAGTGGATGGAGTACCCCGAGGACTAGCCTACTAGGGGCACCCAAGGTTCCATGGGGGAAAGAAATAGGGGGAGGAAGCCGTCGACAGTGGGGACGATACCCCGAGGGCTAGCCTACGAGGGGTGACGGACCCATAGTCGATGGTTCATCCCATGGAGAGATTGACCATTGGGAGAGCGGGACTCCGAGGGCTAGCCTACAAGGAGCACGCATCCCCCGGTCTCGGTCGGGTCTTAATTTGTCGGGGTTGAGTTTCGTTGAACCAGGGCCCCGTCACTGTCTGCAGTGGCTTCGAGGGAGTGCCCACCATCGAGAGATGGAGCCCCCCCGGTCGCCCAGCAATCGTCAAGAAACAGCAGAGGAATGTCCCCCTCCCCGGACGATCGAAACATCGGAAACCCTCAGAGCGGTGTGGATGAGTATGGTGCATGTGAGCAGTAGATGCATAAACGAAACGAGATCGTTGCAGGGGCATTTGCTCGAACGGTTGAAAAGCAAAGTTCGAGAGGGGTGGATCCCTTGTATAGCGGATAGAGGCACACGCAGAGGCGCGGCTCTATCCATGAGGATAAGAACGATGCAAAAATCCTTGAATCATATGTAAAGCGAATGATCGAAAGAAAACCCCCGGGGAGGGGTGTTTCTATAGCCCACGATGGTTCGGGGCATAACCGAGGCTTCGATGGAATCGGAATTACAGCTACGTCGAAGAGAATCCAACATACGCATTGACACAAGTGAGAGAGACAGAGATTCTGAATATCAGCTCGGCCTGTTGACCTAACCATTCGCACACGTATCACTATTCAAAGATGGAAAACGAACGAATGTTTACATTGAGAATCCGGCGTCGACACCACTGCCAGAATGCCGTTCATCGACGCCGAGGAACATACAATGGCAGGATGAATCACAGAGGAGGGGAGGGGTCGGCTCATATCATTGCCATCCCTCCCCTCTTCGGTTTACAACCAGTAGACGGAGATTGGGGGGAATCGGCGGGAGATAGGGGAGGAACAACGCCGGTGCCCACCTGCTACCGAAAACAGAGTATCGTAACTCAGTCGGGGAAGAAGAAGGTCACCGGCGGAGGACGCCCAGGAGAGGCGCTATTCTTCTCTCTGGAATTCTCTCTCGATCCCTCCTCTTCTCTCTGCTTTTCTTTTTTTTTGAAGCCTCCCTCTCGAGAGTCTCTCTTCTTTGTTTCCGTCTGGCCTCTGTCTGGCCTCCGTCTGGCCTCTTCTCTCTCGCCTCCTCTTTCTGTTCTCGAAGAACCCTATATATAGAGGCCTGAGTTCGAACTTGAACCGGCGTGGGATTAGCGCGCCGGGAAGAGCCTTCAAGGCTTACCGCGCCGGGGTTGGACACCCTCAGGGTGATTTGCGCGCCGGCTTAAGGGCTGAAGATGGGCTTTAGCGCGCCGGGATCAGGGGCGTCGCATGAGGGGGCGCGCCGGTTTAAGGCGCGCCGGGCTAATGCTCCTCGTGCGCTTCAAGCCAGCCGATGAGTCCGGGGATGATTCCGGGAGTCATCGTGAACATTATCTCGCCAATGCCCATCGAAACCTTGGCGGGATGTTTTGTCGAAGCTCCCAGGTCAACGTACGGCCGTTCTTGAGACTCCAGATAGCTTTGACTTGACCGTACGGGCTTTCTGCCGACACGGCCTTTGGCTCTACGCTCCATGCTGTTGGTCCGTCCTGGCTCGTACTCAGCTCTCTAGGGGGTTGGACAGCCAGGAGATAGTTCCGCCTGAGCCGGGCGATCATTCGGCCACTAATGGGCCCATCTTGGCGGGAAGCCGTGCCCATGCCGGGCGATCGGGATCTTCCGCCGTCAGAGCTTTCGGTTCTCCATTTCGGGAAATCGGGGGGACTCCTTTATCCTCAGGAGAGCCTTTCATGAGGTGGGTATCCGCCGAGTAGATCGTCATCCTTGATCGGACAACGGGTGTAGTGTATGCAGCATGATAGAGTCAATGCTGATTCATTGGGTAGGCTTGGTCGCATCGCCAGTTGGTTGTGAATTCATCCCGGCTCCCTTGAGGCGAAGTCCCCGTATCTATACGGAGTGACTCGAGGCTCTGACAGCTTGAGAAGTCTTCAATAGGTTGATCTTTGTCAGCTTCCGTGCTTCGGTGGGCCGGATCATTCGTCTTTATGGCTTGTTCGCCGGTGATCATATTTTGGGTGCCAACAGTAGCCGAGCAGTTGAGAACTTTTGAGGTGCCTAACCCTAACGGGCCACCCACTATCTTTTATGTTGCCGGGGAAAAGCCAGTCAGGGAAGACGATGATTGCCGGTTCCCTGACGAGTTGCATGACCCGCACGTCCCCATCACGGGACTTCCCCACATGACTGACCGGGCAGCCAGAGTGGTCAGAAAGCAAAAGATCCCTCCCTCTCAACCCTCCAGCCGGAAAAAAATGTTTGAAAGGATGTGGAACCCACCAAACCTGGATCGGCGGCTGCTGCAAATCACCAAGCACCCCGGTCTGGGCTTTTCACTAGAAGATTATTACGAAACTGATGTTATATCGGTTTCGGCTCTGTCCGACGATGACCCCACGGAAGCTGCAGACTTGCGGGAAGCCCACCAAGATGTATATTTCACGCCTCCGACTGAGGAGGCGCAAGACGTAGAAGTGTTCCTTTGGAACCCTCTCCGTCGTCGCTGCATGGGGAAGACCTCCTCCTTTTCCGAGGGACTAACCTCGAAGAGTCACACCACCGAGGCGCCCTCACTCCGGCCTGCTGGCGAAGCAAGGAGCAGTAGCATGGGCCATGCTCCGGATTCTCCTCGATACGACCCCGTCATGTACGCCTTGTACCATAGGCAGCAACGGGAGATCGAGATGTTAAAGGCACGGCTGGCTGAGTTGACCTCGCTAGTGACCGACCTGATCCAAGGCTCTCTCCGCCCGTAGGGTGGCTAGATGTCTCGGCCCCGAGACACCAGTCCTGACGCTTCCGTCTGGTCGAGGAGGGAAACAAGAGATACGGCAAGCCCATTAACCGGGCGGCCAGCCAGGCAAGGCCTGACACTCCAAGAGAAGCTGCAGAAGCCCTATTCCTTCCCAAGAGAGAAGACTCGGGGTATCTTTGACTGGGCCCGCCATTACGGCAAGGTCTCCCTCCCAGGGTCCAAGAGGCCGCAGGACACCCGAAGAAGTGGGGACCCACTATTTTGTCCCTATCACCAGATACTGGGCCACGTCATCGAAGACTGCTATGTCTTCAAAGACATTGCTCAAGACCTCATCGACAGGGATGAGCTCAGAATGGGAGACTATGTGGTAGCCCCGCCGCGCCCCCACGTGACGGACAGCCCCAGAAGAGGAGCCTATACAGTATCTATCCAGTACCAGGCGCCTGAAGATGCGGCTGCCCCGGCCCCCACCGGAGTGGTCTATGATGAGTACACATAAGACCCCGAAGTGGCCCTGTGCCGTGCTGTGCCAGCGGACCCCGCGGACCCACCGGCTATGGCCCAGGATGAATGCGAGATCAATGCAGCCTCCACACCAAATCATGAGGAACAAGAAGGAGGGGATGGCGACGATGAAGACCAAGACTTTGTCGACTTGTCGCCAGCCCCGCCAGAAATTGAAAATGGGGGCCATGCCACCGTCGACGAGTTGGTTGAGATCAACCTTGGCACAGAAGGTGACCCCAGGCCGACCTTTCTGAGTGCTCTTATGCCCCTACAGGAGAGGAACAATACACGAAGCTGCTGCAAGAATTCTGGGATTGCTTTGCCTGGAACTACAAAGAAATGCTCGGGCTCAGCCCCGAAGTAACTCAACACATTCTGGCCATTGATCCCAAGGTGGAGCCAGTGAAGCAGCCTCCCCGACGTATGAGGCCGGAATTGATCAGCCAGATATGTAAGGAAGTCGACAAGCTCATAGACGTCAACTTCGTGGCGGAAAACTAGTACACTACTTGGTTGGCCAACATCGTACCGGTGAAGAAGAAGAATGGACAGATCAGGGTTTGCGTGGATTTCCATGACCTGAACAAAGCTTGCCCAAAAGATGACTTCCCGGTGCCCATCACCGAAGTTATGATTGATGCAACCACTGGCCACGAGGCCCTGTCTTTTATGGACGGATCGTCCGGCTATAACCAAATTTGGTTAGCCGATCACAACCAGATTCACACGGCCTTCAGATCGCCCAAGGGGATATTTCACTACAAGAGGATGCCCTTCGGCCTCAAGAATGCCGGTGCCACATATCAGCGGACGATGACCAAGATCTTCGACGAGCTGCTGTATAACAAGGTCGAATGCTACATTGACGATCTAGTTGTCAAGACTAAGAAAAGAGATGAGCATTTGAGTGACCTTAGGATCATCTTCCAAAGGTTTCGGCTGTACGGGCTGAAAATGAACCCCATGAAGTGCGCCTTCGGCGTGTCCAGTGGGAAGTTCCTCGACTTTATTGTCCGACACAGAGGGATCGAGATTGACCCCTTCAAGATAAAAGCCATCCGGGAGTTGCCCCCTCCGAAGAGTCTAGGAGAGCTGAGGTCCCTACAGGGCCGTTTAGCTTACATCCGCAGGTTCATTTCCAACCTATCGGGGCGTTGCCAACCCTTTCACAGACTGATGATGAAGAATGCACCCTTCAGCTGGGGTCACGAATGCCAGCACGCGTTCGACCAGCTAAAGGAGTACCTGAAGACCCCGCCAGTCCTGGGGGCACCTGTCAAAGGCAGACCGCTTATTCTCTATATAGCGGCCACCGAATATTCGCTGGGGGCAATGCTTGCCCAGAATAATGATGAGGGAAAGGAGCATGCTCTCTACTACCTCAGCCAGAGATTGGTTGGAGCGGAGGCCAAGTACACCCCGATTGAGAAGATCTGCCTTGCCTTGGTCTTCACAGTCAAGAAGCTGAGGCACTACATGCTGTCCCATGAAGTAAGTTTAATATCCAGAGCCGATCCCATCAAGCACATTCTTTCCCAGCCAGTCCCGAAGGGGCGCCTTGGAAAATGGGCCATGCTGCTCATGGAGTTTGACATCACCTACGTGCCGCAGAAGGCCGTTAAGGGACAAGCCGTCTCGGATTTCTTCGCAGCACACCCTGTGCCCGAAGACTCTCCGTTGGCCACCGAGCTACCCGAAGATGAAACACTGGAGGTGGACCAAGTCCAACAAGCCATCTGGAAGTTATATTTCGACGGGGCCTCGAGAACAGAAGCGACCCCGTCCGGACGCACCAAGGTATGGGCCGGAGCCGGCATCGTCCTCAAATCACCAGACGGGGAAGTGTTGCACACTTCCTGCTGCATTAGTAAGCCCTGCACAAATAATGAAGCGGAGTATGAAGCTCTGATCATTGGCCTCCAGGTGGCCCTCCGGATGGAAATTAAGATGCTTCAAGTATTTGGCGACTCACTGCTGGTCGTCAAGCAGATCCAAGGACAGTTTGGTGTCTGAAAACCTGAGTTGCTCCCTTATTACGCTAAAGCGAAGGCCATGTCACTAGAGGGGAGAATGCACAGGCCGACGCCCTGGAAAAATTGGCAAGCTCATTAGTAGTGCCGCCAGATGGATCTCTCAATATCCAAGTAATAAATCAACGCCAAATGCCTAGCGTGATAGAAGAAGAACCAGAAGAAGAAGAGCTGGAAGTCACTACAGCAGAAGCCGTCGGCCTACCTGACTGGAGAGACCCCCTGATGCAGTGGTTCAAATACCGGCAACTACCCGAATGAAGAGAAGAGAGGATCAAGCTAATCAGATCTAAGGACTCCTATGAGCTCCGAAACGGAATATTATTCCGGATTGTGGCCGACGCCAAACGGAAGCTACTCCTTCGATGTCTCTCCATTGAAGAGGCCTGGAGGGTCATGAAGGAAGTCCATGTCGGGACAGCTGGTGCACACCAGGCGGGACCAAAAATGAAGATTGAAATAAAGAAGCTCGGATATTATTGGCCTGCAATATTTGACGACTGCTGCAAATACGCTAAGTCGTGTCAGAAGTGTCAAGGACATGCCACCATACCCAGAAGGCCCCCCGTGCAGTTGCATCCGACGGTGCCCAGTTGGCCGTTTGCCCAGTGGGGAACAGACGTTGTGGGTCCCTTACCTGCATCGTCCACCGGTTGCAAGTACATTTTGGTGGCAACCGACTACTTCTCCCGTTGGGCAGAGGCTGTCGCCTTACGGGAGGTCACCGGAGAGATAGTGGCCAGGTTTGTCCGCCGCAACATTATATTTCGGTTTGGCATGCCCGACCGGATTGTGTCAGACAACGGCAGCCACTTCCGCAACCAGAAGGTCTACTGGCTGGCAGAAAAATACAAGATTGCTTGGAGGACATCGACTCCTTACAATCCATAGGCTAATGGGCTGGCCGAAACTTTTAATAAGACACTCTGCACCCTCCTAGCCAAAATTGTCAGTTCTAACAAAAGGGACTGGGAAGAGAAAATGTTTGAGGCGCTGTGGGCATACCGGACCGTATACAAGACCCCAACGGGCTGCTCGCCTTTCTCTCTAGTATACGGCTCGGAGGCAATCGTCCCCGTTGAATTGGAGATACCTTCCCTCAGGGTCGCCATTCAGCATGGGCTTGTCCTTGAAGGGCAGACCAACGTCGAGCGAAGACTCGAAGAACTTTCCAATCTGGAAGGAAAGCGACTTTAGGCCCAACAGAACATTCAGGTCTACCAGGCCCGAATGGCGCATGCCTTTGACAAGCTCGTCAAGGAACGTGAATTCAAGAAGGGCGACCTTGTCATGGTCAAGAGAAGAGACGTCATGGCCGCCAACCCCAAGGGTAAACTGAATGAGAACTGGCTCGGACCCTACGTAGTACAAAAAGTCTACGAAGGTGGAGCCTATGTAATTGTCAACCACCGCGGGGAAGTTCAATTCCTGCCTCTTAATGGAAGGCACCTGAGACTGTACCACGCTCCGGTGCCCCCGTTCAATCAAT
Source organism: Amorphophallus konjac (assembly GCA_022559845.1). Lineage (NCBI taxonomy): Eukaryota > Viridiplantae > Streptophyta > Magnoliopsida > Alismatales > Araceae > Amorphophallus > Amorphophallus konjac. The sequence goes on along the minus strand of CM040129.1, from coordinate 10,983,583 downwards.
AATATTATTCTTCGCCCTATTTTGGGCGGATTTGCGTGATTGATGCCCGAACGACTTGATCGCTATCCATGTTTTCAAAAAAGGAGAAGAGAAGAAAGAAGGAAGAATAGGAAAAAGAAAAAAATAGAGAGAGAAAAAAAAGGAAGAGGAAAGTACAAAAAAGAGAAGAGAGAGAAAAGTAGAAGAGGAGAAAAAGAAAGAAAGAAGAAGAGGAAAGAGAAGAGAAAAAAAAGGAAAAAAGAAGAAGAGGAAAAGAAAAAAGGGAAGAAGATAAAAGAGAAGAAAAAAAAAGAGAGAAAAAAAGAGAAAGAGAGAAAAGAAAAAAAGGAAGGAGGTAAAGAAAGAAAAAAAAGAAGAAGAAAAGGGGAGAGAGAAAAGAAAGAAGAAGAGAAAAGAGCAAGGGAAGAATAAAAGCTAAGAAGAAGGGGGAACGCCCCCCCATTTCCAGTCATCGCCCTGTATCAGCGGAGATACTAAAAAAACTAAACAAACTCCTCTCTCCGTCCTCCCCGGGCGGTGAGTATCCCTTTGGCTTGGACCTTCCGTCTAGGCCATTGACTAAACAAACTCTTCTCTCCGTCCTCCCCGGGCGGTGAGTACCCCTTTGGTTTGGACCTTCCGTCCAGGCCATTGACTAAACAGACTCTTCTCTCCGTCCTCCCTGGGCGGTGAGTACCCCTTTGGTTTGGACCTCCCGTCCAGGCCATTGACTAAACAGACTCTTCTCTCCGTCCTCCCCGGGCGGTGAGTACCCCTTTGGTTTGGACCTTCCGTCCAGGCCATTGACTAAACAGACTCTTCTCTCTGTCCCCTCCGGGCAACGAGAAACCCGGTCTCTGACCAAGGCTCCCCGCCTGAGGCCAGTGCGCGGTTCCAACATTATGGCGAGACTGGTAAGTCACCCATTTGGTATGGTGGAGTGGTTCCCTTGTCCTCCCCCTGGGAGGGCGAGCACTCTCTCGTGCCCTGACATGGGTTCCTGCCTGGTTCTCCCAGAGCGAATCACCGCGAAGATTCACACCCTGCCAATGTGTTTTGGCACAACAAAAGGGAGGAAAGAGGAAGAAGAAGACAATATACACAAAAGAGAAGGGAGGATAAAAGAGATCCCCCCTGGGGTGAACGCACACTGAAAGGATATACGAGGTAGTAAATGCTCTTTTCTATTCAAGACAGATTAAACTACATGTGCTTCAGGGCATACCCCTAGGTTACATCCCAAAAAAAAAAGAAAGAAGAAGAGAAGAGAAAGGAGCAAGGGAGCGGCGCCTAGTCAATGCCCCTAAAGATGTCCTCGAGAGGGAGGATTCCGACGCAAGGGAAGTTTGTCATGTCGCGCAATCGGCCCCTCCATTCTTCGAGTCGAGCGAGCTCCGCCTCCACGGACGCCGTCTTGACCTGGGCGACGGCGAGAGCCTCGCCTTCCCTCTCAACCACTCTTTCGGCTTTGGCAAGGTCAGACCTAGCCGCAGCAAGGTAGCTCTCCAGCTTTTCGACTCGGCTCTTGAGGGAGTGAACATTACCCAGGCCTTCCCCCAAAGCCTTCCCATGGCGCTCTTCATCATGGCACCGTGCCTCCAAGGTCTGTAAATACTCGTCTGCCTGGGCATCGAGGGCGGCGCATTCGTCGGAAGCCTGGGTCTCGAGGAACTCGCGACGTTTGACATACTTCAGCAGCAACAAGACCCGTCGAGACCATTCCCCCAGTGGACAGCCCAACACTTGCAGTGCCCCGGTCAGCTGCGTCACTATACTCTGCACCTCCCGGTATGACAAAGAAAGATTGGCGAAGAGCATTGTCCGTAATGTTACCAACATCTATCGGACCGGTGCGCCTGACGAGGTGTGGCTGACCGAGGGCAAAGTCGGAGGGACGAAATCTATAGAGCTGTCCACCTCGGCCCACAAATTAGCATCCACGGTGACTGAAGAAGATGTAAGAGCAAGGGCCAAGTCCCCTGGCCGGCGCAACTCGACAGAAGACCCCTGGCGGGTCATCGCCAGGGGAGTGGATAAGGCCATCGCCGAATCGCTTGGCGTCACCGCCGTCTCCCTGGACAGGGATGCAGGTGCTGCTGCTATAGGCAAAGGAGGGGCTTCGAGCAAAGCCGGGCCCGAAGCCATCGCTGGTCGACCCCTCTCCTGCGCCCGGGACCCCTCCAGATAAGCACGGAGTCCCACAAATATCCTCTTCAAGAGCGGGTCCTCTACTTGGGCCGGGAGCTTCGGGAGAGGCGGAAGCGGAACCATCAGCTGGGGTATGCCTCCCACATGCACAAGTGCTGCGAGGCTCTCTGCCCCCGGGCCCGAGACCAGAGCCAGCCCCTCCACCGCTATCGGACCAATGCTCGGCCTTCGTTTGGCGACAGCCTTCCGGACACAGCCAGACGTCTCCCCTGGCGTCGGCATTACCTAATCATGGGAAGCGGAGTTAGCCCCCAGCTACCTGGAACGAATCATGCAAGATCAAAAGGTAGGGAAGAATCATAAGTCTCACGTGCTTACCTCGGCCACCAGGGCGGTGCCGCCTTCGGGCGCGATCTCCCCCTCCTCTAAAGGCTCGTCCGCCGTTCCGGGAGCACTTGAAGTCTCCACGGCCGACTCCTGCTGAAGGGCTTCGAATAAAAGGGCTAGCTTGCCCAAGCCCGCATCGGCTCCTTCCGGGTGGTCGATCGGCATAGCTGGAGCAGCTTCCTCCACAGCCTCCGGCTCTATTGATTCCTGAAAATTCGGGCATAACAAGAATGAAGTCAGTGGGCGACCACAGAAGGAGTCCTGCGCGAATAAGCTCACACTTACGGCAGCCTCCTCCATTAGGCTTAAAGAGCTAGCAAGTGAAGGGGCCCTGAAGATCGGCTCGGGTGGCTCAGACGTCTCAGACACGCCCTCGCCAGAGCCCACTTCGTCGGAAGAGTAGTCATAATCTACCTCTTCGCTCGACGAAGACTCAACTGCCACGGGTTCTTCCCTCGCTGGCAAGGGGGCCTCCACCTCGAGATCAGCAACCGGCGTGTCCTAACGCGGGCTGGGTGAGACTGGTACGCCAGACTTCAGCCTCTTCCTCACATACATATGCGTCACCGGGAGATGTAGGCGGGGGCCTAATAGCCCAATAGCTGCCACATCAGCGCCTGTCGCATAAAGGAAAAGGCGAGTCATATCAAAGCCAATGGGTTACTAAAGAATGGAGGAAGTCAATTAAATGGACAAAGATAAATACCCCCTTCGGCTTCTACAGCATGGGGCGGCTCACGGGCTTCCTCGACGGGCAATGCCTCCTCAGAGGCCGCAGCCGTGCCCTCGCCCGAGATCAGCACAGGTGTCGGCTCCCCCGTACCGCCTGAAAAAAAGAGGTGCTTGCCCGGGGAGGCAAATAAATCCGAAAGGACGTCGGCGGTCGGTGAGCCTCACCAGCACCGTGACTCGGCTCAGTCCGGTTGACTTCAAAGTCCTCGAAGGATAAAATGGGAGCCACCGGGGAGACGGTCGCCGGAACCGGGGACCCCTCGGTCTGCCTCCGCTTCGCCGCTGGCCGCCGACCGCTTTGGCAGCCGCCAACGCCTTCTTAATGGGCGACTTCGCCCGGGACCTCCCCTTGGCTTGCGGTAGGGGAGTCAGAGCTGGCGCCGAAGTCACCTCGGCTGCGGCTGCAGTCTCACCCATGTCAGGGATGGGCACAAATGCCGGCTCCCCTACGTCAGGAAGGGGCACGGGTGCAGGCTCTTCCACGGTAGCTGAAACAAAAAAGGAAGAAGCGCTCATGTGTAAAGTCCTTGCTCCAAAGTAATGCCGGAGCCTGAAGGATACGAAGGGCGGGAGATTCTAACTGGCAAGCTAACCCGGCTCGGCCCCGGCGGTTTCGAACTCCTCGAAGGAGGGAATTCTTGGCGCCAGAGGAATAGTCACCGAAGCCTTAGCAGCCTCCATTTTATTGTGCTTCGCCTCTCGCCTCCCGGCCACCTTGGTGGCATCCACTACCTTCTTCATGGGCGACTTCACCCGGGACCTCTTTGTAGCCTTGGGCAAGGGAGCCGTAGTCGGAGCTGGCAGTGCCACCTCAAAATAGGTGGGCTTCTGGACGAGTCGAAGGAGATTCCGGTATGTTGCCATCTGTGCGCTGTCAGGGTGGTCTGTTAAGAAGAACAAATATATACACATATGATTAGCATCCGATAATCTGCTAAGGTCGTAGCAATGAGAATTAAAAGAAGTGGAAAGGTTAAATACCGTGAGGACCGGTATACAACCGAAGCGTTATTGGCCAGTAACTCAGGGACGGCTCCTTGTCCTGACCCGCCGCCTCTCGGACCAGCCATCACACATCTTCAATCTTCTGGCAGCGATCAGTGAGAGCTGCCAGGTCCACATGCTTCTTCGACGAGAGGTGACAAAAAAGATTGAAGTGGTCCATGCCCCACCCATCGGCATAATAATATGAGACCTGTAGGCGCTTGCCCAGAATGACGGCCGTCTGATCCTCGATCTTCAGCCCATTCACCCGAAGGAGGACATATAGCCACGTAGTGTCCTTATAATTTTCAGGTTTCCTCTCCTCCCGCCTCATGAACGTGCGGTACGGGCAGATCGGGTCTCTCTCTGGGCGCCAGCTCTTTGCGGGAGTGCCCTCCTCTTCCATGGGGAGCGGATAATTGATGAGCTCCAGACGATCACACCCTATCCGGCAAAGGTCCCTCAGGGTCTTCTTGTAGTTATCCTTTGCCACCGGGGGTAGCTCCACTTTTGGTGTTGGCCTCGCTTCCCGAGCCTCCCGGGGAGCGGCCAGATATGCCACCACCTCCTTCTCCTGCCTATTCTTGAGACGGAGGAGATGCTCCGGCTCAATATCGAGTACCGGTACCGGCTGCCTGCTCAGGAATTTCCTCTCGGCCCCGTCCCAGCAGTCGGTCTTGTGCAACTGATAGAAGGCCGTCCGGGCGTTCCACCATTTTATATACTCCGGAGTCACTCGGGGGACGCGACCGGGGGCTGGCACTCTAAAGGTGGCAGAGTCCGCCCGATGGAAGAAATCCCACCAGCTCCTGACATGCTCGGCGACCGAACTTCCCCGGAGATTTTGTGAAGGCAAGCCGAACTGTGCATGATACACAGGGATATGCTGATCATATCTGAAGTTTCGGCCAAACCGGAAAGGGTAATATGTCTCCAGCAGCACATTGTCGCCCTTCCTAAACGCCAGCACACTTGGGCGGATAGATAGCGCCCAGTCTCTCAGCTCGGGCTCAAGCAAGGGGCGGACCACGTTCTCTTGGCTGATGGGGTGGACATACTTCTCTACCTGATCGTCTTTGCATTCCCTCTTATTGTTAACCAGAGGGCTTGAATGTGCGGCCAACGTCCAGAAGTGAATGGTGCCGGCCGCGTCCCGGGGAACCGTTGTCAACCGGCCCCGAATGTCATACAGCCGCATGGAAGTAGAGCCTGGCTCTGCGCTGGCGAACTCCAGCATCCTCGGCACCAGCCCCCAGTCTTGAAGAGCGCGCGGGGCGAAGAAGTGCAACGGGCATACGTACCGGGCTTGTCTCGGGAACTGATGAGTGCTGATGTCTCCCAGCGCCTTGTAGATCAGACAGAGAGCAGCCGGGCACAGGGACAGCTTGATCCCCCACGCCATTTGACACGCCGGGTAGACGACGTCCGGTCGAATGACTGTCTCGTCCCCGTATGGCATGGCAAACGAGCATAGCTAGTACATTAAGTAAGCGGCGCAGTGCGTCAATGGGTCGACCCCCATCGGATTGGGCCCTCTCCGGCGCCCCCTGGAAGGGATCTTCACGTCGGTCTTGGGCTTGGCACGCTTCTTACGAGCAACAGCGGTGCCGATGCATGGAAACTCCGCATATTGCTTTAGTCCATCGTAAAAATACTGCAACCACAGGGTCATGCGCACCCTCTTTCTATCCCCACAGGGAGGCTGCCTCCCGCCATGCGCTAGCTGATATAACTCCCGGTACGCCTTCATGAGGTACTGGTATGAATACCCGAGAGAGTAGTAACCATCCCCATTGGTTTCATCTTTGATCAGGTCGGGGAGGCATACTTCTTCATAAGGCTCCCCGTAAATGGGCAAGCCACTCAACTGGCTGAGGCTCCACAGGTCCAGTGAAGTTTCACCTTCTGCCGTGTAAAAGGTGTTGGTCTCGGCACTAAACACCTCTATTATGCCGCAACAGAGACCCTTGGAGATGGGGTAGCCGTAGCGGGAGGCGTAGACGCTATGATAAATACCAACTCGGACCAGCAGCGGGGCATAGTTGAATAGCACATACTCTGTAAATTCTAATGCCCCCTCCCTAAAGCTGTGAGCGTCCTGAAGCTTCAGCTCCCCAAACCAGCCCAGCGCCAGTTCGTGCTTGAATCGGACGGCTAGGCAGTCCAGAATGAACGGCTCCTCCCGGTAGCCCCATTTCAGGGGAGCCAAGAAGAGACCAAAACGGGGCTGTTCGCCCTGAACTCGCCCAGCAGACATGTCCCACTTCGCCGGGATGAATTGGGGTGCTCGCACCAGCCTGTCTTTAGCTGGCAACACCTCTTGGATCCCCAGGACAGGCTTCCACTCCCGGGCCTCCCCCACCAGATACATCGGGATGCTCCTCGGGACACTATACAACAAACTGTCACGTTTTTGCAGGATCACTTGCTCAACCTCCCGCACAGCTCGTAGCCCCCGCCTCTCCTGGGAGCGGAAGTACTTCAAGAACCGGATGAGATGCTTATCCTTCGGGAAGTCCCTCCGATATTCGTCGATCTGATCGAAGGTGAAGCAGTTCTCAACCCGAGAGAGCAGATTATAGTCCATCGTCTCGGTCTTAGAGTCCGAAGACACGGCCAGTGCCGCTATTTCACCATGCTCCATGTCTAGTTCCTCTACATTGAGCCATGTGACGAAATATCGGCAGAGTTTCCCCTAGGCCAGAGGCGTAAGGGAAAACACGGGTGCGCGTCCACAAGGAGTGACAGCCCCAACAAGTCATGGTGGGCCCCGAAATGCAACACCAGAAGTCCTCAGCTTGAAGAAAGTCCTCCTTCTCCCCCTGTCGGTATACTGCCTAAGGCCCCTTCCCCGACACGCCTTGCAATGGCCTTCGCCGGCACGCTCCGTGGTGGCCTTCACCGGCACGCCCTGCGGCATCCCTCACCGGCACACCCCAGCGCTCGCTTCGCCGGTACACCCCGCTCGGGCCTTCACCGGCACGCCCTGTGGCATCCCCCACCGGCACACCCCTCCGCCCGCTCCCCGGCACGCCCACGCGGGCTTTCGCCGGTACACCCATGGGGAACCTCTTCCCCGGCACCCATGTCGACATCTTCCCCGGCACGCCCGTGGCACCTTTCCCCGGCACACCTTGAGGCGTCCCCGCCGGCACGCTCCAAACGCCACTCCCCGACACACTCTGGCAGGCCCCCACCGCGACACTCCTCGCCGCCTTGATCGCGCCGAGGAAAGGAGAAAGGGAAGAGAAGAAGGGGAAAAAGAGAGGAGGGGAGGGGAAGAGAGAGGAAAGAAGGGGAGCCAAGGGCTCCACCGCCCTCCGAAGACGGGGAAGAGGAAGAAAAAGGAAGATGAAGGAGGAGACGGAAGAGAAGAAGGGGAAGAGAGAAGAGAAAAGGGGGGGGTCCTTCGCGGCCGTTTCCTCACCACGACAACGGCGGCGGTGGTGCTCACGGCGGCGGTCGCGCCTGGAGAAGAAGAGGAAGGACGGGGGGGGCTCCGTCCGCTCGGTCACCAAAGAGAAAAAAAAAGAGAGGGAAGAGGGGGAATTCGAAACAGGGGGTGGCCCGTTCGAGCCGCCCCGCCCCTTTACATAGGGGACACACACAAAAGAAAAAAGGGGGGGAATAAAAAAAGAAGAGAGGAAAAAAATGAGAGAAAATGGATAAAAAAAGGGGAAGAGGAAAAGAAGGAAAAGAGGGAAGAAAATAAAAAGGGAGAAGAGAAGAAAGAAGAAGGGAAAAAATAAAAAAGGGGGGGGGAGGAGGGGAAAATAAAAAAGGGAAAAGAGGAAAAAAAGAAGAATAAACGAAGAAGGGGGAAAACGAAAGAAAAGAGAGAAAAAAAAAGAGAGAAAAGAGGGGGAAAGAGAAAGGGAAGAGGAGAAGAAGAATGAATGAAAAAGGGAGAAAACAAACAAAAAGAAAAAAAAGGGGGAAGAAGGAATTTCGACAAAGGTAATAATACTAATAATAAAAATATTAAATAAATATAAAAATATATATGTATATACGTATATACGTACATATGCGCACATACGTGCGGAGGCGCACATAAATAATGCACGATGGTAGATGCATCCGTGGGTATGTCCCGTCCGCACGTCCCTAGGTGTCGACGGGCATCCACACAGGCAACAGAAGGCTTTATCCTTGCACTGGCATTAGTTCCTTGCCAACGAATAAGTCCTTTTCTGGCGCAAGGCTTCGCGCCCTAGCCACCTTCTCTCATGCAAAATCACCGTCGCGGGCCTTACGCCCGAATCAGCATGATCTTTACCCTTGCGCTGGCATTAGTCCCTTGCCAACGAATAAGTCCCGTTCCGGCGCAAGGCTCCATGCCCTAGCCACCCACTCCACACAATATTGCCATTACGGACCTTACGTCCGAATCGGCAAAAAAAAAAATCCCTCCGTTGCGTTGGCATTACCTTCTTGCCGACGAAGGAACCATGTCTTTCGGCGCAAGGCTTCAAGCCCTAGCCAGCAATTACAGATTACCCGCTCTTCAAAAAAAAATGAAAAAAAGAAAAAAGAAAGAGGGGCTTGAAATAGAGGTGCCCCGTCGGACTTGCCCCTATACGGGGACAAAGGTAAAAATGGCAACAACCCGGCTGTGGCGAAAACCCGAAAGGGCGCTACAGGCAAAATGGGTACCCCGCCGCGTGAAAACCCGAGACAAAGCGTTTGCAAAAGCAAGAGGGGGGCCGGCACCGGTGAAAACCTAAAAGGGCGCTTGTACCGGTAATGTGGTTCAAAAAAAATAGAGAAAAGAAGAAAAGAGACAAAGAGACCAACAAGCCATGTCAGCTCCCGACACCCCGTCAGCACTGACAAAAAGAAGAAGAGATCAACGAACAATGTCAGCTCCTGGCACCCCGTCGGCACTGACGAAGAGAAGAAGAGATCAACAAACCATGTCAGCTCCCGACACCCCGTCGACACTGACGAAGAGATAAAGAGATCAATAAACAATGTCAGCTCCGGACACCCCATCGGCATTGACGAAGAGACAAAGAGATCAACAAACCATGTCAGCTCCTGACACCCCGTCGGCACTGACGAAGAGACAAAGAGATCAACAAGCCATGTCAGCTCCCGGCACCCCGTCGGCACTGACGAAGAGAAGAAGAGATCAACAAACCATGTCAGCTCCCGACACCCCGTCGGCACTGACGAAGAGATCAATAAACCATGTCAGCTCCCGACACCTGTTGGCACCCAAAACATGATCATCGGCGACCAAGCCTCAATGACAAAGGACCCGGCGTGCTGAAGCACGGAAGCCGATAAAGATCAACATATTGAAGACTTCTCAAGCTGCTAGACCCTCGAGTCACCCCGTATGGACACGGGGACGTCACCTCAGGAGAGCCGAGATGAACTCACAACCAACCGGCAGTGCGATCAAGCCTGCGTAATGAACCGGCATCGACTCCGTCGTGCCGCATACAATACACCCGTTGTCCGATCAAGGACGACAGTCTACCCAGTGGCTAGCCACCTCATGAAAGGCTCTCCTGAAGATGAAAGAGTCCCCCTGGCTCTCTAGGATGGAGGACCGAAAGCTCTGTCGGCAGAGGATCCCGATCACCCGGCACGGGTACGGCTTCCTGCCAAGATGGGCCCGTTAGTGGCCGAATGATCGCCCAGCTCAGGCGGAACTATCCCTGGTGTTACCCCACCCTCTAAGGAGCTTTGAGCACAAGCCAGACCGAGCCGGCAGCACGAGTCATAGAGCCGAAGGCCGTGTCAGCGGGAAACCCGCATGATCAAACCAAAGTTGTCGGAAGTTCCGAGAATGGCCGTATATCGACCTGGGGGCTTTGACAAGACATCTTGTCGAGGTTTCATGGAGCATTGGCAAGATAAATGTTCATGGTGACCCCCAGAATCATCCCCGGACTCATCGACTGGCTCGAAGCGCGCGAGGAGCATTAGCATGGCGCGCCCTAAACCGGAGCGCCCCCTACCTGATGCCCCTTATCCCGGTGCGCAAAGAACCCCACCTGGGGCCTGGCTATTCCGGCGCGCAAAAGGCGATGAAGCCTTTCCCGGCGCGCAGTTCTTCACGCCGGATGAGGCTTGGGGTTCGATCATATACATACATATGGCTGTTCGAAAAAGGAGAGAAGAAGAAGGAGAGAGACAACAGAAGAGAAAGGAAAGGAAGCGAGAGAAAGAAAACTCAACACAGAGAGAGCTCTTGGGGAAAAGGGGTCTCCTCTGAGCATCCTCCGCCGGCCATCTTCCTCTGCTTTCGCTGAAGATACGATACTCTGTTCCGAGAGCAGGTGGTCGCCGGTGCCTATCTTCCTCTACTTTCGTGGATTCTTTTCTTTTGGGGTTTCCATCTATCAGATGTAAGCGAGAGGGGGAGGGATGGCGATGATACGAGCCGACCCCCCTCCCCTTTCTCTGCGATTCTCTCTTCCCCCTTTGTTTTATTGTTGTGTCTCTGCACACCCCTCTGCCTCTGCAACTGATGAACGGCGACCGAGCGATGATGCCGGCACCGGATTTGTAATGTAGATGTTAGTCTATTCCCGTTTACTGCGTGGCGATATGTACATGGATGTATGGACCAATAGGTCGAATGAATGCTTGAAGCTTATTTCCCCATCTCTATCTATGTCAATGTATATGTATGAGTTCTTCCGCGCGTAGTTCCCGGATCCGGTTTCCTCGAAGTCCCGATCATGCCCCGAAGCATCGTGGGCTACAGAAACGACCCCTCCCCGGGTCTTTCCCATCGACTGCTTTCATCTTTGGTTTAAGGATCTTTGTATCCCCTCCGTGGACAGAGCTGTGCTCATGCACATGCTTCTTCCCGCCGTGGTATTGAGGGTCTAATTCCCATTAACTCCTCCCTTCGTACTGCTCTGATTGTTCGGAAGGTGGGAGTTGCCTTTGGGACTGCCGGATCCATCACCCTGAATGCTGCGTCCTAGCTGTTCGAGCATATGCTTCTATGATTGGCTCGTCTCATCTATGCATCTACTACCCCTCTGCATCATAGTCGTTTGAACCGTTCCGAGATTTTATCATCTCGTCTTAATCGCCCGGGGAGGGGGACATTCCCCATTGCTTCACGGAACTGCTGGGTGATCGAGGGCTCTACCTCTCGATGGTAGATGCTCTCTCAAGGCCATGGCAGACAGTAATAGGGGTCCTTGCCTAACAAGCTTAGCCCCAACAATCTGGAGACCCGATAGAGGCCAAGGGATGTATGCTCCTGGTAGGATAGCCCTCAGAGCTTCACTCTCTTAATGGTCGGTTCCTTCAAGGGATGTGTCGCAGGCTGTGGGTTGTCCACCCCTCGTAGGCTAGCCCTCGGGGTGATGCTCCCATTATCAGTGGCCTCATCCCTCTATCCTCACCCACGGAGCCTTGGTGCCCCTCGCAGGCTAGTCCTCGGGGTATCCTATCCGATGGGAATTTGCTGGCTGTCACCGTGCAGACCGGCGGTTTAGGGGCTTACTCCATAAGTGAGTATGACCCTGTTCTTCCCCTGCAACTCTTCATGTTCAGGGGACATGCTGCCCAATTTTGGACAGACTCAGAATAATTAAGCTATAATCAGATGCTCGTTCTGAACTCAATCAACTCAGTGCTCGAGTGTGAACCTCGCACTGACTCACTGCGTCATTTCCGAAGGATCTGGGACATCAATCAAACAAGCAGTTGGCCCAAATAATTCCAAAACTCTTAACATAAGCTTAATAAACTTAAATGGTTTCGAAATGCATCAAAAACAAGCTGAAACGGCGCGGCCCTAATCCGGCGCGCCCTAATACGGCGCGGTCCCCCCCCCCCCCCCCCCCGCGCCAGATTAGTAATAGACTCATAACTTCTTTTTTTTGGCCTGGCTAGTTCCCGGCGCGCCCTAAATCGGCGCGCCCCGTGCTCTTCGCGCCGGGCTAACGTCTGCCCATGACCGCGTCGGTTTAGCTTATTTACCTACGTTTTGACTGCGCCGGTTTAGTCCTTTTACTCATATTGTGGCCGCGCCGGATTAGTTCGGTCTGCCCACGTTTGGCCGCGCCTGGGAACTCTACCCCTACGCGTGGCTACATCGGTTTTAAGCCCCGATGTTGTTTTTAATCATCCACCTACCCTCGGGGTGGCCTTCGTCTCCCGTGGCCGGAATTAATGAATCCTAATAAACTGAATAAGAGGAGTGATGTTTGGATCCGAATCGCTTTACTATCCGGTTTGTGCTACTATTCTTGCCGCACTTGGCGGAGATTAACAAATGCGATTGAGCACTGCTTGCTTTCATAACTCTACTGCCATGATTAGCATAGTCATGAACATCATGCATGCATGCTTGCATCGACCCTTGGGTATATCAAATGGCACTGACAGAAGACCGGGTTATGCCCGATCAGAAGTCTCCGCTATGCGCGATGGTGGTCTTCGGACCTATGCCCTCCGCCACGTATCAAGGGTCTCCAACTCAATGAACCATGCCTCTCCTGCATGATAGATAGACGCATCTCGCATGATTCCGTCATGTTCATAACGTCGCATCTTGTATTCCGGCCTCGACAGCCCACTACCTCGGCAATTAATCAAAGGTGTTCCCTCCTCGCGGGGGATGTAATTAACGCTATAGCCTTTATGGTATGGCGGACTGCTGGTCCCGACCGAACCTCACTTTCGCCCGACACGGGTCAGAATGAGCGCATAATAAACTTGTCACGTACGTGACTAGCACGCCCGCGTCGTCAATCAGTCAGTTAATTACCAGCTAGTTAATTGGTTGATCGACACGTGAAATAAGATATATGTATATATATACATATATATATATATATAAAATAAAATGATAAGATGGTCGAATAAAACCAACGCCAACAAGTCTGGCACGCCCGGTGGGACATGGTGTCACCTTTCATCTCTTTGCCGAGATACTTGGGCTTCGAGACCCTCTCAAAGGCTACTGATCGTTGGCTTGTTTATCTTTACAGGCGAACGATGACAACAAATGGATTAACTAGCGTCGGCTTCGATCCGTCGATCGTTGCTGGGCATGCACAAGGGTACCTGGAGGTGCCCATGGAGTTCGGCAGCTTCCCTGCCGCCGTCGGCTTCCCCAACTTCTTGGGGTTGGCCTTCATGGACATGCTGGAGATTAAAGCCCCAGAACCTGTCGAGGAAGCTGTGGGGAAAGTGGAACCTCTGAAGGCTCCTTGTTGCAACGACTCATCCAAGAGTCCGGCCCCGGTCGCTAGCTGTCTGGTGCACCACGCCATACATGGGGCCCGCCCCAATATTGTCAACAAGTACCCTGGAGGACGTCAACGTCGCCAAGCCCACAGGAGTGCTGCTGTGATTACCGGGACTCTATCTCAGTCCGGGAAATCTATGATGGTTGGCGGCATGCGCGTCTTCCTCAACGGACGCAATGCACATGTGGTCCCAGATCGAGTCATCCCCACCATCCCTGTCCACAATACATACCAGGCCCTCGCTGGAAGGAGGGCAGAAAGGGAAGAAATCGGCCACTATGGCCAAGGAAGGTCGGCGCCCAGGCCAAGAAGGTTCAAACAGGTGTGGGTTCCCAAGCGGGCCCAACCTTCCCATCAGCTGACACCTATCTGCCGCCGTCCTGTGTACGACGGGGCGGAGGAGAGAAGAGAAAGGGGCTTGCCCCCAAAGGAAGAAGAAGGAGTGGTTACGGATCCTCCGCGCCGCAAAATATTCCGGGCGGCTGCCCGTCAAGCCAACGTCCCAGTTGCGGGACGAAGATTCCAACAGCCTATCGACAGAGCTCGGCTAACTTATATCCCTCCTTCGGGAGGTTGACAATCATCCCCCGTGTTACATCAGGAGCGGGGTCAAGAAGAGATGATCTGTTTGGTCAGAAATTATTTTCGAGGGTTAGGCAACCCCTCGCTTGGGCAACAGCGACTGATGCAAGCAGCCGCTGCCGATGAAGACTACTACCTATCAATGGCAGATGAAGAAGATATAGGAGAAAGAATGATGGTGTCGTCAGTCGACGACAATGGATATGACAACGGCTTCGAGTTCGAAGCCGATGGAGCCATCCCCGAGCGGAAGGAAACAAGAAGAATTTCTGTGTTCGAGAGGTTGACCTTCCCGCAGCAAGCTAAAAGGAGGGTCCATCGATGGAGGAGAAGGATGCAGGTCTTCACTTGCAACATGGCTGGTGTATCCAACCGATATGGGGGGCTCCCCGAAGATCCCCGAGAATTGGCTCAGTTGGCCGCACGGCCAGGGCCGAGCACTCGCAGAACAGAAGCATCAAGGGAGCTCCTGATAATAACTAAAGGAAAACAACCCCAGGTCTACCACCAGTGGGATGATAAGGCCCCCATCCTGACCGCTAATGTGGTGACGACAGAGGAAGAAGACGACGTTCCCCTCAACATCCTGCCCGAGGGTACGTCCGGGGACACATCAGAAGTTATCCCCACTACAGCCACTATAGACCCATCGGTCTTGATATTACTTCAGAAATACCGGCAAGAGATAGACTTGCTGAAGAAGCAGCTGATGGAGAAGACTGAACAGTCCTCAGCTTCCAAACCACCCGAAGTCCAGGGTGAATCATCTCGGGGAGCAATCCGTCATGATGGCCCTCCACCACTCTACACACTGCCTCAGTCGTCAGAACTAAGCATGGCGACAATGCAACAGCGGCCACCACAGCTCCAGCCGCTGCTACCACCGGTGCTCCCTCAAGTGCACCAGACACCCCCACTGCCGCGTCCTCCACAGGCAACCACCCTGGTCACCCCGTACCAGCAGCCGGCACACTTCTATACAGAGCTGGTTGACCCTGCAGTCATGAACTAGATGATGGTGAAAAGAATGATCGAGCTAAAGCTCGCAGAAAGAGGTGAAGGCGACTACGTCACGTTCGATGCATACCGGGTGCCCTACCCGCAACACCATGCAGCTAAGCGGCTTCCCCCTTGAATCAGTAAGCCGCCCAAGTTCAATAAATTCAACTGGAAGGGATCCCCGAGAGAACACATAGCCTATTATATGACTGTCATGGGTGACTTGGCCACCGACGAGTCATATCTGCTGAAGTTTTTCGGGTCTCGCTGACGGGGCTCGCATTTGAATGGTACTCTAGCCTCTCGGCCGGGTCGATCAGCGACTGGCCAGATATGCAGAAGAAGTTCAGAGAAACATTCCATGTCACAGAGAGGGAGGTCACAGTGGCCTAACTCTACTCAACAAAGCAGAGGGCAGATGAGACAGCCCTCGATTATATTAAGAGGTGGAGGAACCTCAGAATGAGGTGCAAGCGGCCCCCGCATCAGGAGGACGTTGTGCAGATATGCAAACAGAATCTCAGAAGGGAAGTTCTAGAAAAGATGATCGGAATGGAAATACGACTGTTTGATCGATTAAACAATGTCATGGCCGAGGTGGAAGCTTTCCTGGCCAGGCCTGCCCCTACATCTGCTGCCAACACGACCCAAAAGGGCAAGGCGGTGGAGCGGCGCTCCTCGCCTAAAGAAGCGAACGCTCTTGACATAAAGGCGTTCGAACAACAGAAAAGTGAAGGCAAGAAGGGAGTCACCCCACAGCCTGTAGAAGCCCCAGATGGCAAAGAAGGTCCTTCGCTGAGTGACAAGATGAAGAAGGCCTATTCCTTTCCAAAAGACAAGACCCGAGTTCTGTTCGACTGGGTAACGGAATACAACATGGTCACCCTGCCAGAGCCAAGGAGGCCGGAGGACTTAAAGAGAAAAGACAGTCTAAGATTCTGCCCCTATCACCAGATGTTGGGGCATCCGATCGAAGACTGCTATGTGTTCAAGGACATCATCTAAGGGATGGTGAAGAAGAATGAAATTGAGCTGGGAGAGTACAAAGTGGACCCTCCTCAGCCACATGAAGCCCCTCAGAGGAGGGCAGGAGTCAATATGGTCTTCCTATACCAGGCACTACCTGAGGAGATCTCTGAAACAAGCACTCGGAGCACCTATGAAGCTCATTTCTTGGAGTCCGTGAAAGAACAGCAGGGATGGCAGCAGGTCCCTGTGAAACACAAGAAAAAGAGGGCACCTCGCCCGAAAGAGGGGGCACATATCCGTGGTGTCACACCCCGGCCTGCTCTGCCAGTAGTAGCGCCCGTGTGGGTCACTCCACCTACAACTGTCAGGATACCTACACATAATCAGAGGAGACAAACTCCGCTACCAGTAGTTAAAGAGACCAATCCTGGGATCATTCGACTGCAAAACCTCATTGAGGGGCTGGACGAATACGTGCAGCCCGAACTGAAGCCCTTGCTGGTGCGGGACCACGTCCCATGGCAAGAACTAGAGCAGCTCTCACTTGAACAAGAGGAGAAAGCTGAAGAGGCACCCGACAGAGAGGGCAGTCTATTCTGGGGGCACCCGCCCGCAGAAGCAAAAAAGAAGAAGAAACAAAGGAAGAAGAAAAAGAAGGCCACTGAGGCCGACAAAGTGCAGGTTGTCTCCTGTAATATCCTATCAGCACTCTTCAACCTGTCCGGAGAGGAGGAAGAAGAGGAAATTTGTTTCACACCCCATGCTAGGGGAGGCAAGGCCGAGGCCGCAACTGCTGCACATGCCACTCGGTCAGGCCAAAAATGGGGGCGCCAGCCACCACCCAACCATAACATCATGTTCAGAGGGGAGCAACCCTACAAGACACCTCCGCCGGAGGTCAAGGGAGTCCAAATCCCTCCTCCGTCAGGCCTATATAACAAGAGTGGGGGCAAGGGGTTCCCTTCATTTCTTGAATTCATGAAGATGTCCAAGGGGAAGCGGCCTTGCCAGGAGGCTAACCCTACACCCGGGGACGTTCACCCACAGCTGGCACAATCTGCCGAAGAGCCAAATGCAGACGGAGCTTGCCCCGCAGCAACTAACAAAGAAAACCCAGAAGTCGGTACCAGCCAGAAGGGCGCCGAATCTGAGGAAGATGAAGCAGGTCCGTCAGGGCCCGCAAATCAAAACCTCCCAAAGCCCAGATGGGCTGAAGAGATGAAGCTCTCCAATGTCCGAGCTGGGAGCCGAATAATGAAGCTACTCAAGAAGCTCCCTACTCGATTTACAATCTGGGAGATCCTTTCTCTGAGTGAAGAGACTCGGCAGGCGATTATTACTGCTCTCCAGACGCCTGCTCATTTTGAGACATGTCTGGCTGAAGCAATGCCGGAGGCCAGCATGACCTTCACTCCGGACGATATGCTGCTGCCCACCATCAGCCACAACAGGCCGCTGTATATGAAGGGGCACCTGAATGGAAGGGAGCTGAACAAAATTCTTGTTGATCCTAGTGCAGCGGTCAACATCTTGTCATATAGAATATATGAGAGGCACCACTTTAATGTGCATCTCGAGAAAGTCGGGGATATACGTATCGCCGACTTCAATCAAAAATGTGAGGTGTCCATGGGAGTGGCAGAGTTCACCCTCACCCTAGCAGATTTCACTACGACGGTGCAGTTCCATGTCATTGACTCCCGCACCTCGTACAAGGCGCTGCTCGGCCGCCCGTGGCTGCATGAAAATATGGTGGTGCCCTCCACGCTCCACCAATGCATCAAATACAGTCTCCAAGGGAAGGAGGAGAGGATATTTGTAGACCCCCACCCGTTCGAAGTGTTTGAATGTCATTTGGCGGATGCCAACCTATATACAGGGCCTTCCCAGAAGACCTCTGAAGCTAAGACCCCTGCGGGGGCATCGAGAAGCACATCCGGCAGCAGTTGGTATCCTCCACCGCCGTGCGGATATGTCAAGCCCAAGGTGGTCTCCCATATCACATCATCCGGGCAAGTGGGCAGAACAGCACCCTCAACATTATACCCTGAAGCTAATGAGGTGCGGGTCGCTCAGCGGCACAATCATATTGAAATCCCGAATGGCCTCATCAAGCCAACTCCCGGCCTTGACAACCCTACTGTCGAACCTTTCAAGACTTGGGAGGTGACACAGGAAGATGGACCCAGCAGCTTGTTCTATACAGTTGAGGAGCATCCTACTCGGGAAGACACAGACTACAGCGTCCCCGAAGATATAAGCAACCCACCGGTTCCCGTCCAGGGTCTGGCATTTACAATTGATCGGATGGCCAGGATGTTTCAGAAGCAACACATCCCCCCTGATCAGTCTCAAAAATGCAAGGAAGCTTTCCGGAAAATGTGGTATCCTGCAAATCTGGATAAAGAAATGAGACGTGTCTCTCGACATCCGGGGTTGGGTTTCACCTTGGAGGAATATTATTACAGTGGGCGATACGAGGTGGACACCATGATGGGGACATCCCTTGCCCCTCCACATTTTCTGAAGCTCGGATTGATCATCGGTGTACGCCATTATGTTCCTCATGTGTTAGTGAGTCAAGTCATGTAATTTTCTTATTTTTATTTGAGTCTTAATCATGTAGTTTTCCCTTTATTTGAGTCATGTACCTAGGTTAGAAAGTCATTTTCCTAAGTCGTGTGTCATTATGTTGGTTCATTAGGCTATTGGGCCCAAATAGTGGGCTAGGCCCAAGGGCGCCCCTCCCTTGGAGTATTTGGTCATTATGTCAGTTGTCAGGGTCAGTATGGTCATGTGAAATGTCTTGTGCCTATAAATAGGCCACCCCACTCCTCATATGTAAGAACTAATGCATGAATATTGAATTCCATAAAAACTCCAAATCCCTCAAGCTTCCTCTCTCAATATATCTCTCTCTCTTTATCCCTCTCTCTCTCTCTAAGGGGTCCCCCCCTCTCTCTCTCTCTCCCTCCACCCCAATTTTCGGAATTTTCTCTCTCCTCCCCATTCACCCCTCATTAAGACCTCTCCCCTTCCCCATACACTCATTTAACTCCCCCCCCAACCCAAGGTGGCATCCTCCAATCCACACCCCACCTCCCAACCCCCAACTACCCAACACCACTTCCTAAGCACCCCTTCCTCTCCCCAAGGCTGAAGGGGCTCTTCCCTAAGCCCAAATTCGAATTTCCCTCCCCTCGGGCTGTGCCCTTTCATCTCCCCCCACCCCCAAGCTCCCAAATTCGCCCCCCACCTTCCCCTTGGTCAAACCAAGTTCACCCCCCCTCCCCCTTGCTCTCCCCTTGCACATCTCCTCATTCTATCTCTGTTTCAGGCAGCAGAGTTGCAGCGACTTGCAGAGACAGCCACGACCGTCCCTCACAGATTCAGGTGACAAGGCCTACATTGTGGGAATCGTCTGCGAGTTAGCTTTCCAACAAAGGTGGTCTCGTCAGCTTCCGAGGTCGGAGCTGTCCGTAGGAGCCGATCTCCCTCGACTGCGCAGAAGACCCCAGGTAGAGAGCCAGAGCGAGAGTGGAAGCTCAGCCACGGCGAACCTTTTGGGATTCAGAACAAGTGTTCTTCATAAAAATTCTTCCCTCTCAAGTCCTCTTTCATCCTCAAGAAGTAGAGATGCATTTGGACATCGGCATCTCAAGTTACAAATTTTCTACTCCAAGTGTGTCAGGTCCATTTACAGGAGCCAGAACCGACACCCCTCTACTCATCTGATCGTGCCGGTCTTCTCCAACATCTGCCGACCTCGCCGTTAGTGCCAACAGAAAGAAGACTTGACCACGGTTCCAACGGTTCAGGTCTCGCCTCAATCAGAGCTTGGTAGTGATCGTGGCACCCTCTGCAACCAGCCACATTGTTCTGCACCAGACAGAGGCAGAACCAATCAGTCCGGTTCCAGACTCTGCTCCGGCCAGCAACTACTGTATCAGGCTCAGAAAAAATTCAGAGATAATCCTTGGTCCGTTAGCAAGCTTTTGGCGCAAGTCTCATCAGGTTCTGAGCTCGGTGGAATTTTTGGCAGCATCAACATCGACCCCCTGTCCAGAAATACAGAAGAAAGGCAGAACCGGCGGAACTCGGAAAGTCGGTCCTCTTTGCATAATTCCCCACCCCGCTTGGCCGGCTGAAGGCCCCTCCCTGCGTGGAGGTAGTTTTGGCTATAATTCACTTAATCCCCACCCCGAGATCCCCCCCTTGCATGGGGTGTAGTTCATGTCATTATTAAGTCGCAGGTTTGAAGCTTCAATCGACGCGGCGTGCGGGTGCATACCCTCGCCTCCCCGCTCGCCCCCCTCTCCGGCCGGAGTCGGCGTCTTCACGCCGGCTAGGTGAGCTCCTGAACATCCCTCATTGCTGTAATGGACTTGCTTAGCTTAGTATTGCTTTAGTTACTCCGTCGGCGGAATGAGAGTGTCCGATTTAAATTGCCACCAAATTGAGTGACCACCGCGGGCGAGTTGTGAGAGCATCCACTTAACCCACACCCTTGGTGTGTTGGCCGCCCATGATTTGGGCATCCTAGGCCCATTTGGGGTTCTTCCCAAGCTAGCCAACCACTGGAGCCTAAAGGTCCCGCCTCGGAGCCTCTCCAATATCACCTAGTCGCCATCGGGTACTAGTGTGCGCCATACGGGTGAGCTCACTAGTGTGAGTCCGCTGCTCAAACTTGAATGCTTGCAAATAGGTCTAAGGTTGATTTCACATCAAGTGGTATCAGAGCAAGTTCACAACTTGTCTCTATCAAGTTCGTCCTAGGGCGTGTCTATGCATTTAGAGTCTTCGGTTGGATCTCTTTTGTCCACTAGCATGGCTACTTCATGTAAGTCACATCTATCTCACTCGGCCCTCCGCAAAGGTCCGATTGACACCCCTTTGGGCATAGTCCTATTTGAGGACCTTATCTTTAATGGATACCACCCTAGTGCATATTTAGAGTGGGAGGAAAACATGGACAAATACTTTAAGAGGAATCCAATGACTGAACCCATGAGAATCTACCTTGCCAAGAGTCGACTTGTATACCATGCCGAGGATAGGTGGAAGTTCATTGAACAATTTAGGAGGGTTATGAGGCTAGAGCCTATTAACACATGGGAGAACATGAAAGCCGAACTTAGGAAAGTCTACACTCCCCGACCTCCTCCCTCCTACCCGGGTTACCAAAACTCGAGGGGCACTCCCAGTCCTCCAACCCCACCCGTCCAAACCCTTACCACTAGAACCCAAGTGTCCAAGGCCTCCACCTCCCCACCTAACCCCATGAGGGCCCCCACACCCCAACCAAAACCCCCTTCCCTAACCTACACTAGTCAAGCCCCTTTAGCCCCCACTTCCACCCCAAATGATCCCAAGGGCAAGAGACCCCTAACCGACCCAATTCCCTCCATGATGACCACCACTCATCCAACTCTCACCATTCAAAACCAAGTGGACACCGTGTCCACCCCTCCACCTAGGCCCATAATGGCCACCACCCCCAAACCCAAAACCCCTCACCAAATCCGTACCCCACAAGCCCCCTTGACCACCACCCCAAACCCACCATCGTCCCCAAAAAGGGACACATCTCCCAAAACAAATCAACCCAAAACTCCTCACCCAACCCATCTCCCACTTCCTACACCAATCTTTCCCCAACCTAGGCTTCCACTACTTCCCCTCCGTATCCAAAACCAAGTTTCCCATTACCCACCACCCCGGGTACACCATGCACCAACCATCATCACCCCACCCTCAATACACCTTCCCATTCCCTTGAGAAAGGAGACCACAACCATCCACATGGGAGTAGATACCATTCCGAAACCCATCCCCATCTTTGAGGAAACCCAAGTTCATACCTATGGTGAGGAAGAATCACAAATGTCCCCTCCACATAGCTTGGACCCCCAAGAGCCACAAGCCTTCACAAATAGCACCGTAATCATAGATGGGCCCCTAGCTAGATGGCTAAAGGAGAGACCAATTCACTCCATCATGTCCTATGTTTACCCACCCATGGAGCAAAACTTTCCCATTGTACCATTCCACTCCTATCACACCACAATCCAATCCTACTATGAGGTAGAATGTTGGGATGATCTCCTCCAAGGTCTAGAGTGGCAATTAGACTTGACTTCTTTGTTGACCCTAGGGGCGGACCGACCCAAGAGCCTTGACCTCATCCATCCATGCATTGGGTCTATCACCTCGATTTGCACTATTGGTTGCTACACTAGTGACCTCCTTTTCATTCTCCCCATAGTGGAAGAGCCCATCCTGGTCCACTCCCCTACCATTGTGATTCCTAGAACCTTTACCAACCAACCCACCCCATACACCGGCCCAACCATTTCATTAGAGGAAGGCGACTCCCCACCATATGAGGACCTTGAGGACATGGAGTACCCCTATCTAGGTGACCTTTACCATGATCCCTTTGACCCTTTCCAATGGGAGCCTAGATCTCTATGTAACCCACTCACCTTATTCACCACCCACCTTACCCTATCCTTACCGCCCATATTAACCCAAACCCCTCCCTTCCTAGAATCGGGTTACACCAAGGGAGCATTGACCTTAGGCAACATAAACCTTGGGATTGAAGAATTGTCCCACCCCATGATGCCTCCCTTCTTAGATCCTTTTGATCCATACGAGTGGAAGCTCAAGGGCCACCCCACACCCATGCACATGGAAGTCATCTCTAGGATAGGAGTGCATGAGTCTTGGCACAACACACCACTTGGCATAATTAGAAAGTCGGGTCCATTCATTCACAACACCCACATGTCAAGTAGGAAGCATGAGTGGTCCCTATTTGGGTGTAACGGTCCTCTCCAATTCACCATTGGTCTTATGAATGCTAGGAGCATACATGGATGTCCGGGTCCCCCGACATTCGTCATACCCATGCATAAAAGGTTCATCTATGGATGTCTCGGGCCCCCTAAGTCTATCACAGTCCTCATGGCATCAAAGCATGATCGAACTACATTTGGCTGCCCCGGACCACCTTTACATACCATACATTGTCCACTCCCACCACATCATAAAGCATGACATATGCATCCAAGCAAATATCAAGTAGCAAGCGGTGAGATTCACAATAAGCAAGCAAAAACTCGTGAGCGCCACTTGAAACTCCAAGTTGGTAACTTGACGATGATGATTTTGGAGTGGCTCTACCCTGGGGTCACCTCCAAATTGAGGGCACGAGGACTTGGACCTTGCTAAGTTCCGAGTGGCTTTGGCAACCCGGCTTATGGGTTGAACTTTCAAAAGGGTTTTTGGGATTCTCCCCATCTCTCATGTGGCGGATCCAGCACCCTCTAGGGGCACCGCGGTGGATCCTAGTGAGTGCCTTGAGCTTACACCTATCCTTGCGAGAGACACCTTCAGAGTGCCACCATAAATTAGCCCGAGAGCCCGACGTGAGCATACGGCAGCAATACTAGGCAAGAAAGACATCATAGCCAACATGAGGGTATGACCGAGCCACTTTTTCGAGCTGAAGCGCCGTTCCCCGACTATGGTCGCAGGTTGAGTATGGAGATCGTGGATCGCCCAGAGCCGCAGTTCGGTGTGCTACTTCCCCCGTGGACCCATACTCGACAGGGTCGAGTTTTCCCCACCCCGGGGGTATGATGGGGACATCCCTTGCCCCTCCACATTTTCTGAAGCTCGGATTGATCATCGGTGTACGCCATTATGTTCCTCATGTGTTAGTGAGTCAAGTCATGTAATTTCCTTATTTTTATTTGAGTCTTAATCATGTAATTTTCCCTTTATTTGAGTCATATACCTAGGTTAGAAAGTCATTTTCCTAAGTCGTGTGTCATTATGTTGGTTCATTAGGCTATTGGGCCCAAATAGTGGGCTAGGCCCAAGGGCGCCCCTCCCTTGGAGTATTTGGTCATTATGTCAATTGTCAGGGTCAGTATGGTCATGTGAAATGTCTTGTGCCTATAAATAGGCCACCCCACTCCTCATATGTAAGAACTAATGCATGAATATTGAATTCCAGAAAAACTCCAAATCCCTCTAACTTCCTCTCTCAATATCTCTCTCTCTCTTTATCCCTCTCTCTCTCTCTAAGGGGTCCCCCCCTCTCTCTCTCTCTCCCTCCACCCCAATTTTCGGAATTTTCTCTCTCCTCCCCATTCACCCCTCATTAAGACCTCTCCCCTTCCCCATACACTCATTTAACTCCCCCCCCAACCCAAGGTGGCATCCTCCAATCCACACCCCACCTCCCAACCCCCAACTACCCAGCACCACTTCCTAAGCACCCCTTCCTCTCCCCAAGGCTGAAGGGGCTCTTCCCTAAGCCCAAATTCGAATTTCCCTCCCCTTGGGCTGTGCCCTTTCATCTCCCCCCACCCCCAAGCTCCCAAATTCGCCCCCCACCTTCCCCTTGGTCAAACCAAGTTCACCCCCCCTCCCCCTTGCTCTCCCCTTGCACATCTCCTCATTCTATCTCTGTTTCAGGCAGCAGAGTTACAGCGACTTGCAGAGACAGCCACGACCGTCCCTCACAGATTCAGGTGACAAGGCCTAGATTGTGGGAATCGTCTGCGAGTTAGCTTTCCAACAAAGGTGGTCTCGTCAGCTTCCGAGGTCGGAGCTGTCCGTAGGAGCCGATCTCCCTCGACTGCGCAGAAGACCCCAGGTAGAGAGCCAGAGCGAGAGTGGAAGCTCAGCCACGGCGAACCTTTTGGGATTCAGAACAAGTGTTCTTCATAAAAATTCTTCCCTCTCAAGTCCTCTTTCATCCTCAAGAAGTAGAGATGCATTTGGACATCGGCATCTCAAGTTACAAATTTTCTACTCCAAGTGTGTCAGGTCCATTTACAGGAGCCAGAACCGACACCCCTCTACTCATCTGATCGTGCCGGTCTTCTCCAACATCTGCCGACCTCGCCGTTAGTGCCAACAGAAAGAAGACTTGACCACGGTTCCAACGGTTCAGGTCTCGCCTCAATCAGAGCTTGGTAGTGATCGTGGCACCCTCTGCAACCAGCCACATTGTTCTGCACCAGACAGAGGCAGAACCAATCAGTCCGGTTCCAGACTCTGCTCCGGCCAGCAACTACTGTATCAGGCTCAGCAAAAATTCAGAGATAATCCTTGGTCCGTTAGAAAGCATTTGGCGCAGGTCTCATCTGGTTCTGAGCTCGGTGGAATTTTTGGCAGTGTCAACATCGACCCCCTGTCCAGAAATACAGAAGAAAGGCAGAACCGGCGGAACTCGGAAAGTCGGTCCTCTTTGCATAATTCCCCACCCCGCTTGGCCGGCTGAAGGCCCCTCCCTGCGTGGAGGTAGTTTTGTCTGTAATTCACTTAATCCCCAACCCGAGATCCCCCCCTTGCATGGGGTGTAGTTCATGTCATTATTAAGTCGCAGGTTTGAAGCTTCAATCGACGCGGCGTGCGGGTGCATACCCTCGCCTCCCCGCTCACCCCCGTCTCCGGCCGGAGTTGGCGTCTTCACGCCGGCTAGGTGAGCTCCTGAACATCCCTCATTTCTGTAATGGACTTGCTTAGCTTAGTATTGCTTTAGTTACTCCGTCGGCGGAATGAGAGTGTCCGATTTAAATTGCCACCAAATTGAGTGACCACCGCGGGCGAGTTGTGAGAGCATCCACTTAACCCACACCCTTGGTGTGTTGGCCGCCCATGATTAGGGCATCCTAGGCCCATTTGGGGTTCTTCCCAAGCTAGCCAACCACTGGAGCCTAAAGGTCCCACCTCGGACCCTCTCCAACATTGCCTAGTCGCCATCGGGTACTAGTGTGCGCCATACGGGTGAGCTCGCTAGTGTGAGTCCGCTGCTCAAACTTGAATGCTTGCAAATAGGTCTAAGGTTGGTTTCACATCAAGTGGTCTCCGCCTTCTGTCCTGCTAAAGATAGCTCGCTGGGGGCAACTTTTGATGAATACCCGGCGGAAGCTGAGCATGTTGAGCTGGCTCAACCCGGAAATCAAGAAGTAGAGACCATGGTCCCCTACCGATGCTGGGAGCAGGTCTATCCTGAAGAGACGACCCTTCAAGCCAAATTTGATACGGCTAGCAGCAGTGAAGCCGAAGATACTGAAGAAGCAAGAATTTCTCCCTCCAGTGGAGTCCTACTGATGATAACTTCAACACCTCTTCTACCAATCAGGGCAGCTTCGGTCGACTCCGATCAAGGGGAACTAGCTACCAAGAAAGGAAAAGCCACTTCTACGGAAGATACAACTGTCCCAGAAGGCGAGACCTCCTCAACTTCTGCTACGAAACCGGGATACTGTCCCAGCCCGGCAATAAGCAACTACCAGCCTATCACGGTTGTAAACTCATCTACAAACACCGAAGTTGTTCTCTCGCCCTTGGGAGCTACAACGGCAGTGGACTTGCTAATAGAACGATCCGCGCAGCCGCCAGCACAAGAAACAAAGAATCCTCAAGAAGCTCTGGTGGTGTCTAACGAGGAAGTCGAAGTGCTTGACCCTCAAGATGGTATTCCAGACTTCGTTGACCTCCAACCGGCACCTCCGGAGATAGAAGACGGAGGCCAAGCCACAGTCGATGAACTGATAGAAGTCAACTTGTGAAATGAGGGGGACCCTAGGCCCACCTTCCTCAGTGCCCAGCTGTCCCCAGATGAACGGGAGCTGTACGTCCAGCTGCTGCTAGAGTACCGGGATTGCTTCACCTGGACTTATAAAGAAATGCCGGGTCTAAGCCCCGCTGTCTCACAACATGAGCTGGCAATCAGCCCTGAGGCCGAGCCGGTGAAGCAACCACCGCGGCGCATGAGGCCAGAACTCATTACCCAAATCTGTACTGAAGTTGACAAGCTCATTGACGTGAGATTTGTTGAAGAAAACCAGTACACCACATGGCTGGTGCATATCGTCCCCGTGAAGAAGAATAATGGACAGATCCGGATATGTGTCGACTTCCGAGATCTAAATAAAGCCTGCCCCAAAGATGACTTTCCGGTGCCAATAACGGAAGTCATGATCGATGCTACAACCGGACATGAGGCCCTGTCATTCATGGACGGGTCATCCGGTTACAATCAGATTTGGATCGTGGAGCATGACCGGGTCCATACTGCTTTCCGAACCCCTAAAGGCATTTATCATTACAAGAGGATGCCGTTCGGACTGAAGAATGCTGGCGCAACCTATCAGCGCACAATGACCAAGATCTTTGATGTGTTGCTCTACCACAAGGTTAAGTGCTATATAGATGATCTGGTGGTCAAAACCAGAAGAAAAGAAGATCATCTGCAAGACCTCCGGATTATTTTTCAGAGGCTGAGGCAGCATGACCTGAAGATGAACCCCATGAAATGTGCGTTCGGAGTATCGAGCGGAAAATTCTTGGGCTTCATCGTCCGATATCGGGGGATCGAGATAGACCCCACAAAAATCAAAGCAATTCAGGAGTTACCTCCACCAAGGAATATCTCCAAGCTGAGATCACTACAGGGCCGCCTGGCTTATATCCGGCGGTCCATTTCCAATTTGTCAGGGCGATGCCAGCCTTTCCACAAGTTGATGATGAAAGATGTTCCCTTTTATTGGGATGAAGATTGCCAGACATCCTTTGACAAGTTGAAAGACTATCTGAAGACTCCTCTAGTGCTGGGCGCACCAATGAAAGGATGGCCACTGATACTA
Organism: Amorphophallus konjac; assembly: GCA_022559845.1. Taxonomy (NCBI): domain Eukaryota; kingdom Viridiplantae; phylum Streptophyta; class Magnoliopsida; order Alismatales; family Araceae; genus Amorphophallus; species Amorphophallus konjac. The sequence continues at coordinate 10,955,898 of CM040129.1, read as the reverse complement.
TATGTAGCAGCTACACATAACTCCCTGGGGGCAATGCTGGCCCAGAATAATGAAGAAGGGAAAGAGCAAGCCCTCTCTTACCTCAGTCGGAGACTGGTCAGGACTGAGGAAAAATATACTTATATCAAGAAGGTCTGTCTGGCACTGGTCTTCACGGTTAAGAAGCTCCGACACTATATGTTGTCACATGAAATCAGCCTGGTATCCAAAGAGGATCCCCTGAAATATATTATGTCCCAGCCGGCACTCAAAAGTCGCCTGGGCAAATGGGCGGTAATCCTTAGGGAGTTTGACATCTCCTATATACCGCGCAAGGCCGTCAAAGGCCAAGCTATTACAGACTTCTTCGCTGAGCACCCAGTACCCGGGGACTGCCCGTTAGAATCGGAACTTCCTGAAGATGAAACCCTGGAAGCCGTTCAGGTGCAACCCTCCTTATGGCAGCTGTATTTTGATGGCGCTTCTAGAATTGACCCTCTACCACTGGATCGGTCAGGGTCAGGGCAGGGGCAGGCATAGTCCTGAAATCCCCAGAAGGAGAAGTGGTGCACACATCCTGCTCCATAAACAAGCATTGCATAAATAATGAAGCGGAATATGAAGCCCTGATAATCGGGTTGCAGATTGCTCTATCCATGGGAATTCAGATGCTGGAGGCATTCGGAGATTCCATGCTAGTTATAAAACAACTGGAAGGAGAGTTCGATGTGTGAAAGAAAGAGCTTCTCCCCTATCACCAGCTGGCAACCCGCCTGATGTCAAGATTCTACTTCATCAGCATCAAGCACATCAACCGGGGTCGGATTGCTCAGGCAGACGCCCTCGCTAAGCTGGCCAGTTCATTGGCGATCCCGCCAGATGCAAGCCTGAATATAACAGTGATCAACCGCCGGCAGGTCCCCAGTGTAACGGAGGTCTTGGCTGACGAACAAGAGATTGAGGTGGTAGTCGTCGAGGAGATTCAGCAGCCCGATTGGCAAGAACATCTCCTGCGGTGGTTCCAACACCAACAGCTCCCGAGGGAAAAAGAACAGAGAATGAAGCTCCTAAGGGTCAAGGACTCTTACGAGATGAGAAGCGGAACCCTGTTCCGAATAATGGCAGATGCCCGAAGGAAAGTCCTACTTCGCTGCTTGTCTTCAACAGAGGCAGGATAGGTGATGCAAGAAGTCCATGCGGGATCAGCTGGAGCACACCAGGCTGGCCCAAAGATGAAAATTGAGATAAAGAAATTGGGCTACTATTGGCCCACTATATTTGATGATTGCTGCAAGTTCGCCAAAGCTTGTCAGAAGTGTCAAGAACACGCTAACGTGGCAAGGAGAACTCCAGTGCCGCAGCATCCCACCTTGCCAAGCTGGCAGTTCGCCCAGTGGGGCACGGACGTGGTAGGGCCACTACCAGCATCTTCATCAGGGTGCAAATATATCTTAGCAGCTACTGACTACTTCTCCAGATGAGCGGAGGTGGTAGCACTAAGAGATGTGACGGAAGAGCTAGTTGCGAGATTCTTCCGGCAGAATATAATATTCCGGTTTAGGATCCCTAGCCGAATCATCTCTGATAATGGCAGCCATTTCAGAAATCAGAAGGTTTATCGGCTAGCCGACAAATACAAGATTGATTGGAGGACATCGTCCCCCTACAACCCTCAAGCCAATGGACTTGCAGAAGCCTTTAATAAGACACTATGCACGTTGCTGGAAAAAACTGTCAAGTCTAATAAAAAAAGATTGGGAAGAAAGGATGTACGAAGCGCTCTGGGCCTATCGTACTGTCTACAAAACCCCAACCGGCTGTTCGCCTTTCTCCCTCGTCTATGGGTCAGAGGCTGTGGTGCCGATTGAACTGGAAGTTCCTGCGCTGCGAGTTGCCATCCAGCATGGACTAGCCAGCGGTGAACGAACCAATGCAGAAAGAAGATTGGAAGAGCTCACTGAGCTCGAAGGAAAACGCCTCCGGGCGCAACAAAACATCTAACTCTACCAAGCTCGCATGGCCCGTGCTTTTGACAAGCTGGTCAAAGGTCGAGAATTCAAGAAAGGAGACCTGGTGATGGTCAAAAGAAGAGAAGTGATGGCCTCCAACCCCAAAGGGAAGTTGGTCGAAAACTGGATCGGACCATATATCGTCCGCCGAGTATATGAAGGGGGTGCCTACGTCCTGGTGGACCACAAAGGAGCCATCCAGTTCTCTCCCCTCAACGGAAAGCATATAAAGCTGTATCATGCAGCACAACCAACATTCCCCGAGTGATCGGTCAGAATACCCTTATCTTGGTCTAGTGGCACTCCGCCCTGATCGAGCTACCCTTATCTCGGTCTAGTGGCATTCCGCCCTGATCGAGCTACCCTTATCTCGGTCTAGTGGCATTTCACCCTGATCGAGCTACCCTCACCTTGGTCCAGTGGTGCTCCGCCCTGATCGAGCTACCTTTCCTTGGTTTATTGGCACTCCGCCCTAGTCGAGCTACCCTTATCTTGGTCTAGTGGCACTCCGCCCTGATCGAGCTACCTTTCCTTGGTTTAGTGGCACTCCGCCCTGATCGAGCTACCTTTCCTTGGTCTAGTGGCACTCCGCCCTGATCGAGCTACCTTTCCTTGGTTTAGTGGCACTCCGCCCTAGCTGAGCTACCCTTATCTTGGTCTAGGGGTACTCCACCCTAGCCGAGCTACCTTATCTTGGTCTAGTGGCATTCCGCCCTAATCGAGTTACCTTTCCTTAGTCTAGTGGCATTCCGCCCTGATCGAGCTACCGTTTCCGGTGGCACTACACCCTAACCGAACTACCTTCCCTTGGTTTAATGGCACTCTGCCCTGGCCGAGCTCTCGAAAGAATACACCATACTGCCATTACGAACCTTACGTCCCAACTAGCATGAAATCCCTCCCTTGCGTTAGCATTATCTTCTTGCTAATGAATAAATCCTTTCAGCTCAAGACTTCGTGTCCTAGCCGGCCTTCTCACACTGTTGCCATTACGGGCCTTACGCTCGAATCGGCGAAAGATCATTCCTTTGTGTTAGCATTCAGCCCTTGCTAACGAATCATTCTGCTCGGCACAAGGCCCGGTGATCCGGCCAACAGCCGTCTGCCACCAACCAAGGGTCGGACATCACACTTCGACCTACCACCTTTTATATCCTTAAAATATATATATATATAGAAAAGAAAAGAAAAACGGGGTTAAAAATAGAGATACCCCGCCAGACTTGCTCCTATATTAGGACAAGTGCAAAAATGGCTATAACCCAATTGTGGCGAAAACCCGAAAGGGTGCTACAGGCAAAATCGGGTACCCCGCCACGTGAAAACCCGAGAGGGCGCGTGGGCAAAAGAAAGAGGGGGATGGCTTCGGCGAAAACCCGAAAGGGCGCTTAAGTCAGTAAAGTGGTAATTTAAAAGTTCCTCTTTTGTTCTCCACCTGATGAAACTCCAAAAGGGACAATCATCAAAAGCCCCACCGGAGATCCTTTAACGAACCCATGTTCGACCCTCGTCATCATCGACGAGATCGGTCGATCTCTACCCCTAACTTGGACCTTCCATCCCTGTTAATAATCCTACCTTTGCTTCGGCTTGTGACCCATGCTGATGAACAAACCCATGTTCGACCTTCGTCATCATCGGCGAGATCGGTCGATCTCTACCCCTAACTTGGACCTTCCGTCCCTGTTAATAATCCTACCTTGCTTCGGCATGTGACCCATGCTGATGAACAAACCCATGTTCGAAGCTCGTCATCATCGGCGAGATCGGTCGACCTCTACCCCTAACTCGGACCTTCCGTCCCTGTTAATAATTCTACCCTTGCTTCGGCATGTGACCCATGCTGATGAACAAACCCATGTCCGACCCTCGTCATCATCAACGAGGTCGGTCGACCTATATCCTTAACTCGGATCTTACATCCTTGTTAACAAACCGTGATCTTTGCTTCGACATTTAACCAGTGTCGACGAACTAAGCCAGAGACCAATCCTTGTCATCATCAGCGAGGCCGGTCAGCATTATCGCAATCGAATTCTTCTGTACTCTAAATTCAAAAAAAAAAGAAGAAAAGAAAACGGGGTTAAAAATAGAGATACCCCGCCAAACTTGCTCCTTTATTAGGACAAGTGCAAAAATGGCTATAACCCAGCTGTGGCGAAAACACGAAAGGGCGCTACAGGTAAAATCGGGTACCCCGCCACGTGAAAACCCGAAAGGGCGCGTGGGCAAAAGCCAGAGGGGGCTGGCTTCAGCGAAAACACGATGATGCGGGACAAGACCACGTACACGACAAGCTCGTGACTGCCCCTTAACGAGGGAAGCATCGAACGTGCGCGGTTGAGAAACCGGCAATGAGCTAGGGTGGTCGGTTCTATTTTGTACCCGGATCGGGTCACGGGACGGTCTCGCTCACTCTCGCAGCAGCGGTGATATGAAAATAAAGCAAGCTACGATCCTAGAACATGCTCTCTAGCAGTGGCATAAACAAGTATATATGAAAATAAGCAACTGCCAAGCAAGGAGCGAATACGATACCTCCACGCGCTCGGCGTGGGGATGACGGACCCGACCGAAGTCGTACTTTCGGGACAGTTAATACATAAAGATTACAACAATGAGTTACAGCCCACTCCACGCAGGGAGGTAAAGGGCGACACAATGGGGTCCGGGAGGACCGATTTCGGGTTGACGGGCGGCTTCTCGCGTAGCTTCGGCCGCACACGTACTCGCGCCTGTGGGGCCCACTTGCTGTCCGGAGGGGCCGTGTGGGACCCGGTGGCACCGCTGTGGTGGTGGATGCCTGGATGAGCGTTCCCTGGAGTGGAGACGCGCTGGTTCATCGGCCGAAGGCCGGGTGGCTCCGTTCGGCACCGGTCGGAATGACCGGCCACGGATCTGCCGGTTCTATTTTCTGGCTCGCGCTCCGGTGAGAACGGACGCTGCGATCAGCCCCGACGTCGGAATGCGACGAAACTGGCGCCGTTGGAAAGCTGCTTCGAAGGGCTTCAACTCCCTGTGATTATAGAAAAATAACAAGTCCTGCACTTCTAATTGGCGAATTTTTAAGTTTGCTGTTGTATAGTGGCTTAACTCTCAGATCTGCAGGGCTATCCTCTGAGAACTATCATTAACCGTAGGATAGATGTCCGATTCAGCTCTTGAGGTCTTCATCAAAGGTGTAGTAAATTAAGCTAGAAAGACGGTAAAACTAGTTTGGATAAGTTTGGATGTGGCTAAGAATTGATAGGATTTTTTCACTAACAGTGGGTCGGGTCTGGAATCTGACTAAAGGCACTGTAGCAATGATAGAACACGAATTTTGAAAAATGGGTAGAGGGCAGGTCAAAAATCAGGAAAAATGGTGGATGTAGGGGATGATTGACAGAACGCCCAGTAAAATTGGGAGCCCCAACAAAAATTAAAAAGAAGGTTGGGGATGGGAAACTCAGAGCTACTGTCACTGTAGACAGAGACAGGACAGATCTGGGAGTGATTGAAGACTGAAATTGCAAAAATATCAAGAGAAGGTTTTTTGACATGAATTGTTTTTTGGATGATGGGATGCAAGATAGGAAAACACCATAAAAATTACAAAGCACGAAGAGACTGTGGCTGGTAGCAGGAGTTTCGTGAAGACACCTCTATCCAGTAGGGCAGAAAACCGAAGACGGATTCGCGGCGGCTCGGAGGCGGCACGAACGGCGGCGGCGGTGGCACAGATGAAGATCAGAGGTTGAGAGGGGGAGATAGAAGATTGATACACTCTAGAACTGGAGGTTTTAGGAGAGGAAACCAGGGGGAGAGGAAGGGGGCGCAAGGAGGCTCCTTGAACATTCAACAAATTTCTGATTTTTCACTAATTTTCACATGAAAATACATGGTTTTATATGCTTCCAACCAAATCTAACCTCCACCCTTAGATCTGGGGATGTGAGATGGATGGCCTGGATTGCATGCCACAAACACAAAAAAAATAAATATAATATACAAGGGGGGGGCCTATTGACCAAGAATGGCAAGGGGGACAAGTTTTACATGGTAGGTAGCCTACCATGGAAATTCTTACCCCCTTGTCTACCCATGTGGCATATGACTAGTCCAACCTTCTAGATGTCCACCTAGGATAGTTGACCTGCCCCACAAGGTGACATGGACCAATGGGAGAGGGCTGAGGGCCCCCTTGATGGTCCTACTGACAAATTACATAGAAACCCACACAATCCGTGGGAATGACGCATTGGCTTATAAAGCCGTACAATTACGCATATACTTTCTGAAGGATATAAACACAAAGTAAAAGGACATAAATGCAAAAGTAAATGTACATGCTCGGCGTCGATTCCCATCAACTCTCCCTGGGTGGGAGGAACTCGACCCCTTCGAGTAGGGGTATGGATGCTCGAGTACTCCGGCAGATACGTCACCGTGCCAAGTAGCGCGGGTATGCTCCACTCCAAGTAATCGTCACCTGCTCATTCCATATATACTCGATATGCACAAGCTGCTATGGGCTAGAGGTGGACACTCCGAATGGGGCACTCTCAAAAGGGAAGGAAGCGGCTCGAAGACTCACTAGGAATCACCGCTGAGTCCCTGTAGGTGACTGATCCGGGTTTAGATGTAGAACCGATCCCATACTCATCGAATGAGTCCACTCGCCTCCTACTCATAAGAGAACGATAACGAGCTTGCACAAGACACATGCAGACTCTCAAACTATACACAAACCATGCAAACAAACCACACAAGAAAAACACACCGACTCATATATGACCCAAGACATACCTAATATTAGTCCGACCCGTACATGGGTGACGGCGGACCTGGACACCCGAATGTGTGCCATGCATGCATTTGACGTAACCGGAGGTTGACGTCATGGGGAACTCCTAGACATACTACGATGCACCAATCATGGACATTGGGCTTGGATGCGGGAAGTCTGGGAGGTGCAGGTGGTTTAGAGGGATCGGGGAAACCAAAGTCTTCCTTACCCCCGAATGATGGTTCGGACCTATGGCTATGTGGAGTTTGCTTGGCCCGAGTGGAAAAGGTGGGATAGTGAACTCCGCGGAAGAAGGGTAATGAGTATGAAAACTCGGGAGGTTCACTAGTGAAGGGGTCAAAAGGGTCGAAGAAGGTGTGACCCCATGAAGTGGGTTCCAACATGACATGGTCCCAAGTTTGGAATTCATAGTCACCGCCTTACATTATGATCGGTGGGATGACGGACATGTGTAGAAAATAGGATTCCTCCCTTGGGCAAAAAGGAACGAAGTCGGACTCGGCCGGCATCGGGAGGAGTAGAAGAATCTCCGTGGTGACACACCCCATGGTGCACTCGGAGGTAATGGACCCGAAGGCCGGATGGGTGAAGCTAAGACTAGCGGGTTGGTCAAAGCCTCAGGCCAGTAGGTGCGTCAACTTCCATTGCGTGTCTAATCCCATAATAAGGTCATCCAATGTATCAATATGGTGACTAGACCGAAAGGTAGTGTGGAAGGAGTTGACGGGTACTATAGGTAAGGTGGGGTCCATAGAAGGGTAAGGACATGGGACCAAGCCATCCTTGAGCCAACTAAGAAGTGGCTCGGTGATGAAAAGCGTACCCGTTTGAAACACGGGTGGCTGGGGCTTGGGTGGCTCCAAATGAGAGGGTTCTGAATTAAGATCGGAAGGTGAGGGTGACAATGGAGCATCTCTCGGGTGGTGAAGGAATTGGGTTAGGTAGTCCGATCGGATCGGGACTCGGTTGAGAGGTAGATGTTTGCCAAAGGGTTTGACCTCTAGAGCGAGAAAAATGAGACTCAAAGGGCTCGACCTCTAGAGCGACCTTATAAGATTGCGCCAGCGAGAACGCGTCGCGGACAAGACATTCAAGTTGGAAGTGAAACCGCAAACCTCTCCAGAACTCAAAGGCAATCGTGATGTTATCCTCTCCAACTCCATATTCCATCAGGTACTTATCATAGTTCCAAATGTACTCGGACACAGACCTATCGCCTTGGGCGGGTCGGCATGGGTTGGCCATAGTTGCCAAAATATGGGAATGGATCCCTAGGAATGGATATGAAAGGCCATTTGGACATGACACTAGACCGACTATGCAAGGTTGGGATGCATGCACACTAAGGACAAGACACCAAGACTCGGTATGGGGCGGAGTTAATCGATCCGAAGATCACTCGCGCAAGTGTGCGACCTTCCCGATAGGCGTAGCCTAACGTTCGGACGACACCTTTTTATATACCGACTAATGGTATGCAAATGCAACTCCTAAGACCGACTTAGACACTTAGACTTAAATGACACTCTTTTTTGTTTTTATTTTGGACACCCTAGACTCAAACTCGCTCTGATACCAAATTGATGTGATACGAGACCACGTACACGACAAGCTCGTGACTGCCCCTTAACGAGGGAAGCGTCGGACGTGCACGGTTGAGAAATCGGTAATGAGCTAGGGTGGTCGGTTCTATTTTGTGCCCGGATCGGGTCACGAGACGGTCTCGCTCACTCTCGCAGCAGCGGTGATATGAAAATAAAGCGAGCTACGATCCTAGAACTTGCTCTCTAGCAGTGGCATAAATAAGTATATATGAAAATAAGCAACTGCCAAGCAAGGAGCGAATACGATACCTCCACGCGCTCGGCGTGGGGACGACGGACCCGGCCGAAGTCGTACTCCCGGGACAGTTAATACATAAAGATTACAGCAATGAGTTACAACCCACTCCACGCAGGGAGGTAAAGGGCGACACAATGGGGTCCGGGAGGACCGATTTCGGGTTGACGGGCGGCTTCTCGCGTAGCTTCGGCCGCACATGTACTCGCGCCTGTGGGGCCCACTTGCTGTCCGGAGGGGCCGTGTGGAACCCGGTGGCACCACTGTGGTGGTGGATGCCTGGATGAGCGCTCCCTGGAGTGGAGGCACGCTGGTTGGCCGGCCGGAGGCCGGGCGGCTCCGTTCGGCACTGGTCGGAATGACCGGCTACGGATCTGCCGGTTCTGTTTTTCGGCGCGCGCTCCGGCGAGAACGGACGCCGCGATCAGCCCCGACGTCAGAATGCGACGAAAACTGGCGCCGTTGGAAAGCTGCTTCGAAGGGCTTCAACTCTCTGTGATTACAGAAAAATAACAAAGCCTGCACTTCCAATTGGCGAATTTTGAAGGTTGCTGTTGTACAGCGGCTTAACTCTCAGATCTGTAGGGCTATCCTCTGAGAACTGTTGTTGACCGCAAGGTAGATGTCCGATTCAGCTCTTGAGGTCTTCATCAAAGGTGTAGGAAATTGAGCTAGGAAGACGGAAAAACTTGTTTGGACAAGTTTGGATGTGGATACGAATTGATAAGATTTTGTCACTAACAGTGGGTCGGGTCTGGAATCTGACTAAAGGCACTGTAGTAGAGATAGAACACGTATTTTAAAAAATGGGTAGAGGGCAGATCAAAAATCAGGAAAAATGGTGGATGTAGGGGATGATGGACAGAATGCCCAGTAAAATTGGGAGCCCCAACAAAAATCAAAAAGAAGGTCGGGGATGAGAAACTCAGAGCTGCTATCACTGTAGATAGAGACAGGACAGATCTAGGAGTGATTGAAGACCGAAATTGCAAAAATATCAAACGAAGGATTTTTGACCTTAATGTTTTTGTGGATGATGGGATGGAAGATAGGAACACACCATAAAAATTATAAACCACGAAGAGGCCGTGACTGGTAGCAGGATTTTCGTGAAGACACCTCTGTCTAGTAGGACAGAAAACCGAAGACAGATTCGCGGCGGCTCGGAGGCGGCACGAACGGCGGCGGCGGCGGCACAGATGAAGATCAGAGGTTGAGAGGGGGAGATAGAAGATTGATACACTCTAGAACTGGAGGTTTGAGGAGAGGAAACCAGGGGGAGAGGAAGGGGGTGCAAGGAGGCTCCTTGAACATTCAAAAAAAATTTGATTTTTCACTAATTTTCACATGAAAATACATGGTTTTATATGCTTCCAACCAAATCTAACCTCCACCCTTAGATCTGGGGATGTGAGATGGATGGCCTGGATTGCATGCCACAAACACAAAAAAAATAAATATAATATACAAGGGGGGGCCTATTGACCAAGAATGGCAAGGGGGACAAGTTTTACATGGTAGGTAGCCTACCATGGAAATTCTTACCCCCTTGTCTACCCATGTGGCATATGACTAGTCCAACCTTCTAGATGTCCACCTAGGATAGTTGACCAGCCCCACAAGGTGACATGGACCAATGGGAGAGGGCTAAGGGCCCCCTTGATGGTCCTACTAACAAATTACATAGAAACCCACACAATCTACGGGAATGACGCATTGGCTTATAAAGCCGTACAATTGCACATATGCTTTCCCAAGGATATAAACACAAACTAAAAGGACATAAATGCAAAAGTAAATGTACATGCTCGGCATCGATTCCCATCACCCGAAAGGGCGCTTAAGTCAGTAATGTGAATATAAAAAAAAAGAAGAAAGAAGAAAAAATTATAAATCAGTGGTGAATAGTGATGATCCGTCCTCCATCCTGAGGACCCTTTACGGGGTCGAAGCGGAGTCTTCATCCAATGTCCCACATATATGTATGTATTTGCTACCCTTTTCGACCCTTGTCACCATCGGCAAGATCGGTCGCTACCTTTTTCTGGTTCTTGTCATCATCGGCAAGACCGTCTACCCTTTTCGACCATTATCACCATCGGCAAGATCGGTCGCTACCCCTTTTCTGATTCTTGTCATCATTGGCAAGACCGTCTACCCTTTTCGACCATTGTCACCATCGGCAAGATCGGTCGCTACCCTTTCCGGTCCTTTTCATCATCGGCAAGACCGTCTACCCTTTTCGACCCTTGCCACCATCGGCAAGATCGGTCGCTACCCTTTCTGGTACTTGTCATCATCGGCAAGACCGTCTACCCTTTTCGACCCTTGTCACCATCGGCAAGATCGGTCGTTACCTCTTTCCGGTCCTTATCATCATCAGTAAGACCGTCTACCCTTTTCGACCCTTGTCACCATCGACAAGATCAGTCGTTACCTCTTTCTGGTTCTTGTCATCATCGGCAAGACCGTCTACCCCTCTTCGACCATTGTCACCATCGGCAAGATCAGTCGCTACCCTTTCCGGTCCTTGTCATCATCGGCAAGACCATCTACCCTTTTCGACCCTTGTCACCATCGACAAGATCGGTCACTACCCCTTTCCGATTCTTGTCATCATCGGCAAGACCGTCTACCCTTTTCGACCCTTGTCACCATTGGCAAGATCGATCGCTACCTTTTTCCGATTCTTGTCATCATCGGCAAGACCGTCTACCCTTTTCGACCATTGTCACCATCGGCAAGATCGGTCGCTACCCCTTGCCGGTCTTTGTCATCATCGGTAAGACCGTCTACCCTTTTCGACCCTTGTCACCATCAGCAAGATCGGTTGCTACCCCTTTTCTGTTCTTGTCATCATCGGCAACACTGTCTACCCTTTTTGACCCTTGTCATCATCGGCAAGACCGGTCGTTGCCCCTTCTTGGTTCTTGTCATCATCGGCAAGACCGTTTACCCTTCTCGACCCTTACCACCGTCGGCAAGGTCGCTCGCTATCTGTTTCGGTTTTCATCTCCCATATATCTTCTTGGGTCCTCCGGACTCTTGACTCGCACAGGCCGTTGTTTAGTCTTGAGAATAGTCGCGGCGCGGTGGAGCGAACACCTCACCCCTTTGCTGAAGGCGTGAGCGCTCTCCTGCCCTCGTGACCCACACACTCAGGCTAGAATCAACTGGCGAATGGAAAGAAAAATAACAAGAATGATGACAGAATGGAGTCGTCATTTGACAGCAAAATGAAGATTTTCATTCTACGGAATAAAGAGTACATGTTACGCGGGGCATTCCCCGGAATACATTAAGTCCATCAAGAAGAGGCGAATAGAAAAGAACTATGGCAGGGGGCGTCGGAAGATGTCCTGGGGCATCGGAAGAATGCCCAGGGAAGGATGGCGGGCCAGCTCCTGCAGCCTGAACTCAGTGGCCTCCAGCTCAGATAGTCTCTCCCCAAGGGAAGCAACTTGCCCTTCGGCCATTTCTGCCTCCTCCACCCTCTAGACTTCCAGGCATTCTACCTCTTGAAGTTCAGTCTCTACCCTCGAGAGTTCGGCATGTAATTCCGCTATGCGGGCCGTGAGAAAGCTTCGGCGCTGCAAAGAGGCATTGGCATCGTCCCTCATCCTCGCCGCAGACCCTTTCAAAGAAATGAGAGCAGTTCGGCATTCGGCCCGCTCCAGTGTTATGGCCGCCAGCTAGTCGGCTACCTCCCGGCCTAAGAATTCCCTCCTGTTCACATATTTCAGGAGCAGGATCACCCGTGGAGTCCAGTCATCCATGGGGCAACCAAAGGCCAACAGCGAGTGGGATAAATGATCTATCAAACCCCTCAGCTGAACATAAGTTAAATCTCTGCTGGCCGTTATGGTCTGCTGAAGGGTCCCTAGGAACTGCCACACGAGGTCACTTGAAGACTGGAGACCAAGCAGCGATGTCTCGGGTAGTTCAAATTCCACTCTGCTATCCATAGTGGCCCAGATATCGTCGCCCGTCCCAGAAGATGACGATGGCATGAGCTGCAGTCCACTGCTATGGGGAACAACCACGCTGGCCGATACGGTGGCTGGATCCTCAATGACAACAATTTCCTTGCCTGCCCCCTAGGATGGAGGTGCGACAGGAATATCAAGAGCCAAGGACGTCTGTTCTTCGACGATCTCTCCGGCTTCTATTTCGGAGGGGCCACCCTTCTCCGGAGCTGACCGTTGTGTGACTTCTAATGGCTGAAAGTCCGCAACTGCTGCCGAACTATCAACCCTCACAAGTGCTCCGGGTCCAACTGGAGCCGTTGCCGCTGCATAGTCCTTGGGGTATCGCAGCGCGATAGGCCGCAGGACGGACGGGAGAGTTGCATGGCCCATGCCTAGAGCCGGGAGGGGTATCTGCACCGTCATGGTTGGCAGCACCACCTCAGTCTGCACCAGAAATATGTACATTAAAAGCTAAAAGGAAGAGGAAGAGAGGGCAGCAGGCACCGACCACGGATGGGTCCTTACCTCAGCCGGTACTAAGCTCAAATCTCTAAGGGCCACTTCTCCGGCGCCAGCCTCTCCGCTCACGAGCGAGCCTGACGGCCCAAGGCCACTCCACGACAACCGGGGTGGGCTGAAAGTCGAATGATCGCTTTCATAAGCCGAGGACGCCCCGGCATCCTCCGTCTCTATGTCAACAGGTGGGAACTCCTCATCACTGGAGCCGCCACCATAATCAACCTGTTTAGAGGAGGAAGACCCCTCTTCTCTTTCAGGACGCTCCACCATCGGGGCAGGAGCCTCGCCAGGAGGGGCATCACCCGCAGCAGGAGCTTCCCCCGTGCACTCCACATCAGGAGCAACAGTGGATGGGACCTCAAGGGCAAGTTCACCCTGCCCCTGGACAATCGCTTCTTCGGCACTCTCCGAGCCCGGAAGTAATGACGGTTGTATGTCAACTGAAATTTACGGCAAGAAATGGTCAAGCCGGCTGAAGACATGAAGATTCGTGAGGGCATCACAATTAAACTATAAATTACCTTCCATTTCCTATCTGGGCATTGGAGAAGGCAGATCTCTCTCTATTGGAGTAGCAAGGATTTCCTCTGCCCCATCCTTAGTCGCAACATCTACTGTCGCCTCCAGCCCGACGACCGCAGCAACTATATCGGCAATCGTCAGCATGAGCTAGCCGAGGCAGTCAAAGTGGACTAATGAACTATGAAGAAAAGAAGAGCCTACCTTCAGCTTCTGGCCTTTGTGTCTGAGAGGCCTCAAACTCTTCAAAGATACAACCGAAGGAAGAACGGTTGCTGATTCCCTTTCTGCGGCCTTCTTTCGGCGCGCCCGTGTCACCCGGGTCACCGCCGCTTTCGCCTTCCCGACGGCCTCTCTCAACTGGGATCGAGTCCGCTTTCTCGAATTGCCAGGAGGCAATGGCGTCGTGGTCGGGGCCGGCTCGGGAACTTCTAAATATGCCGGCTTCTGAGCCTTTATTATCAGCTCCCTAAAGTGCCGGGTCTCCTCCGAAGTCGATCGGACTGCACATGCACACAGGTGAGAATAATGCACCACAATGAAAGAAAGAAGCTGGCCGAAGGGCCTGAATGAAGAAATGGAACATACTTGCTGGCCCCGTATAGAAGGGGAAGAGAGGCCAATAATATAGCGATGGCATTTTGTCTCTTGAAGCTGCCTCGCGAATAAGCTAGCATAAAGCTCCAATCTTTTCACTCGGCTCGGCCAGAAGCGCCAGGTCCTCGTGACCACTAGAAGACAGGAGATAATATAGGCTCAGGTGGTCCAGCCCCCATCTGTCAGCATATTTGAATGAGACATGAAGAGGTCGGTCCAGGATGGCTTCGCTGGGACCACCCACTGAAAGACCATGTGAGCGAAGAAGCGCTAATAGCCACGGGGTGTTGTCATATAAGGCAGCCCGCCTGTCTTCCTTACGAATGAAGGTCCGATAGGGGTACAACCTATCCACCTCGGGATGTCAGTCGGCCACAGCCGAGATGGGCTCCTCTACCGGCAGGGGGAGTTGCTGAAGGACCACCCTCTCGCTACTCACCCGGCATGAACCGCGAAGGGTTTTCACATAGTCGTCCTTGTTGATCGGGGGCAGCTTTGGGTCAACCTTCGTCCTGCGACTTTTTACAACCTTGCGGGCCTCCAGATAGGCCTTCACTTCCATATGGGTCCAAGATTTCAACTTATTCAAATAAGAAGACTCAATGTCAAGGACTGGCTCTGGCTAGGAATCCAGGAACCTATGCTCTGCCACGGCCCAGCACTCTCGCCGGGAGCTCCTATAAAACCCCGTTCGCGCGTTCCACCACTTGATGTATTCAGGCGTGACGCGGGGGAAACGGGCGGGGGTTGGCACCCTAAAAGAAACATCTTTCCGGCGGTGGAAGAAGTCCCACCATATCTGGGCATCGTCATTCGAAACCTGCCCAGCCCTGTGCCTGTTAGGCAACGCAAATTGTGAAGAAGAATGTGGAATGTGCTGGCCGTAGCCGAAGTTTCGGCTAAAGCGGAATGGATAGTACGGCTCCAACCACAGAATGCCGCTCTTGCGGAATACAAGGACACTCGGCCTGATAGCCAGCGCCCAGTCAACCAACTCCGGCTCAAGAATGGGTCTTGTACATTTGGCCTTGGAAAGCGGATGAATATACTCCTCAGTCTCAAAAAGCTTACACTGCCTCATCCGGTTCACCAGCGGGCAGGAGTGGGCAGCTAAGCTCCAAAAGTGAAGAACCCTAGGCGAATCTGTGGGAATACGGGCCAATTTGCCCCGAATGGCGTAGAGTTGCTCCGTCAATAAGGATGGCTCGGCACTCGCGAATTCTATCATCCGCGGAACAAGAGGGACAGACTGTAACGCCCGGGGAGCCGCCTCTGGGAACAGGGTACAGACCCAAGCATTGAAAAAGTGTAACGGACCGACCGTCCGAAGACTTCTGGGGAGATGCGTCTTGTGCAGGTCTCCCAACATCTTGTAAATAAGGCATAAAGCCACCGGACAAAGAGATAGCTTGGTACCCCAAGCCATGAGATAGGCCGGATAAATGGCCTCTGCCCTAATCACGCTCTCATCACCTTCCAGAAGAGCAAAAGAACAAAGCCAGTAAACCAGATACGCAGCACAGTGGGTGATTGCGTCAACACCGATAGGGTTTGGGTTCTCCCCCTGCCCTCCTCTCGAAGAAGATGATGAAGCGGCCTGGCGTCGCACCCTCTTCTTTCGCTTCTGAGCCACTGGCGCTATCAGGGGAAAGTCTTCATACTTATTCTTCCCATTGAAGAAATATTGAAGTCAGGTGCCCATCCGCACCCTCCGCTTCTCGCCCGGCTTCCGAGCTTCCCTCGTGTCGTGTGACGAATGAAAGAGGGTGCGGTACGCCTTCATCAGATATCGATAAGCATAACCCGCCAGATACCGACCCTCACCGTCGGTCTGATCCTTCAGCCAGTCAGGCCAGCATACCTCCTCATACGGCTCTCCATCGATGGGTAGGCCGCTGAGCTGCGAAAGGCTCCATAGATCCAGAGAGGTCTCTCCCTCCGAGGTATAGAAAATGTTATATTCAGGGCAGAACACCTCGATCAAGCCGCGACACAAACCCCGGGAGATGGGGTAGCGGTACCTTGAAGCATACACGCTGTGGTATATCCTAGCCTTGTTCAGGATTGGAGCATAATGTTACAGCACGTAGTCCGTGAACTCCACTGCTCCGGGCCTAAATGCGTGGGCATCGGTGGCCCTCAGCTCAGCAAACCACACCACAGATATCTGGTGCTTGAAGCGGATCGCCAGGCAGTCCAGCAAAAATGATTCTTCCCTGTACCCCCACTTCAACGGGGCAAGGAACAAGCCAAAGATCGGCTTCTCCCAATCCACTCTACCCGCGGAGTCATTCCACCGAGCGGGTACAAATTCAGGAGCCCTGGTCAGCAGCCCATCTTCGGGAGTCGGATCTTGTAGTCCAAGCGCGACACTCCATTTCCTGACCTCTCCGGGGAGATAAATGGGTCTTCCCCGCACCACACAATCTGTCAGACTGTCCCTCTCCACCAACAGGGCCTGCTCGGCTTTTTGGACAAGGAACAGGTCCCTCTTCCCTTGGAGGTTGAAGCGTTGGAGAAGGGACATTAGGTGTTTGTCTTTGGGGTAGTCCCTCCTGGCGACACCTTCCCTGTCATAATGAAAGGAGTCGCCCCCAAGAATGAGGAGATGGCTGGTATCTACAGTATCCGTCTTCGAATCTGAGCATTCCGCAACCACAACCACTTAACCATGCCCCCGATCAAGGGAATTGACGTTCTCCCACGTCACCACGGCACGAGAAGAAGAACCGGATGCCATGATAGCTGCAAAGAAGTGCATCAAACAATAAACAAAGTCATAAAATAGTTGATCAGAGGCAGATTTCTGACAAAATTTCGGCAGAGTCTCCCCAGCACGGGAGACTGCCAAAGGAAAGCGGGAACGCGTCCACTAACGGAACGGCCCCTAAAAGTAGCCATCGGCATCACACCGAGGCCAAAAGGAACACTCGGGGAAATAGCTCCGAGGGCAACCCCTACTAGAAGCCTCCCGTGGCCCAAAGAATGGGTTTGAAAACCCAAATGGGCAGCATTTCGCTCACCCCGAAGGAAAAGCCGCCGCCGCTCTCGCCCTCACCTCACTCAGCGCTGCGGGAAGAAAATCAGGAGGAGAGAGAAAGTTTTCTTGCAAATGAGGGAAAAAAATGGCGAAAGCCTTATATAGAGATGGCTTCGGATGTTAATCCGGCGCACTTTTTAGCACGCCGAATTAACGTCCAATATACAAAAAAGGCGCGCCGATTTTACCCGCGCCGGATTAACTAATCTCAACGTCAAGGCCGCGCCGGATCAACATGCAAGTAGCATGGGCGCGCCAGATTAACGTCTAAAGCCAAGGGGGCGCGCCGGATTAACCCGCGCCGTACTAACATCTAAACGGCGTCGGGTTAACGTCCATGCCGAATTAAGGGCCTTCCCAAGCTCCTATCAACCGAAGGGGAGATCATTTCGGGTGAAATTCATCCGTTGGCCTTGCTGCACTCGTGCCTTGCTCGCAACACCCACGTCTGGGGGGCATTTTTTGGCACCCAAAACAAGATCATCGGCAACCAAGCCGCAAAGACAAAGGACCCGGCCCGCTGAAACATGGAAGCCGATAAAGATCAACATATTGAAGACTTCTCAATCTGCCAGAGCCTCGAGTCACCCCGTATGGACACGGGGACGTCACCTCAGGAGAGCCGAGACGAACTCACAACCAACTGACAGTGCGATCAAGCCTACCCAATGAACCGGCATCGACTCTATCGTGCCGCATACAATACACCCGTTGTCCGATCAAGGACGATGGTCTACCCAGTGGCTAGCCACCTCATGAAAGGCTCTCCTGAAGATGAAAGAGTCCCCCTGGCTCTCCGGGACGGAGGACCGAAAGCACACCCGGCACGGGTATGGCTTCCCGCCAAGATGGGCCCGTTAGTGGCTGAATGATCGCCCAGCTCAGGCGAAACTATCCCTGGTGTTACCCCACCCTCTAAGGAGCTTTGAGCACAAGCCAAACCGAGTCGGCAGCACGAATCATAGAGCCGAAGGCCGTGTCAGCGGGAAACCAGCATGATCAAACCAAAGTTGTCGGAAGTTCCGAGAATGGCCGTATATCGACCTGGGGGCTTCGACAAGACATCTTGTCGAGGTTTCAAGGAGCATTGGCAAGATAAATGTTCACGGTGACCCCTAGAATCATCCCCGGACTCATCGACTGGCTCGAAGCGCGCGAAGAGCATTAGCACGGCACGCCCTAAACTGGCGCGCCCCCACCTGATGCCCCTTATCTTGGCGCGCACAGAACCCCACCCGGGGCCTGGCTATTCCGGTGCGCAAAAGGCCATGAAGCCTTTCCCGGCGCGCAGTTCTTCACGCCGGATGAGGCTTGGGGTTCGATCATATATATACATAGGCTGTTCAAAAAAGGAGAGAAGAAGAAGGAGAGAGACAACAGAAGGGAAAGGAAAGGAAGCGAGAGAAAGAAAGCTCAAAACAGAGAGAGCTCTTGGGGAAAAGGGGTCTCGTCTGAGCGTCCTCCACCGGCCATCTTCCTCTACTTTCGCTGAAGATACGATACTCTGTTCCGAGAGCAGGTGGGCACCGGTGCCTATCTTCCTCTGCTTTCGTGGATTCTTTTCTTTTGGGGTTTCCATCTATCAGATGTAAGCGAGAGGGGGAGGGATGGTGATGATACGAGCCGACCCCCCTCCCCTTTCTCTGCGATTCTCTCTTCCCCCTTTGTTTTATTGTTGTGTCTCTGCACACCCCTCTGCCTCTGCAACTGATGAACGGCGACAGAGCGATGATGCCGGCACCGGATTTGTAATGTAGATGTTAGTCTATTCCCGTTTACTGGGTGGCGATATGTACATGGATGTGTGGACCAATAGGTCGAATGAATGCTTGAAGCTTATTTCCCCGTCTCTATCTATGTCAATGTATATGTATGAGTTCTTCCGCGCGTGGTTCCCGGCTCCGGTTTCCTCGAAGTCCCGATCATGCCCCGAAGCATCGTGGGCTACAGAAACGACCCCTCCCCGGGTCTTTCCCATCGACTGCTTTCATCTTTGGTTTAAGGATCTTTGTATCCCCTCCCTGGACAGAGCTGTGCTCATGTGCATGCTTCTTCCCACCGTGGTATTGAGGGTCTAATTCCCATTAACTCCTCCCTTCGTACTGCTCTGATTGTTCGGAAGGTGGGAGTTGCCTTTGGGACAGCCGGATCCATCACCCTGAATGATGCGTCCTAGCTGTTCGAGCATATGCTTCTATGATTGGCTCATCTCATCTGTGCATCTACTACCCCTATGCATCATAGTCGTTTGAACCGTTCCGAGATTCTTTCATCTCGTCTTAATCGCCCGGGGAGGGGGACATTCCCCATTGCTTCACGGAACTGCTTGGTGATCGAGGGCTCTACCTCTCGATGGTAGATGCTCTCTCAAGGCCATGGCAGACAGTAATAGGGGTCCTAGCCTAACAAGCTTAGCCCCAACAATCTGGAGACCCGATAGAGGCCAAGGGATGTATCCTCCTGGTAGGCTAGCCCTCGGAGCTTCACTCTCTTAATGGTCGGTTCCTTCAAGGGATGTGTCGCAGGCTGTGGGTTGTCCACCCCTCGTAGGCTAGCCCTCGGGGTGATGCTCCCATTATCAGTGGCCTCATCCCTCTATCCTCACCCACGGAGCCTTGGTGCCCCTCACAGGCTAGTCCTTGGGGTATCCTATCCGATGGGAATTTGCTGGCTGTCACCGTGCAGACCGGTGATTTAGGAGCTTACTCCATAAGTGAGTATGACCCCGTTCTTCCCCTGCAACTCTTCATGTTCAGGGGAGATGCTGCCCAATTTTGGACAAAACTCAGAATAATTAAGCTATAATCAGATGCTCATTCTGAACTCAATCAACTCAGTGCTCGAGTGTGAACCTCGCACTGACTCACTGCATCATTTCCGAAGGATCTGGGACTTCAATCAAACAAGCAGTTGGCCCAAATAATTCCAAAACTCTCAACATAAGCTTAATAAACTTAAATGGTTTCGAAATGCATCAAAAACAAGCTGAAACGGCGCGGCTCTAATCCGGCGCCCCCTAATACGGCGCGGTCCCCCCCCCCCCGCGCCGGATTAGTAATAGACTCATAACTTCTTTTTTTTGGCCTGCCCAGTTCCCGGCGCGCCCTAAACCGGCGCGCCCCGTGCTCTTCGCGCTGGGCTAACGTCTGCCCATGACCGTGCCAGTTTAGCTTATTTACCTACGTTTTGACCGTGCCGGTTTAGTCCTTTTGCTCATATTGTGGCCGCGCCGGATTAGTTCGGTCTGCCCACGTTTGGCCGCGCCGGGGAACTCTACCCCTACGCGTGGCTGCATCGGTTTTAAGCCCTGATGTTGTTTTTTAATCATCCACCTACCCTCGGGTGACCTTCGTCTCCCGTGGCCGGAATTAATGAATCCTAATAAACTGAATAAGAGGAGTGATGTTTGGATTCGAATCGCTTTACTATCCGGTTTGTGCTACTATTCTTGCCGCACTTGGCGGAGATTAACAAATGCGATTGAGCACTGCTTGCTTTCATAACTCTACTGCCATGCTTAGCATAGTCATGAACATCATGCATGCATGCTTGCATCGACCCTTGGGTATATCAAATGGCGCTGACAGAAGACCGGGTTATGCTCGATCGGAAGTCTCCGCTATGCGCGATGGTGGTCTTCGGACCTATGCCCTCCGCCACGTATCAAGGGTCTCCAACTCAATGATCCATGCCTCTCCTGCATGATAGATAGACGCATCTCACATGATTCCATCATGTTCATAACGTCGCATCTTGTATTCCGGCCTCGACAGCCCACTACCTCGGCAATTAATCAAAGGTGTTCCCTCCTCGTGGGGGATGTAATTAACGCCATAGCCTTTATGGTATGGCGGAATGCTGGTCCCGACCGAACCTCACTTTCGCCCGACACGGGTCAGAATGAGAGCATAATAAACTTGTCACGTACGTGACTGGCACACCCACGTCGTCAATCAGTCAGTTAATTACCAGTTAGTTAATTGGTTGATCGACACGTGAAATAAGATATATGTATATATATACATATATATATATATATAATAAAATGATAAGATGGTCGAATAAAACCATCGCCAACAACACCCCGTCGGCACTGACGAAGAGACAAAGAGATCAACAAACCATGTCAGCTCCCGACACCCCGTCGGCACTGACGAAGAGACAAAGAGATCAACAAGCCATGTCAGCTCCCGACACCCCCTCGGCACTAACGAAGAGACAAAGAGATTAACAAACCAGGTCAGCGCCCGACACCCCGTCGGCACTGAGGAAGAGAAGAAGATACCAACAAAACAGGTCAGCTCCCGACACCCCATCGGCACTGACGAAGAGAAGAA
This sequence comes from Amorphophallus konjac, assembly GCA_022559845.1. Lineage (NCBI taxonomy): Eukaryota > Viridiplantae > Streptophyta > Magnoliopsida > Alismatales > Araceae > Amorphophallus > Amorphophallus konjac. The sequence goes on along the minus strand of CM040129.1, from coordinate 10,934,302 downwards.
GAGACCAACAAGCCACGTCAGTCCCCGGCACCCCGTCGGTACTGATGAAGAGACAAAGAGACCAACATACTGCTTCAGTTCCCGGCATCCCGTCAGCAATGATGAAGAGACAAAGAGACCAACATACTGCTTCAGTTCCCGACATCCCGTCGGCACTGATGAAGAGACAAAGAGACCAACATACTACTTCAGTTCCTGGCATCCCGTCGGCACTGATGAAGAGACGAAGAGACCAACATACTGCTTCGATTCCCGGCGTCCCGTCGACACTGATGAAGAGGCCGACATACCACGTCAGTTCCCGACACCCCGTCGGCATTGATGAAGAGAAGAGGAGACAAGCATACCACATCAGCTCCCGACACCCTGTCGGCGTCAACAAAGAGAAGAAGAGACCAGTACACCCATGGGCACCGCCCGGCTCATCCTTCACCTGCGCTACCCGTGGATGGGGGGCATTTGTGTACATGCAAATTTGTGCGCCCGTATGTCCCGGCTAGTCCAGCATCAACAACAACGTCAACTGAAGAGACTGTGAAGAAGGGAAGGCCATCCGAACTCTCTGAATACACACACAGCCGTGAAGCCGTCTCCGGAGTCACGACGGTGAAGAGAAATCAACCACCAAGAGCCCCACAATTCATGGGCCTCGAAGAAAATCAGACGGACCATGACTCGTGCTCACAACGGGCTCAGAAATGCACCCCTGATGGCCTTCAGCGGCACACCCCTGTCCTTCAGGGGTACGCGCTGAAGGGCTTCAGCGGCACGCCTCTGGCCCTCAGCGGCACACCCCCCTTTTGGCCTTCAACAGCACGCCCTGAAGCCCATTCAACGGCACGCCCTCATGGCCTTCAGCGGCACACCCTTTGAGCTTTCAGAGGTACGCCCTGTTGGCCTACAGTGGCACACCCTTGCGGCCTACAGCGGCACGGTGTTGTGGCCTTCAGCGGCACACTCGCTGACCCTGCCAGCGGCACGATGCTCGGCCGTTTCAACGGCACGTCCGGCAGACCAAATCTCGCGCCCATGCCCTACAGATCTTCGGTGCGCAGTGAGCTGTCCGAGGTGTCGACCGGAGGTTGGGCCACCTAAGCTATCCTTCTGCCACCGAACGACGGGGAGGTCAAACCCCATGATGACCCAGCACTTCCCGCCTCCGACTACTGTGCTCGAGGACTCCCGCTGCTGGGAGTATAAAACCACTCCCATTCCGGCGAAGAGAAGGGGGACACGAAGAAGAGGTACACAGAGAGAAGAGATGAACAGACACAGAGCCACATACGAGAAGTTGCAGAAGAGAGAAGAAAAGGGAGGGGGCTCCGGCGCGGAGTCTTCCGACGACCACCAGGCAAAGAAAAGAGAGTAAGAGAGAGAGAGGGCTTGATGTAGCAGGGGAAAGTGGGGAAAGAGCAGTGGACGGTCGTCCCTGCTTCGATCCCCAACACTCCCTCTTCTTTTATTCTCTTTTTCCCCCTCCCCGTTCTTTTGTTCTTTGGTTTTATTTCTTGCCTGTAGCCTTAGCTCGGGCCTGCTTTGTAATGTATATGGATGGCTACGGCCCTTTGTCCCCCATGAATGAAGATCGTCCCCCTCAGTGGGTTTTTCTCTTCGTCTCGTTGGTTTGGGCCATAGTGCGCTTGATCATCTTTTCCTTCCCTTTTCGGTGATTGTTTTCATCCCTCACGCCGACGGTTTCCTCCGGATCTGGTGCCACCCTGAATGGTTTGAGGTCACGAACCTCCTCCTGTAAAGCCCAACGCCTTCACCCGTGCCTGCCCCTTTAAGCCCTCTCCCATCCTGTCAGGGGTCCCTGTGGGTTTGATCAGCAGGCCAACCCTTTTGGAGCCTTGCCCGGTGTGCTTACACTTTCCCCCAGTGGCACACCCTTTTGGCACCTTGGCCGACACACCCATAGTAGCCCCCAACGGTACATTCTCCCTTGGTGCCCCAGCGGCACACCTAGTCTCTCTCTAGCCCGGTACACCCCTCAAATGCCCTGTGCCCGTCCTTGGTCGGCACGCCTTGGCTAACTCCCCCTCCAGTACACCTTGTCCAGTCTTAGAGGTTTCCCATCCATCGTTTCCTCCGAGTTTTCTGAGGTTTTGTTAAGGTGTTGCCGCTCTCGGGCGCCCACCTCCAACTGTCGGGTTCCGCCACTCCATGTGGGCGCGTTCCCTTTATCTCCCTTACGCCCGGGTCAAGGGGAGATGCTGCCGGATTTTCGTTAGAAATAATAACACATTGAAGAGACAAAAGGAAGCAACGAACAAATAGAATAATAACACATAAAAAGGTCAAAGGATGCAACAAACAAATGGAAAAACAACATATTAAAGGGCGAAGGAAAATAACGAACGAATAGAACGCTCGGCGATAAAACACTCCAATCGGAATAAGACACTGTGGGCGACGTGAAAAGAATCAGATTGAACGGTGGTGTGGCGGATTAAATGCCCAACTTATAAAGAACAGGCTGTGAGGAAAGGGAGGAAAGACTTGTATAAAACTGCATAAAAGTCAAAGAAAGGAAGAAAAGAAAAGCCTTAGAAGAAGTAAAGGAGGAGTGGGCCTTCATCGGCACACATGCTCCAGCCTTCGCCGGTACACCCTATCAACCCTCCAGCGGCACACTCTAATAGCCCTTCAACGACACACCCTTTTGGCCCTTCAGCGGCACACTCCTCCTCAGCGGTACACTCTCCCTCCGTATCTCTCTCTCTCCCTCACCGTCTCTCTCGCTCCCTCACCGTCTCTTTCTCTCTCGCACTCCCACTGTCTCTTTCTCTCTCCCTCCGTCTCACCATCTCTCCTCCCGCCGTTTCTCTCTCACACTCACCATCTCTCTCTCTCTCGGCTTCCCCCATCATCTCTCTCTCTCTCTCTCTCTCTCTCATGCTCCCACCTCATCTCTCTTCTCCCCACCGTCTCATCTATCTCTCCGTCTCACCTCTTCTCCCACCGTCTCTCTCTCTCTCTCTCTCTCTCTCTCTCTCTCTCTTGTTCTCCCTTGAAGCCTTGGGGTTTCTAACCCCTCATGTGTTGGCTTTATAGACCTTGAATGGCCCTTGGACATCCTTCAGACCAGATCCATAATTTGTGGGTGATTAGGTGACTTTTGGATTAAAGAAATCCATGTGGAATGGCCTTTCTCGAAGTGGAATACAATGTGCAAACTTTGTGTATGCATGCAACCGGCCAATATACAGACTTTGTGTTGCAGCAATCAGCCGATGTATAGACTTTGAGTTATAGCAAATGGACAATGTACAGACTCTGCGTATGTGCTAGCAGACGATGTACAGACTTTGAGTTTGTAGCAAATTAGGAGTGCATCGGCTATGCATGGCAAGCTATGCAACCAATGTACGAACTTGTGGGTTTGCTAAGCCACTGAACGTAGGTAAAGATAGGAATGTATAGACTTTGAATGCATGGAGCACACGGGCCACACAGACTCGGTCCGAGAATGTATAGACTTTGAGCTGACAGATGTATAGACTTAGTGTGCATGCAACCAGCCAATGTACAGACTTTGTGTTGCAGCAACCGGCCAATGTACAGACTTTGTGTGCATGCAACCAGCCAATGTACAGACTTTGTGTTGCAACAACCAGCCGATGTATAGACTTTGAGTTGCAGCAAATGGATAGTGTACAGACTTGGCGTGTGTGCTAGCAGACGTTGTATAGACTTCGAGTTAGCCCGGCACGCCCGCCAACTCCCTCCCCGGCACACTCTCTTGGCGCTTCTCCGGCGCCCTCTAACCTACCCGGTACACCCTCTAGCCCCCCCTCTCCGCCACGCTCTCTCTGTCCTCGCCGGTACGCCCCCCTCTTAGCCCCCCAATGGCCCACTCTTCATTCAAAAAAAATATATGTAAAAATATATAATGATAATGCTAATAATACTAATAAAAGAAAATAACAAAAATCCTGATAAATAAATAAACCTGAATGCATAACAAATACACAAAAACGTGTAAAAAATAGATATATAATAATAATAATAATAAATCATCCAAAACAAATGCATAAAGGGGAATAAACAGCACAAGATTATATGGTAAAAAAATCCCAGATAAAAAAAATGGTAAAGATCCATATCGCAGCCCCGTCTTCCCCCGTGACTCGGTGTTAAGGGAACAATAACGCTGCCCCGGTAGGCCGGGCCAGAGTCTCAGGAATTATCCTGACATGGCCACGGTCCGACCTCGCCCTGGGCCGACATCCTAGTTAAACCAGATCCGTCTCTAAGCCCGGATTCTTCCCGAGCCACTATTGAAATTGCCGCTCTTTCGGCAGACATTTGAATGATTTTATCACGACTTTCATCGCATTTCTACATCAGACCCTCGTCCGAATATGAAAGGGTCCGCGAGTGACCGACATGACCGATGGCTCGTATCCCGATGCGGGCTCTTGTGTGATTTATTCCTCCCCACTCTTGCGTAATTAGTATTAATCCTTTTAGGCCGCAGGGCCCCTAATTTCGGTAATTAATCAAGGGTGTTCCCTCGTATGGAGATGTAAATGACGTCACGACCTTTATGGCATGACAGGATCTGGTCCCGACACGCTCCTCACAATCGTCTCACGAAGTCAGGTCGAGCGCACCTTGGGCTCTTCGGAGCCCGAATTAATTGTCACTTCGGTGACTGGCACGCCCACGCACTTAATAAACCAACAAACGGAATAAAATAATTACCAAATAATAATAATAATAATAAAAGAGTGCATCCACAGACCCCTAGTGAGATATAAGGTTCCCCGTCGTTAGGTTTGAGATGGCTTCAAAAATCCAAAAAAAATCAAATACTTTCAAAACCCAAAAAAATCAAATATTTTAAAATCCAAAAAAATCAAATATTCTAAATGTCAAAAAATCAAATATTTTAAAATTCAATTTTTTTAATATTTCAAGATCCAAAAAAACAAAAAAAATCAAATATTCCAAAATCCAAAAAAAATCACATATTTCAAAATCCAAATACTTCAAACTCCCCCCCCCCCCAAAAATCAAATATTTTCAAAATCCCCAAAAAGATCCTCATCATTTGCATTTCATGGCATGCATTGCATTCATTTTCATTTGTTATGTGCCTATTTAATAAGGCCTACCCCTTGACCAAAAATCAAGAACTGGTCATTTCCTAACTTGCTATAGGCAAGGGGTTAAGCCTAAAACAGATTTAATTTGTTTTCCTTGTTTGTGTGTGCAGGGGCAGGTTGAAGTTAAAAGTTCAGTCGGTAAACGGTCCTATTGCAACCGTCCTATTCCTTTCAACGGCCACGGTCAGACCATCCAATCATTCACACGGATTCATTCAGACCGTTCTAAAAGCTCCTTCAAAGATCAACGGTCTTTACTAGACCATTCAAGGATATGAACGGTAGATTCTTGACCGTTTTACCATGATCACGGTCTATCGCAGGACGTTCAATTCTCTGTTCTCAACTCTGCCGTTGATCTAAAGCACGGCCCTAATAGAGCCGTTCTATTCATTACACAGTTTGCGTCTAACTGTTTATTCAACCGAACGGTCTGTGTGTAACCGTGTGTATTCTGAGGTCATATCCCAAACTCGCTTAATCACACAAGAAGAGTCGAACTCAAACCAAGCAAGCCAGCAATTTTATTTCATTCATATACCAAACTTTCTAAGCATCATTTTATTTCACACAAGTCTCTATATCAAGCATCATGAAAGAAAAGAAAAATCACTCAGTCCTGTTGGACTTTTGTGACCTCCCTAGTGTTTTGATGATGTGCATCACTATGTTAAATATTGTTATTTTTAATCAGATATCATGAGTAATGTTATGCATTCGAACTTTCCATGATTAATAAGAAAAACTGCTATGAGTTAATACCCTGCATGTCCGTACTGTTCCTTTCATTCTTCATGTTGGTTGTGTTCACTTCACTTCGTGATGTCTTTTTCAACATCGTGTTGTTCCAACAATACTTGTTGGATGTCTTCGTGTCATGTTTTGTTCCAGCGCGTGCTGAACACTGCAGCACCTCGTGCTGTTTTCTGTACCACCTCGTGTCGCTCCATCTGTGTCACCCCTAATTCTTCAAAGTCTATACGCTGGATCGTCCTTCTGTGTGTCTCATTCAAAGTCTATACATCCACCGTCTTACCCAACGTCTCATGCAAGTCTGTACAGTCTCTGCGTTTCAAAGTCCATTTGTTGCACTCTCAAGTCTGTACATTGCCTTCAAGGCATCAAGTCTATACAGTGGACTGTGCTTCATGCATTGGACAAGTCTGTACATCGACCTGTTCACTCGTTTGAGCAAGTCTATACATTGCGTTGCCTTACCTACATTCAAGACCACCAAGTCTGTACATTGGGTAAAGTCTACACATCGCCTCGGTCACTTGCTTCAAATTCTATACAATGTGAACATTCATGTCTGTACAGACTTCACCTCATCTCAAGTCGAGTCTAACTGTGTTGTCTCCATGTCGTTCTTAGTTCGAGTCGTTTCTTTGTTATGTCTGTCTTCGTGTTGCTTCTCCTAGACCTCGTGTCTTTGAATTGTTCCATGTTGTTTTTGTGTCGTTTTCGTCTTCGAGTCGTTCGTACGTTCGAACAACTTAGTACTCGAGTTGTTTTTCATGTGTATTCAAGTCTTTTTAGTAAAGTGTCATTTCACCTCGTGCCGTTCTCTTTGCTGTTTGTTATGTCGTGTTGTTTTTGTATTCATGTCTTCGTGTTGCTTTTGTATTCGTGTCTTCGTGTTATTCTTGTGTTTATGTCCTCATGATTGTTTATTTCTATCTTCGTCCTGGTTCCTTCTGATCGCGTGTCTGTCTACCTTTTTCACTCCGTAAGACTTCCTTCTCACCTCGTGCTGTTCTCTTCTGACTTCGTGTCGTTTTCTTTATGGTGTTAGCTTTATTATTATGTATCTCGTGTCGCTCTCTTCGTAGTGTTTGTTTTGTTACAGTGATACTTCGTGTCGTTCTCTTTTTACCTCATGCTGTTTGCATCTGACCTCGTGTCATTCTCTCCTTGTCTCGTACTATAATAATCTTGTGTATCTCGTGTCGTTCTCAGTAAAGTGCATCTCGTATTGCTATCACATACCTCATGCAGTTTTAGTTCTTGTGGCCCTCAGTGTTAATGGTTTTTATCTCCTTGCAGGTCCGAGGAAGAACATTCACCGGTGTCTGGGCTGCACGTGATCCGATACTAAAGGAACCAATGCTATAAGGGCACGTGGCAAGAAGGTTCTGGATGAAGCGTGGGAGGCACATGCATTCTGCACCTTACCCACCTGCTGCTGCTGCTATATAAGGAAGCCTTCGTCCACAGATGAAGGTTGATCGAAAGGAAAAAGCAAAAAAGGAGAAGTGAAGAGAGTTCGATCCAGAAGAAAAGAAAGAGAAGAAGAGCAGAAGGAAAAGAAGAGAAAGAGAGAGTTAGAGAGCTCGTAAGGGTGAAGAGAAAGAGAAAGTGAGAGAGAAGAGAAGAGGAAGAGAAGCTTACCTGAAGATCTGTCTACTGGACCGTGGATCAGATCCAGGCCAGTCAGCTCCGTTGAGAGCCACATTGTGCATTTCGCTTTTCAGCGTTCTGTTTGCTGAAGTTATTTTCATTTCGTGTTTCTGTTTTTTCTTCTTATTTGGTTTTCCTTGTTCTTTCGATTCTCAGTAGTGAGGTCGGGTTCCTCCTGTGGATCAGGAGAAGGGAGATCTGATCTCCGGTTGCAAGTAGCTGGGAGCTACTTGTGGGTTCCCTCTGGTCAGAGGAAGGGAGACTTGTCTCCGGTTCTGGGCTTGCGGGTTGCAAGTCCAGGGGTCCCTCCGGTTGGGAGGAAGAGGGGAGGCTGTTCCCCTGGTCAAGCTGTGTGGCAGCAACTGTTTGCAGACTGAGTCTGCTTGTCTAGCATTGGCTAGTGAAGCCTCACTCCGGTTGGGAGTGAGGGGTGGATGTAGGTCTGGAGGACCGAACCACCTAAAAAGTCTATTGAGCAGTGGTTTGCTTTGTGTGCTTGCTTCCGCTAGATGCTTGGATAGGCGCGCTCCTTGTGTTTGCTCTTAAGTTTAATTGAATTCGTTTCATTCTGTGTTTGCGTCTAGCATCTGAGTTTTTAATTGGCCATTATTCATTGAAGGATACATTCACCCCCCTCTGTATCCGGGCCTAGTACCCTAACACTTGGTATCAGAGCGGGTATTTCCCAATATGTGGTCCAACGGCCAGGGAAACGGATCCGCTGGTCCTCGCAGCTACATTGCTGAAGGGCAGTCAATCACCCGTCCCCCTTTCTTCGATGGTAATAACTATTTTTTCTGGAAGAACAGGATGGAAGTCTTTATCAGGGCCCAAAGCCACAAGCTCTGGAGAGTAATTACAGATGGTCCGTACCAACTTCCACCGAACGAAGACATATGGATAGAGGAACAGGTAAAACTCTCTGCACTGAATTGGACAGCTCTTAGCATCATACAGTGCGCCGTCCACCCTGAAGAGTACTTGAGGATTTCAGCGTGCAAGACTGCAAAGAAAATGTGGGATGAATTGCAGTTAATATATGAGGGCACATCTCAAGTAAAAGCTACCAAGATCAATATGCTTACAACTCAGTATGAGTTGTTTAAAATGAAGCCAGAGGAGTCGATCACAGAAATGTATGCTAGATTGTCTGTGATCATCAATAGTCTGAGAGGATTTGGAAAGGAGATTCAGCAAGAAGACATTGTCAGGAAGATCCTTAGGTCCCTAACTCCCATCTGGGATACTAAGGTGACCGTCATAGAGGAATCAAGAGATTTATCCGCCATGTCAGTAACCCAGCTGATTGGGTCTCTCATGACCCACGAAATGAACTTCAGACAAGGGAATGATGGACATGACAGAAAGGGAAAGAATGTTGCTCTGAAGGTCTCACGACATACTAAAAAGAGCAGCAGCAGCAGCAACAGTGGTGGTAGCAGCGAAGACTCTGACGATTCTCAGACCTGGACAAGAGCGAGCAGGCCATGCTCACCAGGCAATTCAGAAAGTTCCTGAGGACTAAAGGGAAATTCTACAGGAGAAAGAGATTCAATGCTGCAAGGAAGTCTCCTGAACGAGAACTTGAGAAGAACCGGTTTGTTAAGAAGGTTACATGCTACCATTGTCAGAAACCTGGTCACATGAAAAGTGAATGTCCAGAGCTGCAAGCTAAGGCTCCCGGATACCAGAAGAAGATGGTGCACAAGAAGAAGAAAGCCATGCTGTGCACATGGAGTGACGAGGAGGAGGATCCAGAAGCCACCTCGTCCAGTGAAGATGAAGAGAAGACTTGCCTCATGGCCAACCATGAGGAAGAGGTAACGAACTTATTTGAGAATTTTACTTTGGATGATTGGGAGGACGCTTATGGCGACCTGTTAGCTAAATATAATTTTCTAACCAAGGAGCACAGAATGCTTAAACGAAAGTTTCACTCTGTTTCTGAGGAACACTCTATTGCTGTTACGGACAACATGAAAATCAAGGAGATGGCCATTGAGCTAGATCAGGCTAGAAGTGAGATCGAGAAGTTTAGAATGGAAAGAGAGGAAAATCTAGCTAGGATGAATGAGCTGAAGAGTAAAACTGAAGAGAGTAAAAAGGAGTTTAGACTGATTACAGAAAAATATGAGGCGGTTAGAAAAGTCAATCAGGAACTCCTGGACCAATGTAATGAGCTTCAGAAGGAGATTGAGGACAAAAGAAAAATGCTAGAAAAATTTACAGAGGGGAGAAACAATCTGGATGCCCTTCTGGGGTCGAGAGTAAACTTCAATAGGAAGGATTAGGATACAGTCCCACAAGTAAAAAACCCTTTGAATTCAGAACTGTCACGTTCTGCCCCGCCAAGGGCAAAGAAAAACTGGAAACCCCATCCAGCTCCAAATCTGTCTCTACATTGAAGGTTTCGACCAGCAAATCTACTCAACCCACTGGTCAGCAGACTAAGTCAGGAAATCCTGAGACTAGAACTGTTCCTGTGCAACAGGTGTGGAACAAGGGTTCTCACACGACCATTCCTATGGATGTCACTAGAAAGGTGAACAGTTTCGCTAAGAAAATTCAGCATGATAGTTATCAAGGAAAGCATGCGAACATGCATCACCTTCAGCACAATTTTCATTTGAATAAAAATGGCTACATGAATTATGCTCAGCACACACGTGTTTCCTCTAAGAGGCCAAACAATAATTTCTCTGCTCGGAAACAGCATAATTTTAATAGGAATAGGCTCATTCAACACCCACTGAGAAATGCCAAGAAGGAAGAATCAATTTACATGAAACCTCTGAAAAGAACAGTAAAACAAATGTGGGTTCCTAAGTGTGATTTGGATAAATTGAAAAATGTCTTTGGACCCAATTTGAATTGGGTCCCACATTACTTTGTCTGAACTTTCGCAGGTTAGCCTGGCAGCCGAGCATAACAAGTGGTATCTTGACAGCGGCTGTAGCAGGCACATGACAGGAGACCGGTCCAAATTTAGCAAACTGAAAATGAAGTTTGGGGGCCTGGTCAAATTCGGTGGAAATAACAGAGGAAGAATAATTGGAATTGGTACAATTGGTAAGTCCTCTACTAACTCCATTGAAGATGTGTATCTTGTAGAAGGACTTCAGCACAACTTGATAAGTATTAGTCAACTCTGCGACAAAGGACACAAGGTACTCTTTGACAACAATTCCTGTACTATTTTTGAGCTGAATTCTGATAACGTCATGTTCAAAGGTCATAGAGTAAACAATGTATACATCGTAGACCTGGATGATAATCCTGAAACTCACTTGTGTATGTCTGCTAATTCTGAACATGTTGCGTTTGACTGGCATAGGCGTCTAGGCCATGCTAGTTTGTCTACATTGAATAAACTGTCTAAGCATAACCTAGTTAGAGGTTTGCCCCGAATAAGATTTCAGTTAGGATCCAAGCTATGTGATGCTTGTGCACTAGGTAAACAGACTCGTGCAGTTTTTAAGTTGAGAACTGAGAATCTTTCATCTAAACCGCTGCAGCACTTGCACATGGATCTCTTTGGTCCTACTCGCATACAAAGTTTGTCAGGTAAGAGATATGGATTAGTCATAGTGGATGACTACACTAGATTCTCTTGGTTGTTTTGTTTAGCAAATAAAAATGATGCTTTTGTTCACTTTGAAGAACTTTTCAATAAAATCAAACTGCAAGGTGAACATAATATCATTACTATTCAGTCTGACCACGGAGGAGAGTTTGAGAACTCTTCATTTTCTGAATTTTGCTCAAAAGAGGGAGTGACTCACAGATTCTCTTCTCCCAGGACACCGGAGCAGAACGGAATTGTTGAGAGAAGAAACAGGTCAATAATTGAAATGGCCAGGACTATGCTGATTGAGAGTGGACTTCCAAGGAGATTTTGGGCTGAAGCTGCGAACACTGCATGTTACATTCTGAACCGAGCCTTGGTAAGACCTACTCATAGGAAAACTCCTTATGAACTTCTCAAGGGTAAGCAGCCAAACATTTCTTACTTTAAAGTTTTTGGCTCGAAATGTTTTATTCACAATAATGGTAAGAATGGGTTGGACAAATTTGAAGCAAGGAGCTCTCCTGGAATTTTTCTCGGATATTCAGAAACTTCAAGGGCTTACAGAGTTTTCAATAAAGCTGACCAAACTGTTGAAGAAACACCGCATGTAGTGTTTGATGAAAATGGTTTCTCTAACAAAGTGATGGATGATGACAGGGAGCCATCTAATGAGGGAGATTTCTTGGAGAGAATTGAAGAAGAAGAAATGCAGCCAGCTGCTCAACCAGAAAACTCACAGCAAGAAGGAGCAGCTGAGGTAGGTGAACCCTCAGGTGAGATAATATTTCACAAAGACCACCCTAGTGAAAATGTCATAGGAAATTTGCATGATCCTCCTAGGACTAGGTCTCATTTTAGAATTGTCCAAGAACAGGACTTAGCTGCATTGGTATCTCAGGTGGAACCCAAATCTGTGGAAGAAGCCTTAAAACATGATTCTTGGGTATCCGCCATGAGTGAGGAATTAAATCAATTTGAGAAAAATATTGTATGGGAACTAGTTCCCAGACCTGATAACACTCATGTCATTGGCACTAAATGGATTTTCAAGAATAAAGTTGATGAGAACGGAGCTATCTCTAGAAACAAAGCAAGACTTGTAGCTCAAGGCTACAGTCAGGAATTTGGTGTGGATTTTGATGAATCCTATGCCCCAGTGGCTAGGATGGAAGCTATACGAATTCTGCTTGCATTTGCATGCTCTAGGAACCTTCGGCTGCAGCAGATGGATGTCAAAAGCGCATTCTTAAATGGGATATTGAAGGAAGAGGTATATGTTGAACAACCTCCAGGTTTTAATTTCTCTGTTCAGCCTAACATGATTTTTAGGTTGAATAAAGCCCTCTATGGATTGAAGCAGGCTCCCCGAGCCTGGTATGAGAGACTTTCTGAATTTCTCTTGAGCAAGGGCTACACTCGAGGTAAGGTTGACCAAACCCTCTTCACCAAAAATCTCGGAAAGGATTTAATAGTGGTCCAGGTATATGTTGATGATATCATCTTCGGATCTAACAATTCAACATTGTGTAAAGAATTTTCTGAATCTATGTCTCATGAATTTGAAATGAGTTTAGTTGGCGAACTAAAGTATTTTCTTGGGCTGCAGGTCAAACAGATGGAGGATGGTTGTTTCATAAATCAAACCAAGTACACTCTGGAGATGCTGAAAAGGTTTGGAATGACCAACCTCAAGACTATCTCAACACCCATGGGCACCAACTCCTCACTGGATTCAGACGAAAAAGGTAAAGAAGTGGATGCTAAATTATATAGAGGTATGATCGGTTCACTCCTCTACTTAACAGCATCCAGGCCTGACATTCAATTTAGTGTAGGGATGTGTGCCAGATACCAGTCTAGGCCTACTGAATTACATTTGGCAGCTGTAAAAAGAATCTTTAGATACTTATCTGCTACCCATGATCTAGGTCTTTGGTATCCTGCATCATGTAGTTTAGATCTCATTGCATATACAGATGCAGATTATGCAGGATGTAAATTGGACAGGAAAAGTACTAGTGGTCACTGCGAATTTTTAGGAGGATGCCTAGTCTCTTGGGGATCCAAGAAGCAACACTCTGTGGCTCTTTCTACTGCTGAAGCTGAGTATGTGGCAGCAGGGAGCTGTGGCACACAGGTTATATGGATAAAACACCAGCTTCTGGATTACTCAGTTGAGCTAGGTTGCACTTCCATTTTTTGTGACAATACTAGTGCAATAAACATTGCAAAGAATCCTGTACTTCATTCTCGAACTAAACACATCGAAATCAGGCATCATTTTATTCGTGATGAAGTAGCTAGGAAGACCTTTGAATTGATCCATGTTGGCACTAACTCACAAATTGCAGATATTTTCACTAAGCCACTGGATACTGAAAAATTTAGCACATTGCGCAGAGAATTAGGTATTTACAGAATTTCATGATTGAATAATTGATCTCTAAATAATCTGTCATGTGCTCTTATGTTTATCTTTTCTCATTATCAGTTGCTGAAGATAACCTCATTATGGGTATTTGATGATTCACTCGTACTGATTGATACCACTTTGTTTTCCTTGAGGTGTTTTGAGGGTTGTCTTGGTTAAGTCTGAGTTGGTGTCAAGGTCTCAGGGGGAGCTAGATTAATAATTGGTGTCATGCTCTTTTGGCCAAATCTGAACATACTTTGAACGGACTTTTGCTGACCTTATAAGAGAATCAGTTTGAGTAGGTGGATAAAAGAATTTTTTGAATGTTTTATCCGTTAAGACTGTTCATCTAATTTCTTGTTGGAATTTCGGCTGTTAGTCCCACTGAGATCAAAATCTGAATTCAAGACTATCTTCCTACACTGTAACTGACTTCTGATCTAGCCAGTACAGCATACCTACTTAGTCTAAGTTGAGTCCGAAATGAGGTATATAGTGTTTTTGTCTGAAAAACTTTGGAACTGGTGTATTGTTCTCAAACTGAGTCAAGACTAATTTACAAGGCTTAAAGTGCAGTTTAATGAAAAAAAAATTCATGAAAGAAGTTTTACAAATCTTGTTATCTGTTCATTGAGTAACTGGGACTTTCATCAATGAAGTGAAAGAATTCCATGTCATGAGATGGCAGTAAATCAGGCTTAATTAGCTGTCTTGATCATACAGAGCTATGGTATATATCTGGTTAGTAACTGGGGTGTCTGGCCTCTGGTAAAGGTGTCACCTTAATGTCAACACCAGTTAGAATACTATCTATGTCCTCTTGTCAGAAGGGGTAATGTGGTCTTGCCACCAAGTAACTGGGGATTCCTGCCTCTAAACAAGGTGTCTCCCTAATGTCAAAGGTGTACTTGACAGATTTATCTTTGATCTTGACCATCTTTGAAAAATTTTCTTTCTCTTGGTATCCAGATTCTGTTCACTTGGCATTTAGGTCTTGGTTTGTTTGTTTTCAATACCACAGGTCTTTGTTTTTCCTGACTTCCTTGCTTTATACTCTCTGAGTAAAGACTTACTCTGACCATACTGGTATCTTGTACCTTACTTGCTTAGAATCTGGTTCTGTGTATGGAGCAAATCTTCATTCACCATTTTGCACAGTCTGACTAACTGATCCTCAAAATCCTCACATAAAATTAATGGCGTTCTTAATTGCTTAAACATCTCAATAACTCTCCTTTATCAGCCATACTCTCTATTGTTTTCTCTCCACTGTCAGCAATTGTCTTTTCGTGATATCTTCAGACCTGCCCCTAGTTTTTGATGATGTCAAAGGGGGAGAGTGTCTTGCTTGTGCTTTTGTGCTTTGCTGAGGGGGAGCGAAAGATAAGTGTCCTGAGTTTTCTAGTCAGAGGAAAGTGGATGTTGTGTTCAGGGGGAGCTCTTGGGAGTCGTCAGAGGAGGCGAGTGTGTTGTGTGTCTGCATTGCTTATTTTCACAGCTTATCTTCATGCACTTCATCTCTGTTATTTAATATAGTGTTGCCATCATCAAAAAGGGGGAGATTGTTGGACTTTTGTGACCTCCCTAGTGTTTTGATGATGTGCATCACTATGTTAAATATTGTTATTTTTAATCAGATATCATGAGTAATGTTATGCATTCGAACTTTCCATGATTAATAAGAAAAACTGCTATGAGTTAATACCCTGCATGTCCGTACTGTTCCTTTCATTCTTCGTGTTGGTTGTGTTCACTTCACTTCGTGATGTCTTTTTCAACATCGTGTTGTTCCAACAATGCTTGTTGGTTGTCTTCGTGTCGTGTTTTGTTCCAGCGCGTGCTGAACACTGCAGCACCTCGTGCTGTTTTCTGTACCACCTCGTGTCGCTCCATCTGTGTCACCCCTAATTCTTCAAAGTCTATACGCTGGATCATCCTTCTGTGTGTCTCATTCAAAGTCTATACATCCACCGTCTTACCCAGCGTCTCATGCAAGTCTGTACAGCCTCTGCGTTTCAAAGTCCATTTGTTGCACTCTCAAGTCTGTACATTGCCTTCAAGGCATCAAGTCTATACAGTGGACTGTGCTTCATGCATTGGACAAGTCTGTACATCGACCTGTTCACTCGTTTGAGCAAGTCTATACATTGCGTTGCCTTACCTACGTTCAAGACCACCAAGTCTGTACATTGGGTAAAGTCTACACATCGCCTCGGTCACTTGCTTCAAATTCTATACAATGTGAACATTCATGTCTGTACAGACTTCACCTCATCTCAAGTCGAGTCTAACTGTGTTGTCTCCATGTCGTTCTTAGTTCGAGTCGTTTCTTTGTTATGTCTGTCTTCGTGTTGCTTCTCCTAGACCTCGTGTCTTTGAATTGTTCCATGTTGTTTTCGTGTCGTTTTCATCTTCGAGTCGTTCGTACGTTCGAACAACTTAGTACTCGAGTTGTTTTTCATGTGTATTCAAGTCTTTTTAGTAAAGTGTCGTTTCACCTCGTGCCGTTCTCTTTGCTGTTTGTTATGTCGTGTTGTTTTTGTATTCATGTCTTCGTGTTGCTTTTGTATTCGTGTCTTCGTGTTATTCTTGTGTTTATGTCCTCGTGATTGTTTATTTCTATCTTCGTCCTGGTTCCTTCTGATCGCGTGTCTGTCTACCTTTTTCACTCCGTGAGACTTCCTTCTCACCTCGTGCTGTTCTCTTCTGACTTCGTGTCGTTTTCTTTGTGGTGTTAGCTTTATTATTATGTATCTCGTGTCGTTCTCTTCGTAGTGTTTGTTTTGTTACAGTGATACTTCGTGTCGTTCTCTTTTTACCTCGTGCTGTTTGCATCTGACCTCGTGTCATTCTCTCCTTGTCTCGTACTGTAATAATCTTGTGTATCTCGTGTCGTTCTCAGTAAAGTGCATCTCGTATTGCTATCACATACCTCATGCAGTTTTAGTTCTTGTGGCCCTCAGTGTTAATGGTTTTTATCTCCTTGCAGGTCCGAGGAAGAACATTCACCGGTGTCTGGGCTGCACGTGATCCGATACTAAAGGAACCAATGCTATAAGGGCACGTGGCAAGAAGGTTCTGGATGAAGCGTGGGAGGCACACGCATTCTGCACCTTACCCACCTGCTGCTGCTGCTATATAAGGAAGCCTTCGTCCACAGATGAAGGTTGATCGAAAGGAAAAAGCAAAAAAGGAGAAGTGAAGAGAGTTCGATCCAGAAGAAAAGAAAGAGAAGAAGAGCAGAAGGAAAAGAAGAGAAAGAGAGAGTTAGAGAGCTCGTAAGGGTGAAGAGAAAGAGAAAGTGAGAGAGAAGAGAAGAGGAAGAGAAGCTTACCTGAAGATCTGTCTACTGGACCGTGGATCAGATCCAGGCCAGTCAGCTCCGTTGAGAGCCACATTGTGCATTTCGCTTTTCAGCGTTCTGTTTGCTGAAGTTATTTTCATTTCGTGTTTCTGTTTTTTCTTCTTATTTGGTTTTCCTTGTTCTTTCGATTCTCAGTAGTGAGGTCGGGTTCCTCCTGTGGATCAGGAGAAGGGAGATCTGATCTCCGGTTGCAAGTAGCTGGGAGCTACTTGTGGGTTCCCTCTGGTCAGAGGAAGGGAGACTTGTCTCCGGTTCTGGGCTTGCGGGTTGCAAGTCCAGGGGTCCCTCCGGTTGGGAGGAAGAGGGGAGGCTGTTCCCCTGGTCAAGCTGTGTGGCAGCAACTGTTTGTAGACTGAGTCTGCTTGTCTAGCATTGGCTAGTGAAGCCTCACTCCGGTTGGGAGTGAGGGGTGGATGTAGGTCTGGAGGACCGAACCACCTAAAAAGTCTATTGAGCAGTGGTTTGCTTTGTGTGCTTGCTTCCGCTAGATGCTTGGATAGGCGCGCTCCTTGTGTTTGCTCTTAAGTTTAATTGAATTCGTTTCATTTTGTGTTTGCATCTAGCATCTGAGTTTTTAATTGGCCATTATTCATTGAAGGATACATTCCCCCCCCCCCTCTGTATCCGGGCCTAGTACCCTAACAAGTCCTCCGCTGGGCATCCCTGCGAGGACGTATCTCTCTCAGCTCTCTAACATAAGCCAGGCGTGTCGCTGGAATCTCTGCAACCTCCGCTGGAAGGATAAGGACCCTGCTCACCTCCCACATGATCATGGCACTCCTGACCGCCTGCTCGTCTTCCTCGGTCCCGATCCTCCTCGCCGGTAGCGCGGGAAGGTGGGGTAGTGCTGGTAGAACGGTCCTGGGTAGTCCAACCTGTAGGTAGCACCGGAGCGGGCTGTACATCGCCAGTACAGTGTCACTCACGAGCCTCAGGTCCAAGCCTGGCCTCCTAGGTACCCTGACAGTAGCGTCGTGGAGGAAGTCAGGGCACATCACGAACCCATCCAGGGGAAACCTATTGATGTGTAGTTGCCACTCATCCCTGGTCTTCTTTTCTACTGTCCTGCACTCTACCTGTGGAGAAAATCCAAAGGCACCACCTATGAAGAAGAGGGGGTGGCTCCCGAAGATCCGACTGGCTGAAGTAACATCCTCCTTATGAATGAATTTCATCTTGACACCCATCCAGCACTCTAAAAGTATCATGGAGCCAAAGAGAGGACCTCCTAGAGCAGCTGAGGTAAGGCCCTCGTACAAGTAGGCAAGAACAGCCTGGGAGATGGAAAGACCCTGCCACAGGCCATTGATGGTACTAAGGATAGGAGTCTCTAGCACATGGTCGACAGAGGGGAACAAGATAGCCCCACACAGGCAAATAGACGCGGCCTTGGCTATGGCCTCATCCCACCCACACCTATTCCTGTAATGTTCAATTACCCACTGGCTAAGAGGAAGAAGGTGGATTTGATGTGAGCCTATGAAGGTATGAATGTCCTTGCTATCTGGTATAAACCCTCCCAAGATAAGCCTAGGATCTATAGGGTCAACAGTGTGACACACTGAGTCCTCCTCGCCCACCTTGGACCTAGGAAAGGAGAAATAGGTCTCTACCTCCTCTAGTAGGATAGTGGCCTCAAAAGATGGGAAAATGAACTTATGAGTATGAGGATGCCAGATTTCTACTAGGGCTGAGATGCTATGCTAGTCTAAGGACAACTTCGGATAATTTTGGCCTAGTACCAAGAGTGGATGTAGGTGCCACGACTTCAGGATAGATGTCACTCCTAGGGGCAATGCACGGATCATGGGAGCCATCCACTTCAAAGTGGAATAGCACCTGGAGCCAGGGAGAAGCTGAGGTGGAGGGAAAGAAAAAAGAAAAGGAAAGGAGAGGAAGAATGTGCAAGTGAATGAACAAATTGACTTGAATGAAATCATGCTAACGTACCTCTCTCAAAGGACTCGAGCTGAGATGACGAGGGATCGTAGTCAGCCGTTGGAGCACTTCACGCTCCTTCCTGGCCGGCTTTGGCCCTTCAAAAGTCACCCCCTCCATGGAACTCCCCTCAAAGGATCTTTTCATGATGGTTGATGAAGAATAACCTAAGTTTGAGGCCTAGGAAGAAGGGTGTGGTGTGAGTTGCGAATTTAGAACCCCCTCCTACTTATAGGGCTTGGCTAGAGGCCTAAACCCACTAGAAGTGAGGTAGGATAGGCCTAGATCGGGTTAGGATAGAGCTTGGGTCGGTTTAAGATGTGTTCGAACTCTCAGGTCGGGCGTTTGCACGGTCTATCGATAGACCGCCCAAATCATTGGACGGTCTCATTTAGACCGTTCATGAGGCTCCTACACGATTTAAATGCTGGAGGTGTCACGGTCGAGAATAGACCGTTCCATTCATCACACGGTCACATATGCACCGTTCCATTCTTTGAGTGGTCAATAATGGACCGTTTAATCGGATCTGTGGGTTTTCGCCGAGTGGCTTTAAACGGTCTGAGGGAAGACCGTGTAGTGTGCCTGAGTGGTCCCATTTCGACCGTTTAGATACCTGAAGCCCTGTTTTTAACCTGTTTACACCTGTATCACTCAAACTATGGTCGCGTCCCTCTTTCTCACTCATTTGTTTGGCGCCTCTTTCTCACTCATTTATTTGTCATCCCTCTTTCTCACTCATTTGCTTGGCGTCTCTCTTTCTCACTCGTTTGTTTGGCATCCCTCTCTTACCATTTGTTTGTCGTCTCTCTTTCTCACTCATTTTGGCGTCCCTCCTTCTCACTCAATTTATTTGGCATCTCTCTGTGGACGTCAAAAAAATGATGATGATGATCATACGACACTCATGTCTACGCACCCAAGAGCAAGACGGAGACGGAAAATCTGAATAAACTCCATACCTCCTCCAAGCAGGACAAATATATACTCGGTGCTCCGCCACCCAACAAAGAATCCCCCTCGGGCAGAAGAGACAGCTCCAGATCCCTAGTCGGCGGTGTCGAAGGCCGAATCAAAAGAAACTCAGGAATTCAAACACATGTTCGGCATGCGTCGAAAATCACTCAAAGTCCTAAATCGGGGCTTGGAGGCTTCAAATCAAACGCCTCGGAGGTGGTGCATTACAACTAAAACCTTGCGGGAGTGCAAATGTTCATCTGAGTCGTCACGAAGTCGGGACAAGATCTCTTGATGCTTAAAACGGCGCGGCTTGGCCTTAAAACGGCATGCCCCTTCAAGATTTCCTAAACCGTCGCGCCCCCTTCAAAAGGACTGAAACCGGCGCGCCCCTTGCAAGAGCCTTAAACTGGCGCGCCCCATTCATGCTATTAATCCGGCGCACACAACCCCGCGCCAGTTTGACCCTAAGGCATCCCATCCTACCTGCGGTCCCCTATTTTCTGCAAATAGAATGCCATTAATTTCCCTGAAACCGCCAGGCCTCCTACGCCCGACCAGTGTGCAAACGCCTGAACCACTCAAGCTCCCTAGAATGGCAATCTTCGAGCTCCGCACCGGCCGCCCATCTCCACCAGTCACCGTCGGCCAATCCCTGAAGAGCACCTGCCCTACTCTACGGCCCCCCTAGCCGCAGGCCACTCGATTGCCTTCGGTTGGGGGGAAGAGAAGACATATGTTGCTGGCTTCAGAGGCTTCTCCTCCCACCTCCATATATATGCAACGAACACCCCACTGGAAGCCCTCTTGGTAGGCGATCTCTCTGGCCGGTTCTCTCTGACAGGCCTCCAGTAGAAGAGAAGAAGAAGCTCAATCCCCCTGCGCCTGCAAGGTGAAGAAAAAGAGAGAGAGGGTGAGAGAGGGAAGGTGAGTTCGGAGGGGGGAGGAGCTTGTGCTCCATTCCCTCTCCCCCACCGGTGTATCTCCTTCTTCCCCCCTTCAATGTATTTCCCTTCCCTTCGGGGATGAACTATCTTGTATTTAAGCCTCCCCCCTTTCTGGTGGATGAATAAATAGAGGGTCTTTTGTCAAGCTCGGTGTTCTTCATTTAGCCTCCTTTTTTTCTCATCTTCTACTCATCCTAAGGCCTTTAGAAGCCTGCCTCTCCGTGGCATGGACTTCTAGGGAGCCTGTATGAAGGATGAATATTCATGGCCTTCCATGGCGAACATCCGTCCCACTGGAGCTATCACGAAGTCACTACCCATGAACTGCTAGAACCCCCTTGAAGGCTGGTCCTCGGGGCTTCTACGTTCAACTGTGGGACGCCGGACTGCCGTTAGGCCACTCCGAGTTTTTGGGATCATCCCGGAGTACTCCGTTTGACAATCCCTTATTTCGCCCCAGCAAATCTCAGTCCGGGGGAGATGCTGCCCAATTTTTGTCAGAACTGTGAACAATGAGAACGGACTAAGCTCCCTAAGAACATGAACTGAACTTTGGAGTTCCTGAACCCCTTTGAATGAACCACTCAAACTTTGACCTTAATAGATGAACAAAACACTTTGAAACCTTCAAATCCACCTATTTTTGCTAAGTGAACAAACAGCCTAACCATCTGCTAACCTGCAAGCCTTTGAAAAGAACAAAATAGCCTAATCCGACGTGCTCCTAATCCGACGCGCACTTATCCGGCGCGGTACCCCCCCGCGCCGCTTTAGCCCAACACTCATAAACTGTTTTACCCCTCTTGGCTCTAAACCGGCGCGCCCCCTGCGCACCGGATTAAACCCTCTCACTAAAATACCTCTCCACCCTTACTCACATCCGAAACCGACGCACCCCTAGTCTCCCTTTAACCCGGCGCGCCCCCCATGGGCTTTAAACCGGCGCGCCCCTGCTATGCCACCTAAATCGGCGCGCCCCCCCTGAATCTCTTTTAAACCAGCGCACCCCCAGCTTGTCCTGAAACCGACACCCCCCCTTAAACCCTTTAACCGGCGTGCCCTATTACACCCTCTAAACCGATGCGCCCTCTCCTCTCTTGGTATCTCCCTAAATCAGCGTGCCTTCCATAAAAAATATAATTAACCAAACAATGAAATAAAATATAATTTTCTTCTGGGGGCTCCGCCCCCGAAAACCCCTGCAAGGGGTGCTGCCCCCTTGACCCCCCATGACTGTGCAAGTCGATCCGCGTGCGAGGGCGCACGTTGGTGAGTCCGGGCTCCACACTTAACAATTCACTTCCCCGAACTGTGCGTGAAGAGAAAAGCAACGATGCCCCATGGTATCAGATGTGGACCTCGGGGATCCCGGTATGGCCATAGTCCGCAACCACCTCGGGCCAATAGTCCATCAACTTGACCCACTTCTATCCGGATCCAAGCCCGCAATCCCATTAAACTTGCCATACATACGGCAGACATTCGTACGGTTTTGCCGTCGTCTTCGATGCTTCAAATGTGGGCTCTCATCTGAATAATGAATGGTCCGTTAGAGACCGACATATATATATCGAGATCTAATCCCGCACCCACATTAAACTTGCCGTACCTACAGCAGACATTCGTATGGCTTTATCGTTGTCTTCGATGCTTCAAATGCGGACTCTCATCCGAACGACGAATGGTCCGTTAGTGACCGACATATATATATCGGTATCTAATCCCGCACTTGCATTAAACTTGCCGTACTCACGGCAGACAGTTGTATGGGTTTATTTCTGTTACATCATGCCTTCAATACGGATCTTTGTCTGAACATAAAGTGGTCCATGAATGACCAATTAAATCTGAATGGAACGAGACGGCTCTCATCTTCCCCGAACCCTACGTGTGGGAATATCAATAAGACCTTCGTGAATCACGTTTGGACCCCGGGTTCGCCCCAACCATGGTCATTGCCTGACCCACATCCTAGGCCTATAGCCAACTATCTCTGTACACGTCTTTGTTTTGGAATCTAGTCCCGGGACACTTTCCCGCTGCCCTTCGGCATCGAAAATATTAACGATGCCCACACAAGCCTCGTTTGGACCGCGGGAGGCGCCCCCGGAATGGTCCTGACTCAATCTCGCACCGGGCCAATAAACTTACCGACTCTCGACCATTCTAACAAGGATTCAACCGAATGTCTCCTATCCCTTTGAACAATAAATCTGCCGTACCCCGGCATACATATGCTCCGATTTTTTTCCGTGACGATCATGATTTTATGAAGCCGGACGCTCATCCGAATATCAAAACGGTCCCTTGAGTGACCGACATATTTCGAATGCTTGCTTTCCTAGACATCGGGCTTTTCAACGGATTCGAGAGCGCTATCGACTTGTTTCTCTCGATATAGTTTCCCGGCCATGAGGCCCTGATTCCCGGCGATTAATCAAGGGTGTTCCCCTCTCTGAGGGGATGTAAATGACGCCGTGACCTTTATGGCACGGCAAGTTTTGCTCCCGACACGAACTACACAATCGTCTGATTAGTTAGATCGAGTGCACCATGGGCTTCCTTGAAGCCCGAATAAATCGTCACTTTGTGACTGGCACGCCCCCGCACAAAACAAACGAATTAACCCGATCAAATAAATGAAGAACATAATAAGCGAATTTTAGAGCATCCACACTCTCTCTCAGTCAAATTTGGCATCCCTCTCTCTCCCACTCGGAGTCGTCTCTCCCACTCACTCTGTCGTGTCTCTCTCACCTCCTCACTCGCTCACTCGTGTCGTCTCTCTCTCGCACGTATCCGCCTCACTCGTGTCAAGTTAGTAGTCGTAGTTAGTTAATGAGTGTCAAACATTCGCATTCATTCATACATTCATACATTTACTCAAACAAAAGCATAACATATCACTATCATATCATATCATGTACAAAAGTCGTGTCCCTAGTGCAAGAGTTAGGCCGGTCCCTCTCCTTGGCACCCATCACTATCGTCAACGCCCTCGTGCCTCTTTGGTGGAGGCATCGCTGAGGTCGCCTCATCGCGATGTCGCTGGCGCCGCTCTTCCTCCTCGTTCCTCCGGTGGCTAGAGGAACCCGTGAAGTAACTCCTCACCGAGCCGTGGGTGCCGTGAGTGTTGTCGCTCGGAGTCCCGCTGCGCGCTGATCGCCGGCTCGTCTCCTTGTAGGCCCGCAGCTCCCCACTCAACCCAGACGCCTCGATCAGAGCACGGTGTCGCTCCGCTCGAACCCGCACCAGCTCCTCTGCTCCAGCCCGAAGCCGCTCCAGCTCGGCCCGTAGAAGCGCTGTCTCCAACGCGTCTGCCGGTCGACTCTGCGCAGCCTCCTCTCGCAAGCGGGCCGCCTCCTCCCTAGCCGCTGCCCGGCTCTGCTTGAACTCTGCCCTAAGTCGGGTCAGCTCGATCGTCTGCATATGCATTTTCATGGTCAGTCAATGGCATTTCATACACTTCTAAATCATAGGCATAATCAATAAGGAAAGTGTAGTGGTTACGTACCCTCTCAGTAAGCGCCACCTCGACAGCCTTCGCCCACGCTACCATCCCAGCGAAATCCGCCTCAGGCTCTGCTCGGTCCGCGGGGGTCTGTGAAGAGGAGGAAGGAGCGTCGGCCCCCTGTCGCTGGGCCCCCTCGACGTGCTGCATCCAAAACTCCAGGTCAGTCAGTCACATGCATAATCATAATCATTTGCATAATTTAAAGAGTTTAGGGTTTAGAAAACTCACCAGTAGGGTCAGGGCCTGGCGGGCCTCATCGCGTGGTGGAGCCCCTGCAACTCCGCGATCCCTCCCTCAGGGTCAATCTGTGTTTAGAAAGTCCAAGCATCATAGGCATATAGAAAGCATAATAGAAAGGCATTAGGGTTTAGAAGTCGTACCGGTCGGAGGGCACCACGGAACACCTGGTCCCGGTAGTGCCTGGCGTACGCCGTATAGTACGCCACGTCACTCTTTGCCCGGGCGGTCACCACCCGCCCGCGTGCTACCCAGTCGGCGATCTACTCTACAGCTCGCTCTCTCCAATCAAGCACGGTCGCTGCACCCCATGGGTGTCGCCCCACGCGCTCTCCCAGCGTCGTGAACTCTACGGCTGGCTGGTGGATGCCCATCGTCCTCATCACCAGTCTGAAGTAGAGTGGCTCCACTACGTTCATGTAGTGAAGCCACACGTCGCATCTTGAGAAGGCGAGGGCCCCTGCCACCCAGGGCTGACCCTCTTGCCCCTCCTCTGCATAGGGTGTCCACCATACCTATCAAGTAAGAAGAGTCACATCAGCATCATAATCATATAGAATTGCATTTAGTTAAAAGGGTCTAAGTTTAGAATCGTACCGAGGTGTACGGTAGGGTGTCCAAGTCATCGTGGAGCTCCCGGACCTGCCTCCGGAGACCTCCGCTCTCCCGAGGAGCGGTCCACCTTCTGGCAATAGGCAGTCGGTCCGGGTGGGTCTCCTCGCCTCGCCCAAGCCCACGCAAGTGCACGTAGGCCCATACCTACACTGCATTTCACCAAATGTTAGCATATAGCAGTCATAGGGGTCCTATAGCTAAATGCATAGTAGGAGTCAGAGTTGTACCTGGAGTAGAGGGGAGAAGCCCCCAAGCATCATCCGTCGGGACTTCGAGCTCAAGGTGTCGAACAGAAACGTGAAGACAGTAGCTCCCCACGCGTAGTCACCGACGTGGTCTAGGTCCCTGAGCAGTGGTAGAAAACGGTAGCTGATGACGTCCCCTCTCGTCGCGAACAGCAGTCGGCCGAACAGTAGCATCAAGAACCTCCGCAGTACTCGGTCTGCCTCTGGTCCCGCCTTCGCTGCGACTCGTGGTCTGGCTCGGTCCACGAGTCTCTCAAGGTGCTGATCGGGCAGCTCTCCTGTCGCAATCCCCGCTCGCCGAAGTCCCAGGCTATCCTGAAGTGCTGCCCGAGTGAGGGTGGTGGACTGCCGCTCGGGGTGCAGCAAGTCCAGTCCCAGGAGCTCCTGGGCCATCTCCCGGTAGTCGGGGTATGTGCTCCCGCTGACCGGAGACCCATGCACCCGTAGGCCAGTAAGTCGGGCCACGTCCTCAAGCGTGGGGACCATGTCTCCCCACAGAAAGAGAAATGTGCGACTCACTACGTCCCAGCGGTCGTGCGGAGCATAGAGTAGTGGTGTGTCAAATCGACTCACCTCCATGCTCAAGGACTCTAAGAATCCCATGACTCTCAGCCTCTCACGCTGGAAGTCGGGCAGTGCAAGGTACACTGCCCGAACTTGCAGCCATGAGATCCTGGTCCTACACTTCCCCTGCATACATTTAGGATAATTGCATTTCAGTTTAGAGTCTTGCATTTTATTCAATAAATTCACTCTCTGCTCACCAAATGGTCACTCCTGGGTCATCCTCCATCCGACGGTTTGATTCAAACCGTTCTATTCCTAAGTGTTTCAGCTTCTGAACGGACCAATGAGGGCCGTCCACTTTTCCACGGTCTGATTCGAGCCGTTCTAATCCTGAGTGTTTCAGTTTCTGAACGAATTAGGGTAGCCCGTCCTAATTTTCACGATCTGGTGGAGACCGTTCCACTTTGAGTGTTTCACCTTCTGAACGGTTTAATGAGAACCGCCCTAATAGTGCACGGCCCTCCTAGGATCGCATTATGATATCGGTTCAGCTTCTTTGAGCGGCCACCCTTGGGCCGTGTGTTGTTTGAGCGGTTCTATGTGAACCGTGTGGTTTGTTTGTGCGGTCACTGTTAGACCGCGCCATTACCGTCGTTCCCGACGACATGAAAACCCTTCCCCGCCGGTAGTAAGGGTCGCCATGCCCCCCCAAGCCAGCTCCTAAGGGGTCCAATACCCCTATTCTACCCCCAGAGCTAGCATGCATGTACTAAAAATAGAAATGGGGAGAGTCTTTTAGGCCTACCTCGGTCGGGAGGGGTTCCTTGGCCGGCCTCTCCACCTCCGCCATGGCGTCCTCTCCTACGTCTCCTTCCCCGGCGATAATTGCTCCAGGATCTTCTCTTGCTTCAGGAGGTGGTGGGGGTGCGTCTCCCCCGGCCGTTGACGGTGCCGGCACCTCCTCCGGCGATGGTACGTCGGTTCCCATGGCCACGGCGGTAGTCGGCGGCGTGTTCTCCCCTTCCTCGGCTATCAATGGGCGGCGAGCTTGGTGCTTATGGCGCATGCGTGAGCAAAAGGGGGGGGGCAATGGGGGATTGAGAGAGAGATGGAGGAGTGGGGGCATGGGGGCGTTTCCCTTCCTCCCACCGTCGGTTACGGTGGGGAGGGAGGGAGATGAAACATTTTTTTTTAAACGTCGCAGGTATGGCGCGGTCTATCGATAGATTGTTCCGTACGACGGCGATTTTAATCTAACCGTTTAGACACCAACGGTACTTTGTATGGGGCGGTTACATTCGGACCGTTCATTTTATTGCATGGCTGACTTTTGGGCCGCGTAGATTCACATCCATGTTCAAATCGTCTATGCTTACACGGCTTTGAGGGGGGCCGTTCTATGTTTTGAGCGGTCTATTGTTGACCGTTTACGTACTTGGATGATGTGGTTTGTCCCCCTTCATTATGCTGCATTATGTGATTCGCTGGTGAATTTGATTTGATGATATATATTGCAAATCCTGTTCATAACTCTCTTTGCAGTATCAATCATTCGTCGTTTCGCCTGCACAGGTAAGTAAGGTATGGTTTTCTATCCTGATATCCCTTATTGCCTTACTATATGGTACTATGCTATATTATCCCAGGAACTAGTTGGTTATCTACGTGTTCCAGGATCTGATGTTCCCCTTTAACAAAAATAATGATGATCCAGATTCATGTGTTTAATCATCGGATAGGTCGTTAGGTTGGGAAAACCTGGGGAGGATGGTTCCATCATGCACGCCGTGGTTACGGATAGTGTCTTGACTCTGATTCTCCCAGTCTACCAATATTATTCTCGGGTATTTTATATTTTATCCTTTCCTTGCATTCGTTTTAATGATTTTTTTTATTTTAGCCCAGCATGCATCATACGCATATTTTGAGCATTCAAGCCCTATGGTTTGCCTGCTAATGTCCCACCAGTAATGAATAGATGTACGTTCAATGTTTGAGTAAGAGGAGATATTCCAATCAGAGTTGGAAGGTTTTCTCTGGTCTATTCACCTGGTTTGATTGACTGAGGGTCCCTGTCTGGAGCTTTAGTATGTTTCCTTTACTTTAGCTGCTTGCTTTGATCTCCTCGTTGGACCGCGGGATTGTGTCCCCCATGAGGTTGATTGTGTTTTCCTTTTTGTTTAGTTACTCCCTCCAGAATGGTGTCATTTTGGTCTGATCATTCCTTGTGGTTGATTCAGAGTTGTCCAGAAGATTCTTATCGCTCGTTGGTAAAGCGTGTGTCGTTTTACCTTAACGCCCACTTTTCAGTCCGCTCCGCTTCATTTTCGCTTCATCTCCATGTTCCATTTTCGCTTTCGCTTCACCTCCGCTCGCTCCCCTGCAAAGAGGACGTTAAGGAGGGGCATCTGTTGACACCCATTTTTTGTCGATAAGTTGAGTCATTTCTCTTACCACCGTTTATTGATGTCTCGAGTTGTCCGTTGCTCAGTGGGTTATTTCCAGGCAGCTTATTGGTCCCATTTTATGGGTACCTCCCTCCCCGACTCGATCTGCTTTAGTTCAGGGCTTAATGGGCCTTGATTTTGCTTGATTTATCATATTTTATCAATTTTCAAGCAACCAGCCTTTGCGCGGTCTCTCGCTTGGCCGTTCAGTAAATGAGCGGTTGAGTCTGAACCGTTTGTATATTTATTGGATATTAAGGTGATTTTCTGAATTTCCATCGACAAGCTTTTGAACGGTCTGACTGAAGCCGTCCAATGTCATTGAACGGTATTCATATGACCGTCCAGTTCCCAGAGTCCCAGGCTCGTTAGTTTTTCAGATAATTATCTATTTATCTAATCTTTTTGGATTTATCACCAACAGGCCTAGGACGGTTTGAGTTGAACCGCCCCATGAACTGGGTGGTCTAGTAATAGACCGTTCAATCCATGAGAGTCCAACGGCAAAATGGTCGGTCAGTTCGATGGATATCTAGATAATATTTTTTATTTATTTAATTTCCACCTACAGGTTTGAACGGTCGTGCAACGGGCCGCGCAATGGATGGGGTGGTCTATCGCACGACAGCACAAGGGTCCGGTTGCTAAAAAATTAAGGGTTTTTCTCTCTCCATCCGTGGTTTGATCCTTGATTTGTTCCACCCATTTCTCCGCGGATACTCCACCAAATGGGGTGCCGTTTGAACTGATTGGAAGATAATTCTATTATCTACGGATTTTATGTTGATATCTCGAGCAGATTTTCACTAGAAACCCTAATTTCGGGGCTGGCTTTTAGGCTATATAAATAGACCCTAAGGCCAAGTTTTGAAAGGGGGGGAGATTTCAAGGTCACAGCGAAGCTCTGCCGAATTCTTAAGTGACCTACAGTCAGGGAGGGAGGCTTTCTACGTCTGCATAAGCCTCCGGTTCAGGGAGTATTCGGTGTTTTTGAGTCTTTGTTCTAATAGTCCCACCGTCCTTTCTTCATTGCATGCATCGTTTCGTTCGTTCTTTGTCCACATTTTTCATCATCGCATCCCGTTACACACCCTCCTATTGTTTTTCACGCCCCTAGGGGTTTAAAAACTCTCAGGTATCCCCCACTCCAAGTCATTATGTCTATGTTTTTTATTTCTTATGGTTACTACACTTCACAGTTCTGATCTTGGGCTTTCCTTTGTGTTTTCTACTGTGTTTTAAGGTCAGCAGCATACTAGCACGAGGCCCATCCCTTCTGGCCGGCCGGAAGGGGTGGAGGTTCAGATTCCACTACTTAAGTTCTAGTGGTGTTGCGCGGTCATATCCCTGACCGTTTGGATCGTAGAGCGGCTTATTCTGCATCGTTCTACTTTCTTAGGCGGCATCCTTCGGACCGTTCATCTATCAGCCAGGCTTCATCCCGCGTTCTTCCTAGCGCT
This sequence comes from Amorphophallus konjac, assembly GCA_022559845.1. Taxonomy (NCBI): domain Eukaryota; kingdom Viridiplantae; phylum Streptophyta; class Magnoliopsida; order Alismatales; family Araceae; genus Amorphophallus; species Amorphophallus konjac. The sequence goes on along the minus strand of CM040129.1, from coordinate 10,904,579 downwards.
GTTCGGCGGTCTGTCGGGCGGACGCGCACCCTCAGGGCGGTTTTTCGATAACTGCGTATTTCTGCAATGCTGTTCACAGGCGAGTGTCTCCCTTCTTTTCCAAGGTACGGTGTATTTATTACACTTGGCACCTTGGTGGCGATCACACACACGCGTTCGCATCTTTTCCCACTGCTATTTGCATTTCGCTGGTTTCTTGTATTGATATAGTAGAAGGATCGGAAGGATACAAAAAGGTGTGGGGGGAAAACATGTCAACAACGATGAGGAATTTCTTTCTCCCTTGGGCTTCCAGAAAAGGGGCCTAATATATCTACCCCCCACCGAGCAAATGGGTGAGGCTCACTTAGAGCTTGTAGTTGCATCACTGGCTGGTGATGTAGGGGCACGTACTTTTGACATTGGGCGCATCCCCGCACACACTCAAGGTACTTTTGACATTGGGCGCAACCCTGTAGGTACTCAAGGCAGTCCTACTGTAGGGTGGACCACCAATATCCTTACCCGAGTAGACTCTTGGCGACTGCTCATCCTCCTAGGGCTACTGTAGTTGCGTCACGAATGGCCTGCTTAGCTTCAGTCGGGAACAAGCACTTCAGGAGGGGTGTCGATAGTGAACGCCTAAAGAGGCGTCCATTGACAAGTGTAAAATGCGTCTCTCGGGCTTTCACTCGCTGGGCCTCTGAGCGATCCTTAGGTAATCGTTGGTGAAGAAGGTAGTCGGGGATGAGTTCCATTCATTATGGCTCATAGTCGATGGCGTTCACCTGAGGCTCAGGCTCTTCCAGTCGAACTAACTGGCCCCGGACACTTGGTTTAATGCTACATTGTTCTCTTCGCAACTGGCGTGCATTTGGGCTAGCGCGAGGAGCTCCATTAGCATCGTCAAGGACTCCACTCCGAGCGTCTTTTGGAGGATGGTGCCTCGAGTGCCGTGTGTCCACGCTGTCATGGTGATGCGGACATCGGAGTGAGGGGTGTGAAGGGCCAGTTTGTGTAACTAGGCAACGAAGTACCACAAGGGTTCTTCATGGCCTTGCTTGATGGCGAGGAGGCTCACCATTGATCTGACCTCCTTCTTGCAGCCGATGACATTCTCTTTACATAATTTCTTCAGCTGTTGGAAGGAGGTAATGGTCCCAATGGGTAGCGACTCAAACTATGTCCGAGCATTCTCCCACAGGGTGGTGACAAATGCCAAATATTTCACAGCATCTGAGGCCCGATGAAACACCAGGTTGGACTCAAAGCTGTGCATGTGGTTGGCAGAGTTGGTCGTACCGTTGTACAGAGTGAATGTCGGCAATTGGAACTTCGAGGGAATATGTGCCTCCATGATCTCCCGTGAGAAGGGAGCGTGTAAGTCTGAGTCATCATCGATTAACCCCTTGGTCCGTGCCGTCTATAGGATGTCATCCAAGTAGCAAACCTTGCCCTCAAGCTCGCGCTTGACTTCCTCGTAGCATCATAACCATTGTGCCATCTCCAGATGGGAGTGCAGCGGACTGGCAAGATGCTACGATGGTTGGCTACGTAGGCATCGGGAGCATATTGTCGAGAAGTACAAAGGTTCATGCACCCGGTGAGACTCTGCCACCATGGAGGCGGCACTGTTCTGGGGGAGTATCGCAGGGACACGTTCCTTCTCCGCCTGGTGATATAGGAGGTCTTGGTATGTCTCCGTCAATGTCTAGATCTGGCGACGCATCTCCGCCAACTCGTTCACCGCAAGATCGAGTAGATCCGCATCAGAGTAAGTCTCGTAATGGCAGCCTCAACATTCATCCATTGTTGAGTTTTGCACCGTCTAGGATGCACGGTCGTGGATATCCTCGTCGTGGGCTGGAGAGGCTTCGATGGGCCTGTACTAGGCATCGAGACTTCTGGCAGGCCGAGGTGGAATGCTATATGCCTGGCCGCCCTAACCTGCAATGGGCCTGGTGTCACTAGGCCGCGTGGGCCTAGCAAAATTTCCCTTCCTCAGCTCTAATTCCTAAAGTGGACGTTCCTCTTCACTATGCTATTGTTCGGCCTATTAGTCTGTGCAACTTTGTGTATAAGATCATATCTTGCATCTTAAATGACAAGTTGTCTTTACTTCTACCTTTGATAATTTTCTAAGAGACCCATAGCGCCATCTTTATTTATTATTGCTGAGGAGGCATTTAGTCGGGGGCTGTCTACTCTCTTCTCTTCCTATCAGGTTGGAGCATTTGAAGTCCTGCGTGGCTATCCTAGGGTCTCTTATCTCCTTTTTGCAGACAATGTCCTAATTTTTACTAATGGTGCTACAAACTCTATTCAAAAGCTCATGCAATTTATTCAAAAATATGAAAGTTGTTCGAGATAGCAGGTTAACATTTCTATGAGTAGCTTCATTATACATAGATGCGCCCCTACAAATTTTCAATAGTCCTTGATATCCCACACAGGTTTTTCCAAGAAGATCCTTCCAATTAAATATCTTGGTATAATGTTGTATGATGGGCACACTAAGTGGTCTTTGTTTGCTCATTTGGTGGTAAAGATTCTTGCTAAACTACAAGCTTGGAATGCCAAGTTTATGTCTACAATTGGGCATCTTATTCTCATTAATCATGTGCTTTCTACTATTTCGATTTACACCATGACAACCTTATCTGTCCCTGCTACCATAATCAATGATGTAAATCGGCTCCTATCTAATTTCTTCTAGGCCCGTTTTGATAATAGGGTAGAATAAGGTTGAATGGTTCACCCGGCGAATAGGTCATTCGACCCTTTCGGTCGAATGGCTTGTTCGACCAATCCTATCTTTTTAGTCTTGTGAAAGTCGGTTAGGAATGGCGCTACCAAAGCCGAGTAAGACTTCAACATACGAATAAGGGGGGAAACCGGAAGTGAAGAGGCGGATACGCCAACCCAACGAGCCTATTCTGTTATCAAAGTTAGCCCTGGGGAATTCATGAGGGGCGGGCGAAGCGCCAATGGATAGGCTGGAATAAAATTTACACCCCAATCTTTGCGGGTGGACTTGGAGTTATTTCTCTACATGACATGCAACTTAGCTTGCGCATGATACTCCTATGGGGCGTTGTTCCTTCAAATTCCTTGTGGGCCATATTTTTTTGAGCGAGGCATTTGAAAAATGTTCATTACTCGGAGGCTTCTTTCAGATTTTTTTAAGGCTCCTGATAGATTTGTGTGGCTACCAGCAGCATCGGGAGCGTGTTGCTGAGAGGTGCAAAGGTTCACGCACCCGGCGAGACTCTGCCACCATGGAGGCACCACTGTTCTAGGGGAGCATCATCGGGACACGTTCCTGCTCCGCCTGGTGATTGAGGAGGTCTTGGTATGCCTCCGTCAATGTCTGGATCTAGCGATGCATCTTCGCCAACTCGTTCATCACAGGATCGAGTGGAGCCGCAATGCTGGGTGGTCGAGTGGAAGAGGATGCTTCTTGCGACCCCCGTAGGTAACTTGGGGCTCGTTAGGAACCTTGAGCCTTCGGACAGTTGCTAGTGTTGCGATAGCTTCCTCGGGGTGCTAGGGCATCCTACTCATTTCTCACAGATCGCGCCAAAAAATGTAGAGGCTGAAAAGTGTTCCCATTTTACCTCGTACCACACCTTTGAGATTTATTTATTGGGGAAGAGCAGCTAGCCACCCGAGGAAACCTACAACCACTAGAGGACGACGTCAGAAGGAGCCTTGAGAGTGATCCCAGGAGACAACTGTTGAGTACGGACTGAATAGATCTAGAGGGGGGGTGAATAGATCTTTCCCCCTTTTTCAGATTTAATATCTATTGGCTAAGTGAGTTGCAGGTGATTAACGAATTACAGAATTGATGTTGATATCAGTGAAGAAAACAAACACATAGAAAAGCACACACACACATAAGCAAACCACAAGATAGGATTTTTAAGGTGGTTCAGTCTCTTCCCGAGACTTACATCCACCCCTTGCTTAACTCAAGCAAGGCTTCACTAATGAGAACCTCTGATCTCAATCAAAACACAAGACACCGCTGTCACACAGCTTGTTCCTGCTGACACACAGCTTGTACCAGCTGACACACAGCTTGAATCCGCTGCCTCACAGCTTGACACTTGGTGTAAGGATGAATAGAAATGATGTGAAGGTGGGATGATGCAACAGGACTGAATATGGACTTTTGTAACAAAGTAAAGAATTCAGCCTGGGACTTAATCACATAAATAACAAGACTAGACTCCCTGTAGAGCTTCCAATCGGATGCCTTCAGCTGCTTTGTTGCTGGAGGTCGCACAGCTTGAAGCCCAGTCTTTCTTCTGCAGCAAATGAGAATGCCTTCAGTCTTCTGCAGATATCTGATTGATGGTGAGCTACTTCGTCCTGTGATGTAGGTGTGTTTCTTAGCTTCGGTTCTATGCTCCCTCTGTGTGCTTGCCTTCGCAATCCGTGGCCTTCTACTTTTATGCAGATTCTTTTCCAAGTCTGAAGCTTTTCCCGCTCAAAATTCAGATCGCGCATCAATCTGCTAAAAAGCAGGGAGAAGGTTAAATCCGATCACTACAATAAGTTTGACCACTTCTAAGCACGATTCTCTCCTTGATTCCCGTGCGGAATCTCATCATTTGAACTGCCCAACAACCTGCAACAACAATCTGCAGGTTTTAAGGAACCAAAACGGAATTCGGTTACAGTTCGGTTCTGGACGCTATAACGCCCGTGGTCGACCATGACACTGTCCCTGGTCGACAACAAGCAGTGTCCTGATGGCGGTTCCATTCTGGCTGACACTCGCGTCCCCCGTGGTCGACCACAGCCTTGTCGCTGGTCGACAAGGGGCGAATTACAGATGGCCGTCAGTTCTGTCTGATGTTCTGGCTGTTCTGTGGTCGACCAGAAGTGGGGCTTTGGTCGACAGCCAAGGCACATGCAGAAGACGGATGACTTGAAACGTTTCTGGCTGGGTTCGTTGGTCGACCATAACCACTTCCCTGGTCGACAAGCGGCCTTTGACACTTCTTCTGATTTGTTGATTCCACTTGGATTTCAGTGGACCTGAAATTACTTAACTTATCAGAAATAAATTGAACTATCAGATTTATATTGAGTTGATCAGAAACATTGTTTGTCATCATCAAATAGTCATGAGTCCAATACTTTGAAGGAACAATCAAACCACTTGTATTTGTTATGAAACAATATAGAACTTGATTAATCAAACATATCCTATTGTCATCATCAAAACCAAGGGATGCACAACATTCTCCCCCTTTTTGATGATGACAACCATGAGTCATTGTGACAAACAACAGACTATAAACTTCATTTGATATTGCATTCAAGGCTATCATAGCACAGATTTCATTCAGACAATTCGTTTGATGTGCCTTTCAAAAACTATAGCACTACTTACATGAGAGACTCAAAAAGAATTAAGACACTAAGGACACGTAGACAAAGTAAACTTGACAATCTAGACTCACATCTAGACACACAACTAGACACACAATGACACATAAAGTCCTATCTCCCCCTTTGTCAACAGCAAAAAGAAGATCATTTGAACAATCCCTCTGAGGAGGATGAGGAGGTCTCTGGCTTCACGTTCTCTTCCATGCGATCCAGCTTGTCAACAATGTGGGCATAAGAGAGCCTGAGCTTCTGGATCTCGGAGATAGTAGCATTGTGATACTTTTCATTCTGCTTGGTGGTGAACTCTATGCGGTTTCCCATTTCTTCTGACACTTGACCTAAGGTGCCAACTAGTCTGTTGAACCGAGAACTAGCATGGTCAGTGTATTCCTTTTGCTTGATGAACCTGGCCTCCATCTGTTGTTCCAGCCTTTGGACTTTCTGCTCCAGGCGCCCGGTGGCAGCATTCATATTCTCTTGAAAGGAATGGAATTGGGTGGTGAGAGAGGACAACTGAGATGCTATCTGGAGAAGCACTCCGTGAGACTCAGTGTTGGATGTGAAGGATGGTGGTGGAGCAAAAGTAGAAGGAGTGGAGGTAGGTGGAACTTGGGTAGGTGGAACAGAATGAGATGGAACTTGGGTAGGTGGAACAGAAGTAGATTGAGCATGAGTGGCAGCAAAGCCTGGATGCCAGGGCACTATAGAAAGGGAAGATGAAGGATGGGCAGTAGTGGTGGTAGTAGGGGTAGCTTGAGGCACCACAGGTGGAGGTGTGACAGTAGGACTAACTTGTATAGGTGTATGTGGTGGAGAAGAGGGTGGCAATGGAGCCGTGGATTTGCCCTTGGATGGTAGAGTGCGCTAAATTTGGTCTCCTACCTTCTTAAACCCCAAAAATGTGGTCACGAAGTGAAAGTTGTAGATGTGCCATTTGGAAATTACAATGCGCGGAGCATGGGGAAATGGTATTTTTGCTGCTTCCAGAATGGCAGATATGTGGGCAGCAAATGGAAGAGAATTCTGGGGATAATGTAGGATGTTTTGGAAGGTGTTTAGGATGAGCGTGATGAGGCGAATGGGTTGACAAGTGATGAGGCCATGGAGCAAAAATAGATGGAGGCGACTTACTTGATCTCTGGCGCCTCCTCTTGGTTGGATAATGGTGGTAAGAATGTGATGAAGCAATCTATGAAGAGGAGGGAAGGTGTTGGCATTCAGATACTTAGGGAGAACCTCAGGAGCTGGCTGGCCAGTGACGACGGTGTATGCAGCTCGGAAGTCAAAATCCTCAGGATTGAAGACGGCGCCATGTCTGGGAATCTTCAACGCTTTGTGGAGCAATTTGACGTCGAGGCGGATGACGATGCCGTGAACTACGGTGTAGACCTGACCATCCACTATTTGCAAGTTGTGGTAGAATTCTTGCACAAGCTGAGGCGAATACTGAGTATGTGCCGAGATAAACGCTGTCCACTCTTGAGCTTCAAAAATTGGCAGTAGTTCTGGGAACATCTCCATCAGCTTCTCATCAGAGAAATCAACAATCCTTGGTGGCAGAACGGTCCGTGGCTTGAGAACTCCTGACACTGGATGGACGATGGGTTCTTCTGAAGCTGGTACCTTCCTGCCTGAGTCAGCCGCCTCAGCCGTGGTCGACTTTTGAGGGGCCGATGGCGGACCCTGCGCAGCCCTTGGCTTGGAATGCTTGGACGGCGTCGAGGATTCAGCAGGGGCCTTCTCTCGTGTTCTCTTGGTAGACCGCGGAGCGTGCTTTGGAGACATGGTGGAGGGATGCGAGAGAAAGGCGAGAGAGAACGGGAGAGGAAGAATGCGAAAGAAGTACAGGGCGGCGGATGAGAAAAAATAGGGACCCAGCCGTGGCAATTTATAGGATAGGGCAGTAGGGCTGGGTCTTAAAAGAACTGGGACAGTGAACCATCACGATGCAGAAAACGAGCGGTCAGGATTTAATCAGCATTACTCAACTTTTTGGAAGGTATTAAAGTGTACGCCCTTTCTTTAACAGAACACTTATGGAACCTTTCCACCCTTATGCAAAGACCACCTTGTGACCAAATAGAGTGGGTATAGTGGTTCAATGAATTTGAAAGTATTGCACCAATAAATTGACTCCCCATATCCAATTTCTTTCACATGGCTCCTTGAACTTATAATATATTTCAAGAGATAATTGGACTAACTATGCTAGCTGAAGAGTGTTTTTAAACTTGTATTTGCATGCTATGCTTTAGGTCAACCATTTTCTCTGCCTTTGTGATGCTTTAAATTTTTCTTTTTGAATCATTTGAGAGCTGTGGTCAGGTTGATCACATGCTTTTCTACACGAGGAGACACGCTTTGTACACGCCAGAAACCCCGGCTACTTAGCATGCCTAACCATTCCACAAATGACTGGGACACACCTTTTATCCGTGAGGATATACGTTTATCAGACGCCAATATCCCCAGTTACTCAGTATGCCCAATCAATATCAGCAGAGTTAGATTGGATCTTCATGACACACTGGTCTCCCATCTATTTTTCAGCTAATTTTTTTGCTTTGAGATGGAGAACAGTAGTTTCTCAGACCTCAATCCATTGCTCTACCATGAAGGCAGAATTATGGCGTATTCCATGTACATACATGTTAAATTTAAGTTTATTTTTACTGTTCAGCACAAACACAGGTAGAGAAACAGTCTCATTACTAAAAATCATAAGTCCTCAAAATCTTGTGACAGAGTCATAGTTATGGTTTGAATTTATTGCAGTAGTACAGTTCAAATTCTCATTACTACACTCAACCTCTACTCTTAATGATTACCTTGGTGATTTTATTGAAGGATATGGTTAGGTTTTTCAATGTTTTATCAAGGAATGTGTTTACACTTTTTCTCCCCCTCAATTTATGAGTCCTTGCTGAAGAAAAAAAAATGTTGGCCATGAAGAGATATAGAGACACAAGGGATGGGAAGTATGGATAAGGATGAATGAGTGAAGAAACTGAGCACAAAAGTTCACTTAGATCAGAGGATTTCCTAGCAGAGCCAGTAGCCTTTTTAGATCCATTTTCCCTTGTTCAGATCCTCTGTCGACCATAGAGTTGCCTTTGGTCGACCTCTGTGCTGTCACAGAACCAACTATTTCCTGTCCTGATGTCTTGGTCGACCAGCGCCTTGCCTGTGGTCGACAACTGCGAAGTCACAAAATCAACTATTTCCTGTCCTGATGCCTTGGTCGACCAGCGCCTTGTCTGTGGTCGACCACAAGAGATGAGCCGTAGAGAACCAGTATTCTGTAGAACTTGCTGAAGTAGCACCCGACACTAGACTTCCAAACTCAAAAACTTGACCAGTACTAGAGACCTAGTTGACATAACTTAGACAGAAATGACAGAATCTATGCAGTGTACACATGAATATGATTATTTCAAGAATTTTCAGGAGAAATTCTACAAATTCCTAACTCCCTTCTTAGAGTTGAAAATCTGTCATTGTTAAGGGGTTTTGTGAAAATGTCTGCCAGTTGTTTTTCAGTTTCTACAAAATGAAGCATGAAATTTCCTTTGGAGACCTCATCTCTTAGAAAGTGATGACGGATCTCAATGTGTTTTGTCCTAGAGTGTTGAATGGGGTTTTTAGACAAATTAATAGCACTAGTGTTGTCACAGAAAATAGGTGCACATCCAAGATCTACATTGTAGTCTTGGAGTTGATGTTTTATCCACAAAACCTGTGTACCACAGCTCCCTACTGCGACATACTCAGCCTCAGCAGTGGAGAGTGCCACAGAATGCTGTTTTTTAGAAGCCCATGATATTAAACATCCACCTAATATTTGACAATAACCACTAGTACTCTTCCTATCAATTTTGCAACCAGCATAATCAGCATCTGAATATGAAATCAAATCTAGTTTGCAGTAAGTAGGATACCATAAACCCAATTCTTGGGTGCCGGCAATGTATCGAAGGATACGCTTGACAGCCCCTAAATGTGATTCTCTAGGGCTAGACTGATATCTAGCACACATGCATACACTAAACTGAATATCTGGCCTTGAAGCAGTTAAATATAGCAGGGACCCGATCATACCTCTGTATTTCTTGGCATCTACCATGTTACCTTTTACATCAGCTTCCAATGTTGCATTTGTACCCATGGGTGACTCAATTGGTTTGCAGCTTTCCATGCCAAACTTTTTCAGCATCTCCTTTATGTACTTGGATTGATTTATGAAGTATCCTTCTCTACATTGTACGATCTGCAATCCAAGAAAAAACTGTAAATCACCCATTAAACTCATTTCAAACTCATTGGTCATTAAGTTTGCAAATTTAGTACATAAAGAAGCTTCGGTAGATACAAACACAATATCATCCACATAGATTTGTACAATTAGTATATGCTTACCTTGGGTCTTGGAAAACAATGTTTGATCAATTTTACCTCTTATGTATCCCTTCTTGGTGAGGAAGGAGCTCAACCTTTCATACCAAGCCCGTGGAGCCTGCTTTAATCCATACAAAGCTTTATGCAATTTGAAAACATGATTAGCAAGTTCATCATTTTCAAAACCAGGGGGTTGTTCCACATAGACTTCTTCTTTTATTATTCCATTTAGAAATGCACTTTTTACATCCATTTGTTGTAGTTTGATTCTATGAGATGCTGCAAAGGCTAACAATATCCTGATGGCTTCTAATCTAGCAACTGGAGCATATGATTCTTCAAAATCAACCCCAAATTCCTGGTTGTACCCTTTAGCCACCAGCCGAGCCTTGTTTCTCATTACAACCCCTTCTTCACTTAGCTTGTTTTTATAGACCCATTTGGTTCCAATAACGGGGTGAGATGAAGGTCTAGGGACAAGACTCCACACCTGATTTCTTTCAAATTGATTTAGTTCTTCATGCATAGCATTTATCCATGAGTCATCTTTTAATGCTTCCTCTACTGATTTGGGCTCTATTTGGGACACAAGTGCAAGTTGATCTAGTTCATTGATTTCTTTTAATTGAGATCTAGTCTTCCTAGGATCATGAATTCCACCAATGATGTTTTCTATGGGATGATCTCTAAGAAGTCTTAAGTTTTCAAGATTGTTACCTGAGTTGACCTCTCCTTCGGTTTGATCATTGGAATTACCTTGATTGCTTTCTTGATTCTGTGCTTCTTCATTCTCCATCGGTTCTTCTTTGTCATTCAGAAATTCTCCATCTTCTTCTTCCTTGCAAACCTGTTCATTTTTGCCAAAATCATTGATTTCATCAAATGAAATATGAGGGGATTCTTCAACAACTTGATCTTTGGTGTTAAAGACCCTATAGGCTCTTGATCGGTCCGAATAGCCCAAGAATATTCCTGGATCACTCTTCGGTTCAAATTTGTCCAAGGCCCTTTTATCATTGTTATGGATAAAGCATTTTGACCCGAAAATTCTAAAATGAGCTAGGGATGGTTTCTTACCTTTGAACATTTCATATGGTGTATTTTCACTAGTCGGTCTTACCATTGCTCGGTTTACAATGTAACATGCTGTGTTGACTGCCTCTGCCCAAAATCTCCTTGGAAGTTTAGCTTCAACCAGCATGGTTCTAGCCATCTCGACAAGAGTGCGGTTCCTTCTCTCCACAACTCCATTTTGTTCTGGAGTCCTTGGTGAGGAAAATCTGTGGGTTATGCCCTTGTTTCTGCAGAATAAGTCAAAGTCAGAATTTTCAAACTCTCCCCCATGGTCAGATATGATTGTACACACTTTGAACTTGCCATCCTGCTTCATTCTTTTGTAGAATTCCTGAAACTCAGAAAAAGCATCACTTTTATGAGATAGAAATATTACCCATGTGAATCTAGAGAAATCATCAACTAGTACATAACCGTACCTCTTACCACTAAGACTAGTAGTTCTTGTTGGGCCAAAAAGGTCCATGTGCACAAGTTCTAGTGGTCTAGAAGATTGACTTTCAGTTCTACCTTTGAATGATTTTCTTGTTTGCTTACCTTGGGTACATGATTCACATACTTTGACATTTTGAGCAAACGAAATTTCAGGCAAACCAAGAACCATCTTATTCTTCACAAGTTTATGCAACACCCTATAGCTAACATGCCCTAGCCTTCGGTGCCACAGCCAGGTCAGGTCCTCTTTCTTGGCGGTTAGGCACAGGTTGGAGTGGGCTGGATCATCCAAGTCTATTATGTAGACATTGTTTACTCTCTGGCCCATAAACTTGACTGTTTCTGAATTTGGTTCAATAATCTTGCAGATCTTGGAGTCAAATACTACTTTATGGCCTTTGTCGCAAAGCTGACTGATGCTCAGCAAATTATATTCCAGTCCATCTACCAGTAGTACATTTTCAATACAGTTAGAGGAGTTCTTACCTATTTTACCTGTCCCAATGATCTTACCTTTGTTATTTCCTCCAAAGGTCACATAGCCTCCATCTTTTGAGCTTAGTTGGAAGAACTTGGTCTTGTCTCCCGTCATGTGTCTTGAGCAACCACTATCTAAGTACCACTTATTGTGCATGGCTGCCAGACATTCCTGCATCATGAATTACACAGAAATTTTTGGACCCCAATGATACCCGGGTCCAAGATACCTTGTAAAATTATGAAATTGCTGTAACAATCCTTTGGGAACCCAGATTTTGTTAGAGCATTTTAATTTTTCGTTTCTGAACTTGTTCAGATTGGGTGGCTTTTGTTCTAATGTTTCTTTAATCTGAATCCACCTTTTTGATTTCCAATTTTCATTTTGTTTCATCTGAGAAAATCTGTGGTTTCTGTTTGCGTGTCTGGTCATGGTCGACATCTGGTGTGTCTGTGGTCGACCATCGCTTTTCCAGAAGCTAGCGCTTGTTCTGGCAGTTCCTCTGGTCGACATCTGGTATGCCTGTGGTCGACCACTGCTTCTCCAGACGCCAGCGCCTGTTCTGGCAGATCCTCTGGTCGACAGAGGAGGGGTCGGTTGTCGACCAGCCTGTCTCCAGACACCTTGTTTTTCAGATTTATGTCTTTTAACTTGATTTAGTGCTTGGTTTGTTTGGTTATTTCTGTGAATTTGAGTTTCTTGTCTATTATTTTTAAGCTTATGTTGATTGACTATTTTCTCTTTAATGTTTCTCTCTTCCTTGGTGACATTATTCCTTTTGGAGGAGCATTCAGCTACATCCTCTTGTTTGTTTTGATATAGATTGATTAGGGGCCCTTTTCCTTTTGAGTCAGCAGTCCCAGTTATGGTTTTTGTTTGAAATTCCTTTTTAGCTGTAGGATTGTATCCTAACCCTTCTTTTTGAAAGTTTACTTTTATTCCCAAGACAGCATTTAAGTTTTCTTGACCTTTAGTCATTTTTTCCAAGGTTTCCTGTTTGTTTTTCAGTTCACTCTGGATTCTTTCTATTTCTTCCAGAAGTTTACAGTTTTCCTCCTTGAGTGAGTTGTTTCTTTCTTGAGTTTCCTTAGTTTGTTGTTCACTTTCTTGAGTCTTTAATTTTACCTCATCAATTGTGTTTTTCAGTGACTCATTTTCTTCTAACAGCCCTTTGACAGTTTCTTCATCTGTCTCGTATTGTTTCAGCTTATTTTTCAAGGTGGTGATTTCTAATTCTAGTTCAGTTCTGTTGACAAATGGGATGCTGTCATTGTTGACCTGATTAAGTTTTTTCTTCAAACTCTTATTTTCCTTTCTAATTCTTTCATATGCATCAAGTAAGTCTGAGTAGACTTCTTCCCAATCTGAGCTAGAAAAATCTTGAAAAGGGGAGGTTACCTCAAGATCGTTGCTGTCTCCTTTGGCCATTAAACATGTGTTTCCTTCTTCTTCTTCGGAGGTTGTTTCCTCTTCGCTGCTTTCCTCTTCCTCGCTCCATGTGCTTATCATTGCCTTTGGTTTCTTGCCTTTCCACTTGTAGCTTGATTTCTTAGGAGCCTCTGGACATTCTGCCTTCACGTGTCCTGGCTTCCTGCAGTTGTAGCAAACAAGCTTGTTAGATGAAGCTTTGTTTTTGTCAAACTTAAACTGGGATGATTTCCTTACCGTGCCCTTAGGATTTTTAAATCCCTTACCTTCCTTCCGCAGGAACCTTCTGAACTTTCTTGTTAACATGGCTAGTTCGCCAGTTTCATCACCTGTGCTAGATGAGTTATCAGTGTCAGATAATTCAGAGGTGCCTACTTTAGTTTTCAGGGCGAGCTGCTTCTTTTTCTTGCCCTCATCTTCCTTTCTCTTTAGGTTGACCTCATATGCCATTAGGGAACCTACCAGTTCATCCACAGTCATAGTTGTGAGGTTCTTTGAGTCCTCAATTACTGTGGCCTTGGTATGCCACATAGGAGTGAGGGATCTTAGGATCTTCCTTACTAATTCCTGTTCCTGGTAGGTTTTCCCTAGACTTTTTAAACTATTCGTTAATTGCACTAGTCTAGCATACATTTCAGAAATATTTTCGTCAGTTTTCATTCTAAACATTTCATATTCTGAAACTAGCATATTTGCTTTTGACTCCCTTACCTCTGAAGTACCTTCATAGATTACTACTAGTCGATCCCACATTTCCTTGGCCGTTGCACATTGTGAAACTCGTGAGAACTCCGTGGGGTGTAGTGCGCATTGCATTACATTCATGGCTCCCCAGTTGATGGTTGATTTTCTGACTTGTTCTCTGGTCCAGGTATCCTCATCATCGGGCAGCTCGTAGGGTCCTCGGCTTACTACTCTCCACATCTCATGATCTTGTGCTCTCAAGAACACCTGCATACGATTTTTCCAGTATGAGAAATCATTTCCATCGAAATATGGTGGTCTAGTTACTGAGTGTCCCTCAGCCATTAAACTTCTAGAGTTCAGTCCGGCAGGCCTCTCTTGGTTGTTAGACCACATTTTTGGAGAGTCTGGCTCTGATACCACGTGTTGAGTACGGACTGAATAGATCTAGAGGGGGGGTGAATAGATCTTTCCCCCTTTTTCAGATTTAATATCTATTGGCTAAGTGAGTTGCAGGTGATTAACGAATTACAGAATTGATGTTGATATCAGTGAAGAAAACAAACACATAGAAAAGCACACACACACATAAGCAAACCACAAGATAGGATTTTTAAGGTGGTTCAGTCTCTTCCCGAGACTTACATCCACCCCTTGCTTAACTCAAGCAAGGCTTCACTAATGAGAACCTCTGATCTCAATCAAAACACAAGACACCGCTGTCACGCAGCTTGTTCTTGCTGACACACAGCTTGTACCAGCTGACACACAGCTTGAATCCGCTGCCTCACAGCTTGACACTTGGTGTAAGGATGAATAGAAATGATGTGAAGGTGGGATGATGCAACAGGACTGAATATGGACTTTTGTAACAAAGTAAAGAATTCAGCCTGGGACTTAATCACATAAATAACAAGACTAGACTCCCTGTAGAGCTTCCAATCGGATGCCTTCAGCTGCTTTGTTGCTGGAGGTCGCACAGCTTGAAGCCCAGTCTTTCTTCTGCAGCAAATGAGAATGCCTTCAGTCTTCTGCAGATATCTGATTGATGGTGAGCTACTTCGTCCTGTGATGTAGGTGTGTTTCTTAGCTTCGGTTCTATGCTCCCTCTGTGTGCTTGCCTTCGCGATCCGTGGCCTTCTACTTTTATGCAGATTCTTTTCCAAGTCTGAAGCTTTTCCCGCTCAAAATTCAGATCGCGCATCAATCTGCTAAAAAGCAGGGAGAAGGTTAAATCCGATCACTACAATAAGTTTGACCACTTCTAAGCACGATTCTCTCCTTGATTCCCGTGCGGAATCTCATCATTTGAACTGCCCAACAACCTGCAACAACAATCTGCAGGTTTTAAGGAACCAAAACGGAATTCGGTTACAGTTCGGTTCTGGACGCTATAACGCCCGTGGTCGACCATGACACTGTCCCTGGTCGACAACAAGCAGTGTCCTGATGGCGGTTCCATTCTGGCTGACACTCGCGTCCCCCGTGGTCGACCACAGCCTTGTCGCTGGTCGACAAGGGGCGAATTACAGATGGCCGTCAGTTCTGTCTGATGTTCTGGCTGTTCTGTGGTCGACCAGAAGTGGGGCTTTGGTCGACAGCCAAGGCACATGCAGAAGACGGATGACTTGAAACGTTTCTGGCTGGGTTCGTTGGTCGACCATAACCACTTCCCTGGTCGACAAGCGGCCTTTGACACTTCTTCTGATTTGTTGATTCCACTTGGATTTCAGTGGACCTGAAATTACTTAACTTATCAGAAATAAATTGAACTATCAGATTTATATTGAGTTGATCAGAAACATTGTTTGTCATCATCAAATAGTCATGAGTCCAATACTTTGAAGGAACAATCAAACCACTTGTATTTGTTATGAAACAATATAGAACTTGATTAATCAAACATATCCTATTGTCATCATCAAAACCAAGAGATGCACAACAACAACAACCCTCTAATACTTAAGTCAGAATCATCCAGAAAGAGAGAACCAAAGAACAAGTAAGTAGAGAGAGGAGAAAGTAGCCTACAGCATGGTGATGGAGTCTGGAGAGTGCTTAGAGAGTGCACAGAGAGGGCAGAGAGTGCTCGGAGAGTCAGGAAGAGAAGAACCATGAAGGGACCTCTCTCTCTCTACTTTCTTGCAGGAGTCTCCTATGAAGGTGAATGAGTGGGGAGCCCTCTCTGGTCATAGGAAAGTCTCCCTCAGTTGGCGATGCAAGTCTCTCGGTCTATCCTTCTCTCTCTCTGTATGTGTCCCCCTCTAGGCCCAATTCAGGACCTATTTATATAGGGAGCAATGGTGTGTCTCTGACTTAGCAATGGCGTCGTCCGTGGAGTGGTGTCTTGCTTGATCATGGGGATCTCCTGTCGCCCTCTCTCTCGCTCGTGATGGGCATCTCGACGACATGGGCGTGACTCGGCCCTTGTCGGAGTAAGTCTCGTAATGGCAGCCTCAACATTCATCCCTTGGCGAGTTTTGCAGCGTCTAGGATGCACGCTCGCGGATATCTTGGCCATGGGCTGGAGAGGCTTCGATGGGCATATACTGTGCATCGGGACTTTCGGCAGGCCAAGGTGGAATGCCATATGCTTGGCCGCCCTAACATGCAATGGGCCTGGTGTCACTAGGCCGCGTCGACCTAGCAATTTTCCCTTCCTCAGCTCTAATTCCTAAAGTGGACGCTCCTCTTCACTATGCTATTTTTCGGCCTATTAGTATGTGCAACTTTGTGTATAAGATCATATCTTGCATCTTAAATGATAGGTTGCCTTTACTTCTACCTTTGATCATTTCTAAGGAACAAGTAGCCTTTGTTAAAGGTAGGCATATAGTTGAGAATGGCTCACTGGCCCAAGAACTTGTGAGGGAACTGGGCTTGAAAGTCAGGGGTAGAAATGTCATCTTTAAACTTGATATGGCCAAGGCCTATGACCGTATGGAATAGGATTTTATCATTGCTATCTTGAGGAGATTTGGCCTTTTGCTTTCTTTCATCTCCCTCATCAAGCTTCTCTTGTCTAATTCTTGGTTTTTTATGATGGTCAATGCCAAGTCATGTGGCTATTTTAAATCATCCAAAGGGTTGCACCAAGGAGACCCCATAGCGCCATCTTTATTTATTATTGTTGAGGAGGCATTTAGTCATGGGATGTCTGCTCTCTTCTCTTCCGATCAGCTTGGAGCATTTAAAGTCCTATGTGGCTGTCCTAGGGTCTCTTATCTCCTTTTTGTAGACAATGTCCTAAGTTTTACTGATGGTGCTGCAAACTCTATTCGGAAGCTCATGCAATTTATTCAAAAATATGAAAGTTGTTCGAGACAGCAGGTTAACATTTCTAAGAGTAGCTTCATTATATATAGATGCGCCCCTGTAAATTTTCAATAGTCCGTGATATCCCACACAGGTTTTTCTAGGAAGATCCTTCCAATTAAATATCTTGGTATAATGTTGTATGATGGGCACACTAAGTGGTCTTTGTTTGCTCATTTGGTTGCAAAGATTCATGCTAAACTACAAGCTTGGAATGCCAAGTTTTTGTCTACAACTGGACAACTTATTCTCATTAAGCATGTGCTTTCTACTATTCCAATTTACACCATGACAGCCTTATTTGTCCCTGCTGCCACAATCAATGATATAAACCGGCTCCTATCTAACTTCTTCTGGGCCCGCTTTGATAATAGGATAGAATAAGGTTGAATGATTCACCTGGCGAATAAGTCATTCGACCTTTTCGGTCGAATGGCTTGTTCGACCAATCCTGTCTTTTTGGTCTTGTGAAAGTCGGTTGGGAATGGCGCTACCAAAGCCGAGTAAGGCTTCAACCTACAAATAAGGGGGGAAACCGGAAGTGAAGAGGCGGATACGCCAACCCAACGAGCCTATTATGTTATCAAAGTTAGCCCTGGGGAATTCATGAGGGGCGGGCGAAGCGCCAATGGATAGGCTGGAATAAAATTTGCACCCCAATCTTTGCTGGTGGACTTGGAGTTATTTCTCTACGTGACATGCAACTTAGCTTGAGCATGATACTCCTATGGCGCATTGTTCCTTCAAATTCCTTATGGGCCATTTTTTCCTGAGCCAGGCACTTGAAAAATGTTCATTATAGCTCGGAGGCTTCTTTCAGATCTTTTAAGGCTCCTGATAGATTTATGTGGCTATGAGCAACACGTACATCATATTCATGAAAATCATAGAGTCCTGATTGATCCATTCTCATCCTCACTATCTTTTTGGTTTGAGAAATGGGTGGAGAAGTGTTGAAATATTTGGGCATAGTTCCCCTTGGACAGTAATCCCGTATTGATTAAATGCGTTGTCGTTCATGTGCTTATGACTCTAGACTTGTGTATCTCAACATTGTGATTTTGTGGATTCAACATAGTATCAGAGCAACAAAATGGGATCGTGAAAAGAAAACATCGGCACATTCTTGATGTCGCCAGAGCCCTCCGCCTGCAATCACACTTGCCCAAATCATTCTGGGGAGACTGCCACTAACTAGCCATTTATGAGGTTTTGTCTAAGCCCACATCACCCACATATGGACTTAGCTCGCCAATATACTCCACCTGCTATTGCCTCCTCTGTTCTGACCACATATTCTTTGCTTGACAAATGGATTTGGCGTCCATCGGCCGTTGGGGTTTTTTCTACTAAAGCAGCTCTTGATACCTTCCAAGACCATAATAATTTAAGGTCTTCTACTTGGAGAAAAATTTGGAGACCGCCGATGCCTATGAAATGGTCTATTCTATTATGGAAGATTCAACAGAGATGTGTGCCTACTAATGATCATATTCGCAGGTGCGGCATTTTTTACTGCTTCAAATGTCGCTGCTGTCCAATTGGTCGTGAAGAATCAGCGGGCCATCTACTCTATTTTGGATCCAGTACGGTAGCTGTTTGGGCTCACTTTAGCGACTTCTTCTGCCTCTCTCCTTGGAATGTCCATGGCGCAGATCCAGACATCATTGGCATCCTTCTCAATCTTAGTCCTGCCACGGTGCATGGGGTTCTCTCTTTGATTATTTTCGCTGCTACAATTTGAGAAATATGGATTTCCAAGAATCTTGTTGTTAATGAAGGACAACAAATGTCTACCCAGAAGGTCATCCACAAGGTGCAGTCCCACATCCGTAGCCTCGTCCTTTTCCTTGCGCCACTTGTTTCTGGCATGCCTCGTCATTATCTTCAGACTGCTATCTTGGGACATCCCTCATCCTAGGGTTCGTGCTTGTTGACACCCGTTTTAAGTTCACAAATTAGACCTTTCTCTTATCCATTTTACTGATGTCCTGAATTGGCATGGCTATTGGGCCATTTTTTGGCAGGCTATTGAGCCCATTTCCGATCCATTTTCAACCCAAAAGGCCCTAATTTTCAAATATTTCTCGAAATCAACGGCTTGGTCAACTAAGTTTGATCGCGGTCAGTCGCTCGACCGCGTTCATCAGGTCGTTGTCACCCGACTGACCGCGTTACCAGAAGAGTCCTCCCCTGCACTTGCTCTGTCTTCTCTGATCATGGATGTTTAAGAGTCCTACTTAATTTACACAGAAGATAAGCCCTTGTTTCGATTTTGAGAGGTTCCTAGAAGCCCTAGGGTCTTTATCCAACCTATTCTTCGAGGATTTACAACTTTAGGACTCTTAAATTTAGGGTTTATCTCCTATGGATGAATTAGGGTTTCCCCTCTCTATAAATAGGACCTCTCACCTTAGGGTTGGCAAGAGAGGACATCTAGAGCTTGCCATGAAGTGATACTGTGATCTACACTCAAGCTTCAACCAGCGATTTTCATTGTCCTCCTCCGATCAAGTCTTTTCTCTATTGTTCTTAGTGTTCTCCCTTTGGTTCCTCTTAATTCTTTTAACTCTGATCATGGCATACCATATCTTGTTTCTTTACTCTCTATTCACTGCATCTCACACACATGCACACCTAGTTTTCTCTTGCTCCCAAAGAGGGGTTAAAAAAGCAAAACCTCCCAGGTAAAGCCCCTTCCTTTTATGAGTCCCTCTCTCTCTCTCTCAGGATAGGTTCTACTCTTAGTCTAGAGATAATTGGGTGTTTTCTTTGTGTCTCTCATATTTCCACGTAGGTACATGCTGTCAGCAAGCACGGGCCCCTCACTCTTTGGCCGACTGAAGAGAGAGGAGGAAGAGAACCCACTCCAAACTCCTTGTGAAAGAACGTGGCTGACTCAGGCATCGCGTTCATCCGATCGCGGTCACCATAGAGACCGCATTCATCAGCCAGGGCTCCATTTGATTTTCTTTCTGGCTGAGCCCTTCTCCAAGGTAAGTAGCATAGGTTAGTAAGTGATTTACTGTTATCAATGTTATTAACCCTTCGTGGCGATCACGATCACTTTTCTCTTCCTCGCATTTATTTTCATTTACACTCTTGTGCTTTCATTTTTGGTGTTTACACTTTTTTGGTGATCATGGTGAGACCCCTAGTACCCATCACGTTATTTTTTACCTTCATGCTTGTCTTGCTATCTTTATGTGATTTGTATGTTCTGTCTCCAATTTTTCCTTTTATTCTCTATTGTTTCCAAGTGCCTGGTTGAACGTGACTTACCCAGAAGCCACGTCTAGAAGAAGGCGGCCTCTGAGAGTACCGCGTTCAAGTGAGTTCACCGATCTCTGGGGTTTTTTTGCCTATTTTTTGGATTTTGGTGATTTGCTGGCTCTTTGTTCTTTATTTAACTTAGTTTGTTTTGCATCCTATTGGTCATCATACATTTTTTTTAAGTAATACCCCTGGAAGAGGATCTAGGAGAGTGCACACCCTTTCAGAGAAGGGATGTTGACCCACTCAACCAGATCATCCCTAGGAAATTTGTTTTATTGAAATAAAGAATGGGAAAGTACAACCAGGACTCAGCGGCTATAGCCGTTAGGAAGGGCAACCCGTTTTATCCAAATGGAGTGGCCCTTTGACAATGGTAGGGAGTTGCAACCAAGTCATCCAAGAAGTCAAAGAAGGAATGGTACAAGCTAGATTAGCAAAATCATCGGCTACTTGGTTAGCCTCCCTATACACATGCATAAGTTGAACGGACATAGATGAAGCAACGAGCATGATGCAATGGAGCACATGATATAGTGGCCAAGGAGGGCAGTAACGACCCTCTAGAATACCCACAAGAATCTCCGAGTCTGACTCAACCAGAGATTGGTATGACCATGGTCACGGCATAAACGTAGCCCATCAAACATCGCAAAAGCCTCTGCTTCAATGCTAGAAGAAATACAGTAGGGAGCTGCGAAAGCAAAGACGAGACTTCCCTGATGGTCGCGCAAAACACCTCCACCACCCGCCAAGCTAGAGAAGTTTGAACGACCCATCCACATTGAGCTTGAAACTGTCATAAGCAGGCTGGATCCAGCGAGCAACTTTAGAAATCTTTATTTGGCAGCAGGGAGGGGAAGTAACCCAATCCTGCAGCTGATGGAGCTGACGAACATCAAGATTCCTTCCTTTAAGAGACAAGAGTAGGAATCAACAAGCGTGCTTGGAACAAGACATGTTGAATGATCATATTGCCATTCATATGACGCCCCTCGAAAAGAAATTTGTTCCTGCTAGTCCAGATTTCCCACATAATATTCAAGAAGAGGATGCGTGAAATCACGCCATGAGCTGAAGAAAAACAAAGCGAACCCACGAAAACCCCAGAAGCAGCTGTGCAGGAGGAGGTGGCGGGGGGCTGGAAAGGAATAAAAGGCGCAAAAAAACACCACACCTACTGGGCAGTCAGACTGGCAAATAATAAGTGAAAGCTAGTCTCTACT
The DNA here is from genome assembly GCA_022559845.1 of Amorphophallus konjac. Taxonomy (NCBI): domain Eukaryota; kingdom Viridiplantae; phylum Streptophyta; class Magnoliopsida; order Alismatales; family Araceae; genus Amorphophallus; species Amorphophallus konjac. Next base: position 10,882,886 of record CM040129.1, on the reverse strand, counting down.
GAAGGCTAAGGATAGAATGCACAGAAAGAACATAGCTGAATACCACAGCAACGAATTTGCTCAACCGTCGGAAGAGAATTAAGCGAAGCACGCCAAGCCAGGAACGACCATTTGACCGGGCTAGACTTGTCCCAGAGATCGCCCCAAAAAGATAAGGCATTTGAAGAGGTTGACTGTAGGAGCCCATGAATAGATTTTGTTGTAAACAAGACATCCACTGTTGGAGTCCAAATCCACTTGTCTATGCCCACATTTGTAGACAGAATGGATGAAGAGCTAGGGGCAGGAGCAAACTAATTGAACAGCCGCAGATGATCTGAAGCAGGCGATCTAAAGACTTCAGAAATTGAGATAATATGGATCTGTAGCATTTCCCATTCAGAATTAGGAATGAAGGTTTTCAAAGGAACATGACCAGCCCATACATCAAACCAAAAACACGCAGAAGATGATGTTGTATCAACTATAACCCTGCAATTAGCAGCAATCAAACGGGCAGCCATAGTCCAAGTAACACGATCAGTAGCATTGCATTTGTTAAAGCTCGCCTCTGAGAAATGAGTATGGTGAAGGTGTTTTGCTTTCAAATTGGACCCCCACATGGTGCTAAGAGATAGCGCAGACTAGAGCAACGTGGTCTGGAAAGCCACCTGCATATCAAATATATGTATAATGCCTAAACCACCGACCTCCACAGTCTTGCATAGATGTTTCCAAGCAACCCAATGGCGCTTCAGCCCATGATCGGAAGAACCCCAGAAAAAATTCGCAAGCATACGATCAATTTCCCGTATGACCGCAGTAGGCAAAGACATTGTCGCACAGGTATATATTGGAATGGAGCTTAACACATGTTTAATTAACACGGGTCGACCACCAGAGGATAAGAACTTAGCCTTCCAGACTTGCAAACGGCCATGAATCTTGGCTGCAACATGCGAGAAGCAGCACTTCTTTGACCTGCTGACAAACAGGATGACACCCAAATATAACATGGGGAGAGTGTGCTTAGTAAAACCCATGTAGGCTGAGATATTTCTAGCAAGCCGAGGTGGAAATTGGTCATGAATGTTAGAATCGGTCAAGCCTCGTGAGAGGCCAATATCAAGAGAGAGAGAAGGTGATTTCTAAATCAACTCTCCTCCATACACCTCGTAGGTGGGTGTTTGTGATTATTATGAAGGCTTTCTCCATATAAAAGGGAGGAGAACCCATGCATGCAAAGAGACCAGAAACAACGAAGGTCACAAGAAAGAAGTCCCTTGCACACACCGGTGAGAGAGAGAACAGAGAGGAGAAGAGGAGGAAGAAGAAGGGAGAAGGGCTACGGCATCTCTGGGCTTCCTCGGATATCTCTTTCCTCGAGGTTCTCGTCTCAGATATCAACCTCAGAGTTTATCATTGGGGTCTCAGGTGTGTGGTCTCCATACTTGTGTGGAGGTTGTAATTCTCAGTTTTGTAGTCTGAGAGTAGAGTCGGTGTATTATTTTATTTTATTATAGTGGATTGGATTTGTCCAATTATTTTTCCCAATTTGGAGATTTTTACACAAAATCTTGTGCATCGTCTTTGTTGTATTTTATTTCTACATAGCTATATTTTATGCTTGTGTGGTTGTCGAGTTCATCCTCAGTCGTTCACGCGGACGGGAAAATGCCATTTTTCTCAACACGGTGGTATCAGAGCCTGGTCGTCATATTGTTGACAGCGTGAGATGAGATGGATGCAACCGTCGGCAGGATGATATCACTCAGTGGTAGCAACTGGGTGATATGGAAGGCCAAGATGGAGGACATCCTTCATTGCAAGGATTTCTACACACTCATTGAAGGTGTCGAGCACAAGCCAGCAGATATGTCAGAAGCCGCGTGGAAACAGCTAGATCGGAAGGCAATTGGCATAATACGACAGTGGTTGGATGATAGTGTATTCCACCACGTGTCAGGTGAGACGACTGCAAAATCTCTATGACAGAAATTGCATGATCTCTATGAGAGAAAGACTACAGGCAACAAAGCATTCTTAATCTGACAATTGGTGAATCTCAAGCTAAAAGAGGGGAATTCAGTTACAGAGCACTTGAATGAAGTGCAGAGTATCATAAACCAATTATCGACGATGAAGATGGTGCTAGAAGATGAGTTACAAGCATTATTGCTACTCAGCTCCTTGCCAGACAGTTGGGAGACCCTTGTAGTCTCTCTAAGTAATTCTGCTCCAGATGGTGTGCGGACTCTGAAGAACGTGACCAGTAGTCTCTTAAATGAGGAGACAAGAAGAAAGTCGTCATTGGGTGCCTCAACTTCACAGATCTTGGCAACAGAAGATCGTGGCAGAATAAGATACAGAGACAAAACCTATGGAAAAATAAAATCAAGATCAAAATCCAGATCCAGAATCATCGGCAAGTGTTATCATTGTGATATTTCTTGCCACAAGAAGATTGACGGTAGAAAGTTGAAAAAAGAAAAAGATCAAAAGAGAAAGGCTGAAGACAACGGGAAAGACAAGGAGATTGCAACGACCGTGTTTGACGAAGAGATAGTAGTTCTTCTCTCTAATGGTGGAAATTGTCTTACAATGGAGAAGGGTGGCACAATCTGGATTTTAGACTCTGGAGCATCGTATCATGCTACACCATGTCGACATATGTTCTTATCATATAGAACAGGTGATTTTGGTGTTGTCCATATGGGCAACATGGATACTTCAAAGATTGTGGGGATAGGAGATGTCTGTGTTGAGCCTTACACAGGGTGTCCACTCATTCTCAAAGATGTGAGACATGTTCTAGACCTCAGGATGAATCTGATGTCTGCAGGAAAGTTAGGTGAAGATGGCTACTCCACTACTTTCAACCAGACAGGCTGGAAGCTGACAAAGGGTGCACTTGTGTTAGCAAGAGGTAGCAAGTATGGTACTCTTTATGGCATGAAGACACGGGTAAGCAAAGGTGAGATAAACACTATGGCAGATGGTTCCTTGTCAGATTTGTGACATAAAAGACTGGGACACATGAGCCAGAAGGGGATGGATCTACTTGTGAAGAAAGATCTCATTCCAAATATGAAAGGTATGCATCTAAGCCCTTGTGACCATTGTTTGGTTGGCAAGCAGCATAGAGTTTCTTTTCAGAGAAATCGCTCAAAAAGAGCAACCGGCCTTTTGGAGATAGTTTATTCTGACGTTTGTGGTCTGATAAATGTAACATCAAAAGGTGGTGCTTCTTATTTTGTTACATTCATTGACGATGCATCAAGGAAAGTGTGGGCATTTGCAATGAAAAGTAAAAGTGAAGTCAGTAGGATTTTCAAAGTGTTTCATGCTGCTGTTGAGCGTGAAATAGGAAAGTCTTTGAAAAGACTAAGCACAGACAATGGTGGTGAATATAGAGCTTGGTCATTGAAGAAGTACTGTATGGAGCATGGGATTCGACATGAAAAGACTGTTCCCTATACTCCACAACAAAATGGAGTTGCAGAAAGGGTGAAGATGACCATTGTGGAGAGAATCAGGAGTATGCTCTCCAGTTCCAAACTGTCGAAATCCTTTTGGGGTGAGGCAATGCGTGCTGCAGTGTATCTGATCAATCGGTCTCCTCCAATGCCACTGGATGGAGACATTCCAGAGAGAGTTTGGTCAGGAAAAGAGGTGTCTTATGATCATCTAAGGGTCTTTGGCTGCAAGGTATTTATGCATGTGCCTAAAGAGCAAAGATCAAAGTTAGATGATAAAGCAGTGCTACTTATATTTCTTGGATATGCAAATGATGAGTTTGGTTACAAACTCTGGGATCCAAAGGCAGAAACAATCCGTAGGACCCGTGATGTTGTCTTCAGGGAGGATCAGACAATTAATGACTTAGAGAAGTCTTTAGAGCCAGAGGTTACTGCAGGTGATTTCCCCATGCCTGTGGTAATAGAACCTCAAGAACAGCCTGATGAGCAAGACGAGGCTGATAAAGAAGCTGAGGAAATAGACTTAGAGGTAGAAGAACGACAGTCAGGTGACTTTCCCATGGAAGATCATGTTGACCAGGGACAAGATCTAGAGGGGGAGCAGTCGTCTCAAGCAGAGCCAACTGAAGAGCAGTATGGGAGAGGGAAAAGGATCCGAATTCTTTCTACCAGGTATCCTTCCAATGAATATGTTATGCTTACTGATTGTGGTGAACCAGAATGTTTGCAGAGATGCAGGGTGATATGCACAAGGATAGGTGGATGCAAGCAATGCAAGAAGAGTTAGATTCTTTACATAAAAATCACACCTATGATTTGGTAGAGTTACCAAAAGGCAAAAGGGTATTACAAAACAAGTGGGTTTACAAGTTAAGGAATGAAGGACAAGGACAAGTGAGATACAAAGTCAGATTAGTGGTGAAGGGCAACAGGCAAAAGAAAGGTATTGACTTTGATGAAATCTTTTCTCCTGTAGTAAAAATGTCATCTATAAGGGTGATATTGGGCTTGGTGGCATGTCTAGACTTAGAGCTATAACTGATAGATGTCAAGACCGCATTCCTTCATGGTGATTTGGAGGAAGAAATCTACATGGCACAACCAGAAGGATTTAAAGTTGCTGGAAAAGAACACATGGTTTGCAGATTGAAAAAGAGCTTGTACAGACTGAAGCAGACTCCAAGACAATGGTATCAAAAATTTGATTCATTTATGGTGGATCAAGGGTACCAAAGGACAGCAGTAGATCATTGTGTTTATATCAAAAAATTTTATGGAGGTAAATTTATTATTCTTCTGTTATATATAGATGATATGTTGATTATTGGGCAAGACATTCATATGATTGGCAGGTTAAAGAAAGACATGGGCAAATTCTTTGATATGAAGGACTTGGGACCAGTACAACAAATATTGGGCATGAGGATCACTCATGATAGGAAGGCCAATAAATTATGGTTGTCACAAGAAAAATATGTTGAAAAAGTGCTTGATAAATTCAACATGAAAAATGTCAAGCCAGTTAGCACTCCACTTGCAGGTCACTACAAGTTAAGCAGTGAGCAGTGTCCATCTTCTATAAAGGAGCAGAAGAGTATGGAGAAGATACCATATGCCTCAATAGTGGGGAGTCTCATGTATGCCATGGTATGTACACGTCTAGATTTGGCTTATGCAGTTGGCTTAGTGAGCAGATATTTGTCTAATCCAGGTAAAGAACACTGGGAAGCAGTGAAGTGGATTATGAGGTATCTCAGGGGCACATCAAACCATTGTTTATGTTTTGGTGGTTCTAAGCCAAAAATGGAAGGATTTGTAGATGCAGACATGGCAGGAGATTTGGACACTAGAAAGTCCATATCTGGTTATGTGTTTACTTTTGCAGGGGGAGCTGTGTCATGACAGTTCAGGTTGCAAAAGTGTGTTGCTATGTCAACTACAGAAGTAGAGTACATTGCATTTACAGAGGCATGCAAGGAGATGTTGTGGATGAAGAATTTTCTCCTTGATATAGGCCTTACACAGGAGGCTTATGTGTTACATTGTAATAGCCAAGGTGCTATACACTTAGCAAAAATGCAGCTTATCACTCCAGAACAAAACATGTCGATGTTCGGTATCACTGGATCCGAGATGTTCTCGAGAAGAAGCTGTTGCAATTGGAGAAGATCCACACAAAGAAGAATCCATCAGATATGATGACAAAGATCCTACCAAAAGAAAAGCACAATTTGTGCAAGAGATTGTTAGGGATGACTGCTATTTGAGCAGGATGCTACAGTAAGGTAGAGTCCCTCTCATAAGGCTAGAGGGGGAGATTGTTAGAATCGGTCAAGCCTCATGAGAGGCCAATATCAAGAGAGAGAGAAGGTGATTTCTAAATCAACTCTCCTCCATACACCTCATAGGTGGGTGTTTGTGGTTATTATGAAGGCTTTCTCCATATAAAAGGGAGGAGAACCCATGCATGCAAAGAGATCAGAAACAACGAAGGTCACAAGAAAGAAGTCCCTTGCACACACCGGTGAGAGAGAGAAAAAAAGAGGAGAAGAGGAGGATGAAGAAGGGAGAAGGGCTACAGCATCTCCGGGCTTCCTCGGGTATCTCTTTCCTCGAGAGTATCATCTCGGATATTAACCCCAGAGTTTATCATTGGGGTCTCAAGTGTGTGGTCTCCATACTTATGTAGAGGTTGTAATCTCAGTTTTGTAGTCTGAGAGTAGAGTCGGTGTATTATTTTATTTTATTATAGTGGATTCGATTTTTCCAATTATTTTTCCCAGTTTGGAGATTTTTACATAAAATCTTGTACGTCATCTTTGTTGTATTTTATTTCTGTAAAGCTATATTTTGTGCTTGTGTGGTTGTCGAGTTCATCCTCAATCGTTCACGCGGACGGGAAAAGGCCATTTTTCCCAACAATGAACAATGAAGTTGCATTTCCTCACATTAATTAATTGGCCATAAGATGATTCATACACCATAAGGAAATGCATCAAATTCATGACATTTCTGGCTGCCCATTTGGCAAAGATAAGGACGTCATCAGCGAACAATAAATGGGTAATACGGGGACATCTTCGAGGCATAGCAAAATACTCCACCTTCCCAGTGAGGAAAAGATTGTGCAGACCCCTGCCCAATACCACCTCAGCAAGGATAAATAAAGAAGGAGCCAATGGGTCACCTTGACGAAGACCCTGAGAGGATTTAAAATAACTGCACATAATTCCATTAAACATAATGGAAAACCAAAAGTTAGATAGGAGTGGATCAATAAGATAAATGAAGCACAGGGTAAAACCAAACCTCTGGATGATGGCAAAGAGAAAATCCTACTCCAGTCTATCATAAGCCTTTGCCATATCAAGATTGAACATCACATTACGACCCCGAACCTTCTTGTTAAGTTCCTGTGATTATTATTGCGCCAAAGAATTATTTTCAACAATATTCCTCCCCCGAACAAAAGCACATTGTTCTTGAGAGAGAAGTGATAGAAGGAACCCGACCAAATGGTCAGCAATGATGCGAGAAATAATTTTATAATAAAAATTGCATAAGCTGATAGGTCGAAAGTCTGAACAAGTCTCAGGACCTACGACCTTGGGAATAAGAGCAATAATGGATGAAGTAAAGGCACGAGGAAGAGCATGGCCGCAGAAGTATGCCTGAACTGCTACACAAACATCCGTATGGATAATATCCCAACAAGACTGGAAAAAGTGACCAGTGTAGCCATCAGGCCCAGTGGCACTATCCGGAGACATGGAGAAGATAATGTTCCTGATTTCATCCGGACCCGAAACCACACAAAGGATATCATTCACCTCAGTCATCAAAACTTGGGGAATAAAGTATAACAAAGTAGAATCAATAGTATGGACCTCTGAAGCAAAGGCCTGCGCTCTTCTTCTATTCGTTAAGGCACATGAGTGGAAAATTTCCATGTTCTTATCCCCTTTTTTTAGCCATTTGACGTGCGATTTATGGCGCTAGAAAGTTTCTTCCTACATGAACACATTCTCTAGCAAAAATTTATCCGTAGATAATAGATTAGAATTAACATGAGAAGGATCATTATCAAAGAAATTTTTAGTAGTAGAGAAATCTTCTTCAGCATGTTGAACATATGAAACAACATTACCACAAACCGACTTGTTCCATTCCTTGAGAATAGATTTAGTGTGCTTCAACTTAGCCACTTGATTCAGCAGAGGATATGAGGACATAGGAGAAGAATGTCATTCCTTAGCCACAATAGAGTGAAAGGACTCATGCAGCAGCCACATATGTGGGAAGATGAATCGGCCAGAATCGAAGGGGGCAACTGGGATACGTGGGGCAGCAATGGACAATGGTCAGAGCATGCCCGTGGCAGATGCTCCACTCTAGACTCTGCAAAGCAAGATGACCAATTTGAATTGAGGAGAATTCTATCTAGGTGCGCCTAGATGCCACCATTGATTCGAACATTGTACCAAGTATATCAACCACCCGAGAACCCCACATCCTCTAATTGAGTGAGGGATACGAACTGTTGAAATTCTATCATGGATCTATTAAAGGCTTGATGCCCACCTCATTTCTCCTCTGGATCAAGAATAAAGTTGAAATCACCTCCAACCAGCCAAGGGGCAGAGTATCCAGCAACAAAGGAAGATAATGCATCCCAGAGGGGAGCATGAATGTAACGCCCTAGGTCTTTCGGATTATTTATCGGATCATGATCCGTGTGTTTCAGATCGCTTTTGTGAGTCCCGGATTGAGTTTTACGGCTTACGCGTGTTTTCGTCTGTCGTACCTTCGGAATCCCGTGTAGGGTGAACCATTGCGTTCTCTGACTCCGGAACATTACCACTGTGTTGTGCGTTTTCTGAGGATCGTGGAGAGTATTTTTTCGTATTTTTGATATTTTTTAGAATTTTTAGATTTTCTATATAAATACCTCCCTCTCTCTCTCCTCTCATTTCCCTCACTCTCTCCCTCTCTCTTCTCTCTCTCGCGTTCTCTCCTCTCCCCCTCCCTTCTCTCCGGGCGGCCGATGCTCGTGGGGCGAGGAGCGGCGTGGACGGGGCGAGGATGGAGGCGTGGTGGCGCGAGGAAGCTCGGGGGCGCGTTCCTGAACTGGCGGGGGTTTTGTGGGCGTTTTCGCGTGGATCAGCGTCCACGGTGGGCGGAATCTTCGGTAGAGGTAGGGAGATGGACCCCCAGCTCGTGTACTTCCATTTCCACGAGTTTAGTAGGCTGTGGTGAGTCGAGCGGGGTGTATTGCTCGTTTGGGGGGAAATCATGTTTTTGGGGCGTGCGACGGATTTATCGGATTGACCGTTGTTTTCTTCGTTTCTTCTCCCATTTTTGGGTTTTGGGGTCAGGGGAATGATCCCCTATGTTTTCCCCTTCGATTGGGATCGAATGGGGTGTGGAACAGAGCTCACGGTGGAGCTCCATCCGCCTCTACGAAAATGCAGAGGGCGGCCACTTTTTTTCTTCAACTAGGGTAATACTTGTAAGGGGCAAGGGGAGAAAACTCGACCCCAGGCACCATACAAAAAAATTGTATAGATAATAAGCAGAAGAGGGAGAGAAAAGATTGGGGAAACAGGGGACAACAAAAGTCCAGGGGTGGGGGGGCATCCTACTGAGGAAGCGAGGAGCCCAATTACAACATGTGGGCAAGGCCCAATAAACCAAAAAGAGAAGAAATAGAACAGAGGCCCAGTATATGGGGCAAAGCAACAGTGATGGAGAAACTAGGACGTGGTCGTCGGGACGCCGGTGCCAGCACGGCTAGCAGAGGGCGGCCACTTAGGTGGCCGCCAGTGCCCTGGTTTGGGCGGCCATGACATTGGCCACCCAGGTCACTGGGCAGCCACAGGTCTGGCCGCCCAGGGGGGTGGGCGACCAGCAGGCTGGCCGCCCTCTGGGAGGCCCTGGACTGGGCGGCCAGCTCGATGGTCGCCCAGCTCAGTGAGGTCCTGGGCCATCGTGTTTATCGTCCCCTTATCCCGAGGTTGAAGTCCCGCGATCAATGACACCCAAGAGGGGGGTGAATTGGGCGTTTGCCAATTTTAAGAAAACTTTTAGCCTTTTTAAAATATGTGATAAAAAACTAACTAGAAAGTTGAAATCTATTTAACCACAAGTTAGAGTACAATATATACTAACATTGACACAGAATGGAGGTAGGAGAAATGAATCACACCACACAATCCAAGCCACAATGTACAGCGATTTTAAGGTTGTTTGGATGCAACGACGGCAATCCTACGTCCACCCCTCACCAAACCCGGTGAGGCTTCACTCGGGGATAAATCCCCAAACAGAGACGACGCTCCAAACACACACGCAGGATGACGCCTGCACACACACACGGGGACGCGCCCCAACACACACACACACACACACACACACACACACACACACACACACACACACACACACACACACACACACACACACACACACACACACACACACACACACACACACACACACACACACACACACACACACACACACACACACACACACACACACACATGAAGATGAGGTCTCCAACACGATCCATCAACCGGATCAACAACACACACACTTGCTGCGACAAATGCAACACTCTCCACGCACAAACACTAAGACCTGGATAAAACCACACACACACGCAGATCTAAGAAGATTTACACACATACGAATGGAACACCCGACCACACACGACCATAGATCCAAAGCGATCCACACACACACACGAATGTTTACAGTTTATATGGAACACAAATCTGAAACTTTAAAGCACAAGGCACCAATATGAATAAACCACAGTTTAGAAAGCTCCTGATTTGGCTCCCCCTGAAGATATGTTGCAGATCTTTGCGTTGATTCCGTCTTCACTTGAATTGCTTCAGATAAAGCTTGAATGCCCTTGGAGTGGATGTAGAGTTTGCTGCACAGAGTACTGTTCACGGCTACAGTACTCTTCCCTCTTCACTTGGATAACTTTCCTTTGATCTCTTCTTGAAACCCTTGCTTGCTTCTTGATAGCCTCCCCCTTGATCTCTCTTTGTTGGTTGCTTGCTTCTTCACTTCATAGATGCTTGTTGGCTTCAGAAGTACCTTGAATGGCTTGTAGATAGATGAAGAACTTGTTGCACGAGGTACTGTTCACGGTTACAGTATCTCTTCTCTCCCTTGGATAGCCTCCCCCCCTTTAGAACTCTCTTGATGCATTAGGGTTTCTAACCCTCTTGTGTTGGTTTTATATCTTTTGAATGGTTCATAGACACCCCCCAGACCAGATCCACAAATCATGGGAGATTGGGTGACTTTAGGATTAAACATATCCAAGAAGAGGGGCTACCCACGAGGTGGAAAATGAAGTCAAACGTTGCTGCATCGGGGTGGTCGGTCGACCGGAAAGTTTCAGATATGAAGCTTTTCGGTGCTGGCAAATCAGTCAACCGGCAGGATGGGGGCGGTCGGTCCTTCTGGGCGGTCGACCGGTCCTTCTGGGCGGTCGACCCCTACTGAGACTTTCTATAGCAATTTCGGTTCTGGAGATTCTGGTCGACCGGCCCTATGGTCTTGGTCGACCGGAATGACTCAAACCTGTAAAATTGAAGTGTTAGCCCAATAAAATACATCCAAATAACAATGGCTTTAAGTAGATGTTTGTTTCATGCATTTTGGGGTTAGATTTCACTTGGTTTATGCATTAGAAACGTCTAGACCATTTGAGCATTTGACCATGATTAGAATGAGAAACTTATGCATTCAAAGAACTTATGCATTCAAATTGAACTTATAAGCTATCAATCCATGCTACCATTGTGAACCTCAATTGCCATGAATGAAGTCTATAAAAGGAGAAGTATATAAAATACCCATGGTGAGATGGATGCTAAGACAAGGTAAGGATCTCACCAATGGTTCTTGACAGTTCATGACATATACCACATGTTTTGGATTATAGAGGAGCAAAGTGCTTGTCCACACGTTTGGTTCACCAGGTGATCGTTATGATGTTTGATCTTGCAATCAAGATGGACAAGGTTTAATATCATGCTTGTTCACATTAAAGAGGTTATGAAATCTCTTACCTCTTGTAAAACCAATTCAATCAAGCAAGGATCAAGACCATATAGCCATGCATTCAACCAATCATGTTGTAGCCTCAAAAGTCATTTGTCAACTCAATCACATTTAAACAACAACATGAATGTACACAGTCATCAAGAACATGTGCAATCAACCATAAGTTTAGCTGTCATCACTTAATCACACATTCACACATTAAGTTTAGTTATCATCAAAATCATAACTCAGCAATCATCAAAACCATAACTCAACAATCTCCCCCTTTTTGATGATGACAAACTTAATGATGATACAACAGAATGGCACAGATATTCTTCTCTCCTTGTCACACACAATCATGAACTTTTCTCCCCCTTTGACATCATCAAAAAGTGAGATAATGCAAATCTTTCTCTTCCTTTGACATTATCAACATTATCAACAAGCTGGAAGAAGCAAACGACGCAAGAACAATCTTATCTACCCCTTTGAAACAATAATAGCACACCTTAGAAATGTAGATGAATCAAGAGCAGATCATGGACTAACAAATCAATATGATGCCAATCAGATGATGCCAATTGATGATTATTCTCACATGGAAAGATGAGTAGACCTGAGACCAACAAATCAAAATGATTCCAATCTTTCTCCCTATTGGCCATTCAACGTCTAAAACTGATTGAGCAAGTCTGAAGCATTTGAAGTCTGATACCAATTGAAGTCCTGTCAATTTTGGGATTTTCATCATTTTCCAGATTTTAGAACCCAAGACAAGTTTGCATAACATGCAAGAGCAAGATGGCACATCAAATGATGTTCTTTGATTATCAAATTTTCTGATTTTTGTATTTTTTTTGGAAGTGCATGAAACTCAAAGCAAGCATATAATGACATTATGAATGCATGTAATGCAACTAAACAGACACGATGACACTATGAAATGCACACAATGCAACCAAACAGTTACATATAAACATACATGCAACATATCTCCCCCGTACGTATATAAGAAGGGAATGGGTATAAGAAAGATGCACGAGAGTCATGACAACCGGAATGCACATGTGTAGCACATGGCAGATTGTGCAATCATATAGGAGATTCATGTAATTGCTAATGCAGTCAATCAATTTTCTGAATACATAATAAATCAAATTTCCAGATGTGTAAGTGAGTAACATGAAAAATGATAGTTGCAATATGGATATTCAGATTTTCAGATCAACACAATGAGACATTTTACAGACTGCACTTTAATTTTGAGAACAACGTTTTGGAGGTTACGCTCTACCACAATGAGTTTTCGCCATCATTTTTTTAACTCAACCAATATCACACGATAGTCAGAATTTTTCAAGAGTGATTAGGTTCAAATAATTCCTTTTTACGCGAATAGATGCATGGAGCTCATGCCAGAATCTCCGGTTACTCAGAGTATTGAACCATTTCACCTCATTTTGAATAGAGATACTTTAGTCAACACTTTTCAGAAATGAACCACATCACGTTCTCAGGTGACATGTGCCCAATTTACTCAGTGAGACTGAGCATTGCTCTGCCTTTCTTTTCCATATATGATTTTTTAACAAGGATAGGTAGGCAGCTTTTTCCTCAACTGTCTCTTCAACATGCATACAGCAGGTTTAATATCTCTAGAGTGTTGAAAAGAAATTCCTATATCCTTATCTTTAACACTCAGTTTCACATTATGTGCATGAAGTGTGCGAATTTGATTCAGCATGTATATGGAAAATATCATGAACACATAACAATGCAGCTCCCCCTAAATAGATGCACTCATGAAATATGAACTCCCCCAGAGAGTACGACATGAAACGCACTAATAATGACTCAAATGCAACATTATTTATCAAGAAGATATAAGGTCATAGAAGTTTCAAGGATGGGGGTGAATAACATATAATTACAATCAAGCACGCAAAGGGAATGTATGCAACATGCAATGCAAATATGCAATGTGATGCACAATTGTTGATACCAATTGAATGGATACACATTGAATGAACTAAATGCAGCTAATGCATGAGTTCTAATGCAATGCAACCTATGAGTTAATAAGAATGCAATGCAATGTGTAAGTGCAAGATACAAGAGCTTGTTTTTTTTTAAACCATGAGACAAATTTCTCAACAAACATTTTTCATGACATTTTTCAATGACATGGCCTTTATGAATAAGGGTGCATAAAATGATCAAAATTAAGCAGTGCAACCCAATTTTCAGAATTGTTCAAAATCAGATTTTCAAGAGCATTTCACAAATTTGAAATGAGAAACCATCCACAATCTGAATGTTTAGATCATTTGATTAAAAACATATTTTCAAAATAATTAGCTCAGGTCAAGGATTCATTCACAAATCAACCATTCACAAGCCAGTCACAATTGTCAAGATCTGGTACGAGGCGAAGATTTTAGTCCAAAGACCTAGCTCACGCATAGGGAATGCTTCCAAGTGGACATAATCCACTCTTCCACAAACGTCATTTGATATACCAGATGTGCAGTTCAATTCAGGTGTGATCATGCTGTTCAAGTTGAGAGATATTCAATAGCCAATCATTTCACACACATTTGTCAAGATCTTCAATTTGGTTGAACAAATTTGACAAATTCATCATATCAAGCCAGAGCATCAACGTGTCAAGTTTTCAGAATTGTATACATGAGTTCAGAAGTCATCACCACATGCCTTCAAGAGCAAGCAAGCTTATCAGTAGTCTTAAGCGAGGCTAGCAATTCATTATTGAGCAGTTCAGATGTAGCAATAGATATGAGGAACACTTCATGTTTGACATTATCTGAACATTCATGCAGCCTATTATCTAAATGAACATGCGACTTATGGTACGGGGCGGAGACACATTCTCACGCATGGTGAAAGATTTTAGACAGAAATGGCATACTTTTCCTCAAGTCACCATTTGATATACCATGTAGTCATGCAATGATAGTCAAATGGATGAATTTCATGAAATGCATTGATGCAATGGTGATTCATGAAAAATGTGATGCATTCTAACAATGAAAACAATTTTTTTATTTTCATTAATGAAGATTCATTTTTTTTAAAAAATGAGTTTTCCAAAGTAGAGCTCAGAAATTTATTTTCAATACTTGTGTCTTGAGCGTCCATCATCTTCCAAGCTTTCCACCTGCAACCCAAAGAAAGTACAAATCAGTTCATCCATTATGCTCATTTCAAGGTTTCCTTGCATAATCCCTACAAATTGTTCACAAAAGGCATTATTAGTAGCTCTAGAAATGAAATCATCCACATATATGCTTGAACCACTAGAATGTCCTTACCTATTTTTCTCGTGAAAGGTGTTTGGTGAACCTTACCTAATGAATCTGTCCTCAATCAAAGGAGATGTGCGCCTTTCATGCCATGCCTTAGGTACTTACTTTAGCACGTACAAGGACTTTCACCAGCTTGTACTTAAGTCGATCTTGGAGGTTGTTCAAGTTCTGGTTTCTCATCTCCTGGTGGCAATTGAGAAGGTTCTCATCATTTTTCATCCTTGCAAGGTATTCCTTTGGTCGATTCAAACTTGGCCATGGCTGGCCCAACATCATTTGGATTTTGGGAGTATAATCTACATCGATAGATAGAAAGATTTTACTTGTCAATTTGATTCAAATTTATTAACAATGACATGAAAAATTCCTTTAACAACCAACATCCTCTTTAAGAAGCTCCAAACTTGATGCATGACTCAGATATGAGCCTAAACACTAAGCCCAAAAGATGAATGTGGTTGCTCCCCCTTAGTGTGTGCATGAATGCAAGATATTCAGTAACATCCTAATGCCATGTGCAGTCATGGATATGATGAATATAAAACATGGATGTGATGAGTGCAAAACATGGATGTGATGAAGGCAAGACAGTTACAATTACATTATGGCATGAGTTCAAAATGTCAAACTTTGGATTGCATGATAGGATGTGAAAGCATACGGCAAACTCAATGTATGTGGTGAAGGTTAATTGAAGGTATGCAGACAACTCTTAACAACATGCCATGTGACACTCGATATGTACAAGGATATGCAATTGACAACTAATGAAATGCATGTTCAGACATATGCATTATCGCAATACTATTCAGCACAATATGAATCAAACCATGACACAATTACTGAAGAGAGTAAGAGGGATATCACTTGAGTTTCTAAATTTTAGTTTTGGTTTTTCTTTTAACCTTGCTTGAGTCAATTGACTCGTGTGCCTTACCTTCTTGATGAAAATAGATTTCTTACTTTTCATTCCCATGGCACACCTGCAAAATAGATTTCTCAATTTGTATTTTTAGGTACCCAAACCATTTTGGGTCCTTGTGGGTTAGAAATAAAAATAGCATGTGGTTTCTAATTTTTGACAGCATTCAAATCATCATTTTTCTTTAGAAAGTGATCATGCTTAACATTTCCAAATTTTTCAAAATGATTGGAGGAAACATGTGGCATTACATTTTTCCTTCTCATTGGTTCTACTGGTTTGTGTATGTGAGCATGATGTGTTAATGAGAGTTTTTTTTCTTCAATAGTAACCAGCAATGTGAAGTTGTATGACCCCTTTTACCACAGTGATTACAATGCATGGATGGTTTTGTGGTGAAAGCTTTCTTTGCATTTTTCAAACCAGCTTGGTTTCTACATGCTCTCAAGTCATCATTCTTCATAATGAAACATTTGTGCATGGCATGTCCATGTCTTCCACAGTAAAAGCATGAGAGTTTCTTCATCAGTGTGTGTGCATGTGTGCAGAAGTATGTTTAACATGCATAGTGATGCTAGTAGTATTTTTAGATTTTTGATGCAAATTGATTTTCTTTATGGATGCATGTGTGTGTGCAATATGATTATTCTTTTTCAGATTTTTATTTGATCTTTTTGTTGTCTGTGAAGAGGATTGATTTGGAGACTCATTTGATCTCCTGGCTATGTTTGAACTGTGCACAAAATATGTATAAACTTTGTTTTCAAACTTCTTTTTATTCACAGGATTATAGCACAGCCCTTCCCTTTGAAAATTCACCTTAGTTCCCAAGATTTTATCCATATTTTCTTTTCCTTTCACAAGCTTAGACAAAGAAGCATTCATATCAAGAATTTTCTTCTCAAGTGATGAAATATGCAATTGATAGGAAACCATCTCATTTTCACAAGAATTAACTTGTTCGTGTAAAGTGACATAGATGGTTTTATGACTTTCAATTTCTTGCAACAGCGCATGCACGTTTTCAGATTCATCAACATTCATAGATTTTCCCTTTTCAAAAGCAAGTAATCTTTCAGAAATAGAATTGTTTAATTCCTTCAGTTTCTCATCTTCTCTTGCAAGCTTTTGATCAAATTCATTTTGACCATTGTCCATTAGACTTATTCTCTCACTCAACTCTTTGTTTTCATTTCTCAGGGAGCAAATTTGATCTTTGTGAATTTCAAGATCGAACACATGAGCATCGATCAGTTCCTTCAAGTGTGGGCATTCTTTACCTGAGGAATTATAGTTACTTTGTTCAGCATTCTTTTTCAATTTTTTATTTTCTGATTTTAACTTCTTATATTTTTCAGCAAGCTCATCATATGCATTCAACAAATCTTCATAGCTAAATTCATCTTCATAGCTAAATTCATCTTCATTATCAGAATCAGAATTTACCTTTAAGCTTGATCCACTTGGCTGATCACTCCCTTGTTCACTCAAGCCTGCCACAAGACATCTGTCTTTAAGCTCTTCCTTGAAGTCTGCTAATCCATCAAATATTTCCTTCGCAGATCTGCAATGGGAGACAAAAGGGAAATAATTAGAATCAACTGCAGCAGTAAGCAGCTTTAATACCAAGCAATTTTGATCATGTTTAAGCTTTTGATTTTCAGTCCAGACATTTTTATCCTTAGGCAACTCATAAGGGCCATATGAAACAAGCTTCCATAGCTTAGGGTCATATGAGTTGACAAGACTGCACATTCTTCCTAACCACAAATCAAAATTGCAACTATCAAACACCGGTGGAGAATTCAAGGTGTACATCATGGTAGTCATTGATCTGGATCTCTCTAGATTGTTAGATCTATGAGAAATAGAGCCTTAGCTCTGATACCAATTGAAGTCCCGCGATCAATGACACCCAAGAGGGGGGTGAATTGGGTGTTTACCAATTTTAAGAAAACTTTTAGCCTTTTTAAAATATGTGATAAAACACTAACTAGAAAGTTGAAATCTATTTAGCCACAAGTTAGAATACAATATATACTAACGTTCACACATAATGGAGGTAGGAGAAATGAATCACACCACACAATCCAAGCCACAATGCACAGCGATTTTAAGGTGATTTGGATGTAATGATGGCAATCCTACGTCCACCCATCACTAAACCCGGTGAGGCTTCACTCGGGAATAAATCCCCAAACGGAGACGACGCTCCAAACACACACGCAGGATGACGCCTGCACACACACACGGGGACGTGCCCCAACACACACACACACACGGAGACGAGGTCTCCAACATGATCCAACAACCGGATCAACAACACACACACTTGCTGCGACAAATGCAGCACTCTCCACACACAAACACTAAGACCTGGATAAAACCACACACACACGAAGATCTAAGAAGATCTACATGCACACGAATGGAACACCCGACCACACACAACCATGGATCCAAAGCGATCCACACACACACAAATGTTTGCAGTTTATATGGAACACAAATCTTAAACTTTAAAGCACAAGGCACCAATATGAATAAACCATAGTTTAGAAAGCTCCTGATTTGGCTCCCCCTGAAGATATGTTGCAGATCTTTGCGTTGATTCCATCTCCACTTGAATTGCTTCAGATAAAGCTTGAATGCCCTTGGAGTGGATGTAGAGTTTGCTGCACAGAGTACTATTCATGGCTACAGTACTCTTCCCTCTTCACTTGGACAACTTTCCTTTGATCTCTTCTTGAAACCTTTGCTTGCTTCTTGATAGCCTCCCCCTTGATCTCTCTTTGTTGGTTGTTTGCTTCTTCACTTCATAGATGCTTGTTGGCTTCAGAAGTACCTTGAATGGCTTGTAGATAGATGAAGAACTTGTTGCACGAGATACTGTTCACGGTTACAGTATCTCTTCTCTCCCTTGGATAGCCTCCCCCCCTTTAGAACTCTCTTGATGCATTAGGGTTTCTAACCCTCCTGTGTTGGTTTTATATCTTTTGAATGGTTCATAGACACCCCCCAGACCAGATCCACAAATCATGGGAGATTGGGTGACTTTAGGATTAAACATATCCAAAAAGAGGGGCTACCCACGAGGTGGAAATGAAGTCAAACATTGCTGCATCGGGGCTGCCGGCCGACCGGAAGTTGGTGGTCGGTCGATGGGAAAGTTTCAGATATGAAGCTTTTCGGTGCTGGCAAATCAGTCAACCGGCAGGATGGGGGCAATCGACCGGAACTTGGGCCGGTCGACCGGTCCTTCTGGGCGGTCGACCCCTACTGAGACTTTCTTTAGCAATTTCGGTTCTGGAGATTCTGGTCGACCAGCCCTATGGTCTTGGTCGACCGGAATGACCCAGTCCTGCAAAATTGAAGTCTTAGCCTAATGAAATACAGCCAAATAACAATGACTTTACGTAGATGTTTGTTTCATGCATTTTGGGGTTGGATTTCACTTGGTTTATGCATCAGAAATGTCTAGACCATTTGAGCATTTGACCATGATTAGAATGAGGAACTTATGCATTCGAAGAACTTATGCAATCAAGTTGAACTTATAAGCTATCAATCCATGCAACCATCGTGAACCTCAATTGTCGTGAATGAAGTCTATAAAAGGAGAAGTATATGAAATACCCATGGTGAGATGGATGCTAAGACAAGGTAAGGATCTCGCCAATAGTTCTTGACAGTTCATGACATATACCACCTATTTTGGATTATAGAGGAGCAAGGTGCTTATCCACACGTTTGGTTCACCAGGTGATCGTTATGATGTTTGATCCTGCAATCAAGATGGACAAGGTTTAATCCCATGATTGTTCACATTAAAGAGGTTATGAAACCTCTTGCCTCTTGTAATACCAATTCAATCAAGCAAGGATCAAGACCATATAGCCATGCATTCAACCAATCATGTTGTAGCCTCAAAAGCCATTTGTCAACTCAATCACATTTAAACAACAACATGAATGTACACAGTCATCAAGAACATGTGCAATCAACCATAAGTTTAGTTATCATCACTTAATCACACATTCACACATTAAGTTTAGTTATCGTCAAAATCATAACTCAACAATCATCAAAACCATAACTCAACAGAGGTGTCCGTATGTGATATGGATTAACGGGAGAGGTGTCTGAATGATTCTTCGTGGTCCGGGAGGTATCGTGTTACCTCGATTAGTGTCCCCGTGGGTTTAAGGGTCCGGGTGACCCTCTTGCATTTCGGTTGCATCGTGTTGACCCTCGGTCGACCCGGTTGTGACCTAGTGGCCGACCTTCGGTCTCGTGGATGTCCAAGACACCCCGTGGGTTCTGTGTCTATGTTTTGGGGTGTCTGGAGGTACCAAGTTACCTCGAATAGCATCCCCATGAGTTGGTGGGTCCGGGTGACCCCATGTGTTTCAGGCTTTCGTGTTCTCGCTAGAACGAGTCTCCGTGTATAGGCATGTGTGCGGTGAGTTGTTCCCGCACGTACTGGGTTTCTTCGGAATGTTGTTTCTGAGTGGGCCATGTGTGTGGCCTTGACTGTGAGTCCACTCAACCAGCCTGGGGTTGGAGGTTTCTGTGTGTCCCTGAGACGAGGGATTAACCTGGCGGCTTGTGAGCTACCTTGATATTCATGTCATCGTGGTTTCAGACCTAGGGATTAGGCTAGATTAACGGCGATGTGCCGTTGTGTACGATGGTCTTAACCAGAGTCGTGTGACTCAAGGACCGTTGGATTTAGTAGGTCTAGTGGGCCGTCCAGAGTCTGGTGGCGTCGTGCCACCTGTTACTTCGCGTTACTCGTAATAGGGTGCGTGAGTGGCTTTCCGTGTTCACGTTTAGTGACCTCCCACTAGTCGTAGCCTTCTTACAGCACACGTGTGCTGACCCACCTGGGAGTGGTGGAGCGGCTTACCCGAGAGAGACGGTTTTTAGGTTGGTTACCGTAGGGTCCCCATGCACAGCCTGAGTCCGGGCTTAGGGGGATGAACCAGCTAGGGGATCTGACCTAGGCCCTATGGTCTGTGTGTGCACACTTAGTTGGGGGCTGTCGGACCCGCGCTGACGAGCGTGACCCCAGCTAGTCCTTGTTCGTGGTACTGGTTACTGTAGTGTCTCTGTCTCCGCCTGGGGCGTCGCAGCGAGGCACTTGAGACACGGACTAAGTCGTCAGTGGACGCATCCGGCTTTACTTCTGGTGGACAGTGCTCCTGTCACTTGATGTGAGTTTCACGTGACTCGAGTTTCCGTTTCACGTCTGCGAGACGTGGTTTTACGTGGGGTTTTCGGGTGTATCCCCGAAGTAGAGGTCTGGGGTTCCGGTGAGCGTCACCGAGGGTTCTCCCTAGACGGTGTTAGGTCCACGACAGCGTTGTCATGATATTTCTTCTAGCAGCGTAGCCAGAGGTCTTTCCATTAGGCCGGTGTTTCCCCGACTCGAGATCGGGACGTGTTTTCTGGTACAGTAGGAGTAGCTGTAGTGCCGAGTTTTTACCGGCCACTGGGTTTGCTGTTCCTACTGTTGTTGCTGCTTTTCGTTACTGCCGTTGTTTACAGTTGGGGTTCCGCGGGATCCCTACTGAGCCAGTGACAGGAGGCTCACCCCTGCTCTTCAGGTGCGACGGTCCTTCCTCGTGGTTTGAGGGTGTTGTGCAAAGGTTCTTAGTCGCCAACTTGTCGGGCTGAGTGTTCACTTGGCGTTGGATACGTTCTTCTGCCTTAGACTGTACTTTCTGTTAGACTGGACTTTGTTGTAGTTGTTTATTTATTTATGTTAATTGTTAAATTGTCCTGATGTATTTCCTATTTCTTTGTACCTCCACACTCCTTTTTAGCCCTTCCGAGCCCCGGCTCGTGGGCGACGGGCCAGGATTCGAATGGTATCGAGTTCCTTTCCCGGTATCTAGATCTTGGGTCGCTACAGTTGGTATCAGAGCTATGGTTGTGGTGTGTACATGGGAATTCGAGATATTACAGTGATCAGAGTCCGTAAGGTCCAGTACAGTCGACAGCTGGCATAGGGTTTCATGCTTATTTTTCACTTCGTTTCTCGCGTGAGAGCTTGAGGGCGCGGCATTGGCGCTATGAATGTGATTGCTGTTTCGTTGGAGTGCCGGTGTGGGGCCCAAGGGATGTGATAAGAGAGATTTCTTCCCTATGGGTGGTGGCCCCGATCGTGCTGCGTTGGGCAGAGGTCGCCAATAGGTGTGTTGCTGCGGTGCGGCGTTCAAGGAATCTGCCGCGAGGTCAGGTGGCTGGCGAAGATTGTTCATAGTTAAGTGGCCGTGAGTGTGCTCTGAGGGAGCTGTTGTTGGTGTGGGCCACTCTAACTTGAGGTTTAGTCCAGCCCCTGAGTCGTTAAAGTTGTGGTTTGAGGTGTCGGAGTGGGTGCTCTGATCGAGAATTATGCTCGGGTGAGCGAAAGATCTTTTGTTGAGCTGTTGATTTATCGAGCTCAATGTTCTTGTCGTGCTCTATGGCGTCAGAAATGACGTGCTGGTCCCAGTTATTTTTTACGGATTTCAAGGCAGGATTGGGCGGAGTTGTCCAAGTAAGTTCTTGCTCCTAGGCTTTTGCGTGTGAATGGGTTGTGTTTGCCCTGGATTTGGCGTGAGATGTGAAGGTTCCGCGGTGAGTTCGGGACTCGAGGATGAGCGTTGGCGGTTGCCGATTATGGCTCGTGATGCGGCTCTTGGCGTGGCGTGTTGTAGTTCACAGAATTGCGGCAGTGGTGCATCGAGAGATGCTGTTATCGTGGTCCGACAAGACACTCGGCAAGTCTTGTCAGAGGTGCTGACTTGACGAAAGTGATGGTTTTCCTGGTGTTGGAAGGTGATGTTCCCAGCATGCGCGAGGTTTGAGGTCAGGTCGAGCGTGGAGACCTTCCGTTGGTCGGAGGTGTATTAAGTTTCTCCTTTGGTTGGAGAGAATCGTGTTTGGTTAAGGTTCGTCATCTTGCATCATGTGTCCGAATCAGTTGGCCCTCGGTGTGCCAGGAAGTCCGTGCAAGACACGTCCCGTGTGTTGGCAAGGTGGTTGCCAGTGAGAAGCGTTACTCGTTCCCTAGTGTGTAAGGGTGTTGGCACGATTTCGGAAGGATGTGCACCAGTTGGGGGGTGTTTGTGAGAATTTGCGGCTGGTGTTGTGGTTCCCGATGTGTCGAGGATCGGATCCTGCAGAGTTGCAGAGGATTGTGAGGATGGAAGATCCCAAGTTGTCATTGTGCTGGCGGTGCGTGTGGATCAGAGTGCACAGATCGTAGTGTTGGTTGCTACGGGCGGATTGCTGAGGATGTGTAGGCGGCGGAGGATTGGTTCCTCGATATAAGATTATCTCCAGCTGTGTGAGACGTGTTGTTGCCATGCCGTTGCTTGAGGCATTTGATTTGTGGCACTGGTAAGATGAAGAGTTGGGAAAATATGTTGGAGAGTGCGCCGCATGAGTACCCTATTCATGCGTTGGAAGTTGTGTTCTCGGATGAGATCGTGTTCTGGAGAAGTGATCTCTGAGAGATTATGGGTCCCAGTTGGTGGCTGCGAGCGGCTGGTCAAGTTGACCGAGTGGTTGACTATGGTGAGATGTGTATTGTCTGGGGACCCATGTGCTTTGGTCGGGCGTCGTCGACCAGGATGCTGTGGTGGCAAGCGGCACTTTTCTATTTTGGAATTGTGTGCCGTGAATTGTTCAGGTTGTGTCCCGTGGCTCTGTGGTAAGAGCGGAACTGGGATTGGCAGGCGTCCCCTTGGAGCGATTGAGATGAGATAGGATTTGATGAGACAGGATGGTGGTTGATGCCTGTGCGTGAAGGTCCTTGATGGGACGTTGGCGTGAAATGGTGGTCCTTGGTCTGGTGACCAGCATGGGAGGATTCCCCTGTGAGTCTGAGTCGAGTGAGGTGAAGACTGAAGACACCAGGATCTTGTTATGTGGTTTCGTCGTGCTCCCCTGAGAGGGTAGAGTTGGTGTAAGGTTCGAGATCGGCTGCAGTGTCCAGGTGAGGACTGGCTGAGATGTGGTGTTGGTCTATGGAGGGTCAGCGGATGGCCTATTGCGAGTTGGATCGTGCCTATTGGGCCGGTGGAGGTTTTCCGTTGACGAATGTCTGGTGACCAGTGGATGGTCTTTCACATATAGAAGATGCTGGTTGTTGGGGCTCGGGAATTGCGAGAGCTGCATGTCAGCGAGGCCTTGGGTGGCCGATTATGAGCTGTGCCTTTTTCCTAGATTGGATCTGGGGATTGGCAAGATGTTTGAGTTCTGGCAGAGTTGGCCGTGTTGCTGAGAGTGTTCGGCCTGCCAGGTGCGAGGTAGTGGAAGCTCAGTGATGGTTGTCCCCAGTGCGGGGCGTGAGATCGATCAGCTGGTTGTGAAGCTGGCGTTTGGTTGGTCCACCGAGCATGGGCGTTGACCGGTGGTTCGGTTTTCGTGGCAAGGAGTGTGTTTCCTCGTGAGCGTGGTGGTGTCTACGGTGCCGTTGTTGATATTGTGTCGGCTGAGGTGACGCCAAACTTGTGCCCTTTTTGCATATGCCTACTCTAATGATCGATGTGTGCACGGTGTGCAGAGTGAGGTGTTGCTCGTGATTAAAATCTGGCCGTATCTCTCAGGATCGGTGCTTTCGTGAGAATCGAAGTTTTTGTGCTGGGGCCCTGACAGCATTGTCAGTTGGTTCGGTGTCCTTCCCCTGTGACTTAGTGCTAGTCCTGAATTTCGAGGATGAAATTTCTTTAAGGGCGGAGGGCTGTAACGCCCCAGGTCTTTCGGATTATTTATCGGATCATGATCCGTGTGGCTCGGATCACTTTTGTAGGTCTCGGATTGAGTTTTACGGCTTATACGTGTTTTCATCTATCGGACCATCGGAACCCCGTTAAGGGTGAACCGTTGCGTTCTCTGACTTCAGGACTTTACCACTGTGTTGTGCATTTTTTGAGGATCGTGGGGAGTTTTTTTTTTCATATTTTTTAGAATTTTTGGATTTTCTATATAAATACCCCCCTCTCCCTCTCCTCTCATTTCCCTCACTCTCTCCCTCTCTCTTCTCTCTCTCGCGTTCTCTCCTCTCCCCCTCTCTTCTCTCTGGGCGGCCGATGAAGACGGATGAGGGCGAGGTGGCGACGTTCGTGGGGCGAGGAGCGGCGTGGATGGGGCGAGGATGGAGGCGTGGTGGCGTGAGGAAGCTTGGGGGCGCATTCGTGAACCGGTGGGTGTTTCGTGGGCGTTTTCACGTGGATCGGCGTCCACGGTGCGCGGAATCTTCAGTGGAGGTAGGGAGATGGACCTCCAGCTCGTGTACTTCTATTTCCGCGAGTTTGGTAGGCCGTGGTGAGTCGAGCGGGGTGTATTGCTCGTTTGGGGGGAAAATCATATTTTTGGGGCGTACGACGGATTCGTCGGATTGAGCGTCGTTTTCTCCATTTCTTCCTCCCATTTTTGGGTTTTAGGGTCAGGGGAATGATCCCCTATGCTTTCCCCTTCGATTGGGATCGAATGGGGCGTGGAACCGAGCTCACGGCGGAGCTCGGTCCGCCTCTACGAAAATGCAGAGGGCGGCCACTTAGGTGGCCGCCGGTGCCTTGGTCTGGGCGGCCATGACCCTGGCCGCCCAGGTCACTGGGAGGCCATAGGTCTGGCCACCCAGGGGGGTGGGTGACCAGCATGCTGGCCGCCCTCAGGGAGGCCCTGGACTGGGCGGCCAACTCGATGGCCGCCCAGCCCAGTGAGGTCCCGGGCCATCGTGTTTATTGTCCCCTTGTCCCGAGGTGTCCGTATGCGATACGGATTAACGAGAGAGGTGTCCGAATGATTCTTCGTGATCCGGGAGGTATCATGTTACGTCGATAAGTGTCCCCATGGGTTTAAGGGTCCGGGTGACCCTCTTGCGTTTCGGTTGCATCGTGTTGACCCCCGGTCGACCCGGTGGTGACCCAGTGGTCGACCTTCGGTCTCGTGGATGTCCCGGACACCCCGTGGGTTCTGTGTCTGCGTTTTGGGGTGTCTGAAGATACCGTGTTACCTTGAATAGCATCCCCATAAGTTGGTGGGTCCGGGTGACCTCATGTGTTTCAGGCTTTCGTGTTCTCGCTAGAACGAGTCTCCGTGTATAGGCATTTGTGCGGTGGGTTGTTCCCGTACGTCGTGGGTTGATTCGGAAGGTGGTTTCCGAGTGGTCCATGTGTGTGGCCTTGGACTGTGAGTCCAGTCAACTAGCCTAGGGCTAGAGGTTTCTATGTGTCCCTGAGATGAGGGATTAACCCGGTGGCTTGTGAGCTGCCTCGATATTCATGTCATCGTGGTTTCAGACCTAGGGATTAGGCTAGATTAGCGGCGATGTGCCGTTGTGTACGACGGTCTTGACCAGAGTCGTGTGACTCAAGGACCGTTGGATTTAGTAGGTCTAGTGGGCCGTCCAGAGTCTGGTGGCGTCGTGGCACCTGTTACTCCGCGTTACTCGTGATAGGGTGCATGAGTGGCTTTCCGTGTTCACGTTTAGTGACCTCCCACTAGTCATAGCCTTCTTACGGCACGCGTGTATTGACCCACCTGGGAGTGGTGGAGCGGCTTACCCAAGAGAGACAATTTTTAGGCTGGTTACCGTAGGGCCCCCACGCGCAGCCAGAGTCCGGGCTTTCGAGGAAGAACTAGCTAGAGGATCTGACCTAGGACGTATGGTCTGTGTATGCACACTTAGTTGGGGGCTATCAGATCCGCGCTGACGAGTGTGACCCCAGCTAGTCCTTGTTCGTGGTACTGGTTACTATAGTGTCTATGTCTCCACCTGGGGCGTCGTAGCGAGGCACTTGAGGTGCGGACTAAGTCGTCAGTGGACGCATCCGGCTTTGCTTTTGGTGGGCAGTGCTCCTGTCACTTGACGTGAGTTTCACGTGACTCGAGTTTCTGTTTCACGTCTGCGAGACGTGGTTTTACGTGGGGTTTTCGTGTGTGTCCCCAAAGTAGAGGTCTGGGGTTTCGGTGAGCATCATCGAGGGTTCTCCCTAGACGATGTTGGGTCCATGACAGCATTGTCGTGATGTTTCTTTTGGCAACGTAGCCAGAGGTCTTTTCAGGCCGGTGCTTCCCCGACTCGAGATCGGGACGTGTTTTCTGGTACAATAGGAGTAGCTGTAGTGCCGAGTTTTTACCGGCCACCGGGTTTGCTGTTCCTACTTTTGTTGCTACTTTTCATTACCACCGTTGTTTACACTTGGGGTTCCGCGGGATCCCTAATGAGCCAGTGACAGGAGGCTCACCCCTATTTTTCAGGTGCGATGGTCCTTCCTCGTGGTTCGAGGGTGTTGTACGGAGGTTCTTAGTCGCTAGCTTGTCGGGCCGAGTGTTCACTTGGCGTTGGGTACATTCTTCTGCCTTAGACTGTACTTTTTGTTGGACTGGACTATATTGTAGTTGTTTATTTATTTCTGTTAATTGTTGAATTGTCTTGCTTTATTTCCTATTTCTTTGTACCTCTGCACTCCTTTTTAGCCCTTCCGAGCCCCGGCTCGTGGGCGGTGGGTCAGGATTCGAATGGTATCGGGTTCCTTTTCTGGTATCCGGATCTTCGGTCGCTACAATGAAGCCCCGGAGTAGAACTTGCATGAACAAAAGAAAGGTAGAATGAAATAGGAATAGATGCCCCTGAAGCCACATTCATGTATTTATCACCTGAATCAATCAAAACAAAGTGTAAGGGATATTTCCAGAGTAACCAAATGTGAGCTCTGCCTGAACTTTTAGCAAGACAGCCCTGCATATGTAGTTTGCACATGTAGAACTAGATTCTGCTAGCCTCAAGCATAGGCACTATAAGAGCAACAAAGTCAAGACGGTATTTCTGAATTAAGAACTTTAACCACCCAAAAGTTCTATCATTACCTATACCACGATGATTCCAAGGAAGGCCTTTCATGGAAAATCAAGTTGAGAAGAATTAGCTGATTTTCTATGACGTAGCATACCTCTGGTTTGCACCCCACCCACATGAGAATCAGGAAGTACACTAAGACCAACAAAATTTCTATGGCCTTGCTGGATCGCAACCATGTTCATATTATGAGTTGGAACACAATTATTCATCAGACATTGATTATTTGATTGTTAGAGTTAGGTTAGAATTTGCATGCACCTCGGTGCACATAGGGTCATACATTATTTTCATACTTAGTTACTCATTATCGTCTCTCGGTGTGGTGTATTCCTCTTAGTCGCATATTCCTTATGGCTGAGAAGGGGACCTATCAAGAGGCCTCCGTAAGTCTTGACAAGTCGTGGATTCTCACACGGACGCTTAGCTGGTTGTACCTGGCACTCCATTAAAGTCCTAGTTGCATTGTGAGTGTCGAGAGTCAAACCTAGGTCCTCCCAGAATTTGAGTTCCTTTCGCCTCTAAGAATCTTGTTGCTTGAGGGAACCATAATTGATTAAATTATTAAAAGGTCAACTTGAACCCTGAAATTCTACTGCATTATTATAACTTGCTTGTTTTGGGTGAGATCATTGTTTGCACTTCCTTGCATGAGTAGCATTGTGTGTTGGAGTCTTAGTTTATGTAGGGCTACTTCAAGGGATTAGGATCATCTCCCAAGAGTCCTTCCATCATGTGGACCCATGACAACCCTCTCTTCCAAGCCAATGAATCTACGGATCTCATTTCTTATTCCTATGAGGAATCCCTTCCTTATGGGCTTTTTGAAGGCTCTACCCAAACTAGGACAACCACCCTCCAATCTAGACAGGAATCTGCTCCCCCTCCAGTTGAGGAAAGATGACAGGTCCAATCATCTACCCCTACTCTTGAGGAGCAATCCAACAAGATTGTGCACATGACCAGGAACATGAGCATTGAGGACATTCAGGCTATATTTGCCAATCTAATTTTTGCGTGCTCCCATCAAGGTGGCTTGTTCATGGGGACATCTCCGACTACTCCATTTTTTCGAGGGTCCCGTTGCTCGCCAGCTATGCTTCATTGTGTTTGCTGCATTTTTCTTAATCATGGCATGTAATTTTTATATTTTCTTGAGTCATAAATTATGTAATTTTCCTTTATTTGAGTCAAGTACCTAGGTTAGTGAGTCATCTATCTAAGTCTAAGTATCATTAGGTGGTCTAGTGGGTTAAAGGGCTCATTTCATTGGGCTTGGCCCATGGGCGCCCCCTTCCCCCCTTGGTGATTTGTCATTAGTCCAAATGTCAAGGACTTTTTGTAAATTGTGGGTTCCCTATAAATAGGACCCCAATCCCTCCTTGGAGAACTAATGAATGAATGAAGAAAAATTTGAATTTAGTATTCCACTAAATCTTGTGAGAACCCCCCCCCTCTCTCTCTAAAGGGGGCGAACCCCATTCTCTCTCCTCCCCACCCCCAATTTCGAAATTCTCTCTCTCTCCTCCCCATTCACCTCTCATTAAGACCCCTCCCCCTTCCCCATACACTCATTCAATTCCTCTCCAACCCCAAGGTGGAATCCCCTTCTCCTAGGCACCTCTCCATTCTCCCAAGCAACCCTTCCTCTTCCCCAAGCAACCATTCATTTTCCCAAGCCACCCCTTCCCTTCCCCAACACACTTCTCCATCTCCCAACACACCCCTTCCCATCCCCAAGACCCCCATTAACAACCCCCATTAAGTCACATTCCAACCTTGGGAGATATCTCTCCTTCCCTCTCTCCTTCCCAACCCAAATTCGCAGCTCCCACTTCCTCCACCTGCTAGACCATCTTCCAGCCCCCATTCTTCCCCTCCCACACCTTGGATCACCCTCTACTAGACCCCCACACAGCCCGGGGTCGCCCCCACACCCATCCACCCCATCTCCCATCCCATCTACCCCATTTCCCATCACCTATCACCACCCGGTTCATCTCAGTTCGCAGGTAGCAGTCAAGGGTCGAGTTGCAGAGACAGCCACATCTTCACCGCGCATCTTCTGGAGTCGTATCATATATTTCTGGAAAGCTCTTCCAGTCGGCTTCGCAGGCGAGGTGATCCCGCCTCAATCCGAGTTCGGAGCTGCCCGGGAGAGCCGATCTTCATCGACTGCGCAGATCAGGCCGGCCAGCGACCTGAAGCGACTTCCCAGAGCCTCCTCGGCCACATCCCTCAGCTTCTGGAGGCGCCACTTGGCCGAGAGCTCCTACCACAAGGCATCCACCATCACCAAAAAGAGGCATCCCATTCGGCACCCGGAGGAGCATTTTCTGAATTTTCTCCCCCAGGTGCTCCGTTCTGTCCGTTCCTGGACTGAACAGACACCTGTTCACTTCTCGGACTGCTCCGGTCTGCTCCGACCTCCGCCAGTGCTCCCGCAGGTGCCGTTTCGAAGAGGACCCGACGAAGGTTCCAACGACTCCAGCCAAGTTTAAATCAGAGTTCGGGAGCGTTCATGATGACCACTCCTTCCTGCTGCTGAGATACCCCACTGTCAGAACTAGGAATCAGGGGCCCTGTTGGCATCCCATCCACGGTCAGCACCGGCACTTTGGTAATTCAAGAAAATTCAAGACTCATCCCGGGCCAGTCAGTGAACATTTGGCGCTGGTTTCGTCAGATTCTGAGTTTGGGAGCATCCGTGGCAGCGCCGTCATCGGCCCCCTATCAGGCTGTCCCAGAAGCGGACAGAACCAACGACGATCGCCGATCTTGCTTCCCCACCCCCGCCTGGCCGGCTTACAGCCCCTCCCTGTGCGGAGGTAGTATTTTTATGTATCCCACAGTCCCCCTCCCCTATGCCAACCCCACTGTGAGGGTGTAGTGATTGTATTAGCAGGTCGTCACCGGAAGCCTCATCGGCGCAGCGTGCGGGTAGCCCACGCTTCC
Organism: Amorphophallus konjac; assembly: GCA_022559845.1. Classification (NCBI taxonomy): domain Eukaryota; kingdom Viridiplantae; phylum Streptophyta; class Magnoliopsida; order Alismatales; family Araceae; genus Amorphophallus; species Amorphophallus konjac. The sequence goes on along the minus strand of CM040129.1, from coordinate 10,852,301 downwards.
CCGCTCGCCCTCGTCTCCGGCCGGGATCGGTGTCTTCACACCGATAAGGTGAGCTTTGGACCACTCTCCTCTTCTGATTTTTCTTACCTTTGCTTAGCTTAGTATTATCTATAGTTGCGCCGTCGACAGTGAGAGAGGGCTCGTTCCAACTTTCCATCTAATCGAGTGCCACCGCGGGTGAGTTGTGAGGGAGACATTACATCCCACGCCCTCGGCGTGCCGACCGCCCTTGAAAGTGGGCATCCCTAGCCCATTGGGGTCCATCCCCAGCCAGCCATTCCCTTGGAACCCCAAGGTCCAACCTCGGACCCTCACCATCATCACCGGTCCGCCTACGGACCCGGGTGCGCGCGACGCGGGTGAACCCGCTTGTGAGATATCGCCGTTCAGTCCGGTTGCTTGTAAATTCAGGTCCAAGGGGTTGTGTCACATCAATTTGGTATCAGAGCAAGTTTTAGACTTATCTCTACGAGTCTAGTCCTAGGGCATTGGCATTTGGGTCTCCCTTGCATTGTGTTTTCCATCGCTCCTTTGCATGACCACCCTAGGGAGACACCCCAAGTACCCGTGGACCGATTTGACACTGCCGTCAACAACCTTCTTGATCAGCTAGATACCCTCACCACCCGACTTGACCGGTTTGAAGCAAAAAGGACTACGGCCCTAGAGCTCGGCCCCCACGGGATGAATTTGGATGGGAAGTCAATGAACCCCCACCTAGGAACTATGGCCCTAGAGCTCGGCCCCCACGGGATGAATTTGGATGGGAAGCCAATGAACCCCCACTTAGGAACCATGACCTTAGAGTCTGGCCTCCACGGGATGAGTTTGATTGTGAAGGGTCGGACTATGATCCTTATTATGACTATGAGAGGCCCCGACATTACGGGCACGAGGAAAGGCGTCGCCGAGATAACTTGGATAACCATCCCTTAGGAATGACGCTGTTCTCTAGGTCTCCAAGGTTCAGTCCACGATCGGATGATCCCGAGGACATGGGACCCCATCCCAACCCAGCCCCTCTCTTGAAGATCCACATGCCATGTCCAAATGGAAGTACCCCATTTCGGCCCACTCATCTTCCTCCCACCCCTCATCCGACAAGAGTCACCCCTAGTCAACCCATACCCCGGCGAGAAGGGAGTTCCAACGGGCCAAGTGTGGGTGAGACCACTCAGGGAAATAGACAACAATGCTCTAAGTGTACAGGCTTTGGACACTTCATCAATCAATGCCCTTCACGAGAGATGTCCAACATACTGACTGAAGAAATAGTTACCCCTACCCAAGGGGAACTTGAGGAGGTGACCGAAGTCCATGAGGCTCCCCTAGATTGGGAAGAGGAATATGAAGCCCAATGCCAAGAGTTGGGTCAAGAGAACTCATCCCTACCCAAAGAAACCCATTGAGCCTAACTGGGTGCACCCTCCCCCGTGAGTTACAAGATGACCAACCAAGTCCCCCCACCCCTCCCTCCATGAGAATTGTGATTTTAGGGGAACCCCTCATTGAGTGGCTAAAGCAAGACCTCCTCCTCCACATCATGCACCCCTCCATGGATAACCACAACCCAATCGTGCCCACCCCACCATTCCACACGACCTACCATTCGTTTTGCTTTGTAGGAGCCATGAGGGACTTGATTAAGAGTATACTTAGGCAAATAGAGGTGACAAACATGTGGGCCTTAGGAGCAAGCGACATGGGGTACCTTAGTTTCTCACACCCCTCTATTGGGTCCATCACCTCCATTTACACCAAGGGTCCTTGCACGAGTAAGCTCTTATTGTTCCTACTCGAGCCTGATGAGTTTTATACCACCCCCTTGCCCTCCTACCCCTTTCCCTACCCCTCTCCCCTTTGCAAGGAGCATCGCGTTGGGGCCCACCAGGTTCATGATTTCCACTTCCCTATGTGTGCTAGGGACCCTAGGTCGATCACTTGGATTAAAGCCCACCTCCACATCACCCACCCCTTAACCCATCTTGATCCTTTTGGCCACTTCCTATGGGCTTCCGAGTATTCTTCACTCACTACCCACTCCCTCCTACCCTCACCCACCATGTCGAACCTAACCCACCCATTCCAAAACTTAGCCCACACTATGAGAGCCATGACCAAGGGTGACATCCACCTAGGAAATGAGGAAGTGACCCATCCCAAGATGTCCACTTTCTGGGACCCCTTCGACCCCCATGAGTGGAAACCCCCAAATAACCCCCACCTAAAGATGGGACCATCTTGATAGGAATGCATATGTCACAACATTTTGCATAATGTGGTAAGGACTAGTCACGTCATTTGTGTCGCACACACACTAGGTCTAGTGCACGACAGGTTTACATTTGGATATGCTGGTCCTCCCCCACTCATCATCCATCTCATGCATGATAGGGCCACTTGTGGCTGCCCTGGTCCACCTAAGTTCATCAAGGTCCACATGGCATCAAAGCATGATAGGTCAATTTATGGTTACCCCGGTCCACCTTTTCACACTACCCACTTTCATAACCACTCACCGCATCATAATGCATGGCATGAGCATACACGCAAGTAAATCACAACGAGCCGATGAGGTTCACAAAAGCGGGAAAAGGCTCGCGAGCGCCACTTGGAATTCCAAGTAGGCAACCTATCGATGGTGGCATTGGAGTGGCTCTACCCTAGAGTCGCCTCCAACTTGAGGGCACGAGGAGTTGGACCTTGCCAAGTTCCGAGTGACTTTGGCAACTCGGCTTACGGGTTGGAGTTGCTAATGGGGTTTGGGATACACCCAACTTTTGGCGCGGCGGATCTGGCACCGTATATTGTCACCGCGGTGGAACCCAGTGAGCACCTTGAGCCTACCCCCACCTTTGTGAGTGATACTCTCGGAGAGCCTCCACATATCAGCCTGAGAGTCCGACGTGTGCACAAGGAGGCAATACTGGGCAAGTAGGGTGCCATCGCCAGCAAGAGGGTGTGCCCAAGCCACCGTGAGAAGATGAAGGACTATCCCCGGGTTGCGGATGTAGGGTTGAGTTTGGAGGTTGAGGTTCACCCCGAGCTGCTTTAGAGGACCACTTCCCCGGTGGACCCATACTCGACGGAGTCGAGTTCTCTGCACCCCGGGAGTATGATGGGGACATCTCCGACTACTCCATTTTTTCGAGGGTCCCGTTGCTCGCCAGCTATGCTTCATCATGTTTGCTGCATTTTTCTTAATCATGGCATGTAATTTTTATATTTTCTTGAGTCATAAATTATGTAATTTTCCTTTATTTGACTCAAGTACCTAGGTTACTGAGTCATCTATCTAAGTCTAAGTATCATTAGGTGGTCTAGTGGGTTAAAGGGCTCATTTCATTGGGCTTGGCCCATGGGCGCCCCTTCCCCCCTTGGTGATTTGTCATTAGTCCAATTGTCAAGGACTTTTTATAAATTGTGGGTTCCCTATAAATAGGACCCCAATCCCTCCTTGGAGAACTAATGAATGAATGAAGAAAATTTTGAATTTAGTATCCCACTAAATCTTGTGAGAACCCCCCCTCTCTCTCTCTCTCTCTCTAAAGGGGGCGAACCCCATTCTCTCTCCTCCCCACCCCCAATTTTGAAATTCTCTCTCTCTCCTCCCCATTCACCTCTCATTAAGACCCCTCCCCCTTCCCCTTACACTCATGCAATTCTTCTCCAACCCCAAGGTGGAATCCCCTTCTCCTAGGCACCTCTCCATTCTCTCAAGCAACCCTTCCTCTTCCCCAAGCAACCATTCATTTTCCCAAGCCACCCCTTCCCTTCCCAAACACACTTCTCCATCTCCCAACACACCCCCTCCCATCCCCAAGACCCCCATTAACAACCCCCATTAAGTCACATTCCAACCTTGGGAGAGATCTCTCCTTCCCTCTCTCCTTCCCAACCCAAATTCGCAGCTCCCCCTTCCTCCACCTGCTAGACCATCTTCCAGCCCCCATTCTGCCCCTCCCACACCTTGGATCACCCTCTACCAGACCCCCACACAGCCCGGGGTCGACCCCCACACCCATCCACCCCATCTCCCATCCCATCTACCCCATTTCCCACCACCTATCACCACCCGGTTCATCTTAGTTCGCAGGTAGCAGTCAAGGATCGAGTTGCAGAGGCAGCCACGTCTTCACCGCGCATCTTCTGGAGGCGTATCATATATTTCCAGAAATCTCTTCCAGTCGGCTTCGCAGGCGAGGTGATCCCGCCTCAATCTGAGTTTGCAGCTGCCCGGGAGAGCCGATCTTCATCGGAGAGCCGATCTTCATCGACTGCGCAGATCAGGCCGGCCAGCGACCTAAAGCGGCTTCCCGGAGCCTCCTCGACCACATCCCTCAGCTTCTAGAGGTGCCACTTGGCCAAGAGCTCCTACCACAAGGCGTCCACCATCACCAAAAAGCGGCGTCCCATTCGGCACCCGGAGGAGCATTTTCTGAATTTTCTCCCCCAGGTGCTCCGTTCTGTCTGTTCCTGGACTAAACAGACACCTGTTCACTTCTCGGACTGCTCCGGTCTGCTCCGACCTCTGCCAGTGCTCCCGCAGACGCCGTTTCTAAGAGGACGTGACGACGGTTCCAACGACTCCAGCCAAGTTTAAATCAGATTTCGGGAGCGTTCATGATGACCACTCCTTCCTGCTGCTGAGATACCCCGCTGTTAGAACCAGGAATCAGGGGCCCTGTTGGCAACCCGTCCACGGTCAGCACCGGTACTTTGGTAATTCAAGAAAATTCAGGAGTCATCCCGGGCTAGTCAGTGAACATTTGGCGCTGGTTTTGTCTGATTCTGAGTTTGGGAGCATCCGTGGCAGTGCCATCATCGGCCCCCTATCAGGCTGTCACAGAAGCGGACAGAACCAACAACGATCGTCGATCTTGCTTCCCCACCCCCGCCTGGCCGGCTTACAGCCCCTCCCTGTGCGGAGGTAGTATTTTTATGTGTCCCACAGTCTCCCTCCCCTATGCCAACCCCTCTGTGAGGGTGTAGTGATTGTATTAGCAGGTCGTCACCGGAAGCCTCATCAGCGCAGCGTGCGGGTAGCCCACGCTTCCCCGCTCGCCCTCGTCTCCGGCGGGATCGGTGTCTTCACACCGATAGGTGAGCTTCGGACCACTCACCTCTGCTGGTTTTTCTTACCTTTGCTTAGCTTAGTATTATCTCTAGTTGCGCCGTCGGCAGTGAGAGAGGGCTCGTTCCAACTTTCCATCTAATAGAGTGCCACCGCGGGTGAGTTGTGAGGGAGACATTACATCCCACGCCCTCGGCGTGCCGGCCGCCCTTGAAATTGGGCATCCTAGCCCATTGGGGTCCATCCCCAGCCAGCCATACCCTTGGAACCCCAAGGTCCAACCTCGGACCCTCACCATCATCGCCAGTACGCCTACGGACCTGGGTGCGCGCGACGCGGGTGAACCCGCTTGTGAGATATCGCCGTTCGGTCCGGTTGCTTGCAAATTCAGGTCCAAGGGGTTGTGTCACATCACTTGTCCAATCTTGCACCTTCTACTCCTACAATTGAGCCAAGAACCGCCCCTGCCACCATTAATCTTACCCCGATTCAACCCAAGACTATGTAATTCACCACCCCAGGTCAGGCCCAAGCCCAATCGTCTAAGAATAAGGTTGTGGTCATCCCCTCTCCTCGGCTAATTCTCCTACCCCTATGCCTTCGACCCCGCAAGCTCCTCCATGTGGGTTCACCCACATCCAATCCAAGATGGCCCAATATACCACTCTAGAAATGGGCCACTCTTCAGCCCATTATCCCTAACCCAGGCCATCTTCTTACCATGTGAACCCACCTCATGATCTGAACTCCCATGTTCAACCAGTGTCCCAAGGACAACTCCCCAAAGTGTTCAAGCAACTCGATCAAATCCATAAACACTTAGGCACAAAGTCCATGGTTGATGTGTCCATTCCTAGCTTTCGTAACATCCAACTTCCTCCACAGGCCGAGTTGCCCAATTATCGAAAGTACAATGGGTCTGGCAACCCGTATGATCATGTTCGGGCCTTCTTCTTTGAGTTTGCCCAATATCAAGAAGACAACCACCTCATGGCTTACTTATTCGGTCACTCCTTCGAAGGAATTGCTCTTGAATCATTTTATTCATTACTCCCAAAACAAGTTGAGGACTTTAGGTGGTCAAAGAGAAGTTTATAGTCAGGTTCCAAGATAGGGTTAGGCCGGAGTGTTCTCTTACGAATCATGATGACTGAGAAAATGAAGTCGGATAAAGACTTCACTACTTTTTCTGATAGATGACGCCAAATGGCCGAGCGTGTCCCGGGTCTCCTTCCGGAGGGAGAGAAGATAAACCTATTGATAACTAATGCTACACCTACTTACTGGAACATCTTGGTCTTGACCGATATTTCTAGTATGCATCAACTTTATAGCCAGGCCCGCTTCATTCAAACCCATTATAAAGATTCCCCCATCGATACTTTGTTTGAAGGCCACAATCCCAAATTCCCTAAAAAGTCGCAAGGCCGTGTTACTAAGGGAATCCAAACCAATGAATAGGTACAAGCCGTTAGTCACCCTCGCCCAACCATTCCACCAACCCATCAACAAGCCCAATTCACCTATGCCCCTCACCAAAACCAACCATCATAAGATGGCCAAGTCCCTCCACCTAATGGCTACGCACCTAGGCATTTGGCTCCTAAACAAGCCCAATATCCTCCATTGTCAAAAATTGTAGTGCTCTAGATTTCGGATTCCCACCTAATAGTCATCATATCTAATTTTTTCGTGAATATTTTAAAGACCGTGAATTTTGAGATATTACTTTAAGAGAGTTTGAAGGAAATGTGAGGTTTTATTGAGATTTTAGAATTTATTTGATTAAATTAAATGAAGAATGGGCAAAGTTACAATTTTGGTTTATTGGGGGGCTTCTTGCATGAAGAAAAGAGAAATAACAAAAAATAAATAAATACCCCCAAACCCTCCCCAAACCCAGGACAGAGGGCGCCCCCTCTCTCTCACTCTTGACACCTCTCTTTCTCCCTCCTCCGTTCTCCCGAGCCTCCTCCTCTCTCGGTCGTAGACGGGGCGCTGTGAGGAGATCCGACCGAGCAACAGAGCGGTG